>OX101790.1:39296196-39908380 GCA_944452715.1 Ophion slaviceki
AATTAGAAGGCTAGTTTCTTGACAGGCGATTTTGTAGACGCCGCGGGTGCTAAATCCAAGTTTGCCTTAAAATCGGGGTGTGAGTTTTTTTTAGGGGATGAATGTGGAATGGAGGTGGATTAATGCCAAACTACAACCCCCACGAGGTCGGCGCCGGGAGACAAAATGTTCATAAAAATCCGGGCTTTATTTTTTTCCACAGCGCTGAAGTCGTGGAAGTTCATTTTGGGGGTGAAAAAGGGGCGCGGGGATTTGAAAAAACACTTTTAATTCGATAACGATTTAGGAAAAATTCATACAATTTTTGTTCAAATTGGAACGTTGTAGTCCTTGAAAAGAGGCGTCGATCGAGCATTTGATCATCCCTCTCCGATAATATCTGTAACCCGAAAATTTTATTGAAGTATAAAAAAAAATTGTTTATTGAATAATTCAAAAACAATCGATTTTTCGGGTAAGGTTTAAATGTACAAAATGTAGAGAATAATTTTCTCTATATTTTCGTTTCTATGGACCACCCTTGAATTTTTATTTTTCCAACCCCTCTCAGGGGTTGAAACTTGAAAATTAAATTCTGGGACAACTATTGACCGAACATAAAGAGATACGAGTTTGGCGCTGAGGACAAAAATGTAGCTGAGGGTTCAAGCTACAAATTGTTCCACGGCGGCGAATTCGTGCGGTCGATAGTTTTCCCAGAATTTCTTTTTTAATTTTCAACCCTCGAGACGGGTTGGAAAATCAAAATTCAAGGATGGTCCATAGAAACGAAAATATAGAGAAAATTATTCTCTACATTTCGTACATTCAAACCATACCCGAAAAATCGATTGTTTTTTAGTTATTCAATAAACAAATATTTTTCTTTGGTATTTGAACAATTTTTTTGGGGTGAGATATTATCGGAGAATGATGAGGAAATACTCGATCGACGCGTTTTTCCAAGGGCTACAACGTTCCCATTTGAACAAAAAGTGTGCAAAATTTTCCGAAAGAGTTATTGAATTAAAACTGATTTTTCAAAATTTCACCCCAAGATGAACTTCCACGACTTTGACGCTGTGGACAAAACTAAAGCCCGGTTTCTTCTGAACATTTTCTCTCACGTCGCCGACCTCGTAGGGGTTGTAGTTTGGCATCAATCGATCCCCATCCCCCTTCATCCCCTAAAAAAAACCCTGCACCCCGATTTTTAGGCAAACTTGGATTTAGCAGCGGCGGCACCTACGGAATCACCTGTCAAAAAAACTGGCCTTCTATTTTTTTCCGATCACGCGGTTTTTCAGCCACAGCACGACTGTACTAAAACGTCGTCATCGAGAATCGCCTCCCGCGCGATCAAACGCCGCATTTTTCTCTCCGCCAATGGGCACGCTGCCAGAGTGTCCGACGTCACGCCCGTCGATCAATTATCGGATTATTTTTTGTCGATGCCATAACTCTCAAGAATAGTCTGCTTATTTTCTACTTTACGAACTTCCGTTCGTCCCTCGTCTCAAAACGATCATCTATTATTCATTTTTACTCCGATACTGCAAACATTATATCACAAAGTACATGCGTACGAATCGATTGCCTCGTGTTGATCTCAACGAGGCATGAATCTGATCACGAAGTTTGCTTTGGAATGCAACGGAATCAAATTATTTTTAGTTGCTCACAATTTTCTCACTCGTCTGGGCTACGCCAACGACTGAAAGGTTTTTTTCGTTTCCGCATCAAAGATCTACGACCTTGATCTACAAAAAACAAAGTTTGAATAGTTATAAAGAGTAAAAAAATAATCGTTGCGTTCCAACAATGCGAACTTCAACGCCGTTGTCAATCTTCGGAGACGTTTTGTTCGAATCACGAATCAAATTCGAGCAGATGTGGAAAAACAATAAAATAAACTTCGCGTGCAGAAATTTGTTGGGGAGTCTCTAGATCCTACCACATCCTTATTGGTATTTAAGGGGTCTTCTTACTTTAGACACTAAAAAAGGCTATTTTCATGCGTATTTTTAAGGGAGGATTGTCTTTTTTTTCGTAAAATTTACCGCTTTTTGGGAATTTTTTTGTGAAGAAAGTATACAACGGAAAACTTGTGAAACTTGGCATATAGTTTTATTAATCTGTTTACTACATCAAAAAAATTTCATTTTCATCAAAAAATTTCATCAAAAAATCCGCCTCCCACCCCCCTCAACGCGCGATGGTCCTTTTTTGATGGTGTGCACGATTTCGCAAAAACTATTCAACCGATTGCCTTCAAATTTGGACAGAATGCTCAGCTGACATCCTTTTATCGTTTGATGAAGCAAAAAAGCAATACGTTTAATAGTTTTTTATTTATAACAAAAAATCGATCAATTTTTTTCGAAAAATCGATACTTCAAGTTCAAAACGTCACCAAATCGTCAATTTTTTTTTCCCCTTCATCGAACGATAGCTATATGTATCTAAAGTAAAATGCTTTTTGGGTTTTTGTTGCAGGATGAACGTGAAGGCTGTAATCGTGCACACCATCAAAAAAGGACCATCGCGCGTCGAGAGGGGTGGGAGGCGGATTTTTTGATGAAATTGTTTAAAAATTTTTTTGTATGTAGTAAACAGATCAATAAAACTATATGCCAAGTTTCACAAGTTTTCCGTTGTATACTTTCTTCACAAAAAAATTCCCAAAAAGCGGTAAATTTTGCGAAAAAAAAGACAATCCCCCCTTAATAGGTTTATATTATAGATATTGATATGAAAGTTTTACACTTAAGGGGCAAATCCACTTTGAAAATTTCAAAAAATCGAAAGCAAGCAAGACTTGAAGAAATCGACGATGATGAGCAATCAGAAAGGATTTCGTACGGTGCAGGAATTGCCGACTGAGTTTAGGTTTAGAGGTTTAGGTTTAGAGTTTAGAGTTTTTCATAGTATAAACTTCAAACGCGTTTTTCTCGAAACAACGTTTTCAAAATCTAGCTCCATCCTATCTCTAAAACTAATAAACCGATTCCCGTGAAATTTAAACCACATATTGTAAACATGATTCGCAACAAGATGACCCTCGATGGTTTTAAAATTTTGATTTTTACTCTTTTTTTGCGAAAAACTGCGAAAAAAACGCGTTTTAAAAAACCTTTTTTCGTTTTTCATCTGCTATTTTTTTATTTTTTGATAAAACTTTATATCCGAGGGTCATTTTGTAGCTGGTGTCATACTGAATCTAATGGACTTTGATTTTTTTGTTTCGGACAAGCCGTTGCCGAGTCGTGATGGAGCTACCTAGCCCACCTATTTTTGAGATGGTGTTGAAGTTTGCAGCGTTGGAACGTAACGAAAGTTCCGTTTTACATTTTATTTTCCATATGGTTATTATTATAGGCGATATTTTTGGTATATTTATCATGTAGGTCACGAAATAAATATCTTAAAAAATGGTTTAAGGCTTTTGGCAGGCAAAACCTGCCAAAATAAATTAAATTCGTTGCAGACCAACGATGCAAACTTCAGCATCGTTTTTTGAGGCGTTACGTTAAACTATAGTTTTTGTACTTAAAAATGAATTAAAATGAATACAAAATGTTTTAAATGTATTTCAAGACTATTTATCAAGCCCGACAACTTTTATATTCATATCTTTAATAAAATCCTCAAAAAAAATCGCGAAAATATCCTTTATTCGTGGCTTCAAAGTAGACTGACACCTTAATAAATACACTTTCGAAATAGTTTTAAAAAATTGTTTTTATTTATTTAGGTCACTATTTATAGACGAAAATGATAATTAAAAAAATGTCCTAAAAAAATTGCAGGTCTGCGCTGTTGATGAAATCTCGGAGATGGATCATGCAAAACAAAAAAACCAAACGGTTTTAAATTCAGTATGTTAAGGCGGGATATACATTTAGACAGGAAAAAGTAAGCAATAATGAGGGATTTTTTTAACTAAGAAATAATTATTCCACAATTGTCAAACTTTAAGTATACTTTAATAGTGTATTTAAGTATGCAAAACAATTTTTTTAATTAATTCATCATCAACATGACGGAGCTGTGGCAGAGTGTTACAGCAAGGTCGCCGCGGGAGTTACAAATCGGCGTACAGTCTAGCTTCCCGTAGACTTTGATTTGCAAAAAAGTTCAAACATTTTTTCAGTCAGAACATGTATAGTTTCTATGTGACGGTAATCAAAATGGAAAAAATGCAAATTTAAGAAAATGGCACGCATTTACAAATAAAATCAACGTTCCACGCAACATCTTTGTAAAATGTGGACAAAACAAGTAGTTTATTTTTCCAATTTTTCAAAAACAATTCTCGTCAATTAGAAGGTACCGATATTGTCAATATTTCTACCAAGTTTCAACTCAATCGGCTTAATAGTTTTTGAGTAATCCTGCATGCCAATTTCGATAATGCAGTTTTGAGAAAAACACGTTTGAAGTTCACGCCCGCGCGTGACGGGCTGTAACGTTTGAAGTAATTTGAATTTCGCTTTGAAACTCTCGGAAAATATTCTACATATACAGTTATATCGTTTGAAGAAAAAAATATCGATTTTTTGATCGTTGTGTATGTATATCCCACCTTAATGGCTATAGCGCACATCATACGATTTTTGATATATGCAAATATATCTAATATATCAAATATTTATTTAACATATATTAAATTATATCAATATATATTATTGATATAATCAAATATATATTAAATTATATCAATATAACCAAATGGCGGACATTTTTCGAAAAAAAAAACGATCTTTTCACCGTTTTTTCCCAAAAAAATAGTAAATATCTAAATTTAAGAAAATCATTGATATGTGCTATAGCTATAGTTGTCATTTTTTAACGAAAATATGCTTCAAAATGAAAAAAAAAATATATAGTGACATTTGTCGATATCTCAACTAGTTCAGGAGTTATCAGCGTTTAAACGTTTCCAAAAATTCTGAAATCGACATTTTCTAGAAAATTATAACTCCTAAAAGAGAAAAGATAAAAATCTAAAAATTGGTGTGGATATTCTTTTCATGAGGTACAATTTTACGAAAAAAAAATCAGAAAAACCAAAAATGGTCGAGGTCACGGGCTAAGTGAAATGGCGCAGAATGCCCCATATGTATGCTACGAATGGCATAGTTTGTGAAAATTCCTCTAATTGGGAATGCAAATGATAGTACTTTAAATTCTCGGTATACTGACCCGACCTCCTTAAGACTGCGTGGTACAAGCTGGTTCTTGATTTTCCTCACACACACGCAAGTTAATATATATATATATATATATATATATATATATATATATATATATATATATATATATATATACGTGAAAAGGATGTTTCGAACCCGTTATATCTACGTCCCTGTCAGCACATCCGGGCGTTTTGACGATGGTCCTCGAACTCGAAAGTCCTCAAAATCACTTTCCCGCGCATACATATACATGTGTATATTTAATTCTGCACTGGGCATCCTGCCAGCCTCCTCCACACCTGAATAAGCCTCGAAACGAATAGTCCGATTCGTCAGTCGAGCACTCGACGTCCCTGAGTTTCGTGCGCGTTACCAGACGAAAAAAAAGATCGAAAAATCGTAGACCACGTATACGCAAGAATAAAATAAAAAATGAAGCAAAAAAAAAACAATCGTGTCAGTGGCCAAGAGAGTTTTGCATCCTGTCGTGCCACTCCGGCGAGGTCTGCCTCGTCGTTTCGCCACAAATAAATAAATTCCCCATTTACATGTGCACGCATATATTGTGACGTGCATATAAGGCCAGATATTGGCGGGGAAGGGAGAAAGTTGCCGCGCAGCATTCATCGACGAAACATTAACATTTGCCCCGGTAATATTCCATCGATATCTCGCGCAGACAAAACCACCTGAATTTTGAATCCGCGCTCTCTCTTTCTCGCTCCACCCCGGACCCGATACACATACTGGTGTCTCTTATATCGAGTGTCCGGAAATTTTGACAACGGGAGGAGGGAAGTGCCCCAATGGCCGTGGTACCGTTTCCGCTTTCGAGGGACGGAGATTTTCATTTTTTTTTTATGACAAAAGTAACACCCCAGAGGTAGATCAAAAATTAATATGGGCATTTATCAGGTATTTTTCTTAAGTATGAACGTAAAAAATATTTTATAATTTATTCTTCGAAGTACATGATGTTGAAGTGTGCACAGTAAAGAATTTATAAGTAATTTTTGTAAATGTATGAAGTTTTGAAAATTATTCATAATTCATTCCTCGAAATACATAACATCGAAATTTGCATCGTAATGAATTTATGAGTAATTTTTTTTAATGTGTGAACTTTTGAAAATTATTTATAATTTATTCCTCGAAATACATGACGTTCAAGTTTGCATCGTAACGAATTTATGAGTAATTTTTTTGTATGCATGAACTTTTCAAAATAATTTATAATTTATTCCTCAAAATACTTGACGTTGAAGTTCGCATCGTTGAAACGTAACGAAAATGTTTTTTTTTTCGTACTGCCTAAGTATTTTTTTTTCGGCGCATTTGGGCTACAAATATGACGCAAACGTTTTTTTAGAATCCTCATTAAAAATCTGCACGAAGAATTGGTAAGGAAATATTTTCGGTAATAATGAAAATAGAGAAATAAATTAAGTAAAAAGAATTTTCGTCGAATTTTAGGGACCCGAACTTCAACATCGTCAATATATGAGGCATTCCACGTCACTTCAGCGAGTAGAAAAAAAAATCCATCAATAATTTTGAAAAATCGGGTTACTTCATTGAAAAATATTCACCGAGTGTCGAAATTTTTTAAACATTTCTGACGTTTTTTCTCGTTGATTACCATTTTTTAACATTTTTCCATTCAAATGGCTGTATCTTTGGCAGGATTTGACGTATTTACATTCGTAAAAAACAAAAATGTGCGTCTTTATATAGCCTTCCAGAAAAAAATTAATTTAGATTTTATTGAGCAAGGCGACCGTCCGTTTCAGGGCAAAATATGCAAAAATATTTTTTTCTCAAGGAAAGGCACTCCTTATTTTATTTTTCTAAATTTCCCCGAATTGTGAATACGAAAAACGGATTTTTGGTATTTTTTATATTATGGGATTCCTAAACACCGTGAAGTAACAGCTATTTTTATTAAATTTTTTTGAAATTAATATTCAATTGAAGAGTGTGGTGCACTCCAAGGCTCCAATATATATGATATATATGTCAAATGTATTTCAAAAACCTGGTAAGCATACAGCGAGTGCTCCATACTCTTCAATCGAATATTAATAAAAAAAAAATTAATAAAAATAGCTGTTACTTCACGGTGTTTAGGAATCCCATAATATTAAAAAAAAAACCAAAAATCCGTTTTTCGTATCCACAATTCGGGGAAATTCTTAAAAATAAAATAACGAGTGTCTTTCCTTGAGAAAAAAAATACTTTTGCATACTTTACCCTGAAAGGGACGTTCGACTTGCTCAATAAAATCGAAATTTTTTTCTGGGAGGCTAGAAAAAGACTCACATTTTCGTTTTTTACGAATGTAAATACGTCAAATCCTGCCAAAGATACAGCCATTTGAATGGAAAAATATTTAAAAATGGTAATCAACGAGAAAAAATGTCAGAATTTTTTTTTTTTAAATGTCGAAACTCAGTGAATATTTTTCAATAAAGTAACTCGATTTTTCGAAATCATTTGTGGATTTTCTTTTTACTGGCTGAAGTGATGTGGAATGCCTCATATACGAAAAGGAGTAAAAATTTCTCGAACATTTATTCGATGCAAATGTTGGCAACCTGGCAGTATGGCCGAAGCCATTTTTGTTTAACGAGGCGGTACAATTTTTTTCATTTTTCGGGTTGTACCTGGAAAAATATAAAAAATACCAAAATGTGCGTATCTTCTTTAAAAATCACTATTCTTTTGAATCCTCGATATTTCTCAATTGTTTCATATCTACATTCAGAAAGTTTTTGATTTTTGCACCAGGTTCAAAACTAAACATTAGGTATAAACAAATGGGAAACTTTTTGTAAAGAACTTGTAAAGCAAGTTGTGCAAATAAAACTCGATTATTATTATTGTTATTATTACTAAACATTAGAAAAATACCACTGCGGAGAGTTCGAGCAAGAAAATCAATTTTGTACAAACTACTGAAATTTTTCTACTGAAAGGTCCCTTTGAAAAATGTTGTACTCTTTTTTGTGCATCTTTTGGACAAGCGATTTTTAATTTCCCACAAGGCTTTGTAATTTTTCAAAATTAATACAAAGATCTCCATGATTTTTTTCGGTCCACCGGACAGGGCGAATGGTTTTCGTTGCGGAGCAAAATCCTTAAGGGGTAACAACCCCTTAAAGAGTTTTCTCCCCAATGCAATAACAAGACATTCCAAATACTACTTGTTCTTCGTACAAGTTTATTTCCGAAATAATTCTATTTATTTTCCAGCTCTAAAGTTAATTCTCCCCTTGCAAAAAACACATATACGCAATAAAAAAACAATTCCTAGGTGAGTAGTCGACTATTCGTAGAGAGAGAGAGAGAGAGAAAAAAAATTAAAACCGCCTCGATTTAACCGCACTTATTTTACGGGCACCCTGTGCATAGTTGTAAACGCGTATACCTTCCGTGCTAAGTTGCATTACATCCAGACGTATCAGCGAACGAATCGAGGACACCCGAGAAATTTCGGTGGACGTATATATACGCGAGACCGGCTAATGTTCGAATATCGAGATCCCCAATCGGGCCACGTATGAATTTGCGTGCTCTTCGATACATATACGCCATTTACGACCACGTGGGGTCATTAAAGAGAACGCTTGTTGTTGCCGCTCCGACATTGTCCGCGAACTGTCACCGAAAAATGTTCAGTGGAACGTAGCTCAGTCATTGTCAATTGGCCCAACCGAATTACGCATTACAATAGTCGGTGAAATCGAGAATCGATACTTGTTTTGCTTTAAAGACTGACACGCCATTAAAGTTTGCATCGTTGCAATGCAGCGAAGATTAAGAGGTTAGGCTAAAGTGAAAATTTCGAAAAATTGTACGTCGCTTGAGGCAACTGAAATTGAAGAGGAAGATTCAATATATGGTGTAGGAATCGCCGATTGTAGGTAAACTTATGATTACCATCATAGAACTGCTGAGAAAACTTTAAGGTTGTTATGGGGTTAAGTCAACATGTTACCACCAAGCTGAAATTTTGTCTGAACCTTTGTAACCTCTTTGCTGATCATCCTGTGCAGTTTGAATACGATCCACAGTACCGTTTTGTAGAAAAAAAAATCGACAACTCGACGTATTTCGTGGGCTAATTACATTACGCTTATGGAAAACTCCCGACCATTTTTCGGTACATTATTAATATCTGCTAAGTGAATGTTACCACGGAGCTGAAAAAATAGGCACGGTTCGACTAATTGTCGGACTAACCCTTGGTACCGTGAAAATGAGGATTAACAGTACCGTTGTAAAATTATTCGTGTTTTTATAGCGAATTTGTGCGAAAATCAAGCACACCAAATAGACTGTGCAATCATGGCAACGTAATAGACGGCACAACTGCTACCTATCTTATCGGTATTCGGTAATTATGCCCGGGAACCTCAAACTACTCGGTCAGGATAATTAACAACGAATATTGTTGGTACTTATTCTCTTAATCAGTAATAACTACTTAATATTAATTTGATAACTATGTTCAGAAATTACACATTTCTACACATTTCTAGGCAAAGACGAAATAACGCTGATTTTTTTTCATACATAGTTGTTTTTTAAAATATCGGAAAATTATTAAAGTTTTTTATTTTTTCGAGATCTATTTTTTGACATTTATTTTTGCAAATAGATGTAGAAATATATGTCGAAATCGCACGTTTAAGGGGTTACCCCCACTTGCGATTTTGAAAAAATCGATTTTTTTTTACTGCAATTTTTTAAAGTGTAAGTATCCGGGCCCATACAGAAGTATGGGCCCGGAATAGATGACTCTATCTAAGTTTACAAAAAAAAAATTTTTCTTCGTGTAAACTGAAATTGAAACTTTAAACGCGTTTTTCTCAAAATGGCATTTCTGAAGTCGGTGACCAAGATTACTCGAACACTAATGAACCGATCTTCTTGAAATTTTGCAGGCTTATTTAATACATAAAAATGTAGTCTTTAATCGTTTGATTTTTTTTCGAAAAAAATGGCCGTTTTATAGCCAAAAAATGGCCGTTTTTTTTCGTTAAAATCGAACCATTAACTTTGACTGTCCGCCATTTTCTGAAAAATGAATATTTTTTAAAATCCTTCGATTAAAGACTAGTTTATACTTATATTTGACTAAATCCATCCGCATTTTTTTTTCAGATGATCCACTTCGCCGCAATGTTGGTCACCGTAAACCGTGTATATAAAAACATTATTGCATTGACAGTCATTTGCCACTAAACAACGTAATATTTTTCAATAAAAAAATTACTGAAAGTTCTTCAAGATGTGTTCTTTAAGATGGTATATTGATCGATTAAAAAAGTTTTGTAGTTTTCTTTAAAAAAATTCATGAAAAAGGCCTTTTTTGCGCTACAAGTGGGGGTAACGCCTTAATATGGGGATTATTTGAAAGCTGATAAAGCGGCTGACAGTTGGTAACAGTCAGTCGGCTCTGTGCATAAGCATAGCGCGCTCCCCTCGTACTTCACCCCCGACGGTTGAACCCCATTACAACCTTAAACGCGTTTTTTTCGAAACTATGTTTTTCAAAACGGTGTACACGATTTCTCGACATCTAATGAACGAATTCCCTTGAAATTCGGTACACTTATTCAGTGTAATAGTAGTTTAGTTTTGAACGACGTTTTTCTTCTTAACATTTTTATTTATTAGTTATTAACAATAATGGGGTCATTTTTCCTCGAAAAATTGGATTTTTTAAAATTATTGAAACACGATAACTTAAAAAAAACTCGAACACGTTCTAGCCAATCATATATTTTTTAAGAAAAAACTGGCTTTCTTTTATTCAGATCAACCGAGTGGCAGAAATCAAGTAACCGTTCAGCCCCTCACGTTTAAAGGGTACGAGATTTTTCACGTCTTCAATTATTGATACTTTCAAACGAAATTTGGTACGCAACTTTGTCAATGTACATACAAACAAATGTCCAAATAATTTTTCAATCTTATTTATCGCTTCAAACTTTTTTTTAAATAGCCTTTCGGGTCGTCACACTAGCATAACCCATTAATTCTCTTCAATTGTTCATTTTTTTTTCGTCCAATTCAAACTGTTCATCACTCAAACATTTTCACTCATTCTTATTAGAGATTCATAACCACAGTTCTCAAAAAGAGGATTTAGATAAAGATAAAAGAAAGAAATGAAAAGTAGATAAAATAAAATCGTTCCCGACAATGCAAATTTCAACCTCACGGAATGCGACAATTTTTATTTTTTTATTTTTATTTCTTTTCAACATTATTTCGCACAATGAGCTCTAACATTAAAGATAAGTATTCGAAAAAACATTTGAGCCATTTTGGTACCCTGAATCCGCCAAAAAATCAGAGCACTAAAAAACAATTAATTTCGTTACAAACTCACTTTCGTTGCAAAGCACTGAAAAAAAATTAATTTCGTTGCAAACTCCATTATAAATTGACACGATTGACGTCTGACCCCATTCGCAATGCATTTTTTCCGAATTTCCTCGCAATTAGTATCCACTTTGAATTTCACCGTTTCAATAATTATGCAAGAAATATTTGGTGGATTCCGCAGCCACGAGATCGCGAGAAAAGCGTTTTGAATAATCCACCGATATCGGAGAGGATGCCGGTACGATCGGATTGTCACTGTTCGATTTCAATCTTACACAATATTAAATATTACGTATTGTTGCAGTGTAACCGTGAGTCCCCGAATGGGTATAAGTTATTTTTCCTTTGCAGTCCTTTATCCCAATACTGTGTCTCATTACCGTGGTGATAATAATGATCCGTAGCAATGGAATTTGCGGCGCATCTCATGAGCAGCATCCCTTCGATGTCGCCCTTGACGAAAGGATGATGGGCGATAAAGCGATGATGTCTGCCACCCCCAGCGGTTGTTGCCCTCCTCGGCTCCCTCTTCTTCTCGAAATCCGGTGCCATTCAAATTTTCCCGCCAACAAGAAGCTCCTCTTTCCCCCTCTCTCGCTCCTTCTCCCTCCCGCGGGCTCGATCTAGCGCGCACGCGCGCCACCGATCGGCGCGATAGATCGCTAAGAGTATTTTTCCCGCCGCGGACGACGGTTCGAACTTTTTTCTCCTCCAATACGTCTCGGGCGGCAAAACTTGGTGTACCGTCGCGTAAATTAACGTCACTTTGGTTGATTGCGTCCCGTGTGTGCGCGTCGACGACGATGCGACGATCGTTAATTACATTCCCGTCAACGTTGAACAATAATGATAACAACAATCGGAGCAATCACTCGCGTCGCAGCTGCTCGGGGCTCTGAAGATTGCACGAGAATTGCAATGCTTTTTATCCAGTGCCATATCACGCCAGCAATATTCATCCCGCACGCGCGAACTTTATACTTTTGTGAAAAACGATCGACGGAGAGAGAGACAGAGAGAGCGAAAGAGACACAGGGGGAATGATAAACAATCACGAACCATTGGAGCACAGATCGGTAATTTTCTTTTTTCGCGCAAACCTAATTTGTAATACTGTTGGTAAATTTTCGAAAATTCGCCGTCTTCCAAATTGCGAAAAAAATTCACTGTATGAGCGAAATTTCGTTATCGATCATATCGCGCTTCAATTTATTTTACTCCTACGAATTAAACGTACGTTTTATTGATTTTATTCATTATCTCGCACACTCCCGTGTCATTATCCGCCTCACAGTCATACGCGCACAATTCTCTACCGGAGTGTTCTTTTTTCGGGACACATTTTTACATCGCGGTTGTGCGAAATTTTAGCCTTTTTTTTCCTCGTTTAATTCGAGCGAGATCGAGATTTTTCACTGGAGTGCAAAATTGTCGGTGAAGCGCTCGGTCCCAATGGAAATGGCCTTTTTTGCAATTGTACGCGAGACAACTGAGTGGGACGGAACTGTGGGTGCATTCGCGGAGAAGGCGCTGCTCGTGCTCGTATACGTACGAAGCCACGGCGCAAACTGGTGGTCGAAGTCGAAACGCGCTTCTCGCCTGGCACCCAGTGGAATAATCGAGTAAATAATAAGAGCCCTCTCTCTCCCTCTCTCCCGCCAGAACCGCATCCGAATCGTGCTATCTGTGCTCTTATAGCTTCTGTAATAACGTCGTCGCACGATCCAGGGCTTCTTCTCTTCAACAGTCCCCCACCAACGGTCACTCTTTTGTCTCTGCGCGCCTCTCTCTCTCTCTCTCTCTCTCTCTCTCTCTCTCTCTCTCTCTCTCTCTCTCTCTCTCTCTCTCTCTCTCTCTCTCTCCCCCCTTTCTCCTCGGCCGATCTCCTCACTCACTGTCTTGACGCATTAACCTAAACGCCTCCGTCCCATTATCGTACGCGCGATCCCATCGAGATGCATGCCACATCTTCGTCAACAAAACTCACCAGATTCGCGAAAAGTAAATGACCCAAGAAGTTAATCACCCAGGCCTGAACGATCGTTTGGGTCTCGATGCGAGCCTAGACGAAATTCATTTGCTTCAAAGTTGCAAAAAAAAAATGACAAAATTTTTTCTACCGTAAATCCCAATCGAATAGGAATAAAATTTGCAGAACCACGTGCACTATCCTTGGAACTATTGGAAAAATATTTTTGCCTATTTTGTCAATTTTCCACTCTTATTTATTGTTTCCATTCAATGATTATATTTCTTACTGCTTTATTTTTGTTTTTTTTTAAATTGTTTTCTCACTTATTTGTTTGTATTGAGGCACGTGTGAATGTTATTTATTTCATTCTATTATCGTATCATTGTTTTATTGTTTTAAGAGAAGGCCGACATTTCTTATCATTGTTCTATTTTAGTTGTGTACCACTAAGATTCTGTCATTATCTCGTTAAGGGGTTAGGCTACTGTGGAAATATAAAAAAATCGTTAGTTGCTTGAGGCAACTCAAATTGACCAGAAAGGTCCAACATATGGTGTAGGAATCGCAGATTGAAGGTAATCTTATGATTACGATAGACCTGCTGGTAAAACTTCAAACGCGTTTTACTCGCAAGTATGTTTTTCAGAACGGCGTACACGACTTCTCGACATTTAATGAACGGATTGTCTTGACATTTGGTACACTTATTCAGTGTAATAGTAGTTAGGTCTTGACCGACGTTCTTCGTCGTGACATTTTTTTTCATTACTTATTAACAATGATGCCATATTTCGGCGAAAAATGAAAAAAAATTCAAACTTTTTTTTATGATTGAAACACGACAACAAAAAAGCTTGGTAACGTCTTAGCCAATATTATCTACTTGAAGAAAAACTTCTTTTTTTTATTTCGATCAACCGAGTGCCCAAAATCAATGGTTCTGAATGCCCCCGATCGAGCTGAAATTTTAGGTTTGGGTTTGTCGCAGTTTGTTTGGGTTAGTTTGGGTATTTCTGTTTGGACAAAACGGAGAGCGCCATAACATATATAGATGTGTAGGGAGACGTAGCATATATATAGATATATATAGTCGGCGCGTGTTAAAATTTTTTTTTTAAATTCAATATCTCGAAAACTATTGCGAGTCGCTAAAAATTCCTTTACGGGTTGTCTTAAGGGGTTAGGCCACTGTAACAGGTATAAAATCATGTGCGAATTTAACAATTCTTTTTCTTCGTATGATAACGTGATTCACTCATAAAATTAATTACACATCTATTTAGTATGAATATCAAGCTGTTAGAAAAATATATATATTATTTCGATGTACAAAATGGCCGACTACTAATATTTTCTTTTGTTATCTTTTTTTTAGGCGCTCCGCGGCGTGACATTTAGCATCCACAATTTTTACCTAGAACAAAAAACAAAAATTCTCGTCAATCTACATTAGAATACGTAGAGGAGTACGTACGGACTTTAAAAAATATTGTTTTTTTTTTCAAAAGTTGTAGGTATTTGAATGAATTTTCAGTGAAAAATTTCGTATAAAACTGCTCACAAAATGAAGAGTTTTCGATTAATCAGAAATTCCGTACGTACTTCTCTGTGAAATGCAATTAGGAACATAACTTTTAAATTTGAAGTAAATCGAGTGAAAATTGTTGAAGTTATGTGTCACGCCAATTGGGAAAAAGCTGTTTCGATAAAAACGCATTTAAAGTTTCAGGTACTCTATGGCCGTGCCAGAGATGGGCTGCCGTTATACGCTCAAAGCCGGTGAAAAAAAATGTTCTTACTATAAATCGAATAGTAACTTATTCTTATGATGCTAAAGCACCGTTTTAGCGAAAAAAATCGATTTTTTTTTAAATTCTACTGTGGCCTTACCCCTTAAGACACTAAAAGAAAGGCTTGTTCAAAATTTCGGCTCGATCGGAGGGGGGAGGGGAATTTCCGAACCAAAACCTTAAAAAAAAACTTAAAAATGCAATATCTCGAAAACTATTGCGGGTCGCCAAAAATCCCTCAGGGGGTTGTCTTAAAATATTAAAAGGGAGGTTTGTGCAAAATTTCAGCTCGTTCGGAGAGGGGTTTCGGAGCCTCATCCCATTCTTTAGATATCTTCGCACGGTGATATTTTTTTCGTACGTAAACCCAATACTTCGTAATTTCCCGCAGCGACGAAAATACAAAGTATCGAAACAACGAAGAAGCGTAAATCTCTGATGACATTTATCAATGATATTTTCGATTTTCTCTCCTTCTCGGGAAACATTCCATTGATTGAAAAAACAATTCACCGCTATGTGTTTGGTTGCTCAGAAGCGATCGTAAAATTCTCGAATACAACAAGATGTCCGGTTACTTGAAATATTGCTTTCAAGTTTATTTAGACCCCCCCCCCCCCCCTCGCTCCTCTTCGCGTCTCCGATCCCGCGTCTATTCAGCTCACGGAACAAAACACGCGAAACTTGAAAATATATTCGGACACCATTAATTTTCGAGTCACCTCAGCGGTATACATGTACGTCTCCCTTACCACTGGTGTTTTATTTTTTTCTCGCTTCATAGGTTGAGACAGCGAGCGTCCCGACGTGTGTGCGCGTCGCCGAGACGACGCACACGTAACGCGCTTCGAACTCGCCACGAGTTGTATACAAATGGCCTCGCTACGGTTTGATTTGGTTACGTAAGCGTAAGAAAATCAGCTGAATGGTGCGCTGTCTGGTCTGGCCGAGTCTCGCGGGAGTCGCGACGCGAATTCGCTGCCCCGTCGCTCTATCGACTACTATTGCCGATGTACCATCCGCGCAACGGCAAACTTATGCCTCGGCTACGATTCTCTTTCGCGATACTCACGCGAAGCCGTAAAATAGAAATGAGGGAAGATCGAATATCGAGGATGAAAAATTTCGTACCGGGTGGACCGTACGATGCACTCGTTTTTAGGGATTTTGCTATCCGGAAAGTTAACCCTTCGACGGCACACTTCCGCCACGAACCTCTGACTGCGCGTGGGGTCGGATCGGACCCCAGACGTTTTTCGGATCGTTGTATTTCGGTAAATATGCATTTTTTTCCGTAGAGACGTTTTTTGTGGTCAATGACCCGAAAATGTTTATTTTTTGATTCGTCTATTTTGATTGGGGTAGGCTGGAGTCAATTGGAACGTTTTTGAAAAAATGGTTCAGGGGACTTCATTTTATAGGGTATCTGGTTGGCAATGGACTTTAACTATAGCTAGATTATCTGGTTATATGATTGGATTGTTGATTTTGTTTCTTGTATGCCCTTAACTTGGGTAGAAGCTATTTAGAAAGCCTTGGAAAATGTTTCATTTGATCCTGCGTCGGGGTCAATTGAAACAGTGACTGGGGTTAGTTAAAATAGGTGTTTTCAGCGCATTGAACTAATGTTCTACTAAATTCAGGTACTGCGAATGATGTGTGTGAAGTGATAAAGTATGTTTGTTGTGAATAAAATATACTTTTAAGGGGCTCTACCAGTGCGACACTTTTTTGCCTGTTTCGACAGGGTCCATTGTATGGGCCAGGTATAGCTGATCAGCAGTTTTTATGGTAAATATCATTTTATCTTGCAAAAATCGATAGTTAAATATTTAAACGCGTTTTTTTCGAAATAAGATTTTTCAAATTTGCTGACATTGTAACTCAATGAGCAATTATCCGATTGACTTGAAATTTGAACTGAGTACTCTTGAATATATTTACTCTACAATGACGTAGGATATTTTTCATTGGATGAAAATGGACGATTTGGCATTGAAAAAAACGACCATTTTGAAAGCAAGAAAACAGACTTTTTTTCATAACTACGCCATTTTGTTAGATTTGGATATTTTTCGAAAATCCTACGTCATTGTACAGGAAATACCTTCCAGTTCAACGACATTTTTTCCTTTTTCGGTTTCAACTACTCAATCGGCCGGAATCATGTCAGCAGTGGAGAAACTTTTTTTTGTCGCCTCCGAAGGCAGCGCATGTCGCTTGGATCTCAATATTTTTCTATGAAAAAATGATGTAATATAGGTCAAATATAGCCAAATATATTCTTAATTTTCCGAAATATTTAATTGAGTACTTCTCTTCCAAAATTCCCGAAAATCACCCAAATTTTCAGCGTTCACACTGGCCCCTTAATCAAAATAATCAGTTTTATTGCTTTTCATTTTAGTTTGAATATCACTAAAGGAATATTAAGGTATTTTAATATTATTTTATTTTTCGGACGATTTCATGGCATCTGAAAAATAAAACAAGATTTTGAAGACTTGCTTGCGTATGAAATGTTTGTTCGGAGTCAATAGAAACACGTTTCAATTGACCCCGAACGAGCTATTTTTTTCATTTCGTAGGGCGGTCGGTCATGAGTGTAAAACTCAGTTTCCGGGACGTTAAGGGTGTTAGAACGGCCACCATCTTGAAATTAAGGGTGAGTTAGTTTTTTTTATTTATCTCCGTAACCGTGAGGCTGACAAAAATGTTGTGGAGAGCTATTTTGCAGTTGATACAATTATCCATAACTTTTTCTCATAACTTTTTGCGCTAATGTCAATAATAAAAAAGTTATAAACAAAAAAAGATGAACAATTAGAGGATACAGAATTTTGAGGCCAGATTATTAAATAATTTTAAATCTGACAATAAAAATGCTACCTTTTGTATAGAGCATTTTGTTACAAACAATTTAAACTATTTTTTAAATTCGGTTTGTTTCTATTGATTTTTCAGCGTTGTGAAAGGACGTAGTGGAAGGTGAGTAGGTTACGTCGGTGATGAAAAAATTCTTAATATTCTTATTTCCAGCAGGAGTTTCTTTTTTTTAAATTATACTGTTAAGTTTTCCAATGATTATTTCGAAATTATCAATCATCATCACTCTCAAATCTCAATCGTTTTGACACGCCGGGTTTTAAAAATTCATCTCCATAACCGTGAAGCCAACAAATATTTTGTAGGGAGCTTTTTTTATTGTCAGATTTTAAATGATTTAATAATCTTGCATCAAAGTTTTTTATCCTCTTATTTTTCATCTTTTCCGTTTATAACTTTTTGATTATTAATATTAGCGCAAAAAGTTACCAATAAAAGTTATGGAGAATTGTATCAACTACAAAAAAGCTCCCTACACAATTTTTGTCGGCCTCACGGTTATAGAGATACATTTTAAAAACCCGACCCTTCAAAACGAATGAGATTTGAGAGTGATGATTGATAATTTCTGAATAATCATTGAAAAACTTAACAATATTATAACTAAAGAAACCACTGCTCGAAATAAAATTATTAGCAATTTTTTAATACCCACGGAACCTACTCACTTTCACAACGCTGAAAAATCAATAAAAACAAACCGAACGAAAAAAAATAGGTTAAACTGTTTATAACAAAACGCACTTTAAAAAAGTTTAGAAGCATTTTTATTGTCAGATTTCAAATTAATTAATAATCTTGCCTCAAAGTTTTTTATCTCCTAATCTTTCATCTTTTTTCAATTGTAACTTTTTTATTATCAACATTAGCGCAAAAAGTTATAAAAAAAAGTTATGGATAATTGTATCAACTACAAAAAAGCTCTCTACAATTTTTTTGTCAGCCTCACGGTTACGGAGATAAATAAAAAAAAGCGAATCACACCCTTAATTTCAAGATGGCGGCCGTTCTACCAGCCTTAACGTCCCGGGGACTGAGCTTCCCACTCATGGCCGACGCCCCCCACGAAATGAAAAAAAAAAAACAAAAAAAAAACAAACAAACAAACAATAGCGTTCTACCTAAAATTTTCAGCCAAATCACCATTTGACTGTGCTACTCGAGGGGCGACGCGCAATTCGAGCGACAGGTTCCGATACGCAAAGCAGTCTCTTCCCCCCTCGGGGCCGTGCTGCTGTCACTAACAGTCTTCGAGTTATTCAACTTGTTTCATTTGACCCGTGTTTCTATCGACCCCAGCCTACCCTACTATTCGAATTGTTTTTGTAGATCAAGGTCGTAGATCCCTAATACAGATACGAACAAAAATTTGAGTCATTTTCATATCCTAAATCTGCCGAAAAAAATGAGAGCATTAAGGGGTTACCCCACTTGCGATTTTGAAAAAATCGATTTTTTTTTATTGCATTTTTTTAAGTATAAGTATCTGAGAATATGTCTTCTGTATGGGCCCAGAATAGATGACTTTATGTAAGTTTACAAAAAAAAATATTTTCTTCGTGTAAACTGAAATTGAAACTTTAAACGCGTTTTTCTCAAAATGGCATTTCTGAAGTCGGTGACCAAGATTACTCGAACACTAATGAACCGATCTTCTTGAAAATTTGCAGGCTCATTTAACAAATAAAAATGTAGTCTTTAATCGTTCGATTTTTTTTTCGAAAAAAAAAAAAATGGCCGTTTTATAGCCAAAAAACGGCCGTTTTTTTTTCGTTAAAATCGAACCATTAACTTTGACTGTCCGCCATTTTGTGAAAAATGAATATTTCTTAAAATCCTTCGATTAAAGACTAGTTTATACTTATATTTGATTAAATCCATCCGCATTTTTTTTCAGATGATCCACTTTGCCGCAATGTTGGTCACCGCAAACCGTGTATATAAAAACATTATTTCATTGACGGCCATTTGCCACTAAACAATGTAATATTTTTCAATAAAAAAATTACTGAAAGTTCTTCAAGATGTGTTCTTTAAGATGGTATATTGATCGATTAAAAAAGTTTTGTAGTTTTCTTTAAAAAAATTCATGAAAAAGGCCTTTTTTGCGCTACAAGTGGGGGTAACGCCTTAAAAAAAGAAAATCCGTTGCGTTCCAACGATGCAAACTTCAACATCGTATCTCTTCCATTATTTCCTGAGTTTCATCACCAATTGTTGCACGTCCGAATCAACTTTACAATAATGCAATGTACACTTTATTATTCTCGTATTTATTTTTCGACGTTGTTGTTTCCTGGACAATAAAGTGGAATAATAACCAGTTGGAATCAACAGCGCTTCACAGTATTTCTCGATTTTCCGCTGCAATCAAAATCCAGCAACGACGATGACAAAATTGCTATTTGTGTAATTGCGTTCGGGGGGCTTATCCACTGGCCGATCGACGAGAAGAATCATCAGTGTAATTAAAGATTCTACAACGAGACGACTGCGCAGCGTCGCGCACACTGATTTTCTTTTGAAAAACAGAAATTTGCAATCTCAGTGATTTTTGCCGATTCGCAAACAACCAACAGGCGACACCGCCGGGAGAGCGGGAGCGAGCGCGAGTGGTGGTGATAAAGATTAGGGTCGCGAACTTTGCCACGGCGAGATGAACGACAAGTCACAAGCTGTCGGAGATCTCTTCTCACACGCCTACCCAGGTAGGAATTGACGATGAAAAAAGGGCTCGCCAAGCTCTGAAACAAGGCTCACATTTTTTAATTCAGGCTGAGCACCAGCCTGATTTCAGGCCTAGCTGAACCTCTGAATGATAACGCGGTTTCAGGCTATTGCACACAGGCTTGACCAAAGGCTGGTAGAAAAGCCTGTACTAAGCCTGAAACGACGAAACAACAAGGCTCAAAACGAGCCTTAATGAAGCCTTCACGAGCATTTATGACCAGGCTTTTCCCAAACTCTTCCCGAGGCTATATGAGGCCTGTTTTTAGTTTTCAATATTCTACATTGGGGTAAATTTAATAAATTTGTAAAGAATTCATTTGATTTATTATATATATTTATTATTTGTTATATTATTTGTTACAAAATATATATAAAAAATATTTAAAAAAACAATACTTTATTTTATTGCGTACTTTTATTTTCGTATATACTTTTTTGTGTACCTCATAAATATCGATAAGAGCATATGTTTAAATGTTCTGAGCTGCATCCTTCGCTTTCGTTTTTCGTGGCTTCGCACCCGACAAATTTATTGCTAAATTTTTTTTTCATAGAAGTACAGAAAAAATATTATTTTAAACTTATTTTATTTTATCACAACCGGAAACAAGCCTGCATCCAGCCTTGATTTATCAGCCTCAAAATTCACCGGCTGAATAAAGCTTGAAATAACCCTGAGTTTAGGCTAAGCAGCCAGTCTTGGTTCCAGGCTGCTCCAAACGATGCAATGAAACCTGGGCCAGGTCTGTCTCACTCAGGCTCGGTGAAACAAGGCTCGCACAAGCTTGTTTCCATCGTCAGCCTTTTGATTTCCTACCTGGGTATCGATACCACGTTGTCTCTCCTAATTTGTATGAATCACGATTTATTCGAGTGACGTCGAATTTCAATTTATATTTTTATTTTCATCGTTTCGTTGTACGCCCTTTCGCGTACGACCCCATGCCTGGAACCTCTCAGCCACACTTGCCACTTTAGCAGTTTCAGTTTCTTAGAGAAATCCCCCGGAGTGGTGCCCACAGTGGCTGTGGAAGTTTGCATCAGTTGAATACTACGAAAGTTCGTTTTTGTTTCTTTTGTTTATTATTTTTTATTACAATTTATAATTTTTTTAATATTTTGACATCGTGGATCTTCTACGAGGATGAAATAAACCGTTTCGGTGATTTTCGTACCCTAAATCGGTAAAAAATGTGATAGAGAAAAAGTACACTTTCGTTGCATTCCAACGATGCGGAATTTGAAAGATTAGTCTATTGTGAAAATGACAAAGTCTCGTTCGTCGCTTGAGGCAACTTATATTGTGACACTTCGAACGCTTTTTTCCCGAAATGATGTTCGTCAAAACGGTGTACACGATTTCTCGATATCTGACGAACAAATTGACTTGAAATTTGGTACACTTGTTCAGTGTAATGGTAGTTTAGTCTTGACCGACGTTTTTCTTCTTGACATTTTTTTAATCGGTTATTAACAATAATGATGTCATTTTTTCGCGAAACATCGGAAAACATTCAAACATCTTTTTAAAAGGTTGAAACACGATAACAAAAAAAGCTGGATTAAGTCTTGTGCAATATTACCTCTTTTAAGGGGAGCAAACGGCGAGAAAAACAGGCAAACTTCGGGAATTTTTATCTCAAAAACTAATGTTTCGATTGGATCTCGGGTTTTTTTTATTGGAAAATATGTACATTGAGGTATGTTTAGGAATTTTAAAAAATAAATTCGTTGACTGGAAGCGATTCAAACGCGACTATCTCGGAACATAGTTTTCAAAGTCGGTGCCAGATGTATCTCGAAAACGGCTTGTCCCATTTTGTTCAAATTTGGATACAATATTCTTCGATAGTTTTTCTCGTTCGCCATGTAGGATTTTTTTGAAATTTTCATTTTTGACGGAATTCCGACCGTTTTAATTTAACATTCGTTTTTCGTTCGCAATTTCCGACGATTTTGGATTGCATACACATTGCATAAAAAAGCAATGGTTCAACCAAATGAAAAGCCCCTACGTGGCGAACGAGAAAATCTATCGAAGAATATTGTATCCAAATTTGGACAAAATCGTACAATCCGTTTTCGAGATACATCTAGCACCGACTTTGAAAACTACGTTTCGAGATGATCGCGTTTGAATCGCTTCCAGCCAACGAATTGATTTTTAAAAATTCCTAAACATACCTCAATGTACATATTTTCCAATAAAAAAACCCGGATCCAATCGAAACATTAGTTTTTGAGATCAAAATTCCCGAAGTTTACCTGTTTTTCTCGCCGTTTAGTCAGGTACCTCCCCTTAACAAAAAAAAACTTGTTTTTTTGTAGATCAACCGGGTGGCCAATTCAAGTTTCAAAGTCCGTCACGAGATTGTTCATAACCTCTTTAATTATTAATATTGTTTAAGGCGTTACCCACACTTGTAGCGCAAAAAAGGCCTTTTTCATGAATTTTTTTAAAGAAAACTACAAAACTTTTTTAATCGATCAATATATCATCTTAAAGAACACATCTTGAAGAACTTTCAGTAATTTTTTTATTAAAAAATATTACATTGTTTAGTGGCAAATGGCCGTCAATGAAATAAAGTTTTTATATACACGGTTTGCGGTGACCAACATTGCGGCGAAGTGGATCATCTGAAAAAAAAATGCGGATGGATTTAGTCAAATATAAGTATAAACTAGTCTTTAATCGAAGAATTTTAAAAAATATTCATTTTTCACAAAATGGCGGACAGTCAAAGTTAATGGTTCGATTTTAACGAAAAAAAACGGCCGTTTTTTGGCTATAAAACGGCCATTTTTTCGAAAAAAAAAACAAATCGAACGATTAAAGACTACATTTTTATGTATTAAATAAGCCTGCAAAATTTCAAGAAGATCGGTTCATTAGTGTTCGAGTAATCTTGGTCACCGACTTCAGAAATGCCATTTTGAGAAAAACGCGTTTAAAGTTTCAATTTCAGTTTACACGAAGAAAATATTTTTTTTTGTAAACTTACATAGAGTTTCGATTACGATTCACTTACGATTCACTTACGATTCACTTACGATTTTTTCAAAATCGCAAGTGGGGGTAACCCCTTAATGAAATTTGATACACAACTTTGTTAATACACGTACAAATGAATGACCAAACGATTTTTTAATTATCTTACTTATTTGTTCAATTTTTTTTTTCAATAACCCTGATTTTTGGGCCGTCACAGCAGCCTAACCCCTTAACATCATCACTTGTTTCCTAGCTACTCTATCCCGCATGCACGAGAACACGGAGAATCGGTAGGAAACCTGCGGGTTTCAGTTGTGTCACCATCGAAAGATGAGCAAATTCGTATTTTTAGCCTTGAGCTACCTACAGCAAAACGGGATGGTTCTGAAGTTTGCACTGTTGGATTGCACCGACATTTTTCAATTTTTTTAATATCGGCAACTTTTTTCGTAAATATTTCGACTCCAAAATGGCAGCGAAGACTAATGAAAAAACATTTTGAAAAATGTGCCGGGCCGGAATTGGGAATTGGGCACCCTTATTGGGAGTTAAAAGTGAAAAACATTAATATCTCCGGGGCTAAAGATATCTTCATCTTTTTATTTGCGGTTTGTATTCTTGGTGCCTAAGAGAAGCTACCGAAAAATTGGCTAAAATTTTCCACTTCCGGAACTCACCCTTATCGGGGGGTGAAAGTCGAAAAAAATCGTATCTCCAGCGCCAAAGACCCTCTCATATTTTTAATTTGCGTATGGTATTCTTAGTGCCGTTGAATTAAAAGTTAAGTAGTATTTAAAAAGTTAACAATACTATTATAAAGCAAACTCGAACGAAAAGAAACAACTAGAAACTATTGGAGTATTTCTTTGTGCTGTAAGTAATATTCTAGCAGAGCTTCTCCAAAATAAATCTCACGAAAGGAAAAAATAAAGAAACGAAAAAAGTGTTCTAACAGATTAGTAGAGGGTCAAGTGCTCTAATGATGTACAAAAGTTCAATTCGATAACTCAAGTAATTCTCGGATGACGAAAGTTTTGTTTCAACAATTAGACCAAACAAACAGATACGTATTGAGGTTAATTTTCCAACGCGTTTTTCTCGTTATCTTGTATATCTGTAAATCTTACGAATCGTGTTTTTCATGGAAACTTCGATGTGTAATTTTAGTTATTCCGCAAAGATTATGGATGATGAGGTTTGCAAGACTCGCTGTTGCATCATTGAAAAAAGTAAACATTTTCATACGTCGGGAGTGTGTGTATACATATATATATATATATATACACGGATTTTTTCAAAATTATCGGATCGCTGTGGGGTCGGGGAGGTTATCGTATCGGCACTGTATGAAGAGGGGATCTGAAAAAAAAATCAACAATAACCCAGACGCGTGTTGATTGCAGCCTCGAGAAGAGAAACATCACGAAAGAAGAATTTCCCCTTTCACCGTTCGAACATGATTCCAATATTTGATATTTGTAAACATAGTCATTGACCCGTCATGACATATATATATCTATAGACGCATCGTATTACAAAAAAAATATATATCCAGATACAAGGCTCAATTGTCATATATTATGCAAACGATAAATTTGTTCGTCACGTCCCATTTTATTGAGCACTCCCGTTTAACTAGTTGACTCTCGCGAGGTTATAAATTGGTTAGAGGGCTCTTCGACACGAAATTTATTGAATTTTCAATTCCATGGAATTACGAAATCGATATTTCAAATGAAATTCAAATAAATTGAGAGATTCGAAGTTAAAATTAATGAATTTCTAAAATAAAATAAATAATATAGATAAATATGAAAATAAAATAGTTAGAGTATTAAAAATAAAAATAAAGTATCGCGAAAAATGTAATAAATAAATAATAAACGTAAAATATTTAAAAAAAATTGTAGCTCGTAAATTTTTCGGAGCTCTTGAACAAAATTGTACCAACTTTGTATGGAATTGAAGAAAATGAAACGAAGAATGCACAAAAACACCGTGTGTTCTCGTTCTGCGAAAACAATTCCCGAGAATGCCAATAATGTGGAAAATAAATATTCTCGCGTATTGTGCAAGCAAGTAACGCGTAATTGCAAATTTATAAAATGAAGAGCTGAAATGCTGTAGGTCGATTAAAAAATAGTCTCTCTCGTATAACACGAGCCCTCGCTAATAAAATGTGCATTGTTCAACACGCCTGCACTTTATTACTTGTTGTTTCATTCATGCTTAATTTATAGTCGTCTCGTGTGGACGATGTTATTTATTTTTTTTTAACGCCACCCTTTCATCCTCATCGGTTCCTGACATTCTTCATTATCGTCAAGGAAAACTCGCACAATTATATTATTATTGAGCGACGATAATGGTCGCTGGTAGCCGCGGCATCGAACTGGTTTCTACAATCGGAACCATTCACTCTCAAATGCGTTTTAAATGCGCAAATCTCGATCGTACGAGTGTAAATGTCTGCGAGCCGAGAGGTTTCTCACCTCGTATTCAGCGTGCGAATTAACAAAACAATCGCGAAACTCCGCAGTCGATTCACAAAAAAAACACCAATTCACGAAGCGGTATTTACCTTCAAATTTTTTTACATTCGCGGAGAAATTTTTCGGTCATCCAATCTTTTGACGCATATCGTTTTCTTTTCGTTCAATATAAACAAATTAATTGGTACAAATTGCGACGGTAGTGAATTCCGATAATTGTGGTTCCTAAAGGGCCTTCTCACTTTAGACGCTAAAAAAGGTTATTTTCATGCTGTTTTTTTTATAAGTTTATATTATAGATATCGATATAAAAATTGTTATACTTTAGAAATACATAAAAAAATTACTTATTTATTTATCTCACTATTTATAGACGAAAATGCGAGTTAAAAAAATGTCCTAAAAATTGTAGGTCTGCGCTGTTGATGAAATCTCGGAGATGGATGATTCAAAACAATAAAATCAAACGGTTTTAGATTCAGTATGTTAATGGCTATAGCGCACATCATACGATTTTTTATATATGCAAAAATAACAAAGTGGCGGAGGTTTTTCAAAAAAACAAAAACAAACGTGTTTTTTCACCGTTTTTGGCAACAAAAAATAGTAAATATCAAATTTTTTTAAAATCCTTGATATGCGCTATAGCTATAGTTGTAAAAAATATGTGGTTAAAATTTCATAAGGATCGGTTCAGTAGTTTCGAAGATTTTATCAACAAGCCGTCGAAAAACGTTATTCGAGAAAAACGCGTTTAAAGTTTGTTTGGATTACATAAGTACGTAAAAAATTTTTTTCAATTATTTCGAAAGTGTATTTATTAAGGGTAACAACTTTTATATCAATATCTATAATATAAACCTATCAACAAAATTCATGAAAATAGCCTTTTTTAGCGTCTAAAGTGAGAAGACCCCTTAATAAATAGCGATAAATAAATTACGTTGGCATTTGCATCGTTGGAATTCAGCAGATTTTTTTTCTATTTCTCAAATTTAACCTTGGCAAATTAAAGCTACGAAAATCGGGCAAATATTCTCTAGCATCCGTATTTAGCAATTTACAACCTAAATAAACAAATTTACAAATAAATTTACGAATTAAAATAGCTAGCGTTACATTCCAGCCATGTAATTATCAATCTCATTTGGATAATTCATATTTTCATATTTGTCTATAGCGAAAACAAAAAACTAGCTGATTAATTCGATTTTAATTGCACGGTACATCAAGATTCATTTTTATACGTGGCGCGTATATTGTATACAATGTTACGCTACCAAGACAAGCATTAGATAACAAAAATAATAATAATATATACAGGGTGGCCCGAAAAGTACCGTCGAGAAGAAAAACCTAAATGCCTCGTAATCACTACCTACCCGAATCAACTATATTGAACGGTTTTTATTTATTTTTCGAGAAAAAAGCATTTTTCAATTTTTTTCGAGATTTCCGCTTGCCCAGGTTTGATTTTTTTTCCATTTTGCGTATGTACTTTCATCTCAAGAATACTTTGCTGAAATTGGGAGTCATTTAGGCTAATATAAGTATGTTTTTTTTAATCATCTGAACTTTAATGACTGATCCTCTCAAAACTAGATTACAAATTTTTTTTTATCGAAATCTAAAATAAAAAAATTAACGTTAGCGTTTAGTTGGTCATTTATTTATTGCTAGACAGCGCACCTCATAACACAAGTAAAATAATCGCGAGGAAAGTACATACACAAAAGAGAAAAATTTAAAAATGTGTTTTTCTTGCAAACTAAAAAAGACCGTAGAATCTACATGGGGATGATTCGGAATACGAAGCTTCTAGATTTTCGTTTTGGACGTCGCTTTTCGGGCCACCCTGCGTATACACGTTTTGGACTGTGGAGAGAAAATATCAAGAGAATCATTTTCTCAGATTTTTTTCAAATTCTTTTTACAATGTTATTTTTCAGGTCCTGTAAGTGCTTTTGAAACATCGTCAAAAAAAAATTGAAAAAAATCTGCAAAAATGTCAACGTATTCAAAACGAAATGCTGCAACATTTCCCCTTCCTGAAATTTTGTCTCTATCTCAATAGTTTTCGAGATATGCCCATTAATTGCAGAAGAAATTCTGAAAAAATTCAACAAATTTCAAATCGAAAACTAAAAAAGTTTCTTCTCCTGACCCTTTGTTATAAACGCCATACTTTTCGAGTTAAGCCATCCTACTCATCAGCGTTTTGAGCAAAAATAGTCAAAATAGAAAATGTCAGAGGAAAATTTTGAAAAAAAAACCCGACAATCCAGTATAAACTTACGCAACTTTTTACATCTTTGACATTTCCCCTTAAACCCTATAGTTCTTGAGTTACGTTGCATTTACATTTACAATAACTTTGCGAAAAAAAAATCTTTCGAAGGTTTCTTAAAAACGAAAATGGAGCTCCTGCTACCCCGTTCAAGTTTATCATGGATAAACGTAACAAATAAATTTTCCATAAGTCATCCGCCCAATTGTCGATGGCCGAAAAAAAGCCAAAAAACAGTCTGGTAAAAAAGTGGGTACCGGGTCGAAATAAAAAATCATAAAACATATTTTTCAGAAGCAAAACAAAGCTGAATTTGTTTCCTTCAAAACGCCGTTCGGTAAATTTGGTTATCTTTTTTTTGACCAAGCTATGTAACTTTAAGTGCGGCAAGAAATATTGACTGGTGTATCCAAACTTTTGAGCGGCAGTGTATATGGGGCATTCCATACCAATTCGACCTGGGTCTGACCCTCGACCCCTCAAATCTGGTTCCCCATTTTTCCTATCATTACTCTCACTCTATCAAGCAATTACAATTTTTTTCAGTTTTTTCAAAATAAATTTAAGCGCGTCATAAATTTTTGAATTTTTTTTTGAACACCTCGATGGCCGTAATCGAAAAATCTGAAAAATTCCCAAAAATACAGTGTTAGATATAAAAAATGTTGGTGTAAAATTCATAATGTCTGGGCTTTTGCTTCAACCAGTTTTTTAGCTTTTTGAGCAAAAAAAAATGAAAAAAAATAATAAGCAGAGGTAAATTTACTGTAGACTGTTTCTCGAAATTTTGTATGCATAATACCAAATGTAAAAAAAAAATTCTCCGATTTTTCTAAAGTGTATTTTGTAATTTTCGATTTTTATTTTTTATCATGGTTGACAAAAACCCTAATTAGGGGTTGAAGCAAAAGCCCAGACATTATGAATTTTACACCAACATTTTTTATATCTGACACTGTTTTTTTGGGAATTTTTTCAGATTTTTCGATTACGACCATCGAGGTGTTCAAAAAAAAAATTCAAAAATTCATGACGCGCTCAAATTTATTTTGAAAAATTTGAAAAAAATTGTAATTGCTTGATAGAGTGAGAGTAATGATAAGAAAAATCGGCAACCAGATTTAAGGGGTCGAGGGTCAGAGCGAGGTCGAATTGGTATGGAATGCCCCATATGTATACAGGGTGTCCCTCTTATCTGTCACCCGAAATAACTCGGTAATTATCGTCGTCACAAAAAAATGTTCCAGACAAAAGTTGTACGGTGTGAAAAGGGCCATCAAATGCGACCAATTTTTTTTATTTCGGTGGAGGCGCTGACGCACAGTGACGGTCACCTCCACCTTTTTTAATGTAATGGTACATTTCTTTTTCAACCATCTTGTGGAGCACCTCAAGCCGCGTGAAAAACATTAGGGGTCAAAGTCGTTCAAGGTCATTCAAGGTCAGTGTCGCTGATACAAATCTAAATATCTCGAATCACTACCACATATTTGCTAGTGATCCGAGATATTTAGATTTTTATTTCCTTTTTAATAGGTGACCTTGAATGACCTTGAACGACTATGACTCCCTAATGTTTTTTATTTGATGGCCCGCTTCACATCGTACAACGTTTGTCTGGAACATTGTTTTTGTGACGTCATTAATTACCGAGTTATTTCGGGTGGCAGAGATAAGCGAGACACCCTATATATATATATATATATATATATATATATATATATATATATATATATGGGTAAACACCCACACAGACACACACAGATACATTGTTTGGGTGTCTCGCGTCTTCGCCTCTGATGCATGAACAATAGTTCGACTGGCTACATATATGTATATGCATATGTGTATGTGAGATCGATTAGCGTTCAGGTAACTTGACGCAATTTCTACGGTCAATCTCTGACGTCAGAAAACGCGCGACTCACCGTGCGTAACAGAGGACCGTGAAACTCTTTGAGGATCGAAAAATGAACCATATACACGTTTATACATACGCATGTATATATTTATAAGTACGTAATACACGGTAATACACGGTAATACACGGAGTTGCACCGACGACGATTATACTAAATGCTTCTTCGCCGCCGCATTCTCGATTAATCTCTCGTGAGAATTAATGCAAATAGAAAGATCGACGAGTCATCGAATAACTCGAGAACTGTGTAGTAGTCAAGTAGCTCATTCCGTACGGGTGATACAGTTGAGGCTCTATATCTTACGCCCGTTCAAGTCGGAATTGCTCATGTACATGAAGTTTGCATCGTTGCTATCCAACGGTTTCATTTTTTTTTTCGATTTTGTAATTTCCTATTTTTTCTTGGTCAGTTCGGCTCTAGTTGCTAAAAAAATATGGTAAAATGAATAAAAAATATTTACGGCCACCGGGACCAACCAAACAAAATCGAAAAAAAAAATGAAACCGTTGGATAGCAACGATGCAAACTTCATGTACATGAATTTCTCGCTGTTCACAAAATCTCTGCAATTCGTCATATAAATTTCCATCGACGGTACCAGTGGATGGACGGTCGGGCTCCGAGGTAGGGGGTATATACTTTTAGGCGAGGAAAAAAATTTCGGATTTTCATGAGTTTTTTGTTCAAGGTAAGATTTCTTCATCATTTTTGAGACTTAGGGTATGTTCTATTACTACTTTTCGCTGTTACATCGTATTTTTTTTTCATCGTTCTTTCAAAACGGTGGCGGTATCGTTCGGTCTTCTGACCTGCATTTTTAAAACTATTTATAGCTAAGAAACTAACCGACCGATTCTGATGAAATTTGCTATAAATCTTCCTTACTTTATTGTCTAAAACATGATACTAAATTTTTATGGAAATTAAAAAAAACGCATTTTCTACTGCAAAATGTAGCAATTTTTTTCGCAGAAATGAATCTTTGTTTCAAAGCGCACCATTTCATCGATTTTTAATATTGCTCACTTTTTCCTAGTTCATATTCTGCGTACGAGCGTTAGTGAAAGAAAAATCTTCCTTGGTTTTTTTTTTTCAGATTAAGGCCTTAGGGCAGAGTAACGGGTATAAAATCATGTGTGTATTTAACAATTTGTTTTCGTATGAAAAAGTGATTCACTCATAAAATTAATTACACATCCGTTTAGTATGAATATCAAGCTGTTAGAAAGAATGTTTTTTTTTTCGATGTACAAAATGACCGATTACTCCAAACTTCTCGGAACAGCTTTTTTCCAATTGGCGTAACAAATAACTTCAACAATTTTCACTCGATTTATTTCAAATTTAAAAGTTATGTTCCTAATTGCATTTCGCAGAGAAGTACGTACGGAATATTCTGATTAATCGAAAACTTTTCATTTTATGAGCAGTTTATGAGCAGTTTTAACGAAATTTTTCACTGAAAATTCATTTCTTAAGTTCAAATACCTACAACTTTTGAATAAAACGATATTTTTTAAATTCTGTACGTACTTCTCTAGGTATTCTAATGTAGCTGACGAGAATTTTTGTTTTTTGTTCTAGGTCGAAAATTGTGAATGGTAAATGTCACGCCGCAGAGCGCCTAAAAAAAAGATAAAAGAAAATATTGGTGGTAGGCCATTTTGTACATCAAAAAAAAAAATTCTAACAGCTTGACATTCATACCAAATAGATGCGTGATTAATTTTATGAGTGAATCACTTTTTCGTGCGAAAAAAAATTGTTAAATTCGCATATGATTTTATATCCGTTACTATGGCCTAAGGCCTTAAGGGATAACACCACTCTAGGATTTTGGAGAAATCGTTTTTTTGGCTTGAAAAATACTTTGGGATCATACAGACAATATGCAATTAGTCCTGTAGCGATTTTTTTTAAAGGTCCGATTATCGATTTTGCCGCAGCGCCTCGGACTTCTTTCAGGCGCCTCGTACAACTTTAAACGCGTTTTTCTCGAAACAACTTTTTTCAAAAGGGAGGGCGGATTACTCGAACACCTTTGCATGGATCGATTTGAAATTTTGATAGTAGCTTCACAATTACATTCTCTATGGGAATACGTAGCCGTTTTTTAAAATTAAATGCAAACTTTTTTTTACAAACAATTTACTGCTTACTTTTTGGGCAAAAAATCGATTTATTTATTTTAAAATGCGCCATTTGTTCAAAATTTGATTTTTAAAAATCCCTACGTAGTCCCATAGCTAACAATATATAGATTATAATTTTTTTGTTTTTGTTCCAGGTCTTATACTTTACGAGAAAACCGTCCTCCCGTGGAGCTATTTGTAAAAAACACGTTTTTCAATATAGGCTCTGTCGCGCGCCATTTTGTATGAAAATTATAATAAAAAACTTTTTTAAATACTTTAATATGTGTTAAATGAACCCTCTCAAAATAAATCATGTTCCTTTTTTCATGCTCCCAAAATAAATGGTAACATTTAGTAAATATGGATTACTTTGATTTGGCGATATCGAAAAAATAACCAATACTCGTATTGGCGGGTAGCTTAGGTCTTGTGGGGGTGGTTTTTGGAGAAATTTTCGTTTTAGCGGTTTAGCTCTTGGATATTCATAGAGCACATAAAAAGCACATAAATATGATGTATTTTCATTTCAGTATATCCACAAAATGGTAAATGCTCTTATTTGGGGGTTTTTTGAGGGTCTATATCGGGCGAAAAAAAATAGGGGTTTGACTGTTCGATATTCGCAAAGCACATAAAAAGCACATAAATATCACGTAGTTTCATTCTTAGATATGCCAAATATCATTAAGGGCTCTGCTAGCTTGATGGTAAGCCAACAGAGCACTTTTGATTTCTAATTACCCGCTAAACGGTAAGAGCACAAAAATTTTTAATGGAGCACAAAATTAGCACACAAAAAGCACATAAATGTGGACTACTTTGATTTTGCGATTTAGAAAAAATAGCCAATACTTGTATTTGCGGGTAGCTTGGGTCTTGTGGGGGTGGTTTTGGGAGAAATTTTCGTTTTAGCGGTTCGGCTCTTGGATATTCGTAGAGCACATAAAAAGCACATAAATGTGGACTACTTCGATTTAGCAATATCGAAAAAATAGCCAATACTCGTATTGGTGGGTTGTTTGGGTCTTGTAGAGGTGGTTTTGGGAGAAATTCCTGTTTTAGCGGTTTGGCTCATGGATATTCGTAGAGCACATAAAAAGCACAGAAATGTGGACTGGTTTGATTTTGCGATATCGCAAAAATAACCAATACTCGTATTGGCGGGTAGCTTGGGTCTTGTAGGGGTGGTTTTTGGAGAAATTTGCGTTTTAGCGGTTTGGCTCTTGGATATTCATAGAGCACATAAAAAGCACATAAATGTGGACTACTTTGATTTGGCGATATCGAAAAAATAACCATTACTCGTATTGGCGGGTAATTTGGGTCTTGTGGGGGTGGTTTTGGGAGAAATTTGCGTTTTAGCGGTTTGGCTCTTGAATATTCGTAGAGCACATAAAAAGCACATAAATATTATCTATTTTCATGTCAGTATATCCAAAAATGGTAAATTCTCTTATTTGGGGGTTTTTTGGGGGTCTATATCGGGCGAAAAAAAAATTGGGGTTTGGCTGTTCGATATTCGCAAAGCACATAAAAAGCACATAAATATCACGTAGTTTCATTCTTAGATAAGCCAAATATCATTAAGTGCTCTGCTAGCTTGATGGCAAGCCAGCAGAGCACTTTTGATTTCTAATTTCCCGCTAAACGGTAAGAGCACAAAAATTTTAAATGGAGCACAAAATTAACACATAAAAAGCACAAAATTTTGATATCAATTAAATCCATTTTCGGGAGTTTGCTCTGCTAGCTTTATGGAGGTCGTCCAAGCGCGAAAGGCTCCACTGTATCGGCTGAGTCGTGGACGCACGAATTGTTACTCTGTACACGTGCTTTCAAGTATGTTCATTCTTTTTACGGGCGATTTTTTTCACCGCGATATATCGATAACTTTTTAATAGAGCCGGCCGCTATTTGTAGCTTCGCAAGTACACGCTGCAACCCTGGACTTTAAGAGGTAGACGATTAATTTTTTACTGTATCGGGGGCTTGGAAAAAAAAGATTTGTTATTCTATATTTTTCCGTGGCGCGTTCATACGATCTCGAATCGCGGATTTAGCGTGTGTACTTAAATACAATTATTATCGGCTTTTTGCCGATACGAGGCGCATCAGCCGTTCTTCGAAGCTAAAGATGTGTGTGTGTAGACACATTACGTTCCGATTAATGACGATAAAAAGTGCATATAGGGTAATTGTGTAGTAACGACCGTCTCACTACGGCACAAAAGCTGTGACGATTGTTGTCTTTCGATCGCCCTCTCACATCCAGGTTGATCATATGTCAAAATCTTTCGTGCCTTCATTCGTCACAATCATATGCGAATAAATAATTTTTTTATGCTCTCACGGACTTTTCAATTCGAAATTTGTCACATCTCAATTTCCACTGATTGCATTCCATTTTGATTTGCAACCGGCATATTTATCATATTTTCTCACGTACAATACATATTTATCTGTGTTAACAATCTTCAATACTGAAAAATGATGAAAAATATTTCGCATTACTTCCATTTCGCATAATGTTGAAGTTTGCATCGTTGGAATGCAACGAAAGTTCATTTTCTTTGTATAGCTCACGTTTTTTTGCGATTTAGAGTACGAAAATCACCAATACGGTTTTTTTATACGCATGAGAGATCGACGATCTTAATGTAAAAAAAAAAAACAGATTATGTAAAAAAAAACAAGAAGATGTCATTTCCACACCTTTTGGAATATTTGGACTCGGTCGACCACGAATGGTAAGCTGCAAAATTTGTGGTGCGTCGAAACGTTTTGCGGACGCGGTTATAAGCTCGCTCGGAGTACAAGAGGCTTGGGGGAGAAACCTCGGGCCCTGCGCCACACTGCGGCCACGGATCGAACCACTACGTCTATGACTTCGCTAGTTGATTCAAATACAACATCTAAATAGATCCATTTAGTATGTACGACTAAATATGTTTTTGTGTCAATAATACTAAATACCAAAATCATTAAAGCATACAAATTTTACATTACTTACGAATGTTAAATAAGACTAAATATAAACGAGTAAAGCTCTAGAATAGTAAAATCAAGTGAAGAAAATATTGGTTATACAAGAATTTTAGTCAATTTGATTAAAAGGAGGATGAAATTAAGGCGGGATATACATTTAGACAGGAAAAAGAGTAATATTTGGGGATGTTTTAAACTAAGAAATAATTATTCTAAAATTATCAAACTTTAGGTATACTTTAATAGTATATTTAAGTATACAAAACAATTTTTGTAAATTAATTCATCATCAAAATGACGGAGCTGTGGCAGAGCGTTACAGCAAGGTCGCCGCGGGAGTTGCGAATCGGCGTGCAGTCTGGCTTCCCGTAGACTTTTATTTACAAAGAAGTTCAAAGATTTTTTTCAGTTGGAACATCTATAGTTTCTATGTGACGGTGATAAAAATGAAGAAAATGCAAATTTAAGAAAATGGCACGCATGTACAAAGAAAAATCAACATTTCACGCAACATTTCTGTAAAACGTGGATTAAAAAAGTAGTTTTTTCCCAATTTTTCAAACACAATTTTCGTCAAGTAGAAGGTACCAATATTGTCAATATTTCTACCAAGTTTCAACTCAGTCGGCTTAATAGTTTTTGAGTAATCCTGCACGCCAATTTCGATAATGCAGTTTTGAGAAAAACGCGTTTGAAGTTCACGCTCGCTCCGAATCCGAGCGGTGAGGCACAGCGTTGACGGGCTGTAACGTTTGAAGTTTTTCGAATTTCGCTTTGAAACTTTAGGAAAATATTCTACATATATAGTTCTATCGTTTGAAGAAAAAAACTACATGAAAATATTTTTTTAAATGTAAATACATTCTCAAAGGAACAATAAATACATATGCAAAATTTCATCAAGACAACTTCAACGGTTTAAAAGTTAATCCAACCCAAAAATGACGTCGAAAATTTCGGTCTAGACCAGACGACTGCCTTAACGCATGTAGCTGATCCAAGTATTGGTCCATGGCAATGCGCTCCAACGCGGGAGATCGACGCAAGCCATAGCTCGTTCACCACTATCGATTACCTAACAACAATATTTTCACGATATGCGCCACGATCTTGCCTCCTCCGTTGAGTGGTTTTTCCCACTGCACCAAAGTTCCAAGAGGAGCATGAGGCATCACAATTCAGCCTGAGTCGTGTTACAATCTCAATGCATCGACCGATTCAATAATGCCATCGTGCAGGATCGAGGCATGAAAAAAAAACACGTGCCTCCGTCATCCGCGGAAAACGAAAAAACGCGAGCGTTTACACTCGTAATTTAGAATTATCCGATAGTCGTACTAATCGATTTGCGCTCGCGAATTCTCCGCAGCGATAAAGGAATCAATTAAGGGGTGAGGCTACTGTGAAAATGACGAACACTCGATCGTCGCTTGAGGCCATTCGTATCGAAGAAGAAGTTGCAACATATGGTGCAGGAGTCGCAGATTGAAGGTAAACGAGTGATAAGAAAGATAGAACTGCTAGAATTTTAAGGGGTTACCCCCACTTGCGATTTTGAAAAAATCGATTTTTTTATTGCATTTTTTTGAAGTGCAATTTAAAGTGCAGTTTTTTTTATGCCCGGAATAGATGACTCTATGTAAGTTTACACAAAAAAAATATTTTCTTCGTGTAAACTGAAATTGAAACTTTAAACGCGTTTTTCTCAAAATGGCATTTCTGAAGTCGGTGACCAAGATTACTCGAACACTAATGAACCGATCTGCTTGAAATTTTGCAGGCTTATTTAATACATAAAAATGTAGTCTTTAATCATTCGATTTTTTTTTTCGAAAAAAAAATGGCCGTTTTATAGCCAAAAAACGGCCGTTTTTTTTCGTTAAAATCGAACCATTAACTTTGACTGTCCGCCATTTTGTGAAAAATGAATATTTTTTAAAATCCTTCGATTAAAGACTAGTTTATACTTATATTTGACTAAATCCATCCGCATTTTTTTTTTCAAATGATCCACTTCGCCGCAATGTTGGTCACCGCAAACCGTGTATATAAAAACATTATTTCATTGACGGCCATTTGCCACTGAACAATGTAATATTTTTCAATAAAAAAATTACTGAAAGTTCTTCAAGATGTGTTCTTCAAGATGGTATGTTGTTCGATTAAAAAAGTTTTGTAGTTTTCTTTAAAAAAATTCATGAAAAAGGCTTTTTTTGCGCTACAAGTTCGGGTAACGCCTTAAACGCGTTTTTCTGGAAACTAAGTTTCTAAAAACGATGAATACGATTTCTTGACATCTCATGAACGGATTGACTTGAAATTTGGTACACTCATCGAGTGTAATAGCAGTTTAGTCTTCACCGACGTTTTTCTTCTTAACTTTTTTTGCCCATTCGTTATTACCAATAATGATGTCATTTTTTCTCGAAAAAATCGAAAAAAAAGTCAACGTTTTTTAATGATTGAAACACGATAACAAAAAAAAAACTCGATCAAGTTTTAGCCAATATTATCAATTTTAAGGGGACAGAACTAATTTTTTTTTAAATTTCACACCAACCGGGTGGCCAAAATCAAGTACATCGAGCCCTTCAGATTTAGAGGTCCTTCACCAGATTGTTTATAGCACCGTTAGTTATAAATATGTTTTTCTGAAATTTAGTACATAACTCTGTTTATATACATAGAAAAAAATATCTAAACGATTTTTTTATCATCTTGCTTATTCCTTCATTTTTTTATTAACCCTTATTTTTCAAGTCGTCACGATAGCGTAACGTTTTAAGGGGCTATTCTACTGTGACGGCTAAAAAAATAAGTTATTTTTAATAATGTGTTTTTTTTTCAAATGTTGCATGTATCGGTACAAACCTTTTTTCGCTTAAAGATACACTCTTACAGAATACAAAACAATTTTTGTTGTTGCATATAAATGTATATTTTTTTTTAACAATTCATAATCGTGTAAAGGCATGAAAAAAAGTATGTTGCTGGCACTGATGATTTGCGCTCTCCAGGTAATCGGAAACAAAAAATTCAAAAAGATTCTTAATCTCTATTAGTGTCGCTATCGCCCGAACTAGAACTATTATTTTATATTGCAAAATAACGAAATGGCGTCGTTTTGTGCTGAAGTGTTCGAAAAACTCGTTTTTTTCGTCATAATTCGGGCGAAAATATAAGTTGAAATTAATATTTTCTAATAATTCTAGTTCGGGGGATAGCCATACATATGCTGAATATGCAGTAAAATTTTTAGCCCTATTGGTTCAGCCGTTTTTCCGAAATCACCCACGCCGGGTGAAAAAAGTCGTTTCGAGAAAAACGCGTTCAAGGGGCTATACCAGTATGAACGTTGAAAGTTTGGGTAAATTTTTGGAAGAAAAGTACTCAATTAAATTTTTCGGAAAATTAAGAATATATTTGGCTATATTTGACCTATATTACATCATTTTTTCATCGAAAAATATTGAGATCCAAGCGACTTATGCGCTGTCTTCGGAGGGGCCAAAAAAAAAGTTCCTCCACTGCTGACATGATTCCGGCCGATTGAGTAGCCGAAACCGAAAACGGAAAAAATGTCGTTAAACTGGAAGGTATTTCGTGTACAATGACGTAGGATTTTCGAAAAATATCAAAATCTAACAAAATGGCGTAGTTATGAAAAAAAGTCTGTTTTTTTGCCTATGAAATGGTCGTCTTTTTCAATGCCAATTCGTCAATTTTCATCCAATCAAAAATATCCTACGTCATTGTAGAGTAAATATTTTCAAGACTACTCAGTTTTGAGTTTCAAGTCAATCGGATAATTGCTCTTTGAGTTACAATGTCAGCAAATTTGAAAAATCTCATTTCGAGAAAAACGCGTTTAAAGATTTAATTACCGATTTTTGCAAGATAAAATGATATTTACCATAAAAACTGCTAATCAGCTATACTTTTTGAAAGTATAAACTGTCGAAAAAGGCAAAAAAAATCGATTTTTTGAGAGTGTCACACTGGTATGGCCCCTTGAAGTTTACTACTATACAATAAATGTATAGAAGTATACGTGTATATGTGTATACTCGGGTATGAATTCAAAACAGCTGTTCCCAACCGCTGGCAGGGACGCGCAGCCGGTAGCCGTTCTAGAGCGCGTGCATCAAGCGCTTCTACTTTAAGGCGTTACCCCCACTTGTAGCGCAAAAAAAAGGCCTTTTTCATGATTTTTTTTAAAGAAAATTACAAAACTTTTTTAATCGATCAATATACCATCTTAAAGAACACATCTTGAAGAACTTTCAGTAATTTTTTTATTGAAAAATATTACATTGTTTAGTGGCAAATGGCCGTCAATGAAATAATGTTTTTATATACACGGTTTGCGGTGACCAACATTTCGGCGAAGTGGATCGTCTGAAAAAAAGAATGCGGTTGGATTTAGTCAAATATAAGTATAAACTAGTCTTTAAACAAAGGATTTTAAAAAATATTCATTTTTCACAAAATGGCGGACAGTCAAAGTTAATGGTTCGAGTTTAACGAAAAAAAACGGCCGTTTTTTGGCTATAAAACGGCCTTTTTTTCGAAAAAAAAATCGAACGATTAAAGACTACATTTTTATGTATTAAATAAGCCTGCAAAATTTCAAGAAGATCGGTTCATTAGTGTTCGAGTAATCTTGGTCACCGACTTCAGGAATGCCATTTTGAGAAAAACGCGTTTAAAGTTTCAATTTCAGTTTACACGAAGAAAATATTTTTTTTTGTAAACTTACATAGAGTCATCTATTCCGGGCCCATACAGAAGTATGGGCCCGGATACTTATACTTCAACACTGAGAAAAAGAAATCGTTGAATGTGCAAAATGCATTTTGTTGTCTCGAAATTTTGTTGTTTTAACAGTTGCTCAGACATGCTAAATAAGCTTTAGTTCACACCACTAAAACTGTCAGTTTGATTAACAAAACGTTTGTTATACCAATCAAAAATTAAGTTGAACGTATTGAAAGATACATTTTGTTAAACCAACTGAATTTTGGTTGGATGAACGAATTTTTTTTTTCAGTGAAAAAAATGCATAAAAAACAATCGATTTTTTCAAAATCGCAAGTGGGGGTAACCCCTTAAAGGACTATACTGAGTCGATAAAGTGAAAATCGACTTTACCAGCAGATGTCAATTCTATGATGGAATAGAGTTGAAAAATGCAAAAAATAAAAATTCTACTTTTTCATTCCGTCTTAGTGGAATAGCCCCTTAATGCAATGCGAAATATTGCTCGATCGAGAAAAAAAAAACATTGTTGTTCTGGTTTGTTTTGATTTCTTTGCACGTCGTTATTATTGATCGTTGAACTAGCTTGAATATAAATTGATCGATTCATTCGAATGAGATTGTGCGCGCGGATTGACGTCAAAACTGTGCATAATTCGAATTTATCACTTCTCGTCACGCCACACACCAATCCTGATATTTATCGTCCATCTTAACACCATTGTCTTTAATTAATCCACTGCATCAAAATCGCCATTATTCTTCAAGCGAACGGCTTCGTTTTCAAGATTTTCAAAATGCTGAGATAATTAATAGCACCGAGACGAACTTTGATTTCCACGAACTCTCCGTTGTCTCGAGAGACGGAAAAGTGTCGAGAAGCCCGAGGAAATTAATGACGATATATCCCCGTGCGAGATTCGAGAGAGACGCGAAAACGAACACGCCAACAGGCAGCTCTTCACTCCGAACGTCTGCCCCACTCGTTCCTACGCGCTATCCTCGCGTAATAAGATTAAAAACACGTATTTGTTGCGTTCGAGCCATATAACTGCTAAGCGATTTTTATCCACTCGGTTAAACGTTTCTAGGATATGAGGAAAACTTCATCTTCGGACAGTCGCTCGGATCATGACAATCGTAGGTACTGATTTTTACGAGCGCTTCCATCTTTTCGCTATGGAGGATGAGACAATTTCATTCTCTTACCACGAGGCCCGAAAATGATGAGAATTCCATTCTAGCTAGTGGGATTTTATTTTTTGTTGTTTTTCTTTGGTCTTGAGGCAAAACAAAAGATGTACCACGTGACATACGAAAAGAGAGAGGGAGAGAGAGAGAGAGAGAGAGAGAGAGAGAGAGAGAGAGAGAGAGAGAGAGAGAGTTCGGAAAAAAGAAGTTTGGAAAAAAAGAAGTTTCAATTTGGACTCTATCAGAAGGACAACAAATTGATGAAATTTCAGTTTGCATCTTTACAATGCAATGCAAATTAATTTTTATGTATTGCTTACATTGCAGTCTTTTTGCAAAAATCTGTCAATTATTTATTTGAATGATCGTGTGGAAATCAACGATTGAAATCTCCGAACACATATTTCATACAATAATTAAAATCTTGAAAAAATTGAATACGAAATTGAAGTGTGTAATTGAAATTGAAATGAATGCAATGTAAATTCATTTTTTTCGAATGCTCAATAATTGATTTAAATGCTTATTTGGAGGTCGATTAAGCGGGGAAATACCTTTAGGCGAGGAGAAAATTTGTTGGTTGTCTTAAACAAAACGCTAAATCTTCTTAAAAATTAAACACAAAAGTATTTTTCTATTTTAAAATGTAGCCATTGTACTTCGAAAAATTCAATGTTTTTATTTCAAAGCGTACCATTTCATAAATTCTCAACATTTCTCACTTTTTCTTGGTTCATATTCATCGTATGAGTGTTAATGAAAGAAAAATCTTCGTTGGTTTTTCTAAGATTAATCCCGCCGACGCCACGTGTCACGCCGTCTGACAACATCCTCCGCAACCCGTTTGGGTTTGTTTGGGTTAATAAAAATTATTGAGAGATTTTAACAAAAATCTGCAACAGGAAATTGAAGCAATCGAAAAAATGAATTTTCATTGCGTTCCAAGGATGCACATTTCAATCTCGTATTTAATTTTTCCAAATATGTTTTAATTATTAAATCGAATATAAAAAAAGATTTGAGAATACAAAACGGGGTTTTTACCGACTGAGCAACGTCTACCTCGCCTTAAACGGATTAAAAGAACGCGTGTGCTGAAAATGTATGTGGATAGCGAAGGAGAGCGTCGACAAGAATTGGCACGGCTCGTTTAACGCAAATCTCGTCTCTTGGCTGGACAATGACCCGGCGTACTTTATTTATCAACTCTATTACGCACTGTTTCAACGTCGGTGAACGCGTGTACGATCATCTCTCGTGTTCGCTAACGGTACAGAGCTTTCGATTTACTCGTCGCGACAGTATAAAGTATGCAGTGTGCGCATCGATACGGGGTCTTGCGAGTCGAATTGTACGATTATGTTTTAGCCGAATTCCATTTTTTTTTCTAAACTGGCCGATTTCGGCGGAGAAATATAAATGTTTAAAATGATGGATCGAGAAATGTTCCTAAGGCTCGTAGATAAAATAAAATGGAATAAATATGAGAAATCAAGAAAAGTAACATAAAACAATAAACACAACGAATTTTGAGTAAATAAAATGAAATAGAATAAGCTCAATAAATTCTACTCAATAAAGTCAGTAAAATTAAATAAAATTTAAATAAAATTGCACTTAAATTCAATTGAACTCAAATAAGAATAAATTTGGTCAAATTAAATATAAATGAAAATCAAACTTGAATGAAATTTAATTTGAAGAAAATGAAATTCAAATAGAATTAAATTTAAGGCGGGACACCACCGCGACGGGTAAAAATAATGTCTTTTTTTTTCATTTTCCTCAAAGTATACATATTAAAAAGTATGTGCAAAAATGTTCAAGTTAAAATTTTATATAAAACTATTATGTAACTATATAAAAGATTAACCAAGTCAGAGGCAATTTGGTGAGAGCAGGCAGCGAAACGACTTACGTATAGGTACTAAAACTTTCAATCGCGTTTTTCTCGAAACGACTTTTCTCGACTTGGCCGGAATCATAACTCCAGCCATAATTGTCCGATTTTCGATTTAGAAAAACCAAAATATCCGTAACTGCAGTAGCTATCCTTATACGTAGCCATTTTCTTTTTTAAAATTTAGTATCTTTGACGCTCCCGAATGTAACTAAAAATATTGTCAAAATTACACTTTTTTTAACACCCGCCAATGGGTGATATTTTTTAAATATCTACGTACAACGAGAACTAGATTTATATACATTATAAAACTTTTTTATTTTTATTTTTCAGACCAACCATTGCCAAACTATGGATTCGACCGATGGACCACATTTTTTGCAGGGTCTCTATTATACCTCAATAAGGTTCTTAATATTGATTTTTTTCGATAAAAATTTACACAAATTAAGTTTAATATATGCTTAATAACCTACCTTTTCATCCAAATCCCAAATAAATAATCTGGTAGCCAAAAAAAATCGGAATAAACGACACTTTTTCGGCACGTCCCAGAAGTCCCCTTAAGGGGTTACCGCCACTTGCGATTTTGTAAAAATCGATTTTTTTTTATTGCATTTTTTTTAAAGTTTAAGTATCCTTTATAGTCTTTAATCGTTCGATTTTTTTTTTCGAAAAAAATGGCCGTTTTATAGCCAAAAAACGGCCGTTTTTTTTTCGTTAAAATCGAACCATTAACTTTGACTGTCCGCCATTTTGTGAAAAATGAATATTCTTAAAAATCCTTCGATTAAAGACTAGTTTATACTTATATTTGACTAAATCCATCCGCATTTTTTTTTCAGATGATCCACTTCGCCGCAATGTTGGTCACCGCAAACCGTGTATATAAAAACATTATTTCATTGACGGCCATTTGCCACTAAACAATGTAATTTTTTTCAATAAAAAAATTACTGAAAGTTCTTCAAGATGTGTTCTTTAAGATGGTATATTGATCGATTAAAAAAGTTTTGTAGTATTCTTTAAAAAAATTCATGAAAAAGGCCTTTTTTTGCGCTACAAGTGGGCGTAACGCCTTAAGACTCCCCTTAAGAATAAAGCGCTCGATAAATTTTAATCGCTGTTACTTAAGACTGGTCGAAATGAGTTACGTCGTTCATATCGCAGCCGAAATAAAAAGGCACCAAGAGAACCTGCGCAGAATTCGTGCGAGATTTCCAGCACCCCCAAAAATCCTCTAATTAATCGACACTCGTCTCCTTTACGTTCCATTTACTTCCAACGCTGATACGTCTCGTCTCCGAGATTCGTGACGAGCATAAGCGAGCTCCGAGATTAATGAAAATAAAACGACAGCATTGAGCAACGATCCAGAAGGCCGCTGCCTTTCAAATTTTACGAAAGTATTTTTACTTGTTTGCTTTTGGAGTCGTAATTTGTGCAATGTGTCACTTCCGGTTGTTGGGAACGAGGTTCGTTGAGAAAATATTTTCGTGTCGACGAACTTCTCGTAAAGGGGAGAACTCGATAATACGACGCTCAAAATTCTTTCGCATTAATCCTCGAAATCCTCAAGACGATAATGCTTCATCCAGGTGACGTGTATATATATTTATAAATGATAATAAATCCTGAAGTCCACGTGAACCTTTGCCGAGACACACGCCACTCTCGTGTCACGACCCGGCACAAATTTGCTTACTCATTTTGTCTACGTAACTTTTCGAACAATCTGTCACTGGAAAATTCGACGCAACAATTTTCACAAATAAACCAAAAAAATGCGTTTTTCCTTTTTTTATGCGCGGAGTGTCGTTTTAAGGCAGTAGTCTGGTCTAGAAATTTGACAAAATCGATTTTTTTTCTTCATTTTATTATTCCTTAGACCTTTCTTAAGGGGGGATTGTCTTTTTTTTTCGCAAAATTTACCGCTTTTTGGGAATTTTTTTGTGAAGAAAGTATACAACGGAAAACTTGTGAAACTTGGCATATAGTTTTATTGATCTGTTTACTACATACAAAAAAAATTTTAAACAATTTCATAAAAAAATCCGCCTCCCACCCCCTCGACGCGCGATGGTCCTTTTTTGATGGTGTGCACGATTACAGCCTTCACGTTCATCCTGCAACAAAAACCCAAAAAGCATTTTACTTTAGACTATCGTTCGATGAAGGGAAAAAAAAATTGACGATTTGGTGACGTTTTGAACTTGAAGTATCGATTTTTCGAAAAAAATTGATCGATTTTTTGTTATAAATAAAAAACTATTAAACGTATTGCTTTTTTGCTTCATCAAACGATAGCTATATGTGTCTAAAGTAAAATGCTTTTTGGGTTTTTGTTGCAGGATGAACGTGAAGGCTGTAATCGTGCACACCATCAAAAAAGGACCATCGCGCGTCGAGGGGGGTGGGAGGCGGATTTTTTGATGAAATTGTTTAAAAAATTTTTTGTATGTAGTAAACAGATCAATAAAACTATAAGCCAAGTTTCACAAGTTTTCCGTTGTATACTTTCTTCACAAAAAAATTCCCAAAAAGCGGTAAATTTTGCGAAAAAAAAGACAATCCCCCCCTAATACGCACGTGAAAACCGTTTATTGATATTTCAAAAATTACAAGAGTAATAGAAATTATAAGCAAGCCACGCGCTAACCTCATCTACCGGTATCAAAACTTTGAACGCGTTTATCTCAAAACTATTTTTTTTTTTCATATCGGCGCCCACGATATCTCGATAACTAATTGACCGATCGAGCTCAAATTTTGCACATACCTTCAATCGCGTTTTTCTCGAAACGAATTTTCTCGACCTGGCCGGAATTATAAATGTAGCTAAATATAATGGCCGATTTTCAATTTAAAAAAAAACAACATTTCCGTAATTGCAGTAGTTATCGTTGTACGTAGTCGTTTTTTTCTCGATTTAGTCCTTTTTAAGGGGGGAAAACCCTTTAGACGCCCGAAAATGAGTCATTTTGCATGCATTTTTTTAAAGGTGATAAAATAACCACAAAATTGTCAAATTTTGACATTATCTTATTACAACTTATAAGTGTTAATTTTTTTAAACAAAACAAAATGACGATGTTATAAGCTATTCCTTTAGGCATCTTTTGAAAAACTGCTCAAGTCATAGCTCAAAAAGTTATTGATCGATCTGGCTGAAATTTTGGGAGCTTTCTCACTACAACACTATTGGAAGGATATACCCATAAAAATATGAAAAAAGTATAAAATTAAAAATTAAGTAGGCCTTGAAATTAAATTTTCATATTTTTGACCATTTTCTCGACAATTTTTACTCCTAAACAGTAATTTATTTAAACGATAACCTTAAAACTTTAGGTATATCCTTCCAAAAATGTTATAGTGAGAAACCTTCCAAAATTTCAGCCTTATCGATTAATAAATTTTCGAGCTATAACATGAGCAGTTTTTCAAAAGACGCCTAAAAGAATATCTTTTAACGCCGCCATTTTCTTTTGTTTAAAAAAGAATTTTTTTTATCACTTGAAAATTGTAATTAGATAATGTCAAATTGTTAAAGGAATGCGATTATCTTATCATATTTAAAAAAATTCATGAAAAATTACTCATTTTCGGGCTTCCAAAGGGATTTTCCCCCTTAAGCTCCCGAATATAAGTAAACATTTCGCCGAAATTATACTTTTTTTAATAGCCGCCACTTTGTGACATTTTTTTTTCGAAAAACGGCTACGTAGAACGGAAGCTACATTAATGTAGATTATAAAACTTTGTTATTTTCATTTTTCAAACCAACCATTGTCAGATTATCGATCCAGTCGCTTTAAAATAAAAATTTACACAAAATAAATTCAATGTATGCTTAATAACATACCTTTCTTCCAAATCCCAAATAAATATTCTAGTAGACAAAAAAATTGGAAAAACGAACTTTTCGGGCCGTCAGAGTGGTGCCCCCTCTCAAAAAATTAAAATTCTCGGTACTTTTCTAGCACTTAAGGGGTTACCCCCACTTCCGATTTTGAAAAAATCGATTTTTTTTAATTGCATTTTTTTGAAGTATAAGTATCCGGGCCCATACTTCTGTATGGGCCCGGAATAGATGACTCTATGTAAGTTTACAAAAAAAAATATTTTCTTCGTGTAAACTGAAATTGAAACTTTAAACGCGTTTTTCTCAAAATGGCATTTCTGAAGTCGGTGACCAAGATTACTCGAACACTAATGAACCGATCTTCTTGAAATTTTGCAGGCTGATTTAATACATAAAAATGTAGTCTTTAATCGTTCGATTTTTTTTTTTCGAAAAAAATGGCCGTTTTATAGCCAAAAAACGGCCGTTTTTTTCGTTAAAATCGAACCATTAACTTTGACTGTCCGCCATTTTGTGAAAAATGAATATTTTTTAAAATCCTCCGATTACAGACTAGTTTATACTTATATTTGACTAAATCCATCCGCATTTTTTTCAGATGATCCACTTCGCCGCAATGTTGGTCACCGCAAACCGTGTATATAAAAACATTATTTCATTGACGGCCATTTGCCACTAAACAATGTAATATTTTTCAATAAAAAAATTACTGAAAGTTCTTCAAGATGTGTTCTTTCAGATGGTATATTGATCGATTAAAAAAGTTTTGTAGTTTTCTTTAAAAAAATTCATGAAAAAGGCCTTTTTTTGCGCTACAAGTGGGGGTAACGCCTTAATATCGACATTAAGAAACGCTATGGCTTTTCTCTGACGGTGTTGAAGTTTGCATCGTCGGAATGCAACGGAAATTCTTTTTTATTTCTTAAGATTCTTAATCATCCAAAATCTGCAAATTTGGGCTGTAGACTTCTGATACTCGTTCTGAAAAACGGTAGAGTGATTTCTGGCGCCCAAATTTGCTAAATAAAAAGTCCGGGCGACTAAACTTTCGCTGCGTTCCAACGATGCAAACGTCAATATCATATTTGAGGAGCTGGCGAACAAAACCGGACTTGTCCACATTACATCAAATTTTTTTCTTGTTCTTCGATCACACCTTTATTAGCTCCCAAAATATTTTCGCATCAAATCCGGCTCTAAACGCCTCAAGATTGGTTAAAAACTGCATTTTCAAGCAGAAACGACCTTGTCCACGGCGGGATGGATGAAAAATTAGTCACAGATGAACACAGTGATGACGATGATGACATTTAATGCGATTGTTGTGAGCCTGGCATGGAAGAGTTTGCGTAGGAAGTTCAAATTGATAATAAAAAACAAATTTATATTCAATTCGAAGAATCTGTTTTATTTCACAACCGGATATGTCCATAAGATTTTCATTCAAAAGCGGAGATGTCCACCATTCTCATTCAAAACCGGACTGGTCCAAAATAAAAACAAACAAATGGTAGTTATTGTTTTTATTAAATTAAAGCCAGGTCCAGGCTTATATTTTAGTAGAGCCTTCATATATTAAGGCTAAAAAATTCTTATTCATCTCTATTTGGTTATTTTGGTTTTTGATCTCTCCTGTAAAAAAGCAATTCATGGACAAGTCCGGTTCTGTTCGCCAGCTCCTCGTTTGCTCCAGGCTTAAGGGGCTATGCCAGTGTGAACGCTGAAAATTTGGGTGATTTTCGGGAATTTTTTGGAAGAAAGGTACTCAATTAAATGTTTCGGAAAATTAAGAATATATTTGGCAAAAAACGCGTTTAAAGATTTTGATCCTACATTTCATACCTACGAGCGGTTGCTCTTTAGGGGGCTGCCATTCGGGGAGTATTAGAGATACGGCCTTGAAATTTTTACAGGATATTATTGAAAGTATAAACTGTCGAAAAGACAAAAAAAATCGATTTTTTCAAAGTGTCACACTGGTTTAGTCCCTTAATGCTGAGCATAGGAAAAACTCCCACCCAACTAGAGGACCACCCTTGTCTTCCGAAAAAAAAAACATAAAAAGTGCACGTTCTCGTTTTATGACGGAGTTTGTATCGTTGGGATGCAATAAAAATGATTTTTTTTTTACTTCCCACATTCCCTTTGGGAGATTTGAGCTACAAAAAGCAGGCAAACATTTTTTAGGATTCTTATTCAGCGATCTACAACCTAAATCTGCAAAGTACGATTTTGGATGATAATGAAAATAAGAAACAGAAAAGAATTTTCGCTGCATTCCAACCATTTAACCTTTAAGCCGATCTCATTTTAGTGTACATGTCGCCAAACCAGACGCGACTTTCCCACACATTTCATTATTCTTCCAAAACCGAATCTAAACTCCTCGTATACGCTCTTGATCCGACGTGGCGCTGCTACCTCTCAATGCGGGTGACTAATGAATTTGCGCGTGCAGCAACGATGACGCTCGTGTTTGCTCCAAAGATATTTCGTACTTGGGCCAACGACCGGCCGCGATTAGGCATCCTCGAAAAATGTGCGTCCTTCGAAGGACACGATAAATGCTCAGAGATTGTGTAAACAAGGGAGAAAGAGAGAGAGAGAGAGAGATAAAGATAAAGAGAGAGAGCCACGAGTTTCGTGTCCACGTGTAAGATCCGCAATTGGTCGAAGCTCTGAATGTTATCGTAGACGATGACGCGGAAGGAGTACTGGGGATATGCAACGTCATGTCGGTAGGATATTTCATAATTCAAATGTACAAGGACGTATTTTGTCATGTTCCGGGTCTTTGATCGTCTCCGATACGTCCTTTTGTTCTTTAAACGTTAATAGGCATGCGGACGAGGGTCCTTTTTTTTTTCTTATATTCTCCAATATTTGCTGTCGAGTAAAACCTAGCTTGGTGCTGTGCACACTTTGAGGAGAGGGCTTCCTGAATTTCTGCTGCGTATGTAGAACAATGTAGTGAGCCGATGCTCGACAATTTATTAAGATTATTTACAATTATTTATAATAATACAGGGTGGCTCAAAATGACCTGACATTTTTATGTATTAAGGCCTTAGGCCGCTCTAGAGGCCGAAAAAATAGGCTTTTTGGGGATTGTTTTTCAGAAAAACTACAAAATAAATCGAGATTACAAAAAGGGTGTTTGTCATACATTTCAGTGACTGTGTACAATAATTTTTTTGAAGCGATTAATTTCAAAATGGCGGATGTTCAGCGTTTTTCTCTAAACTGCATTTTTTGAGTTGGCCGGAAACAGAACTCACAATTTTCGACCGATTCACTTGAAATGTTGAATATATCTTGAAAAATACATTGTCTATGGAAGTACGTACGATTTTTTTTGCATAGTTCATTTGTTATTAACAATTATCTGACGATTTTTTTTGGAAAGTGAAAAATTTGCCAAAAAAGTCGTCAGATAATTCTTAATAACAAATGAACTATGCAATATAAAAAAAAATCCCACGTACTTCCATAGACAATGTTTTTATCAAGATATATTCAACATTTCAAGTGAATCGGTTGAAAACTGTCTGAGTTATGGTTCCGGCCAACTTAAAAAATGCAGTTTTGAGATAAACGCTGCACAGCCGCCATTTTGAAATGAATCGCTTCAAAAAAATTAGTGGTCAATATTCGGAAGTGGGGCGCCTGCTAGAATCAGGCTAATTTTTGTATAGTGGTTTAATATGGTTAACAAACATCATCCTTGACATTATTGTAACTGCGCATGATGTTTCCGGAAAAAATAACCATATGCTTTTCGGTGGGTAATTTACCATATGCTTTTCGGTGGGTACTTTACCATATGCAGTAAAGTACCCACCCCAGTGTTCTACGCACCCCACCATTCCCCGCACCCATGGCGTACGGTGGCGTAGAACACTGGGGTGGGTTTGTTGGGCACCTTGGATGGGTGCATGGAATCGTGGGGTGCGTAGAACACTGGGGTGGGCCACCCCAATGTTCTACATTGGGGTGGCCCACCCCAGTGTTCTACGCACCCGACGATTCCACGAACCCATGGAATAGTACGCCATTCATTTTCAATGAGGATCCCTGCTTGCACCTGCGCTGCAAGCAGGGATCCACGTCCAAATTTTTAAATATTTTTTTTTAAGAAAAAAATGTCGCGCGCCGTCATAATATTACTTCGTATCATCTGCTATGATCATTAAAAGAAATAAGACAAAAAATTAGCCTGATTCTAGCAGGAGCCCCACTTCCGAAAATTTACCAAATTATTGCATACAGTCACTGATATGTATGATAAACACCCCTTTTTGTATTCTCGATTTATTTTGTAGTTTTTCTGAAGAAAAAATCCCCAAAAATCCTATTTTTTCGGTCACTAGAGAGACCTAACCCCTTAATAAAACGTATTATTTATTTGAAAAATACGAACATTTTTATTTTAATATAAGATACAAACATGGAGGTTATGTGTGGAACACAATATCCGATAAATGGCCGCCTAGTCCCTGTTTGCAAACGTTCACTCTTTTGACGAAATTTTCCATAACATTTTGGCATGATTGCGGACTAATTTCATTAATGGTGCGTCGAATTGCTTCCTCGAGCTCAGGAATGGTCTGGGGATCATTGGCATACACTTTTCCTTTCGGAAAAGCTCAAAGAAAGAAGTCCAATGGCGTCAAATCGCACGATTTTGGTGGCCAATTCACATCGCCGCGTCGCGAGATAACACGACCATGAAACTTCGTCTGCAATAACTGCATTGTTTCGCCCGCAGTGTGGCAGATTGTGCCATCTTGTTGAAAGAATATGTCTTCCAAGTCCATGCCGTTTATGCCATTTATCGGATATTATGTTACATACATAACCTCCATGTTTGTACCTTATATTATAATAAAAATATTCTTACTTTTCAAATAAATATTCGGAGTGTCTCCCCGTCCGGATATCGGACGAATAAGCGTATGTTATTTCCAATAGGCGTACATATTATTGTGATTCGTGTCAGCTAGTATCCGGGCGAATAGCAAATATATGATCGTCCGGATAGAATGTGTTAAATTGTAAAACAAACTATCCGGACGAATAATTTCAACGTATTCGTCCGAATCAAATTTTTATATTTTTGCTTTGTTGCTATTGTTGCTTTGTTTTGGTTTGTTTGTTGGGGTGTGTTTGTTTGTTTGGGTTTGTTTGTTTGGGTATGTTTGTTTGGATTTGTTCGCTTGGATTTGTTTGTTCGTTTGGGTTCGATTGTTTGGGGCGTTGTACAGCGTGAACTGCGTGAACTGAGCCGCTATCCAGACGAATAACATACGCTTGTTCGTCCGATGACCGGACGGCTAGCCGCAGCGATAAATAATACGTTTTATTTTAAATTAAAATGTCAGGTCATTCTGAGACACCCTTTATATCAGGTTTTGTTGTGCTGTTTCTGGGACGCAAAGGGAATGCTGTTTCACAATTTTCTCCCTGTAGGTAAGACGATCTCCTCTACGCGATACATCGAAAATCTCCAGGAATTGGCAAAAGCTATAAGAAAAAAACGGCCAAGACGCGCGACTGTGCACCTTCTCCACGACAACGCGAGACCCCATGTCGCAAAGGAAACCCACAAAACAATCACTGAGCTTCACTGGAATACCGTTCCTCATCCACCATACTCTCCCGACATCACGCCATCTGACTACCATTTGTTCAGACATTTGAAGGCATATTTGAGAAACAAAATTTTCGAAAACGTCGACGATCTCAGAAGGGATATTTCAAATTTCTTTGAGTTCCAGCCGCCGCAGTTTTGGGCAAAGGGAATAAATGAGTTGCCAACTAGATGGTCGAGTGTCATAGAAACCGATGGCGAATATATTGTTGATTAGAAATGTTTTGTATAAGATATATAAATAAATAAATTATATTGAAATTATTGCGACAAAACTTTTTTATCAACCTGATAATATTTTATTATATGCAATGGAGGAAATAAGAGAGGCAACCATGTGGGGAGCGATAGCAGACGATGATATAGGGGAAATGGAAAAGATAATAGGAAGGGGAACGAGGGTAAAAGTCGACCAAGAAATCCAACAGGATTGGAATAAAATAGAAAAATCGACGTATTTTCTGCAATACGAAAACAGGCAGAATAGCATAGAGACACAGAAGTATTAGGAGGCTTCAAATGTAGTGGTTGAAACAAAAGAAACTTGGGCGAGATTAAGGAGGTTGCACCGTTAGTTACAATCCAAGATTCGAATGAAAATAAATATATATGTTATTATCTAGACTATAGTGAGATTTAACGATTTTTAAAAAAATGTTCACCACAAAACACTAGAGATAACAAATAGTATGATGTATGTAATTTTACGTGCGGTTAGATGGGCAAGACGTTCACGCTACGAGTGATGTCATTTTTTTTTGCTAATTAGCACCGAGATAAATCATTTCTAACAACGGATTAATGCAAACCAAACCTTTGTAAAGCTCTACACTGTAAAAAAAGTCATTAAATTTACTATACTTTTACAATTGAAAATTTCTAAACTCAGAATATGAAACGCAAATTCGCACTTCAGTAATGGAAACTTCAGTAATGGAAATGAATTTTCATAGATGCGTATACATTTTAATATATGGGACATTGAATATTAGTATGCTGCGTATGAGTTTTTCAACGCGCATCATAATCATACAAATATTTGTTTGATTAATGCAACAAACGTATATGATTTCCATATTTACACAAAAGGTTTTAAAATCACAATATGACTATTATTTTTAACTTCATTCTGTTGAAAAGTACAATACCTTGTACATTGAATATTACAAAAAACTGTTTAAAGAAATATGAAATTTAAAATACTTTTACAATACTATGGCAAATGAAATTTCAAAACTTAGTATATGAATGAATATTTAGGCTTTAGTGTTGTAAAATTCAATACCGGACCTACATTTCATACGGTTTTACATTTCGTAATACGTACGAATTGAATATTAATACAATATCTACAATTTTTCAAGGCATCTAATAGAAAAATGAATATTCTTAGTTGAAAAATACAACAAGCGTTTTGAATATATACAATGTAGATTCTGATAGACTGGAGAATATTTAGAAATGAATAGGACATTTACAATACGAAGGCACGTACATTTTCTGATTTACAACGAGACTGCTGAGCCTGGATCTCGCGAATCGGGTTCTCCTTTCGCGGGGTGAAAGTTGAAGACCTCCGAATTAACGTCGTTTTTTATTTTTGTTCCAATAGGCCTTAGTTGCTGAGATATCGCGATTTGAAAATTTGGGAATTTCGGACGGAGCCAAGCCGGTTTCGGCTCGCGCGTAGAGTACGTTGAGCGTTGATACTTGAGACAAGAGCGGCCGTAGCTAGTACGGTAATACGACGGACTGGCACTGAAAGTTCATGGTTCGCGTCCCCGTGCTTTTTTTTTAATTCAATTTTTTTTCTTTCTAATCTCTTTTAAGACTTTGCATGTGCAGATAAATAAGAAAATTCGAAAATATGTATTACTAGTTTTATTTATCTATTATATTAAAATAATTAATCCAAAAATGAAGTCACAATTACATAGCAAAATAATATTGTATAACAAATAATTAATCTAATAATCAAGTCACAATTACAAAGCAAAATAATATGGTATAAAAAATAAATAATTAATCTAATTCACACTTGCAAATTTCGCGGCAGGTAATTATTCTGATTCTTCTTCTATCAGATCGGTATGCTGACAAATTGGAGGGAGGAAACCATCGTAAAAGCAAGGGAAGCACAAAGGCTTACGACACCACGAACATAAGATGAACGCAATACCACCGCAACCACATTAATTATTTTAATATAATAGATAAATAAAACTAGTAATACATATTTTCGAATTTTCTTATTTACCTGCACATGCAGTCATGAGAGATTATAAAATAAAATAAAAATTGAATTAAAAAAAGGACGGGGACGCGAACCGTGACTTTTCAAGTGCCAACCCGTCGTCTTACCGTATTAGCTACGGCCGCTCTTGTGTCAAGCATTAACGCTCAACGTACTCTACGCGCCAGCCGAAACCTGCTTGGCTCCATCCGAAACTCCCAAATTTTCAAATCGCGCTATCTCAGCAACTAAGGCCTATTAGAACAAAAATAAAAAACGACGTTAATTCAGAGGTCTTCAACTTTCACCACGCGAAAGGAGAAACCAATTCGCGACATCCAGGCTCTGCCTTCTCCTTGTTAGTATGTGTTTATTCGGATAGTCTGATTTAATATATAATTCAGTGCAGAAAACTTCAAATTCGTGCTTTGGTCAGCATGTTAAATCAAATCTTAAAAAAACGTATCGAGTAACACCAAATCTAAAGTAAGTGATTAACACCCGCTGTGATGGTCTAGTGGTTAGCGTGCTCGCCACTGAACCAGCGGACGGAAGATCCCGGGTTCGAATCCTAGTCGCGTACATTTCGTCGTGAAATGTTTTTCTTCGGCATTTCACGGCGAAAATACAACTAAGTTAGAAATACGATTGTAGTCATGATGAATATAATACAGAGTGGCGGGGGGGAGTGCCTGCGGCCGCAAGGAGAACAGGGGAAAGTAAGGGGTAACGGTCACAATGAAGGGGTAGGATAAGAATAAACGCGAGAAATTAACACCGAACAAAAGCAGCAAGTCTAATTAAAAACCCAAATCGATTCGCATTAATTTTTATCGCAGAAAGTAAATAATAACAATTACACTAACCTAACACCGTAAAATTAATACACTTTTCTATGCCAATTTTACTTTTTTTTAAATTAAAAAATGCAATCTGTGCGTATTAATTTTAATACGCTCACAATAGATACCTTGCGATACGTATATGATTTTTCCAGTACTTAAGTGTTGCGATATTACTGAACGATTATTAGACATTCGAAAAGCAGCCCATTGATTTTCAAATGACAATATTAAAATTCATAAACGGTATCTGTAAAAAGACTTTCTACACTTTTATATTAATTTTAATACGCACCGTAAAATTAATACACTTTTCTATGCCAATTTTACTTTTTTTTTAATTAAAAAATGCAATCTGTGCGTATTAATTTTAATACGCTCACAATAGATACCTTGCGATACGTATATGATTTTTCCAGTACTTAAGTGTTGCGATATTACTGAACGATTATTAGACATTCGAAAAGCAGCCCATTGATTTTCAAATGACAATATTAAAATTCATAAACGGTATCTGTAAAAAGACTTCCTACACTTTTATATTAATTTTAATACAGATTTTTTTACAGTGTAGAAAAAACACCTCATCTTGCCCAGCGTGAACCATATATATTCAATATTGAACCATCAAGGTTTGAGAAAAGATGACTAATCTTGGCTGGCGAATGAAGAGTATTGCTGCCAACCTCAATGTCCGCGAAGTTGCCGTATTTCGGCAACAATTAACATTAATTAATGGCAATAATAAACAATCTCGTGACGTAAATATGAATAGGCATAATTATTGAGAGTACGAATAAGTCTCCGCCGTTTTTTTTATCAAAAATTGGGCATTTGTTGTAAAAGAACGGTACTTTATGTTTGATTCAAAGTATTGTCCATCGCTAGCCACTACTTTTTCCCATTTTCTGGCAGCATATGGATAGCGCGTTGGAAGAACGCTTTATCTTTTGAGGCTATCCACAAATCGACCCTGTTGGAATATGGCAAAAATAATCTTTTATAATAAGAGAATATAAATAAGAATATTAGTTATATTATTGAAGAGTATGTGTGTATATATGAAGTGAGAAGAAAGAGCACGTGTGGTCTATCGATAACTATCGACGCGACGCAGTTTACATTAGTAAAAGAAAATATACATAAGAGTATATATAAGAAGTCGTTTTGGGTCTGCTTTGTTCTTGAAGCATATGTGACTCTTTTCTCCTGCAGTCTCACTCTCAGTCTCAGTCCTTCGACGACTCTTGATAGAATAAGAAGTCGGAATAAAAAGATATTGCTCTACATTAATAAGACGCTGTATTTTATTCATTAAACCGATCCCATAATCCAATAGGTTATGGGCCCAGGCACAGATGAATCGAATATTCCTCTTAATTTTATAAACTAAATTTAATTTAAAAAAAAAAAAAATGAATAAACTATAGTGTCATAAAATAAGTTCAAAAGTGAACAGTGAAGTTAACTCAACTGAAATCAAACTATAACAGTGACAATGAGTGACGATATTAATAAGAAAACGAAAAGAAACATTACGCCATTTAACGGTGAAAAGTATAGCATATGGAAGATGCGAATTCGAGCATTAATCGAAGAAGAAGACGCGTTAAAAGTTCTTGACAGTGATCCACCAGAAACTGTGAATGATGACTGGAAAAAGAAAGAAAGACTTGCAAAAGGTGCAATCATCGAACATTTAAGTGATGCAACACTCGGGTTTGCCACTAACAGTGATACCGCACGAGAAATAATAAGGAAATTAGATTCGTTATACGAAAGGCAAAGCCTGGCAACTCAACTGGCTATCGAGAAAAAGTTAATTACTTTTAAATTCAAAGAAGATGTCGTATTAACGAAACATTTCATGTACTTTGATGAAATGATTGTCGAACTTCAAGCAGCCGGAGAAATTTTAAAAGAAACAAGTAAAATCGCAAGATTACTTCTCACTTTACCGACTTCGTATGATCCAGTAGTCACTGCAATTCAAACAATGGCCGATGACAAAATGACTCTTGCATTTGTCAAAACAAGACTACTGGACTATGAGATAAAATTAAAAAACGAAAGAAATGACACAAGTGGAAAAGTTCTCCAAACAGAGGTTCAGCAACAACAATCAAAGAAACAAAACAACGGAAATAAAAAGAAATTTAACAATCCTTCCCAAAAGTTTAAACAAAAATCTTTCAATAAATTCACACGAGCTTTTAATCCTCAGCAAAATCAAAGAAATAATAATTACAAGAAAAATAATTTCTATAACAACAATAAAAAGTGTGAATTCTGTGGACGACGAAATCACGAGAAAAGGGATTGTTACTACTACAAGAAATCGACACAAAATTCGGAAGACCGTCAACGAACGATCCAAACTGTTCAAATTCAAGATTCAGACAGTAGCTTCGCATTCATGGGCAGAGTTGGAATGTCACCTAATAATGAAAATAATACAACAGATAAGTTGACATTCTTTCTGGACTCAGGAGCAACGGATCACATCGTTAATCGAGACGACGTATTTTCAGTCGCAACGGATTTGCCGGAACCAGTAAAAATCTCCATCGCCAAGAAGGACGAGGTCATATGGGCAACCAAAAGGGGATCCATACACGTAACCACAGATCAAGGAATATCTGGGATTCTTGAAAACGTGTTATACGCATCCGAAGTTCCGTACAACTTACTATCAGTACGGCGAATTCAGCAATCTGGTATGAAAGTAATTTTCGATGAGAACGAAAAGACTACCATTAAAAAAGGTGACAAACTCATAGCTAAGGGTAAGTCGCTTCACAATCTACACGCTATTGATTTCATTATACAAAAGATAATGTGCAATAGTATAAATACAAAACTTGTGACATATAAACTTTGGCACGAGCGCTTGGGTCACATGGGCAAATCAAAATTCCTAGAAATAAAAAGGAATAATATGCTTTTTGATAGTAAAGAAATAGAATCTATAAATCCCACAAATGAAATCTGTGAAGCTTGTATATACGGAAAACAAGCACGTTTGAGTTTTTCAAAAGAAAAAGACCGATCACACGTTACAAGACCTTTGTTTATCATTCATTCAGATGTCTGTGGACCGATCACGCCCACAACAATCGATAACAAAAGATATTTTGTAACGTTCATAGACGAGTTTACCCATTATACTGTTGTTTATTTACTCAGTCAAAAATCCGATGTTTTCAAAACATTCCAAGATTATGTTGCTAAAAGTGAAGCACATTTTAATTTAAAAATAGCTCACTTATATTGTGATAATGGGAGAGAATACTTGTCGAACGAATTTAAGTCTTTTTGTACAGAGAGAGGAATTCAATATCACTTAACAGTACCCTATACACCTCAACAAAATTCCGTGGCAGAACGCATGAATAAGTCTTTAACAGAGAAAGCACGTGCTATGATACACGGGGCAGAAGTAAATAAAGAACTTTGGGGAGAAGCAGTTTTAACTGCAGCCTATCTACTCAATTTGACACCCACTAAAGCCCTTTCAGTAAACAAAACTCCTTATGAGTTATGGCACAGTAAAAAGGCAAGAATCGAACATTTAAAAGTTTTTGGTAGTACAGTCTACGTTCACGATAAAAATCGAAAAAGTAAATTCGATAAGCGTTCATTCAAAGGAATACTTGTTGGCTACGAGGTAAATGGCTATAAAGTACTGAATACAGAAACAAATAATTTTATTATTGCTCGCGATGTTATTTTTGATGAAATAAATTTCAAAACATCACGTCCTCTCGTACAGATTGGAGGAATTGAAACAGAAAATTCCAATTTGAAAAGACAACTTGAAAAGATAAATAAAACCGATCATTACGAAAATTCTAGTGTCGATAAAAGACAAAAACTAGAAGGTAATGAACACGCAGAAACATATAAAAGAAATGAGAGTCAAATCGAGAAATCTGATATCCAAGCAGATAAAGTCGATAAATCATCATTAACAGATGAAACAAACTCTCAAGAAAGCCCGGATGAAAACGAGCTGCGACGAAGTGCACGTATTAGAAGCAAACCCGCTATCTCTTACAATGAAGAATATTATTCTTATATGAGTGCACAGTCGGTTGTTTCTGATGTTCCTAAAACTTATGAAGAAATAAAAGATCGGGATGATACATTTGAGTGGGAGAAAGCAATAAAAGACGAAATTGCTTCCCTTGTAAAAAACAATACTTGGGATATAATTACCTGTCCATCAAACAAAAATATTGTAGGTTGCAAATGGGTGTTTACAATTAAGAATGATGCACAGGGAAATCCGACCAAATATAAAGCGATACTTGTGGCCAAGGGTTTTAGTCAACAATATCTTTCAGATTACAATGAAACTTTTGCACCCGTAGCACGGATTACAACGTTTCGGTTTCTCTTAGCTTTCGCGAATCAGAACAATCTATTGATTCATCAAATGGATGTAAAAACAGCCTTTTTGAACGGCCTGTTGGAAGAGGAAATTTACATGCAAGTACCTGAAGGAATAAAAGCAAATGAAAATTCCGTATGTAAATTAAATAAAGCAATATATGGTTTGAAACAATCAGCTCGATGCTGGTTTCAACATTTCGACAAGGTTATAAAAGAACGCGGCTTTAAAAATTCCTCTGTTGATCATTGTTTATATATTCTTGAAAGAGGACACGTGAACCGAAACATTTATGTAATTCTATACGTGGACGATATTTTGATTGTGACTTTCGAAGAAAATACAATGACGAATTTCAAACGTTATTTAATGAATCAATTTTCAATGGTTGATATGAAAGAAGTAAACTTCTTCCTGGGTATAAATATTGAAAGGAAAAACAATATGATTACGCTAGATCAAAGCGCATACCTTCAAAGAATTCTTAAAAAGTTCAACATGAACGATTGTAATGCAGTTAGTACTCCCTTGCCAGTCAAATTAAATTATACTGCATTGGATTCAGAGGCAGTGCAGCCAGATCGCGCGTAAAAGTTACCCCCTCTCTAGTCTCTTGCGCGCCGATCACACAATCATAGTAGCGCGTGTCCGTGAGCGAGCGACGCTCGGGACATCTTCGGCAAGAGCCGAGCGGGGTCGAAGTTTCCCGACCGCGCCTTCGGCAGCTACACCAACACATGGACGCTGAGCACGTTCATGTGCGGCCAAGCCGAAACGAAGGCTTCGAGGGAAAAAGCAATCTGAGCACGACTCGCGCGTGACGTCACCCGACGACACGCGCGAGGCTTTTAGATGATTTCAATGCTTATTTAGCTCTTGATTCTGTGCGTTATTAATGTATACAATGAAATGTATCGCGCACTCTGATCGCTTATTTTTTTGGTTTATATGTGAATTTAAATATAATAATAAATCAAATTACAACTTATTCATCTTCTGAAAAATTGTTTACGCTTTACTCACACCCGTCCTTATGCCAAATAAATTATAATTCATAAAAGTAAGCGGAAATATATTTATATTCGTATTATTATCTTAATTCTCATACTTTCATCAAGCGATAAAGCATTATCCCCAAAAACAAGCCAATCATCCATCCGGCCGCGAATCGTAAGTACCAGAAAGTGCACATATTCTACAAGCGATGAGATGGTCCCGTTGGTAGCGTTCCTGGCTTCGGTCCGCAGGGGCCCCTAGGGCAAATTTTTCTCTAAATTTTTCATAATTTCTCATAATTTAGTCATATTTGAGATTTTCGGAGAAAAAATGATTTAAAACAGATTCAAGTATTGGTGTATTTCCAAAAAACACATTTTTTTTTACTGAAAATTCATGATTTCTCAATTTTTCTCCGGAAATTTCTCTTTTACCTATGACCTGAGGCTGCGGAGATATTCGGAGAAAAGTTAAAGATAAAAATAAATGAGATTTTCGTAAAAAAACGTATTATTGTTATTTTTTTTCGGAAATTTCCCTTTTCCTTATTACCTGAGTGAACGGCTGCGGAGATATTCGGAGAAAAGTTATAGATGAAAAAAATTAGATTTTCGTACAAAAAACTTATTACATTTTTTGATCCCTCATAATTCTGAGAAATAATGAATTTCCGAAATTTTTGCAAACGTTATTTTCCTTAAGAGGTAACACCACTGTAACGGCCTGCCACGAAGCGTTTTAGACAAATAATACTTGGGGTAATTATTAAGCATATATTGAAGTATATTGCAAAAAAATGTTATGGGAAAATATTACAAAATGACGACACTGCAGCAAATTCTTCCGAGGCACGTTGAACTTAAGGTGCTCTGCGGCACGCAGTATAACTTGTGCCAATTTTAATCTGGACAAAATAATTTTTTTTAAATTAAATCTCGGTGAGTGTAGCTAGTGAAAACCACATAGGGGATTTTAGAAATATTGATTTTTGAGTAATTGCCGAGTATGTGACTAAAAATGTTCATTTTTTTAAGACAGTTATTTGTTAATAAATATTGTTTAAATTAACTTATCAAAAATCCCCTACGTGGTTCAGTAGCTACACTCATGTAGACTTAATAAAACGAAATTCTTTTTTTTAGATTAAAATTGGCACAGTTACACTGCGTGCCGCAGAGGTTCGACATGCTTCGGATAAATTTCTGCAGTGTCGCCATTTTGTAATATTTTCGGATAAAAATTTATAGCAATATACTTAAATATATGCTCAATAAATACCGCCAGTATTATTTGTTTATCACATTTTCTTCCGCCAAAAAAAAAATATCAAAAAATACGCTTCATGTAAGGCCGTTACAGTGGTGTTACCCCTTAAAGTCTTCATTTAATTTCCGAGATTTTCCCGTGATCATAATTAAAATGATGAAATATTCGGAAAAATTCGGAGAAACTCGAATATTTGCGTAAAAATAATTGTCCGCAAAACTCCGAATCCTTCATATTTGTTCCAATTCATAGAAAAATTTGGAAAAATTTTGCGGAAAAAATCGGAGTTTTTCAGAAAAAAAATTGCACTAGGGGCGCGGGATCGTTCCGCGCGCTCAATGCTTTTTTTAAAATTGTTATTACTATTAATTCTTATTTGATTAGTTATTTTTATTAGTTATCATTATTATTTTAATTAGTTATCTTTTAGTGTCGAAAAATTTATCGCGCACTCTGACCGCTTATTTTATTAGTTTGTACGTTAAATTCAATATAATAATAAATCTAAATTACAACTTATTTATCTTCTAAAAAATTGTTTGCGCTTTACTCACACCCGTCCCTATGCCAAATAAATTGTAATTCATAAAAGTAAGCGGAAATATATTTATATTCGTATTATTATATTAATTCTCATACTTTCATCAAGCGATACAGCATTATCCCCAAAAACAAGCCAATCATCCATCCGGCCGCGAATTGTAAGTAGCAGAAAGTGCACATATTCTACAAGCGATGAGATGGTCCCGTTGGTAGCGTTCCTGGCTTCGGTCCGCAGGGGCCCCTAGTGCAAATTTTTCTCCAAATTTTTCATATTTTAGTCATATCTGAGATTTTCGGAGAAAAAACGATTTAAAACAGATTCAAGTACTGGTCTATTTCCCAAAAACACATTTTTTTTTACTTAAAATTCATGATTTCTCATTTTTTTCCCGGAAATTTCTCTTTTTCCTATGACCTGAGTGAACGGCTGCGGAGATATTCGGAGAAAATTTAAAGATGAAAAAAAATGAGATTTTCGTAAAAAAAACTTGATATTATTTTTTTTCCGGATCTTTTTCTTTTTCCTATTGAGTGAACGGCTGCGGAGATATTCGGAGAAAAGTTGTAGATGAAAAAAAATAAGATTTTCGTAAAAAAAACTTATGAAATTTTTTTATCCCTCATAATTCTGAGAAATAACGAATTTCCGAAATTTTTGCAAACATTATTTTCCTTAAGGGGTAACACCACTGTAACGGCTTACCACGAAGCGTTTTAGACAAATAATACTTGGGGTAATTATTAAGCATATATTGAAGTATATTGCAAAGAAATTTTATGGGAAAATATTACAAAATGGCGACACTGCAGCAAATTCTTCCGAGGCATGTTGAACTTAAGGTGCTCTACGGCACGCAGTATAACTTGTGTCAATTTTAATCTGGACAAAATACATTTTTTAAAATTAAATCTAGATGAGTGTAGCCAGTGAACCACGTAGGGGATTTTAGAAATATTGATTTTTGAGTAATTGCCGAGTATTTGACTAAAAATGTTCAATTTTTTTTAAGACTGTTATTTTTTAATAAATATTGTTTAAATTAACTTATCGAAAATCCCCTACGGGGTTCAGTAGCTACACTCATGTAGACTTAATAAAACAAAATTCTTTTTTTTATATTAAAATTGGCACAGTTATACTGCGTGCCGCAGAGGTTCGACATGCTTCGGAAGAATTGCTGCAGTGTCGCCATTTTGTAATATTTTCGGATAAAAATTTATAGTCATACACTTAAATATATGCTCAATAAATACCGCAAGTATTATATGTTTATCACATTTTCTTCCGCCAAAAAAAAAATATTAAAAAATACGCTTCCTGTAAGGCCGTTACAGTGGTGTTACCCCTTAAAGTTTTCATATCATTTCCAAGATTTTCCCATGATCGTGAGTAAAATGATGAAAAATTCGGGAAAAAACCAAAAAAATTCGGAGAAACTCGGATGTTTGCGTAAAAATAATTGTCCGCAAAACTTCGAATTCTTTATATTTGTTCCAATTCATAGAAAAAATCGGAAAAATTTTCCGAAAAAAATCGGAGTTTTTCGGAAAAAAAAATTTGCACTAGGGGCGCGGGATCGTACCCCGCGCTCAGTGCTTTTTTTAAAATTATTACTACTATTAATTCTTATTTGATTAGTTATTTTTATTAGTTATCATTATTATTTTAATTAGTTATCTTTTAATGTCGAAAAATTTATCGCGCCCTCTGACCGTTTATTTTATTAGTTTGTAGGTTAATTTAAATACAATAATAAATCTAAATTACAACTTATTTATCTTCTAAAAAATTGTTTGCGCTTTACTCACACCCGTCCCTATGCCAAATAAATTGTAATTCATAAAAGTAAGCTGAAATATATTTATATTCATATTATTATATTCATTCTCATTTACTTTCATCAAGCGATAAAGCATTATGATAATGCTTTATGGCTTGATGAAAGTATATGAGAATGTTCGTGGCAGGCCGTTACAGTGGTGTTACCCCTTAAGGAAAATAATGTTTGCAAAAATTTCGAAAATTCATTATTTCTCAGAATTATGCGGGATAAAAAAATGCCACGAAGCGTTTTAGACAAATAATACTTGGGGTAATTATTAAACATATATTGAAGTATATTGCGAAAAAAATTTATGGGAAAATATTACAAAATGGCGACACTGCAGAAAATTCTTCCGAGGCATGTTGAACTTAAGGTGCTGTGCGGCACGTAGTATAACTTGTGCCAATTTTAATCTGGACAAAATTTTTTTTTAAATTAAATCTGGATGAGTGTAGCTAGTGAACCACGTAGGGGATTTTAGAAATATTGATTTTTGAATAATTGCCGAGTATTTGACTAAAAATGTTCATTTAGACTTAATAAAGCAAAATTCTTTTTTTTTAGATTAAAATTGGCACAGTTATCTGCGTGCCGCAGAGGTTCGACATGCTTCGGAAGAATTGCGGCAGTGTCGCCATTTTGTAATATTTTCGGATAAAAATTTCTAGCAATATACTTAAATATATGGTGAATAAATACCGCAAGTATTATTTGTTTATCACATTTCCTTCCGCCAAAAAAAAAATTTCGAAAAATCCGCTTCTTGTAAGGCCGTTACAGTGGTGTTACCCCTTAAAGTCTTCATATAATTTCCGAAATTTGCCTGTGATCGTAATCAAAATGATGACATATTTGGAGAAATTCGGAGAAACTCGGATATTTGCGTAAAAATAATTGTCCGCAAAACTCCGAATTCCTCATATTTGTTCCAATTCATAGAAAAATTCGGAAAAAATCTAAAAATTTTTTCGGAAAGCATTATCATTTAAATTAAATTTTAAGCCATAAAGCATTATCATAATGCATTATCATAATGCTTTATCGGTTGATGAAAGTAAATGAGATTGAATATAATAATATGAATATAAATATATTTCCGCTTACTTTTATGAATTATAATTTATTTGGCATAGGGACGGGTGTGAGTAAAGCGCAAACAATTTTTTAGAAGATAAATAAGTTGTAATTTAGATTTATTATTGTATTTTAATTAACGTACAAACTAATAAAATAAGCGGTCAGAGTGCGCGATAAATTTTTCGACACTAAAAGATAACTAATTAAAATAATAATGATAACTAATAAAAATAACTAATCAAATAAGAATTAATAGTAATAATAATTAAAAAAAAAAACACTGAGCGCGGGGTACGATACAGCGCCCCTAGTGCAAATTTTTTCCCGAAAAACTCCGATTTTTTCCGGAAAATTTTTCCGATTTTTTCTATGAATTGGAACAAATATGAACAATTCGGAGTTTTGCGGACAATTATTTTTACGCAAACATCCGAGATTCTCCGAATTTTTTTCGATTTTTTCCGAATATTTTATCATTTTATTCACGATCACGGGAAAATCTTGGAAATTATATGAAAACTTTAAGGGGTAACACCACTGTAACGGCCTTACAGGAAGCGTATTTTTTAATATTCTTTTTGGCGGAAGAAAATGTGATAAACATATAATACTTGCGGTATTTATTGAGCATATATTTAAGTATATGGCTATACATTTTTATCCGAAAATATTACAAAATGGCGACACTGCAGCAATTCTTCCGAAGCATGTCGAACCTCTGCGGCACGCAGTATAACTGTGCCAATTTTAATATAAAAAAAAGAATTTTATTTTATTAAGTCTACATGAGTGTAGCTACTGAACCCCGTAGGGGATTTTCGATAAGTTAATTTAAACAATATTTATTAAAAAATAACAGTCTTAAAAAAAATTGAACATTTTTAGTCAAATACTCGGCAATTACTCAAAAATCAATATTTCTAAAATCCCCTACGTGGTTCACTAGCTACACTCATCTAGATTTAATTAAAAAAAATTTATTTTGTCCAGATTAAAATTGGCACAAGTTATACTGCGTGCCGTAGATCACCTTAAGTTCAACATGCCTCGGAAGAATTTGCTGCAGTGTCGCCATTTTGTAATATTTTCCCATAAAATTTTTTTGCAATATACTTCAATATATGCTTAATAATTACCCCGAGTATTATTTGTCTAAAACGCTTCGTGGCAGGCCGTTACAGTGGTGTCACCCCTTAAGGAAAATAATGTTTGCAAAAATTTCGGAAATTCATTATTTCTCAGAATTATGAGGGATAAAAAATGTCATAAGTTTTTTTTACGAAAATCTTATTTTTTTTTCATCTACAACTTTTCTCCGAATATCTCCGCAGCCGTTCACTCAATAGGAAAAAGAAAAAGTTCCCGAAAAAAAATAATATCAAGTTTTTTTTACGAAAATCTCATTTTTTTCATCTTTACATTTTCTCCGAATATCTCCGCAGCCGTTCACTCAGGTCATAGGAAAAAGAGAAATTTCCGGGAAAAAAATGAGAAATCATGAATTTTAAGTAAAAAAAATGTGTTTTTGGGAAATAGACCAGTACTTGAATCTGTTTTAAATCGTTTTTTCTCCGAAAATCTCAGATATGACTAAAATATGAAAAATTATGAAAAATTTGGAGAAAAATTTGCACTAGGGGCCCCTGCGGACCGAAGCCAGGAACGCTACCAACGGGACCATCTCATCGCTTGTAGAATATGTGCACTTTCTGGTACTTACAATTCGCGGCCGGATGGATGATTGGCTTGTTTTTGGGGATAATGCTGTATCGCTTGATGAAAGTATGTGCATTAATATAATAATACGAATATAAATATATTTCCGCTTACTTTTATGAATTATAATTTATTTGGCATAAGGACGGGTGTGAGTAAAGCGTAAACAATTTTATATAAGATAAATAAGTTGTAATTTAGATTTATTATTATATTTAAATTAACGTATAAACTAAAAAAATAAGCGATCAGAGTGCGCGATACATTTTTTTGTATACATTAATAACGCAGAGAATCAAGAGCTAAATAAGCATTGAAATCATCTAAAAGCCTCGCGCGTGCCCCTCGGGTGACGTCACGCGCGAGTCGTGCTCAGATTGCTTTTTCCCTCGAAGCCTTCGTTTCGGCTTGGCCGCACATGAACATGCTCAGCGTCCATGTATTGGTGTAGCAGCCGAAGGCGCGGTCGGGACACTTCGACCGTGCTCGGCTCTTTCCGAAGATGTCCGAGCATCGCTCGCTCACGGACACGCGCTATTATGATTGTGTGACGGGCGCGTAAGAGACTAGAGAGGGGGTAACTTTTACGCGCGATCTGGCTGCACTGTTCAGAGGTGACTTGTAAAGCACCATGTAAAAATCTAATAGGATGCTTAATGTACGCAATGTTGTGTACTCGACCAGATCTGAGCGTATCTCTTAACTTGTTGAGCAGATATCAAAACAAAAATAATCAAGAATTATGGCAATGCTTAAAAAGAGTTCTGAGATATGTTAAAGGAACATTAAATCTCAAATTGATTTATAAAAGAAGTGAATATGAAAATATGCTTGCTGGCTTCGTGGATTCCGATTGGGCAGGCAATGAGCTTGACCGTAAAAGTACATCGGGATTCTTATTTCAATTATATGATCAAAATACGATTTCGTGGAATACTAGAAGACAAAATTCAGTTGCCACATCTTCTACAGAAGCCGAATATATGGCGCTGTATGAAGGGGTGAAAGAAGCCTCTTTGCTAAAATCTCTCATGAAAAGTATTAATATAGAAATCATGACTCCCATAGTTATTCACGAAGACAACAACGGATGTATAGCGATAGCTAATAATCCTACTGATCATAAAAGATCAAAGCATATCGATGTGAAATATCACTTCACCAGAGAAAAGATTGAACAAAAGGTAATAATCTTACAATATGTTCCTACAGGTCAACAATTAGCGGATGTATTCACAAAGCCTCTACCAGAAGTCCAGTTTACAAAATTCCGGAAACAAATGGGCCTGGAGGAATTATAACTCGGAACACTCGAACCATACGAAAATATTATTATTTTATTTTATAATAAATAGTCTGATTGGGTTTTTATAAAAAGGGGTTTTTCCCAATCCTTGCAACAAATGTTGGACTATATAAATTTGTAATCCCCAGTTAAAACAAAAGAGCAAAATCCGACATTAATTTTAGTAGATTACTTTTGAGTGGGAGTGTTGGAATATGGCAAAAATAATCTTTTATAATAAGAGAATATAAATAAGAATATTAGTTATATTATTGAAGAGTATGTGTGTATATATGAAGTGAGAAGAAAGAGCACGTGTGGTCTATCGATAACTATCGACGCGACGCAGTTTACATTAGTAAAAGAAAATATACATAAGAGTATATATAAGAAGTCGTTTTGGGTCTGCTTTGTTCTTGAAGCATATGTGACTCTTTTCTCCTGCAGTCTCACTCTCAGTCTCAGTCCTTCGACGACTCTTGATAGAATAAGAAGTCGGAATAAAAAGATATTGCTCTACATTAATAAGACGCTGTATTTTATTCATTAAACCGATCCCATAATCCAATAGACCCAATTTTTGGTATCTTCATATGATGTGTTGTGCTGCTCAGACAGGCGTGCGTCATCGATCGAAATAAATGATAGTCAGAGGGAGCAATGTCTGGTGAATACGGCGGGTGGGGTTTCCCAATTGAGTGGTTCCAAATAGGTTTTGACCCTTTCGCTTATGCCTGGTAAGCAGCATTTCACATGTGCAAAATCGGCGTTCAACGTTTCTCGGCTTCAGTTCATATAGAACCCAATTTCTTTGCTTTTGAATCATTCCCAACGATTTTAAACTTTGTGAAATTGCTTGTTGAGTCACTCCTAATGTAAGTGCAAGTTCTTCCTGCGTTTGGCGTGAATCTCCCTCCAATAATACTTCAACGTCAAACTCACCGTTCTTAAACTTTTGAAACCACTCACGACAACTTCTCTCACTTAAAGCAGCCTCACCATATGCTTCTACAAGCAATCGATACGCCTCAGCTGCAGATTTATTCAAATTAAGGGGCTATACCAGTGTGACACTTTCAAAAAATCGATTTTTTTGTTGCCTTTTTCGACAGTTTATACTTTCAAAAATATCCTCTAAAAATTTCAAGGCCGTATCTCTAATCATTTTATCTTGCAAAAATCGATAGTAAATGTTTAAATGCGTTTTTCTCGACATTGTAACTCATCGAGCAACTATTCGATTGACTTGAAATTTGAACTGAGTACTCTTGAATATTTTTACTCTACAATGACGTAGGATATTTTTGATTGGATGAAAATTGACGATTTGGCATTGAAAAAAACGACCATTTTATAGGCAAGAAAACAAACTTTTTTTCATAACTACGCCATTTTGTTATATTTTGATATTTTTCGAAAATCCTACGTCATTGTACAGGAAATACCTTCCAGTTTAACGACATTTTTTCCTTTTTCGGTTTCAGCTACTCAATCGGCCGGAATCATGTCAGCAGTGGAGAAACTTTTTTTTGCGCCTTCGAAGGCAGCGCATAAGTCGATTGGACCTCAATATTTTTCTATGAAAAAATTATGTAATGTAGGTCAAATATAGCCAAATATATTCTTAATTTTCCGGAACATTTAATTAAGTACTTTTCTTCCAAAAAATTCCCGAAAATCACCCAAATTTTCAGCGTTCACACTGGTATAGCCCCTTAAAGTAGTACATCAAAGTTCACCCAAATGACGCTTATTCGGCTTAAAGCTCGACAATATCGCACGAAAAAAAGTATGTGATGCTGATACAAAATCGCTAATATTTCAAGGTCTTTGCCAGATGTCCAACCTTCCGATATGACGTTTTACATCTGACAATTTCAACCATAACCTCCTGGTGGGGCCATCTTTTGTCAAACGGCAGAGACTTATTTGTACTCCCAATATAAATGACTCGAAATTTCACTCTGAGTTGTATAAAACATTCGCTGACACAGTTTTTTCATAATAATCATCGTAAATGTCAGAATTTTTCAAAGTCGTAGTAACACAACAGATTTTCTTATTTACGTAATAAAAATATAAAAGCGAATAATTTTGCCCTTTGTGATATATTTTATGAAAAATTAGCATCTACAGAATAAATCGCGTATGCATTTTTTTGAGGTTCATTGAAAAGAAATTCTAAACGGTCATTTGACTCAACTGGACCGCTCCAACCCCTTGCGATGTGGAAATGCGGGGAAAGAAGGAAAAAAGGGGTATATCGATAACAAGGGCAGGGTTTGTAAAAAAGAAGTGGAAATCTTACTGTATATGGGTATGTGCGAAAAAGCCGAGGAAAAAATCGAAAAAGAAATAGTAAAAAAATTGAAAAAATGGGTTGGAGGTAAAGAGGGAGAGCAAATTAACGGCAAGGTACAGACGGTGCTAACAAAGGAGCCTGTGACAGCACTGTGTTTATAAAGCACTTCGAGAAACTATTTTGAAAAATTGTAAATGAGGAAACGACTGGGAGAGGAAACTAAACGCGAAACGACAGTAGAGTATAAGTTTAGAAATAAGACAATTTTGTAAAGAAAAACGTATATGTAGGGGGCAAGTTTCTGAGTAAACACCCTAAAGGGGTATATCTGGAAACTAAATACTACTATATCATTTGTATTTTTTTTTTATTGTATCTGCTACGGCGAACGCTTCGTCATTTGTAGCTTCCATGTACAGGGATTTCCCCTTTTTACATTTCCCACCATTTTCTCCAAATCCACATCCCTGATCTATCCCCACCTTGCGGCCGCAGCCGACTTCCCCCTCTGTATCGCATTCACCATGACATTTTCTGTCATGGGTATAGGGAAACTGCGGAAAACCTATACCAATACAGCCGGTCACGGGTTCGCTTCCCAGCCTCGGAGCTAGTCGCGTTTCGTCGAGAAATAGCTCACAGGCTACAGCCATACACACCCGACACACACACGTACCGGTCCGTGTGTGCGCCATCCGTGTAGAACTGGAGCTACGTCACGCCTGTGTTTTTATTTCTCTCCGAAACTACGAGACGGTGATTCGAACCTGCGACCTCCCGATGTGTTGATTCCAGAGGCAAGCACTCTAACCACTAGACCAACACATCAGTTCTACTATATCATTTGTAATTTTGTTATATTATATTATTATATTATTAATATTATTATTATTAATTAATTAATATTATATTATTTAATATAATATATTAATTAATTAATATTAATATTATAATTAAATATTATTATTAATTAATATATTATTTAATATATTAATTAATTAATATTATATTATTAATATTATATTATTTATAATAACAATTTATATTATAATTCAGTATTATTATTATCATGATTGAGATTGTTATTATTGTTTTTGGCAGCGATGTTATTTTTTGTTTCTGTCGTGATTATTTTATGATTATTGTTGCTGTTTTTTGTGTTTATCATGTTCATTTTATAATTATTGTTGTTACCATAATTATCATTATTATTATCATTGTTGGCGTCGTCGTTATTGCTATGATTATTGTTTTTGTTATGATATTAATCATTTTTGTCGTCAAGGTCGTCATTATTATTATTGTTTTTGTTGCTGATGCTGCTGCGCTTGAGGTTAGCACTTGGGTTTTTATTTTTATATTATTATTATAGTTTTAGATAACAATAGATAATAAATGATAAATGACAATTGGAAGATGACATATGGCGTAGATAATTATTCAAGATGTAATTATTGTTGATTCAATTCACCGTTTACTTCTCATTGCGTTTACACTCAATATCAAGTTCTTAAGAAAATTTGATCGAGTATTTAGTTCCACTCAACGAGAGAAAGACCTTCCATGGCGCGTTCCATACTGTTATTTATTCATTTTCCTTAATTTATTTATTGGTGACGAACGATAACAGTTAATAAATGAAAGGTGAAAGTCGATGGATTTAAGCTTGACGTTAAAATCCGAGAAAACTGTTGTGGCTGGAGAGAATTAATTAAATGGAAATAAATGAATGCACGATTTTATGACAGACGTCTGGTGGCGAGGGGCGGGCTCGAGAGTATAGACAGTCTCTTTCGAAATTCACAACTCGATGAAAGTTGTGACAAACTCCAGGATTTTTCGGTCCCCCGATTCTCCGAGTGGATGTCCATTTTGTATAATTTCGAAATATCGGGGCCTCTTGCTTCAGGGCCAGTTTCGCTCGAGTACAGTCGCGCGAAGAAGTTTCGACCTCTCGAAATTGCGCGAAAAAGTTTCGATACTCCAGTGACAGGAGGGAAGAGGTGTTTTTTTCGAGAACGAAAGAGAAAGAATTAATCTTTGATTTTCTTCTTTGCAAAACCAAAGCTTTGGGCGAATCGCTCGAAAATAGGCCGCGGTGGAAACTTTTTGCGACGACTGTAGACCTGAATGATCCGGGACGAGGGCAAAAGTTGATCAAGAAATCCAAGAGGATTGGAATTAAATGGAAAAATCGACGTATATTGCACGCAATACAAAAACAGGAAAAATAGCGTAGAGACAAAGAAGTATTAGGAGGCTTCAAATGTAGTGGTCAAAACAAAAGAAACTTGGGCGACATTAAGGGAGCCATCCCGAGTGACTGGTTCAAAAAGTTGAGACCTGACGCCAGGGAGTAACGATCGGCTTTGAAGGATTTTTTTGCGGAAACTGAAGGTTCACTTTATGGACCAGGCATAGCAGATTAAGGGTAAGTAAAAATTGTATTGGTGATAATCGTATTTGAACCTTTAAGGGGTTACCCCCACTTGCGATTTTGAAAAAAATCGATTGTTTTTTAATTGCATTTTTTTGAAGTATAAGTATCTGAGAAGAACTTCTGTATGGGCCCGGAATAGATGACTCTATGTAAGTTTACAAAAAAAAATATTTTCTTCGTGTAAACTGAAATTGAAACTTTAAACGCGTTCTTCTCAAATTGCCATTTCTGACATCGGTGACCAAGATTACTCGAACACTAATGAACCGATCTTCTTGAAATTTTGCAGGCTTATTTAATACATAAAAATGTAGTCTTTAATCGTTCGATTTAAAAAAAAAATGGCCGTTTTATAGCCAAAAAACGGCCGTTTTTTTTCGTTAAAATCGAACCATTAACTTTGACTGTCCGCCATTTTGTGAAAAATGAATATTTTTTAAAATCCTTCGATTAAAGACTAGTTTATACTTATATTTGACTAAATCCATCCGCATTTTTTTTTCAGATGATCCACTTCGCCGCAATGTTGGTCCCCGCAAATCGTGTATATAAAAACATTATTTCATTGACGGCCATTTGCCACTAAACAATGTAATATTTTTCAATAAAAAAATTACTGAAAGTTCTTCAAGATGTGTTCTTTAAGATGGTATATTGATCGATTAAAAAAGTTTTGTAGTTTTCTTTTAAAAAATTCATGAAAAAGGCCTTTTTTTGCGCTACAAGTGGGGGTAACGCCTCAAACGCGGTTTTTCTGAAAACTGTATTTTTTATACTAGTGGCCACGATATCTCGAAATCTATAGATCGAATTCCTTTGAAATTTGAATGACTTATTCAGTAGTCATGTCGACACTTTGCAAGCTAGGATAATTCTGATTCATCAAGCCGTTTTTTTTTCATATTGCCGAAGTCGTGAAAAAACACAAAAATTCACGAAAAAGTGTTGAACAAGATGCCAAAAATGTATGTTTCAATATTTTCTAATAATCCTCGTTGAAAAACTAGTTTATACTTCACAGATTAAAATGCCGTTTGATTTTTTTGTTTCAGATAAGCAGAACGCGCGCAATCCCGGTCAGCGCAAAAAACTTTTTTTGCAGATGAGTGGCTAAATTGCCCTGTACTTCAGCAGTGAGCGACGATTTCGGGCTGAAAAAATTGTAAAGTGTGCTCCAAATACGAATAAATATGTGGTGAAAAGTTTGCAGTTGTATGTTTGTTCAGTTCGCCAAAAAAAAAATCCCCAAAAAAGCGAAAAAAAGAGCCTTCACACGAGATTACTGCATAAGGGCAGATATACACCTACATGGTCGAGGTCGAGGATTTAGAAGCTATGAAAATTCCGTCGACCGTGGAAGACCTACACTATGGGCCTGGTATCGATGATTCCATGTAAGTTGACAAATTTCATGATTTATTCATTCCCAAATTTTCAAACGCGTTTTTCCCAAAACCACGTTTTTCAAATCGGTACCCAAAATTTCTCGAAAACCAATGAACCGATTGCCTTGAGGTTTTTTGTGATTATTCTATACACCATTATCTAGTACTTGCCATAGGATTTTTTTTCCGTTACTTAGTTTTTGTTTTATAGGCAAAATAATAACTAATTTTTGGCCCAAAAATCACTATTTATGTTCAAACGTCCGCCATTTTGTCATAAATCGATATTTTCAAAATCGGCTATGACAAGTACTAGATTATAGGATCTAATTTAATAATCTTTTTGGTTTTTTTTTCAGATGATTTTTGAAGAAACGCCAGTGGGTACCGTATACGCAGATTTTTTTACGACGCTCCAAGGATCATACAATATCATTGTATATTTTTTATATTTTTAAATAAAGAAAATAAAACATATTTTCGAATGTATATACTTTTAGATAATTAAAACCCCAATCGGAAATTTCAAATAGTTTTCCTTGAAAAAATTCGCAAAAATGACCTTTTTTCCGGCTCCTAGGTGTATATCTCCCCTTAAGGAGGTTGGAGAGTTAGCCACACTCCAAGATTCAATTGAAAAAAAAATATGTTATTGTCTAGACTATACTGAGATTTTACGAATTTTTTGACATTTTTTTCCCTGAAAAACACTAGCGATAAAAAATAATTTGATGCATGTAATTTTACGTGCGGTGCAGTTTGGCTCGCAAAACTTTTTGCTCCGACTGTAAACGCGAAAAATCCTTGATCCATACCGGTGAAAAGAGAGAGAAAAGAGAATAAAAAAGATCGTAAATTCGATCGGCAAGTCCAACTTATGTACGAAAGGTAGACTGGTGGGGATCAACCGTTGATGAGACGCAGCGAGTATACATGTATACGTGTATACGTTTACTTATCGGTAGGTGGACGGCCTGTTATCGCAGTGGGTATCAAACGAGCGAGGCCACACGAGATAACAAGAGACAGAGAAAAAAAGAGAGAGAGGCAGAGGGAAATCTCGTATCATTGCCTCTTCACATCCGAGCAGAAAAACGAAATGCATTCTTTTCGCTTGCGCGAGCTTAAGAATTTTCTCGTATAGTTACGATAAGAGCATATGTACTTTACACCGCAAGGAAAAACCCACGAGGGTAGTCTGAGCACCCCTGATGGCGGGTAAACAGACCGCCTTTGGCGATGGCCACGGAGAAAACGGAAGAGGAAAAAAAGACAGGCAACTTAAACATTTCGCGCTTAAGGGGTCTTCTCACTTTAGACGCTTAACAAAGATATTTTCATGAATTTTTCGATAGGTTTATATTATAGATATTGACATAAAAGTTGTTACACTTCATAAATACACTTTCGAAATACATTAAAAAATGTTTTTTTTTTCTTTATTCAAGTCACTATTTATAGACGAAAATGGGAGGCAAAAAAATGTCCTAAAAAATTGTAGGTCTGCCCTGTTGATGAAATCTCGGAGATGGGTCATCCGAAACAAAAAAATCAAACGGTTTTACATTCAGTATGCTAATGGCTATAGTGCATATCGTACGATTTTTGATATATTCAAAAATAACAAAATGGCGGACATTTTTCGAAAAAACAAAAAAAAATGTTTTTTCACCGTTTTTGGCAAAAAAATAGTAAATAAATAGGAAATATAGCTATAGTTGTAAAGAATATGTGGTTAAAATTTCATAAGGAGCGATTCAATAGTTTCGAAGATTTGATCAAGCCGTCGAAAAATGTTGTTTCGAGAAAAACGCGTTTAAAATTTGTTTGGGTTACATAAATACATTAACATTTTTTAAAAATGTATTTATTAAGTGTAACAACTTTTATATCAATATCTATAATATAAACCTATCGAAAAATTCATGAAAATAGCCTTTTTTAGCGTCTGAAGTGAGAAGACTCCTTAAGGAGGTTTGAGCGTGAGCCACAATCCAAGATTAAGGCCTTAGGCCACTCGAGAGGCCGAAAAAATAGGCTTTTTGGGGATTTTTTTCAGAAAAACTACAAAATATATCGTGATTACAAAAAAGGGTGTTTATCATACATATCAGTGACTGTATACATGTAATTTTTGCACACATGTAATACATGTCATTTTTGGAAAGTGAAAAATTTGCCTAAAAAATCGTCAGATATTTGTTAATAACAAATGAACTATGGAATATAAAAAAAACCTACGTACTTCCATAGTTAATGTATTTTTCAAGATATATTCAACATTTCAAGTGAATCGGTTGAAAATTGTGTGAGTTGTGTTTCCGGCCAACTTAAAAAATGCAGTTTTGAGATAAACGCTGCACAGCCGCCATTTTGGAATTAATAGCTTCAAAAAAATTATTGTATACAGTCACTGATATGTATGATAAACACCCTTTTTTGTAATCTCGATTTATTTTTTAGTTTTTCTGAAAAAAAATCCCCAAAAAGCCTATTTTTTCGGCCTCTAGAGTGGCCTAACCCCTTAATAAAAATCGATATATATATATGTGTGTGTGACTTTTACTAAACTGAAATTTCCGCATATAGTAGGACATGATCTGACCTATCGACAGTTCCAGGATCATACATTCATACCAGGACTCCCTGTATATGTATGAATACATGTGTATGTGTGTGTGTGTGTGTATATATATGCATGTGCACATTTGTACCGCACATACATACGCACAAAACGCTGACACTCTCACTACACTTGTCGTACCCACTATTACCGTACACATACGACATCCTGTAGGTATCTTCACGATCGCGCGTCACGCAGCGCGAAGTGCTCCTTCGCGTGTCTCGCGCTAAAGGATTGCACGAGAGGGCGCTCGGAGTAATTAATAATTTAAACGTGTGTACACTGATGAGGCGAAAGCTTCGGGATTTTTTACGTATTCTTTTTTCTTCTTTTCTTGTGTTAGCTGATACGAACCATAATGTCGCATCATTGTAGTCGATGAGAATTCCTTTGAAAGAAAACGAGGAATAACCAGTTGGCAAAAAATGATTCGGATGTTAAGAGAATTTAGAAAAGATTCGCTCCTGTTATGCTGCTCATCGATCATTTTGACCGAGAGCAAGTGGATACGCTGTCAGTATGCAGCTTCGTCGACCATGTCAACGAGCGTTGGATAATACTCGGATGGGTGACCGATGGTCGAAGGATCGAAACTCAGTGAATTCAGTTTCCCTGTGTCCTCGTGCATTGGGAAACAAGTGAGTGTGGACAACACCCTGGGTCACTAATCAGGTTAGTCTGCATTAACGGACGGAGTCTACTTGAGGTTTCAATAGCTTATTACTAACAAGGAACATCACTAATGTATCCGCCTTCGGTTTTGATGAAACTCATATTTGTGATAAAGCATTGAAAACTATTATACGCGTATTTTTTCAATGAGCGAGTAGACGGTTTTATGGGGAGAAACCACCCCTTAAATAAAGCAGTAATCTAATCTGAATGAAACAAAAACCAAAATTCTTCTAATGTAAAGCGATGAAAAATCCACTATAGAAGTATTGAGAAAAATCTAATTAAGGGGTGACACGCCTTTTTAAACGGGTGCCCTCCCCTTAAAACCGTTGCTCCGCCGATAACAAAAATCCGTGTCTAATAGTTTACAATGCTTGATCATATATGAGCTTCAACAACAATCAAAGACGGACGCTTAAGGGGTTACCCCCACTTGCGATTTTGAAAAAATCGATTTTTTTTTATTGCATTTTTCGAAGTATAAGTATTCGGGCCCATACTTCTGTATGGGCCTGGAATAGATGACTCTATGTAAGTTTACAAAAAAATATATTTTCTTCGTGGAAACTGAAATTGAAACTTTAAACGCGTTTTTCTCAAAATGGCATTTCTGAAGTCGGTGACCAAGATTACTCGAACACTAATGAACCGATTTTCTTGAAATTTTGCAGGCTTATTTAATACATAAAAATGTAGTCTTTAATCGTTCGATTTTTTTTTCCAAAAAAAAATGGCCGTTTTATAGCCAAAAACGGCCGTTTTTTTCGTTAAAATCGAACCATTAACTTTGACTGTCCGTCATTTTGTGAAAAATGAATATTTTTTAAAATCCTTCGATGAAAGACTAGTTTATACTTATATTTGACTAAATCCATCCGCATTTTTTTTTTCAGATGATCCACTTCGCCGCAATGTTGGTCACCGCAAACCGTGTACATAAAAACATTATTTCATTGACGGCCATTTGCCACTAAACAATGTAATATTTTTCAATAAAAAAAATACTGAAAGTTCTTCAAGATGTGTTCTTTAAGATAGTATATTGATCGATTAAAAAAGTTTTGTAGTTTTCTTTAAAAAAAATCATGAAAAAGGCCCTATTTTGCGCTACAAATGGGGGTAACGCCTTAAATATAGGATTTTTGGTCCGATATTCCGGTTTTTCGATATTACCAAAAACCGGTATCCATGCTCTAGTCTCGTATTCTGAAGCATAACATGACGTTCGTGGCATGTTCGTTACGTGGTCGCTGAGCATTGTGATTTGCCATATGGATGAGGCGTTCGTAGGACACCAGTTGCGCTCGCTTTCGAGAACCCTTACTCGTATCAGCGTTGTATGCACGCGCGTGGACATCGAGCACTGAACAAATTAATCGACGTCACCGATCAGCGTTCTGTGCAGGCTTCTATGTCCCCACAAATATATATGCTCCCATCCAGTGCGCCCTTTCTACTGAAGAATAAAGTTCATCGTCGTTGCATGAGCCCCAAACGCGCGCCTCGTTCAGCTCGCAACATGTGGCATTTCGTAATCAAATGAGCATGTTATTTTTTTTCGAAATAAGTTTTTGCAGTAGTAAAAAGAAAAGTAAAGCTGTTAGAACGTTAGACCAGAACAAGCAAAAGTTGATCGGATCGAAAAAACAGATCGTCGGATTTGAACATTGAAAGAAAGACCAACTTCAGCATGGCAAACAAAGGCGGTCTTTGTATTCAAAGATAGACTTCATTTGTGTGCGAAGTATGGCGATAATTCAGCAAAAAAATGAAATTCGAATGAATTCCGCAATAAAGCGACCAAATTTTATTCACCGATGTGCCCCTCGTACAGTAGGATCTCGCTTCGGAGCCCCTGGGCCGAAGCCTCTGCCCCCAGCGCTCAGCGATCGGCACAGCGCGAGGTGGGGGTAGCGCCACGCCCATCACAGCATCGCTGGCCAATCGGGAATCAGCTGCGTAGCGCAGCGCGCAACTACGCATCAAGCCAACACGACGCAGAATGCGCAATTGTTTTTTCCGAATCGACGGTGTACGGTATCACTTTTGAAGCGTAAATTTCTAATACAGCATGGAACGGATCGTATGTAGATGTTCTTTGTTTCATATTATCTCGTTTGGAGATCGATCGATGAAAGATCTACTCGGGTATCGTGCAACGGGACACATCGCGACGTAACGTCGCGAATAAATACCGAGGCACTTGTGTATACTTTTTACTTCATGTTTATATATATATATATATATATATATATATATGTATGTATGTATGTATGTATATGTATGTATGTGTGTACACAGCAAAACGGTACTGTTGAGTTTCAATGTAATTGCGACCGTGGCGTTGAAGCCCGACAGTGTTTTTTATCGGCGCCCTGTACAGACGAAATAAGAAAAAAAAATGCTGTGCATAAATATTATCGGTGAACTTTCTATCGATGAATTAATTAATGCCACGAAACCGACAATGATGGACGGGCAGTCGCGGTTCGGCTCCAGCGGGACTTCGAATTAAGGCAATGTTGTTGTCTACAAATTTGGAAAAAATGTTTCCTTTTTTTGTTTTATTTTAATATTCTACGGACCTTTATAAATACGTTAGTGACAACCGTTTAATGATACTCATAAAATTAACCCTGCTATAGAAATTATAAGAGGTACGCTCGGGGAGCACGGTCGAGACGCAGCAACTTTAAGGCGAAGTAGAAGATCTACCACGTGACATATGAGTGCGAGAGAGATAGCTGAAATTTTCGAACAGAGATTTCTCAGAGATGAATAATATTTAGGGCACAAGGAAATCATCAAGCTCTGCATCAGGGAATTCTCCAGAGCCTAATGCTTTGGTTTTCCTGAAAAAAATAACCATCTATGAGAAAATTGGGTTGGAAAATTTGTGAGGTTATGTTGACCTTGTACATGCCCTTTAACGCGTTTTTCTCGAAACTAAGTTTTTCAAATCGGCATACACGATATCTCGATGGCGAATAGGCCGATTGAGCTCGGATTTGGCGTATACCTTCAGTAAACTGTTTTTCAACCCTGGTAGCAGAATTGAGTCGAAATAATTTTATTTGTACATAACTCGTAGCAGGGTCAGAAAAATAGGAAAAAATTATAAGCAAAGTTCTGCATGCCGCCATATAGTACACTTTTTTTTGCTGAATCTGGCACCGAGCATCATAACACTCATGCATATTGAGCATATGTTTGGTTTTTTCTCTTCTATTCACACAACGTTCACAACACTGGTCGCCAATTGGGGGCGTTTTCGCGCATCGTTGCAAACAAATGTACAGGCGTGCAGGATAATGGACTTTTATTCAATTTGTACATATTTTTGAAGGATCAATGAACACGTGTAGTTATTGTTTTACGTATTTCATCCTAAAAATCACCTTCAAAACAGCGGTCCAGCCAGCAGTACTGCCTTAAGGGCTTACATACACCTGGGTGGGTCAAAAGGATCGATTTTTCGAAAAGGTGCTCATTCGAAAGTACTATACTTTGAGTGTCCTACTTAGTTCCCATTTCTAGTCAATCGGATAATTGCTCTTTGAGCTACAATGTCAGCAAATATGAAAAATCTAATTTCGAGAAAAACGGGTTTAAAGATTCACCTATCGATTTTTGCAAGATAAGATGATGTTGATATGAATGATATCAATGATAATGATATTCTTGAAAGTATAAACTGTCGAAAAAGGCAAAAAAAATCGATTTTTTGATAGTGTCACACTGGTATAGCCCTTTAAGGGCTTACATACACATGGGTAGGTAAAGATCGATTTTTCAAAGCGGTGTTCATTCGAAAGTACTATCCTTTGAGTGTCACCCTGAAAATTTCATAAGGAAATTCGCGGTAATGACGAAGTTATAGCGTTTTGTAACTGACCGGGTGAGCAACGACTAACGGTTGGGGCGTAGGTAGACGCGGCCTTTGTCATCTGTTTGACCATGAGCCGGGCGTTCTCGCTCCTGTTGAATTTCGGGTATTTGTGACCTTTTGTATAGCAAGGTCGTGTTCCGAAAAGTGGGTGGGGTCCTATGGCCCAGGAATCGACGATTTCATGTAAGTTCAAAATAAACCAGTTATTTCAGTGTAAAGTGTACTCAAAACTTTAAACGCGTTTTACTCGAAACAGTGTTTTTAAAATCGGTACCAGAAATATCTCCGCAACTACTGGACCGATCGGGATCGAGTTTTGCACAGTTATGCTTCACACAATAATCTAGTACTTATCGAGCCGTTTTTTCGATACCTGGCATAGTTTTTTTTTCATCATAAGTACTGAACAATTTCGAGGCGAAAAATCGCCTGTTTTATTCCAGTGACTGCCATGACCCGAAAACATTAAATTTTTTAATTCCGGCTCGATAAGTGCTAGTTTTATCTATCTAATGTAAGGAACAGATTTTTTTTTAGATGAAAAATGGCAGAGGCACGTCTGGTACCGCAAACGCTGTCAACAAAAACACGTCCTCGGAAAACGGCTGTAACTTTTTTACCGTTCGAAATGTTTTAACGAAATTTTCACACAATGTAGATAAAATGTCATACTTTAAGATGTATATCATGGTTGTTCAATAAAAGTTGGTTTTATACACAAAAAAAATATCTTAAACATAACCTTACTTTTAGCCGTCTCAGGTGTATGTAAGCCCTTAAGCGGCGTAGTGCATAGAGGATATTTGGAGTGGTGACCGCTCAACCGTGCACAAGCTGGCGCATCAACCAGTCTGCGGAAGGCCAATACTTTTGAGACCTTGATGTAGACACTTGAGTGAAGCGTCTTTGCACCAGAAAATCAGAGGAATATGGGGCCGTTTCTACACGTAGGGGTTTCCGCCGACAGTTTCTCCCCGAAGTTTGGTTAGATCAGCGCAGTGCGTAGAAAGTGATAGGAAAGGGTAATACTTAAAAACCCGCAAGGGTATACGTTGGAACATGGTGTTGAAGTTTGCATCATTGGAATGCAGTGAAAATTATTTTTTATTCCTTTGTTTCTTCAGTTGTTTCATACTCGAAAATCTTAACCTGCAAATTTGGATGTTGTCGAAGTTTGTATCGTTGCAATGCAACGAACTTTTTTTGTTTTCCTTTTTTATTTCCTTCCATTGTCATCCAAAATCATTCTCAATAGATTAAGCTTGTCGGTCCCCAATGAGGATCTTGAACGAATAATTGGAAAACAAATATTTTCGTTGCGTTCGAACTAAGCAACCTTCGTTGTCATAAATTTGGGCTGTACATGTCTAATGAGGATTCTAAAGAACTGTTGAGTGATTTTTGCCGCCCGAATTTGCCAAAACAAAGTTCGGCCTACTAAACTTTCGTTGCGTTCCAACGATGCAAACGTCAATATCATGTTGGAACTCAATAAATAAATATAATTAATATAACGAAAAAAAGAGTAGATCGTTCGAGCAGCCGTTTCGTTAGCATTAACATCTGAGTGCCTGACGCTTCAGATTAATTAATTTGATAGAGATAATTAATGCGAAAAATCCTTCTGCAATTTTAAAGTACGACTAAAATTCAGATAATTTCTTCTCAGCCGCACCTTTTCACAAAATAGAGAATGTGAATCAACTGAATGATAAGTCTCTGCTTTTTGATGTATCTTTAATGATGATACGTTATCTGCTAACTATATATATGTATGTATACACTTTTCTTCATTGTCTTATATCAATTGTCTCGTGATATTAATTGGACCCACTTTTTTTTTCACCGTCTTACATTAATCGTCTCTTTTATTGGCATCACCGGGAAAAATAGCAACTTTTAAAGCGGCGCACGCGTATCGGCCACGTTGATAGATGAAGTCGTTGATTATGCGATAATCCCTATGCCGGAGCGAGAAGAAAAAAAAGCGTGATCGTTTATCACCGTAATTACACTATCTCAGCCTCTTGGCTCGTTCGGGCGATACAAATCGGACATGGGATACGAGAAAGCCGATTGTATTGGCGCTCGAAAGAGGCTTGCAGAGGGATGAATATTGTTTGAAATAATTTTGAGCACTCATATTTTGGCGATAATTCACGCGACATTCGACAACAAACTAATTCGTACTCGTCGCGATGAATTCCGACAATAAAAAGGCAGTGAGACGAGTAGACGATGCGAGTATAAAATTCAACGCGCGATAAAATTGACGAGGTCTCCTTGCCTGGTAACAAGACTCCGAATACTCACAATTTGGATAGATAATCAAAAAGATAACGAGAGATAGGAGAGAGATATCATCGATGTCTCTCGCGTACATGCATCATTACATCGCCCACTTTTATGTTAGACGTACATTCGTTTAAATACTTCTATGGCGAAATATTCAATCGTTGTACAATTCGACACAATTGTAGGATAAGGCGTTGACAATTCGTTGTTCACTGGAGTGGGTTACGTCAGAGAAGTGTACGAGATAAATTAAAAGAGCTCTCGAGCTTGCTCAATTGTCCGTGAATGAGAAAATGCCTATGAAATGTAATTGTTTGGATGGTGTTGAAGTTTGCATCGTTGGAAGGCAACGGAACCTTTTCTCTTTTTTTAATTTCTTCGTTTGTTCGCCTCTTTTTTCCGCGTTTAGGTTTTGGATCCCTCTTAAGGATGTTCGAAAATGTTTCAGTAGTTCATGCAGCCTGAATGGGGTGAAAAAATTGGGCGAAAGAAAAATGTTCGCTGCATCCCAGAGATGCAAACTTTAATACCATTTGCTTGGAGTGCCGAAGGTTGCATAGCTGAAATGCAACGAGAGTTTTTTTCTCGTATTTTTGTTTTCTTCTTTTAAGAATTGTACAAAAATGTTTTTTTTGCGGATGTTCGAAAATAGTTGTGCAATTTTTGTAGGCTGCATCTGTCGAACGAAATTTGAGAAATTGGAGAAAAATAAATTCTTATTGCTCCCTAACGATGTGGAGTGCAATGGAGTTATACTTAAGGCGTTACCCCCACTTGGAGCGCAAAAAAGGCCTTTTTCATGAACTTTTTTTTAAAAAACTACAAAACTTTTTTAATCGATCAATATACCATCTTAAAGAACACATCTTGACGAACTTTCAGTAATTTTTTTATTGAAAAATATTACATTGTTTAGTGGCAAATGGCCGTCAATGAAATAATGTTTTTATATACACGGTTTGCGGTGACCAACATTGCGGCGAAGTGGATCATCTGAAAAAAAAAATGCGGATGGATTTAGTCAAATATAAGTAGAAACTAGTCTTTAATCGAAGGATTTTAAAAAATATTCATTTTTCACAAAATGGCGGACAGTCAAAGTTAATGGTTCGATTTTAACGAAAAAAAACGGCCGTTTTTTGGCTATAAAACGGCCATTTTTTTCGAAAAAAAAAATCGAACGATCAAAGACTACATTTTTATGTATTAAATAAGCCTGCAAAATTTCAAGAAGATCGGTTCATTAGTGTTCGAGTAATCCTGGTCACCGACTTCAGAAATGCCATTTTGAGAAAAACGCGTTTAAAGTTTCAATTTCAGTTTACACGAAGAAAATATTTTTTTTTTTGTAAACTTACATAGAGTCATCTATTCCGGGACCATACAGAAGTATGGGCCCGGATACTTATACTTCAAAAAAATGCAATAAAAAAAAATCGATTTTTTCAAAATCGCAAGTGGGGGTAACTCCTTAACTGAAATACTTAACCAATTGCAAACAAACCCAAACACACCCAAACTTCAATCTCGCGATTGTTCGTGATCGAAGAAGCTCGTCACAGTTACCAACCTTGCCTAGTCTTTTTTTAGTGTTTTTATCGTTTCTTCGTATCTCCTCGTGATGATGTTGAAGTTTGTATCGTTTGAATGCAACGATAATTAATTATTTTCTAATTGATCAATTTTTTAGCTGCTTTAGGCTGCAAAAATCACTCGAACGTTTTTACGTATTGTTATTAGTCATTCAGAACCTCAAGTTGCAAAAAAAGACTTTCGATAATTATGAAAATCAAGAAATAAAAAATAAACAGAAAAATTGGGGCCGGGGGGAAATACCGAACTTGGAACGATCAGAACGCTGAACACTCCGAAAGAATACTACTCCGAAAGATCAAAACTCCGAAAGAATTTTACTCGAAAGACCAAAACGCGGAAAATCTGACAGGGCCGGGTTGAAATTCCGAACGTTGAATGATCAGAACGCTCGAAACTCCGAAAATATACTACCCCGAAAGATCAAAATTCCGAAAGAATTTTACACGAAAGACCGAAAATCCGAAAATCTGAACACCGTCAAAATAATTCGGCTATGGAAGTTTTAAAAGTTTCAAAATTTTCAATAAATCGACGAGATTTTACAAGAATTTTTTTTTATTAAGAAGCGACTTTACATCTATTTTGAATTTTGTCTAGACAATGTTATACGTTCTACATCATTTACCGTCAACTGTATAGGCTTTTCGGTGGCATAATCTTGACGAACCTTGTAATTTCGGAACATTAAAATTAGGAATTTTAAACCGTCGGCGCATTCAAAGTTTGGAATTTCAACTCGGCCCTCATGTCAGGATCATGCCAGCGAAAGTCTACACAGTTGACTGGAAATGATGTAGAACGTATAACATTGTCTAAACAAATGTCAAAATTTCCGCAAAATCACATCTGAATTTAAAAAAAATCTTGAAATAATTCGTCGATTTATTGAAAATTTTGAAACTTTTAAAACTTCCATAGCCGAATTATTTTAACGGTATTGATATTTTCAGAGTTTTGGTCTTTCGTGTAAAATTCTTTCGGAGTTGTGATCTTTCTACTATTCTTTCGGAGTTTTAAGCGTTCTGACCATTCAAAGTTCGGAATTTCAACCCGGTCCCATCTTGAATTTCGGAACATTAAAATTCTGAATTTTAAACCGTTGGAGCATTCAAAGTTCGGAATTTCAACCCGCCCCCAAAAAATCGTTGGATTCCAACGATGCAAACTTCAACGTCACCCCTTGTGGGCTTTTGCCCGTCCCTTTCACGTTTACCCTGCACTTGTCTCCAGTTTCCAATTCCTTAGCAGCCCTCCCAGCGCATTGCCCGCAGCCACTCGGTGCCTAATGCCAATTGCAGTTTGCACGAGGGCACAGGGAAACTGCGAAAAACCGTGGCGATCCAAGCAGCCATACTTTACCGAGTTTCAATTGCGTTCACTCGGTAAAACTGACGTCGCGATTGGTCGTCAGTCAGTGCGCAGCTGAGCGGTCACCCATCCGAGTACTGGCGCAGGCCAACGTTGCCTCACGCGGGAAAACAAGGCCGCATATGGCGCAGCGTCTACTCCCAGTTAGGGGCTTACATATTTACACCTCTGAAGGCTAAAAGTAAGGTTATGTTTAAGACTTTTTTTGTGTATAAAACTGAATTTTATTGAACAACCATGATATACATCTTAAAGTATGACATTTTATCTACATTGTGTGAAAATTTCGTTAAAACATTTCAAACGGCAAAAAAGTTACAGTCGTTTTCCTGGGACGTGTTTTTCTTGACAGCGTTTGCGGTACCAGATGTGCCTCTGCCATTTTTTATCTAAACAAAAAATATATTTGTTCCTTGAAGTAGATAGATGAAACTAGACTTATCGAGCCGGAATTTAAAAATTTAATTTTTTCGGGTCATGGCAGTCACTGGAATAAAACAGGCGATTTTTCGCCGCAAAATTGTTCAGTACTTATGATGAAAAAAAAACTATGCCAGGTATCGAAAAACGGCTCGATAAGTACTAGATTATTGTGTGAAGCATAACTGTGCAAAACTTGATCCCGATCGGTTCGGTAGTTGCGGAGATATTTTTGGTACCGATTTTGAAAACACTGTTTCGAGTAAAACGCGTTTAAAGTTTTGAGTACACTTTACACTGACATAACTGGTTTATTTTGAACTTATATGAAATCGTCGATTCCTGGGCCATAGGACCCCACCCACTTTTCGAAACATGACCTTGCTATACAAAAGGTCACAAATACCCGAAATTCAACAGGAGCGAGAACACCCGGCTCATAGTCAAACAGATGACAAAGGCCGCGTCTAACTGCGCCCCAACCGTTAGTCGTTGCTCACCCGGTCAGTTACAAAACGCTATAACTTCGTCATTACTGCGAATTTCCTTATGGAATTTTTAGGGTGACACTCAAAGGATAGTACTTTCGAATGAACACCTCTTTGAAAAATCGATCTTCTTTACCTACCCAAGTGTATGTAAGCCCTTAAGGCGCTCCTCTAGTTTCTCGGGTCGAAAAAATCGATTTTCTTTCTTCATAAATCACATCTACAACATGTGTAGAAAATGTGTGCCAAAGGATTTTTCGATATTCGAAGTGGTTCACAAGTTACGGCCCTGGAACGGAGCAGGTATACGGAGCAGGTATACTTTCAAACGCGTTTTTCTCGAAACACCATTTTTCGAAACGGTGACCACGATATTTCAGAAACTACTGCACCGATCTCGTTCAAATTTATACAGCATCTTTAATATGTTATAAGCCAGCGATTGAACTAGGATTATCATGATTGCTTCGATAGTTTTTTTTGTACGAGCGAAAAACTTAAGAAAAAATGAGTAAAAAATAGAATGTAATTTTCAAAAGTGTATAAAAAAGTCAATTTTTGTAATTTAGAATTCACTCTAGTTCAATCGCTAGTCTTAAATATGAAGATTAAAATGCCGTTTGGTTTTTTTATTTCAGATAAACAGAACAGCCGCAATCTTGGTCACCGTCAAGCACCTCTTTTACTTGATGTCTTCCTGTCGGCCACTTTAACTTTTATTTTATTATATATTTTGACTTCAAAAAATTTGTAAAGCTTATTTAAATGTTAATAAAGATTATGCAAAAACAATGAGATTGATTATTTCGATGCTTTGCCCGTAAAAAATTATTGAAAAAGCCGTAAAAAACAGCCGAGAAACTAGAGGACCGCGTTAAAGGGCTATACCAGTGTGACACTTTCAAAAAATCGATTTTTTTTGCCTTTTTCGACAGTTTATACTTTCAAGCATATCATTATCATTTATATCATTCATATCAATATCATCTTATCTTGCAAAAATCGATAGTTGAATCTTTAAACGCGTTTTTCTCGAAATTAGATTTTTCATATTTGCTGACGTTGTAACTCAAAGAGCAATTATCCGATTGACTAGAAATTTGAACTGAGTACTCTTGAATGTATTTACTCTACAATGACGTAGAATATTTTTGATTGGATGAAAATTGACGATTTGGCATTGAAAAAAACCACCATTTTATAGGCAAGAAAACAGACTTTTATTTCATAACTACGCCATTTTGTTAGATTTTAATATTTTTCGAAAATCCTACGTCATTGTACAGAAAATACCTTCCAGTTTAACGACATTTTTTTTCTTTCGGTTTCAGCTACTCAATCGGACGGAATCATGTCAGCAGTGGAGGAATTTTTTTTTGGCGCCGCCGAAGGCAGCGCATAAGTCGCTTGGATCTCAATATTTTTCTATAAAAAAATTATGTAATATAGATCAAATATAGCCAAATATATTCTTAATTTTCCGAAACATTTAATTGAGTACTTTTCTTCCAAAAAATTCCCGAAAATCACCCAAATTTTCAGCGTTCCCACTGTTATAGTCCCTTAATTCATCGGCATTCATCCAGTTAATTTTTTTATTTCGCCCAGTCAACTTGAATATTTTCCCTTATTCGTCGACTTCAACGACAGGCGCCTGTAAACTTTATTACAATAAGAACAAGAATTTTCGAATTGATAGGCAAACATACTTTTGGCATTCTCGGGCAATCTTAACGAAGGGAAAAAGAAGGGATGAGGCAGAGACGAGAGGTGGGCGAGGGTGAAAAAAGAGCGATAAAATACACGTGCTACTTGGGAGAATTCTGCGGCAAATTTGCAAGGGCCCGGGCTTTGTGGGTAAGCCCCCGTTGTCCCAATATTGACTGTCTTATCGTGTGCGCACGTTACTGTACGTACCGTGACGTACGCTCCGCGAATACACCGACGGTACGATCGTTCTGGCACAGAAAGCGGACGATCGCGAGATTAAATGGTTCGAATTTGGAACAAAGCAATTTACGTATTACGTCTTCTCAAACACGAGGTGGTACTTTTAAGGGGGGAGATACCTTTAGGCGAGAAAAAAATGTGCTCATTTTGACGATTTTTTTTTCGAGCATTGATTTCTTCTCCATTTTTGAGACTCAGGGTATGTTTTATTACTACTTTTGGCCGTTACATGGTACTTTTATTTATTTATTAATCTTTAAAAATGGCGGAGGTATGGCACGGTCTTATAGACTGCATTTTCACAACTGGCGTGACGTATGGCAAAAAAACCAATCGAACGATTCTAATGAAATTTGGTATAAATCTTTCTAACCTCATTGCCTAAAACACAAACCTAAATGGTCTTGAAAATTTTCAAAAAGATATTTTTTATTGCAAAATGTAGCCATTTTTTCCGGAAAATTCAATATTTTTGTTTCAAAGCGTACCATTTCATCGATTTTCAACATTTCTCACTTTTTCTTGGTTCATATTCTGCGTATGAGTGTTAAGGAAAGAAAAATATTCGTTGGTTTTTTTTCGGATTAATCCTGGCGACGCTACGTGTCACGCCGTCCGACAACATCCGCCGCAACACGTTTAGAAGATCGTGCCATAGCTCCACTATTTTTTAAGATTAATAAGAAAAAAATACCGTGTAACAACCAAAAGTAGTAATAAAAGATACCCTAAGTCTCAAAAGTGGTGAAGAAATATTACCTTTTGAAAAAAATCATGAAAATCAACCATTTTTTCCTCGCCTAAAGGTATGTCCCCCCTTAATTCCACAGCGCCGCGCGCTCTTCCAATGCTGGCAATAATTGTATCGCCACGCACACCTGTCGAACAAATTCTCCACAAGCAAATCCACACGACGTACACTGATTTTCCGACTCGTAAAGACGCACAAATATACACTCATGAGAAACAAGAGGCCAAACATCGCGGCGAGAACACATGCAACAATTGAATGTCCACAATCAAAATTGAGATCCTCACTAAAAAAAACGCGATTTTTCATTAAGGGGTCTGCGCGAGCTTCAAATTTAGAAAATACAATTATTTATTGCTAGTTTTAGAGCGTAGGGTCGTAATTTTAATTTGTAACTAAGGTTTTGTAAAAGTTCCAAAAATTGACCGAGTTGTGATGATTTTTGTGAAGGTTTTTTGTACGCCGAACCGCTGTGCTGCGATTTACCCTTTTTGCGTTTTTCTCGAAACGATTTTTTATGAAACGATTTAAAGGGCCAGGCTACTGCAAAAATGACGAACGCCCGTTCGCCGCGTGGGGCAACACAAATTGAAGAGGGAGGTCCATCATATGGTGCAGGAATTGCAGATTGAAGGGAAACATGATTATAACGATAGAACTGCTAGTCAAACTTTCAACACGTTTTTCTCAAAACTATGTTTTTCACAACGGTGTACACGATTTCTCGACATCTAATAAAACAAATTAACCCGTCATTTGGTACACTTATTCAGTGTGATAGTTGTTTAGTCTTGACCGATGCTTTTCTTCTCAACATTTTTTTTCATTCGTTATTAACAATAATGATGTCATTTATCCTTAGAAAATCGAGAAAGAAAATCAAAAAACTTTAATTTGATGATTGAAACACGATAACAAGAAAAAGTTGGGTCAAGTCTTAACCCATATTATATATTTCAAGGAAAATAATTCGTTTCAGATATACTGGGAGGCCAAGTCATGTACACAGCTGAGCCCATCACGTTTAAGGCGTTACCCCCACTTGTAGCGCAAAAAAAGGCCTTTTTCATGAATTTTTTTGAAGAAAACTACAAAACTTTGTTAATCGATCAATATACCATCTTAAAGAACACATCTTGAAGAACTTTCAGTAATTTTTTTATTGAAAAATATTACAATGTTTAGTGGCAAATGGCCTTTAATGAAATAATGTTTTTATATACACGGTTTGCGGTGACCAACATTGCGGCGAAGTGGATCATCTGAAAAAAAATGCGGATGGAATTAGTTAAATATAAGTATAAACTAGTCTTTAATCGAAGGATTTTAAAAAATATTCATTTTTCACAAAATGGCGGACAGTCAAAGTTAATGGTTCGATTTTAACGAAAAAAACGCCCACTTTTTTTGGAAAAAAAAAATCGAACGATTAAAGACTACATTTTTATGTATTAAATAAGCCTGCAAAATTTCAAGAAGATCGGTTCATTAGTGTTCGAGTAATCTTGGTCACCGACTTCAGAAATGCCATTTTGAGAAAAACGCGTTTAAAGTTTCAATTTTAGTTTACACGAAGAAAGTATTTTTTTTTGTAATCTTACATAGAGTCATCTATTCCGGGCCCATACAAAAGTATGGGCCCGGATACTTATACTTCAAAAAAATGCAATAAAAAAAAATTGATTTTTTCAAAATCGCAAGTGGGGGTAACCCCTTAAAGAGCCTTCACGAGATTGTTTGTAACTTCGTTAATTATTAATATTTTTTATGAAATTTGGTACACAACTTTGTTAACGTACATACAAATAAATGTCCAAACGATTTTTCAATCATTTTACTTATTCCGTCAAAATCAATTTTTTTAAACCCTGATTTTTGGGTCGTCACAATGGCCTAACCCCTTAAGTCGTATCGCAAAATCGATTCGTCCGATTCACTTCAAATTCGGACAGAGCATCGTTAATAGCATGTTCTGTCGTAAGTTCAACTGAATTTTTCATATCTTTATGCATTTGGTCCCAACAAATATTTGGAGTTGTTTCTTTTTCACCAAAAGCCGAACTTCTTTTTCCACAGCTTGGCATTTTCGTAATTTTTTAAACTTCAAAAAGTGTGCGGTCGTGCTAACATTTCATGATTGTACTAAAAGTAGATTTTTTGTTTTCCATTTCAGATTACCCTTGTTGCCACAAGCACCTACACCGATTGGCCATCCAGCAACGGCGGCACTTTGTTTGAATAACAATGCCTCCATCGTTTACCAATATTTTTCAGTAAATATAAAACTCAAACTTGGAAAGACCACATGTCAATGGTTTGTTAAATCCCGACTTCGTCATCCGCATCAGATGACGACTTGTCATCGGAAGAAAATATTGAGATTCGACCTACTTTTGAGATCCAAGCAGACCCGTTAGTCAACTTAACTTTTTCCAACGAAACATTTTATTCTCCACGCTGTGGCCCTTTGTCTTCGGGAATCGCAATTGCATCGTCGGGGTGAAAAAACAACCCCTGCTGGCTCGAGAAGTCTCTTGGAGCTCTCTCGTCGTGTACGTTTCTCGCGATGCTTCTACATACGTATGAAGTGGAAAGTTTCCGCGGGGGGTATTGCATTGCTGATTGACGCGATAGTTTCTGCATCGATCAAAACGACTATACGACGACGGTCAAAAGACCAAGATGGAGGAACTCATCGGATGAGCAAGAGAGAGAGAGAGAGAGAGAGAGAGAATATACAAGGCGTGCTAAGTATACGGACTTTGAACCGTATATAATGTATCGATATCCAATCTTCACAGGAATATGATATGCCTGTTACATGCACCCTCGATTGGTCAACAAAGCTCGTGTCTAACAAAGCACTAATCGTCACTTATGCAGACATATATCGGCATACAAACACACACACAAAATGATAAGATTATTGCTTCGTTTGATATTAATATATGCAATTATTATTATTATTAATACTTATTTCCTGATTTACAAACTTTTACACGCTCTTCCCCCTGTACATAAGTTTCTCGCTAATATATATATATATATATATATATATATATATATATATATATATATATATATATATATATATATATATATATATATATATGGGGTGTGCCCCTTATCTCTGTCACCCGAAATAACTCGGTAATTATCGACGTCACAAAGAAATGTTTCAGACAAAAGTTGTACGGTGTGAAGGGAGCCATCAAATGCGACCAATTTTTTTTTATTTCGGTGCAAGCACTGACGCACAGTGAAGATTACCTCCACTTTTTAAAATGGAATGGTACATTTGTTTTCAACCATCTTGTGGAGCACTTCAAGCCGCATAAAAAACATTGGCGGGTCAAAGTCGTTCAAGGTCATTCAAGGTCAGTATCGATGATACAAACCTAAATATCTCGCATCACTACCAAATATTTGGTAGTGATCCGAGATATTTAGATTTGTATTTCATTTTAATAGAAATTGAATTACCTTGAACGACTTTGACCCCCTAATGTTTTTTATGCGACTTAAGGTGTTCCACAAGATGGTTGAAAAAAAATGTACCATTCCATTTAAAAAAGTGGAGGTGACCTTCACTGTACGTCAGCGCCGCCAACGAAGCAAAAAAAATTGGTCGCATTTGATGGCCCCCTTCAAGGGTGAAGGGGGCCACTTCACACTGTACAACTTTTGTCTGGAATATTTTTTTGTGACGTCGATAATTGCCGAGTTATTTCGGGTGACAGAGACAAGAGGGACACCCTGTATTTTGATTTAGAAGCTATGAACATTCCGTCGACCGTAGAAGACCTACACTATGGGCCTGGTATCGATGATTCCATGTAAGTTGACAAATTTCATGATTTATTCATTCCCAAATTTTCAAACGCGTTTTTCTCAAAACCACGTTTTTCAAATCGGTACCCAAAATTTCTCGAAAACCGATGAACCGATTGCCTTGACGTTTTTTGTGGTTATTCTATACACCATTATCTAGTACTTGTTATAGGATTTTTTTTCCGTTACTTAGTTTTTGTTTTATAGGCAAAATAATAACTAATTTTTGGCCCAAAAATCACTTTTTATGTTCAACGTCTGCCATTTTATCATAAATCGATATTTTCAAAATCGGCTATGACAAGTACTACATTATAGTATCTAATTTAATAATCTTTTTGTTTTTCTTTTTCAGGTGATTTTTGAAGAAACGCCAGTGGGTACCGTATACGCAAGATTTTTTTACGACGCTCCAAGGATCATACAATATCCTTGTATATTTTTGATATTTTTAAATAAAGAAAATTAAACATATTTTTGAATGTATATACTTTTGGATAATTAAAACCCCAATCCGAAATTTCGAGTAGTTTTCCTTGAAAAAATTCACAAAAATGACATTTTTTCTGGCTCCTAGGTGTACATCTCCCCTTAAGGTAACCACCCCAAATATCTCCGTTGCCTTTAGAGTGACGAAAAAAATGTCAGGAGGTAATTTGATTGATTTCGAAGGGTTGATACAGTGGTGAAAAATTCATTTTTGTCAAGGTCATAGCTTTTGCGTTCTCAAGGTCATCAATGGTTTTTCGAATGGGAACATGTTTATTTTTTATTAAGACGTTGTAGCTGATATTCGCACGAATCCAACGACCTATGATATCATGACTTTGATACGATTTTTCACCAAAATATTTTGTTGAAATTACGGGACTTTGAAAACCATTTTAATTAAATGTTATCGAACTGCACTAGAATACTGCAATAAATTGAACTGATCGAATTGATTACATTTATCAAATACTGCACTAGAAACTTAAAAAATAATAAACAATCGAAGTAAAAAATATCGAAATTCTTTGAGCGTGGCTTTTCGAGAATACCCACAAGTCTTGATCCTGCGAGAGCCAAAAATATATTGAGGTTCGAAATAAATTTTCCTGATGAGATTTACCGATAGAGGAGAAGCAAAAACTGTTATCGGGACAGTCAAACACAGAACGGTCTATTTAAATGTTGGAACACGCACACGACGAGCGACACAATTGCGTTGGTTTTTCGTGATAATTATAGGGACCTTGGATAAAAGATTCTATAGAAGTCTCGCACTACCATGTAACGTGCCTAGTATCTATCGCAATAGGCTGTGTCAATTTACGCACTCGTATGGCTCGTTGCTACGAGACGAAGTGAAAAATTCAACGCCGCCGATAGAGCGACGATTTCAACGTTAACGAAACAAATCGTTTTTTTTTACCTCGGTTTAATTTTATTTCATTTTAATAAACCATTTTATTTTATTTTAATGCGGAAGTGTATTGAATCGAATTAATCACATTGATGTACTAAGGAGATTGGAGCGGTCCAGGTGACTCCAATGACGGTTTATAATTTTTTTTTCCATAAACCTCGAAAATGCATGCGAGGTATAGATTTATTCTCTAGATGCAAATTTTTATAAAATATATAATTGAAGGTAAAAACTATGTATTTTTATATGTTTATTACGTAAATAAGACAAATTTTTGTGTTGCTACCAACTTGAAAAAGTATAACATCATCGATGCTGATTACAAAAAAACTGCGTCAGCGAATGTTTTATACAACTCAGAATGAAATTATGAGTCATTTGTAATGATGCCTATTTATATTTATGTCAGGAGATTATTTATCATTATCATTCATTAATATTAAGTGTTCTTGAAATACGGAAACTTCGCGGACATTGAGGTTGGCAGCAATGCTCTTCATTCGCCAGCCAAGATTCGTAATCTTTCATCAAACCTGGATGGTTCAATATTGAATATATATGGTTTACGATGGGCAAGATAGGGGTTTTTTTTTCTCCAAACATTTACAAAGGCTTAGTTTGCGTTAATCCGTTGTCAGAAATAGTTTATCTTGATGCTAAACAGCCAAAAAAATGACATCACCCGTAGCGTGAACGTCTTGCCCATCTAACCGCACGTAAAATTACATACATTAAACTATTTTTTATCTCCGGTGTTTTGGGGTGAAGAAATTTCAAAAAATTCGCAAAGTCCAGGTATAGCCTACACAATAACATATAATTTTTTCGAATTTAATCTTCGATCGTGGCTAACGCTCCAACCTCCTCAAATTTCGACACACTTTTGGTATCGTGTTTCCGCACGTTTCCAAAACGCCTTAAAGCGACGTAGAAAAAAATCAGATTCGATGAAGCATTCGGCGATCTTTGCGTATCAGATTGTGAAAAGGAATAAAATAGTTGATGATAATGAGCGAAAAACGAGAAAACTGACCTAGGGAGATGATTCTTCATCCGAAAAATTTCAATGCGGTCGTGATGAAGCTTGGAAATGAATCGTTACGATACTGGAAGCAACGAAAGAGTTTTTTGCTACAAAAACAATTTTTCTTTCCGTCACGTTACAAGGTGTTACGTAAGCCGACCAGTTTTTTTTTGCTTTTCGATCAGATTCTTTCGAACAGCTAAGTGGTCGGATACGAGCACGCGGATCTCCGTGTACACGTCGTGTGTCGTCCACGTTTGAGTTTATTCAATACAGTATTCATGTAAACTGATCGGTAGTCCCAGGGAATCGAGATCGGCATCGCCATGCGGAGGCATATTTTATTCGCGTATTTGATACTCACGGAATCAAGCGTTCGAACTGAATTGTGATTTCTATTCCTGAATTCAATTCTCTTTGTGATTTTGTGACTTTGATTCTTATCAATTATTCATCGCGGTTGCTTCGAACGAAAATGCACGAAAAAAATGGTATTGAAATTGGCATCGTTGGATTGCAACGAAAATATATATTTTTCGGGTTCCCGCAATTTCTTTCTTTTTTTTTGGACATTCAGGCTAGGAAGTGATTTTCCTTAAGGGGTTAGACCACAGTAACGGGTATAAAATCATGTGCGAATTTAATACTTTTTTTCGTATGAAAAAGTAATTCACTCATAAAATTAATTACACATCTATTTAGTATGAATATCAAGCTGTTAGGAAATATTTATATATTTTTTTTTCCAAGTACAGAATGGCCGACTACTAATATTTTCTTTTGTTATCTTTTTTCAGGCGCTCCGCGGCGTGACATTTAGCATCCACAATTTTCTACCTAGAACAAAAAACAAAAATTCTCGTCAATCTACATTGGAATACCTAGAGAAGAACGTACGGAATTTGAAAAATATTGTTTTATTCAAAAGTTGTAGGTATTTAAATTGAGTTGTAGGTATTTTAATGAATTTTCAGTGAAAAATTTCGTATACAACTGCTCATGATATGAAAAGTTTTCGATTAATCAGAAATTCCGTACGTACTTCTCTGCGAAATGCAATTAGGAACATAACTTTTATATTTTAAGTAAATCGAGTGAAAATTGTTGAATTTATTTGTCACGCCAATTGGAAAAAAACTGTTTCGAGAAAACTATTTGATACGTACTTTTTTTAACGGCAGAGGAATAGTTTTAAGGGGGAAAGCACCTCTTAAAGACAGGCGTGCACGTTTTTTACTATCAATTAATATTTAATATTTGGACAATGATATTTTATAGCCATAGTTACTGCCAAAAGTATAGTATTGCTTATTGATATTTTAGGAGTTGCATATATTAACCGGATCCACCAATCTTACAAACATACGCTTATTCTTCAATGTTATACAATATAGTAGGTTTTCATAACGGTTTAAAATTCCTAATTTCACTGTTCCGAAATGACAAGGTTCGTCGAGATTATGCCAGCAAAAGTCTACACAGTTGACTCTAAATGATTGACGTATAACATTGACTACACAAATTTCAAAATTTACGTAAAATCACGTCTTAATAAAAAAAAAAAAATCTTGAAATAATTCGTCGATTTATTGAAAATTTTGAAACTTTTAATACTTCCATAGCCAAATTATTTTGGCGGTGTTCAGATTTTCGGAGTTTTCGTCCTTCGTGTAAAATTCATTCGGAGTTTTGATCTTTCGGAGTAGTATATTTTCGGTGTTTTGAGCGTTCTGATCATTCAAAGTTCGAAATTTCAACCCGGCCCCGCGTCGACTTAGAAAATACATTAGGACTTAGAAAAAAATCGATTTTTTTTTCGTTTTGGCCAATTTTTTGGCATATTTAGGCTACAAAAATCATTGAAATGTTCTTGAAGATCCTCATTAGGGATCCTAAACCTGCGCGAAAAAGAATTTAGGTAACAATCAAAATGAAGAAGTGAAAAAATAACGAAAAATTTTCGTTGCATTCCAACGGTGCAAACTTCAGCACCGTGAATTGCGAAGTTTGGAGTAAAAGTGAAAGGGATGGGATCGTAAAAGCCATTGGAAAAATTGTGATCTGATTGGACTTGCTTCCGTTGACCGAAGTTTCAAGAAAAACTTCCAAAATCACCTAATATTGCTCCCCATTTTTCAATATCGATACTCACTTCGCTGAAATGGAAATAAAATGAGAATTTTTCGTTACGTTTGACTGCTGTGTATCGGCGAGATAATTCTCCGAGGAATCGAGGGGATGTCATCAAAACGATTGGGCCAGGCGTGAAATGATGTCAATTACGCTTTTTCGCGTTTGATAATTCGACTTATCGTTACAGTCTCTACGCGTCGACGAGCTACTTTCCTCCGTCCGTCATTGGACTCGCGGAGAAATGCGAGTCTAATGACGCATAGATAACGCTCTCGTGATCCATTATGCTTGTATGAGATTTAGGTAATTTCGGATCTACAGATATTACGTATTAAATTTATCTGCAGTATACGTATATAGGCTCGTCGACTTTGATATCGGTGGTCAAAGTCTGAAAAACAATCGAAACCCGATAAAGCTAAGTTTTATGCTACCGGCAGGACCTTAAAACATGCTTGCCAATTTTTAGTTACTTCAATTGTCGTCGTCATTGTTTTTTTTTATTTCACGAAAGTATCATCGAAATCCCAAAGTTAGCGTTAAGGGGTTAGCCCCACTTGCGATTTTGAAAAAATCGATTTTTTTTTATTGCATTTTTTTGAAGTATAAGTATCCGGGCCCATACTTCTGTATGAGCCCGAAATAGATGACTATGTAAGTTTACAAAAAAAAAAAAATTTCTTCGTGTGAACTGAAATTGAAACTTTAAACGCGTTTTTCTCAAAATGGCATTTCTGAAGTCGGTGACCAAGATTACTCGAACACTAATGAAATGATCTTGAAATTTTGCAGGCTTATTTAATACATAAAAATGTAGTCTTTAATCGTTTGATTTTTTTTTCGAAAAAAATGGCCGTTTTATAGCCAAAAAACGGCCGTTTTTTTCGTTAAAATCGAACCATTAACTTTGACTGTCCGGAATTTTGTGAAAAACGAATATTTTTTAAAATCCTTCGATTAAAGACTAGTTTATACTTATATTTGACTAAATCCATCCGCATTTTTTTTTCAGATGATCCACTTCGCCGCAATGTTGGTCACCGCAAACCGTGTATATAAAAACATTATTTCATTGACGGCTTCATTTGCCACTAAACAATGTAATATTTTTCAATAAAAAAATTACTGAAAGTTCTTCAAGATGTGTTCTTTAAGATGGTATATTGATCGATTAAAAAAGTTTTGTAGTTTTCTTTAAAAAAATTCATGAAAAAGGCCTTTTTTGCGCTACAAGTGGGGGTAACGCCTTAATTGATATTCAGTATTGTGATTGACATTTTTGTTTTTTGTTATTATTGTTGTTTTTTGTTGCCGTTCTACTTAGAACAATAATAACATAGAAACAACAATAATACTTGTTATCATTGTTGGGTATCTTTATTTTGGGGATTATTGTTCTTCTTATTAGTACTAATATCATTATTGGAGTATTATTAATACTATTATCGTTATTTTTTTGTATTTAAAGGGTCGGACTACTGTGAAAATGGCGAACAGTCGTTCGACACTTGAGGTAACTTGAATTGAAGGATGGTCCAACATATGGTGCAGGAATCGCAGATTGAACGTAAACTTATTATTGCCACGATGGAACTGCTAGTCAAACTTTAAACACGGTTTTGTCGAAACCATGTTTTTCAAAACGGTGTACAAGATTTTTAGACATCTAATAAACGGTTTGACTTGAAATTTGATACGTTTATTCAGTATAATAGTTTATTTAGTTTTAGTAATAGTTTATTTAGTTATTTATTTAGTAATAGTTAGTAATAGTTTGGTAATAGTTTATTTAGTTTTGACAGACGTTTTTGTTCTTAACGTTTTTTTCTTCATTTCTCATTAAGGTGTCTTCTCACTTTAAACGCTAAAAAAGGCTATTTTCATGATTTTTTTGATAGGTTTATATTATAGATATTGATATAAAAGTTGTTACACTTAATAAATACACTTTCGAAGTACATTTAAAAAAAATGATGTATCTATGTAACCCAAACAAACTATAAACGCGTTTTATTTTTCAAAACAACATTTTTCGACTGCTCGTTGATAAAACCTTTGAAACTACTGAACCGATCCTTATGAAATTTCAACCACATATTTTTCACAACTATAGTTATAGCGCATATCAAGGATTTTTTTTTAATTTTCATATTTACTATTTTTTTTTGCCAAAAACGGTGAAAAAATCACGTTTTTTTGTTTCTTTCGAAAAATCTCCGCCATTTTGTTATTTTTGCATATATCAACAATCGCATGATATGCGCTATAGCCAGTAAGGGGCTGTATCAGTGTGATACTTGCAAAAAATCGATTTTTTTGCCTTTTTCGACAGTTTATACTTTCAAGAATATCCTGTAAAAATTTCCAGGCCGTATCTCTAATAATTGTATCTTGCAAAAATAGATAGTTAAATTTTTAAACGCGTTTTTCTCGAAATGAGATTTTTTAAATGTGCTGACATTGTAACTCAAAGAGCAATTATCCGATTGACTTGAAATTTGAACTGAGTACTCTTGAATGTATTTACTTTACAATGACGTAGGATATTTTTGATTGGATGAAAATTGACGATTTGGCATTGAAAAAAACTACCATTTTATAGGCAAGAAAACAGACTTTTTTCATAACTACGCCATTTTGTTAGTTTTTGATATTTTTCGAAAATCCTACGTCATTGTGAAGGAAATACCTTCCAGTTGAACGACATTTTTTCTTTTTTCGGTTTCAGCTATTCAATCGGCCGGAATCATGTCAACAGTGGAGGAACTTTTTTTTGGCGCCTCCGAAGGCAGCTCATAAGTCGCTTGGATCTCAATATTTTTCTATGAAAAAATTATGTAATATAGGTCAAATATAGCCAAATATATTCTTAATTTTCCGAAACATTTAATTGAGTACTTTTCATCCCAAAAATTCCCGAAAATCACCTAAATTTTCAACGTTTACACTGGTATAGCCCCTTAACATACTGAATCTAAAACTGTTTGATTTTTTGTTTCGGATGATCCATCTCCGAGATTTCATCAGCAGCGCAGACCTATATTTTTTTAGGACATTTTTGTCTATAAATAGTGACTTAAATAAACAAAGAATTTTTAAAATGTATTTCGAAAGTGTATTTGTTAAGTGTAACAACTTTTATATCAATATCTATAATATAAACCTATCAAAAGTTCAAGACAATAGCCTTTTTTAGCGTCTGAATTGAGAAGACCCCTTAACAATACATTGCGACCGCTATTATCGGCTTAGCGGCGGGATCGGCTCCGCATCACACTTGCAAAGGTGGAGGTTGCGCACCATCCACTGATGCCAACTCTGCGCAACTGGGGTAGCTAGTTGCAGTACCCCTCAAAGCCCTCTATGATTGTCCAGCATGCTTCGAGCCTCACGATAGGGCCTGGCCCTTCTCCCACCATATGCTACACCTATCGATATGCGGCACATAGTGGGGGACTGTTGCATCCGTGGAGCTTCCGATAATAGAGGTCGCAGTGTAATGATGTCATTTTTCCTCGAAAAATCGAGAAAAAAATTCAACCTTTTTTTTATGATTGAAACACGATAATAAAAAAAAACTCGGTCAAGATTTAGCCAATATTATGTATTTTAAGAAACAACTTCTTTTTTTCGTTTCAGCTTAACCGGGTGGCTAAAATCAGGTACACCGTTGAGGCCCTCACGTTCAAAGGTCCTTCACGAGATTGTTTATAACTTGTTTAATTATTAACATTTTGTTGTGATATTTGGTACACAACTTGGTTAATGTACATACAATTAAATTTCCAAACAATTTTTGCTTCATCTTACTTATTTCTTCAATTTTTATTTAATTACCCTGATTTTTGAGTCGTCACAGTAGCCCAACTAAGTTCAAGAATTTGAAAAAACAATTATTTATATTTTTTTTCTCGAATTTATCTATTATTATTCTTTTTATTATGGCACTATTCGTTAATTTCTAAATAGATCAATATCAAAGTTTTTGGACGCCGATAATTTTCTTTTTTTATATCTCAAACCCTTTTTTTCAGCTTCCCTCCGCTTTCTTTTTCTTTTAAATTAATCGCGCGATCTCCAAGGATGCAAATAGTAGGCACGAGGAATAAATCGAACTATGGAAGCGCGAGGGTGAATGACGAGCGGCGCCGCGAGTCTGTGAATCGATTTACTCGTGCCACTGAATTTCATTGTAATACACGCTGTAACATGTGGATCTATACATAACATTGTGGTTACCGCACAATACGAATATTAATTGAGATATAGGGAGGTGGGGATCATCAAGAATTATGACGTTTCGATAAAAAAATATGACAATTCCTTTTGCCGTGAAGCAAACGATTCTAAATGGGGTTGAAGTTTGCATCGTTGGAATGCAGCGAGAATTCTTTTCAATGTTATTTTCATCACTGTTCAAAATGATATTTTACCGATTTGGTTCATGGATCGCTATTGCTTGAGGAAATGTGGGAAATAAGAAAAAATCGTTTTCGTCGCATCCCAACGATGCAAACTTGAACGTCATTCTGAATCGATTAAAACGTAGTTATTACGAGTTAATCGAAATTGACTTGTATCGAAGGGAGGCTGTTTCCAATACAATTACAAATCTCGTGCTAAATGTCACGAAGTGTTAAACATAAATTGCATTATCGATAAAAAAAATATTGAATAATATTACCGATAAGAAAAAGCTGGATATATTATTCAAGTATTGCATTCTTGATAAGAAAAAAATCATTTGATTATTTACGTGATTATTGTTGAATCTTGTATTACTAATGAAAAAACGATTAAGGGGCTATACCAGTGTGAACGCTGAAAATTTGAGTGATTTTCGGGATTTTTTTGGAAGAAAAGTACTCAATTAAATGTTTCCGAAAATTAAGAATATATTTGGCTATATTTGACCTACATTACATAATTTTTTCATAGAAAAATATTGAGGTCCAAGCGACTTATGCGCTGCCTTCGGAGGCGCCAAAAAAAAGTTCCTCCACTGCTGACATGATTCCGGCCGATTGAGTAGCTGAAATCGAAAAAGGAAAAAATTTCGTTAAACTGGAAGGTATTTCCTATACAATGACGTATGATTTTCGAAAAATATCAAAATCTAACAAAATGGCGTAATTATGAAAAAAAGTCGGTTTTCTTGCCTATAAAATGGTAGTTTTTTTCAATGCCAAATCGTCAATTTCCATCCAATCAAAAATATCCTACGTCATTGTAGAGTAAATATATTCAAGAGTACTCAGTTCAAATTTCGAGTCAATCGAATAATTGCTCTTTGAGTCACAATGTCAGCAAATTTGAAACATCTCATTTCGAGAAAAACTGATAGAGATACAGCCTTGAGATTTTTACAGGATATTCTTGAAAGTATAAACTGTCGAAAAAGGCAAAAAAAATCGATTTTTTGAAAGTGTCACACTGGTATAGCCCCTTAAAATATTATTAAAATATACCATTGATGAAAAAAAATCATTCGATAATTTTTTTGATTGGGATTAATTGAAGTAATTATATCCGCGACGTCAATTGCCTGCTTGGTTTTTAGTTCACGAACTGACGATATCGAAACTCGAGTGGTTTTTTGAGATAAAAACGTTTCGATTTTTTCGTGACCTGTTCACGATACAAATGGGAGCAATTACTGCCAGAAAGACTTTTCCAATATGATTTTCGAGGGCTTTGACGAGCCGGAAAGAGATTGTTAAAAAAGGGATCAGGAGTTGAAGAGTAGCAAGATCGAAGTCACGTTCTTACGGTTCGAAAAAAGACTCTCTCCGTCTTTCTCTCTGTGAAAACGATCGTCGCAGATTGACGATGATTGGTTCTACATTGCAAAGGCCTTGAGACGCTTTAACGTCGTCCCAGAGACTCGGACAACCAACTATGAGAGTGGCATCGGGGGCAGATCCAGTCTGCGTCCTGTTCTCCGCGTCCGAGCGAATCTCTCTCGTCCGATCGAAGTGCTTCGAACTCTTTTCGTCCCATAACGGAGTGAGTAATCGTACGAAAAAAAAGGTCGAATCGAACGACCCCAGAGAAACGTTTCGTTCAAAGTTTCGATGCTCTGACGCAGCCACGAAATTTCGCCTTTCAATGATGTCGACGTCGTTATTCTGCTACGAAATAAAATTTTGAAGATCCTTATTAGGGTTCCATAACCTAAACTTGAAAAAAAGGGTGTAGATAGTGATCAAAATAAAGAAATGAAAAAAAAGAACTTCCGTTGCATTCCAACGATGTAAACTTCAACACCATGAAAGAGCGAAGATTTCGGTAGAAAACGCTCGAGCATACATTTTCTGCAACTAGCTAGCGAACTATTTTCTATTTGTCGAGCAAACTTTGATTCACAGCAGAAAGCGAAAAAAATCGATGAAGTCGTATTGGACCAGTTGGCATTTACTGCTGTAATTAATCCACGGCTTTATCGGTGCAAAGGAAGCAGAAAAGGAGCAAAGCATTTTTTCAGTACTACTTCTGATGTTCGTATGCCCTCGCGATCTCTTACACTCCCATTCTTTTCACATTTGATCCCACGTCACTTCACTATTTCCAGTTCTCCAGCTTCCTTCCCAACTTCTCCAGCTCTTATAAGGAACATCGCTTTGGCATCCACCTTTGATTTTGTTGAAACTCATGTATATGGTAGAGCATCAAAAACTATTAAATACGTTTTTTCATGGGTGGAAAAACTTTTGCAAGGGGTGCAACCGCCCCTTAGAGCGAAGCATGCCAAGGGCTGGTTCTGCAGTTTCACCCGAGAGAAGACCACCGGTTTCAGTGAAACAGAAACGAAAATGCTTCTAATGCAAAACAACCAGAAATCCACTATGAATACATTGAGGAAAAAATTAAGAGATGGACGATCCCTTTATTTTTGTTTCTCTCAGCGCATATTTAAAAAGAATGCATTAGATTGAACGAAACGAGTGACACTTTAATTGGGGGGACCAAATCAAAGTTCACGTATTTTTACCGGATATCAAGCTTAATGGGGTGAACCACCCCGAACGTCAAGTATCTTATCGCAGTTGGTTTTTTGTGGATTTAAAATGTGTATGCTGATTCAAAATATTTTTATGAACTCCAAATTGATGTTTGGATCGGTTCTACTTGAGGGATACTGATTTATCGGGGGGGAGGGGGGTGAAGAGGATTTTGGCAGACTTAGAGAATGCCGTTGGATTCATCCCGACATCTAAAGGGGCTATACCAGTGTGACACTTTCCAATAATCGATTTTTTTTGTTGCCTTTTTCGACAGTTTATACTTTATACTTTACGTTTATACTTAGCGGTTTTTATGGTAAATATCATTTTAACTTGCAAAAGTCGATAGTTTAATCTTTAAACGCGTTTTTCTCGAAGCGAGATTTTTCAAATTAGCTGACATTGTAACTCAAAGAGCAATTATCCACTTGCCTTGAAATTTGAACTGAGTACTCTTGAATATATTTACTCTACAGTAACGTAGGATATTTTTGATTGGATGAAAATTGACGATTTGGCATCGAAAAAGACAACCATTTTATAGGCAAGAAAACAGACTTTTTTTTCATAACTACGCCATTTTGTTAGATTTTGATATTTTTCGAAAATCCTACGTCATTGTACAGGAAATACCTTCCAGTTTAACGACATTTTTTCCTTTTTCGCTTTCAGCTACTCAATCGGCCGGAATCATGTCAGCAGTGGAGGAACTTTTTTTTGGCGCCTCCGAAAGCAGCGCATAAGTCGCTTAGATCTCAATATTTTTCGATGAAAAAATTATGTAATATAGGTTAAATATGGCCAAATATATTCTTAATTTTCCGAAACATTTAATTGAGTACTTTTCTTCCAGAAAAGTCCCGAAAACCACCCAACTTTTCAGCGTTCACACTCGTATAGCCTCTTAAATCAATAGAAAACGATAACGAAGAGAATGAGTAGAGAATGGACTGCTAAGATGAAGCAGAAAATAAATGATCGACTCAGTGAAGGCACTTATTTGTGGCCGAGATGGAAACAAAATTGTATTCTAAATAATCTTTTACAAAATCTATGTCGATGTATTTTTACCTCCTACATACGAATTCGTCATTAGTTTCTCCCAAAACGCCCAATTTTTATTTGAAATAAAAAATGTATGAAATGTGCTTTACCCTCTTGCGATTTGCAATTCAGCAAAAATACAAAGGGGTTGTTTCACCCCTTAAAACCGTTTTCCCGCCGATAAAAAAACGTATCTAATCGTTTTTTGTGCTCTACCACATACCCGAGTTTCAACAAAATCGAAGATGGAACATCAAAGTGATGTTCCTCGTAAGCACCGAGATCTAAGCGCAGATTAATTAACCCAATTTCCCAAAGCCACGAATACAAGGCTAGACGGCTTCTAGCATCGTGCTGGAATAATAATAATAGCAAAAATACAGCTGGCGAAGAATCGCTTTGATATCGAACTTGCAGCAATCGATTCCACAGAGCTCGCGCCGTTCCATTGGTCTTCAAAGGTACCTCATCGATTCGCGTCTTCAGCGCCATGGCAACAAATGCACCTACGTCCGATTATCCTATCGCGTATACACGCATATCCAGCGAGTCTTTTTCTGCCTATATGTAAAACGCCGATGTGGGATATTCCATATCAGGGGCGTAGATTCTTCCTTGCATGTCTGAGCTTTTCGGAAGTATCTGTCCAGATGGGTTTGAACGATTGCGTATCGAACGGATATCGACATCCAGCAGATGAGTACGAAAAGAGCTTGGGAAGTTGGGGAAAAATGTGCGCCAGGCTTGAAAGAATCGTCTCGTATGTGATGCACGTGTGCATCGATGTATCGAGCCTTTAACTTGCATCGAGTACACTAGCGAAAAAGTTTGCACTTGTCTTTCGATCAGAAGTATTCATAAGACCGAAAATTCTCAAATATTTAATTTTTTCGTTCTCTAATCTTATTCTTTTTTTCAGTCCACGTTTTCCTCCAGATATGTTGATACCAACCTCAAGGCTCTTGAGAGGCAGCGCAGTTAGGAGGCACCGCACTACTTTACAAACGCTAATACCTAAAGACAAACTCCAAAGGCAAACTGGAGGGTCTCTCTAGGAAGAAAATCCTATCAGCCATTTGCCAAAAAGTGACAGGTGTGTTTACGAAAGCAGAAAGATCGCTGGAAAAACCACCACGTTCGAGATGTCTTACAAGGAACATCACTTTGGTGTCCTCCTCCGATTTTGTTGAAACGTTTTTATGTGGAAGAGTTTCAAAAACTAAGAGACACGTATTTTTTTTATCGGCGGAAAAACGGTTTCAAGGGGTGAAACGCACCCTCAAAAATGGGGATGTTTTTCGTCAATAAGGTTTTAACGGTACGAGATATAAAAAAATGTTAAATTGCCACGATGTTTATTTTTTTGTGTACTATACATTGGAGATGACAATGATAACGTTATTGACGAAAAACGAAAAACACCCCTATTTTCGAGGGTGCGTTTCACCCCTTAAAACCGTTTTTCCGTCGATAAAAAACAATACGTGTCTCTTAGTTTTTGATGCTCTTCCACTCGAAAAAGTTTCAAAAAAAATCGGAGGAGGACATCAAGGTGATGTTCCTTGTTAGAGAATGTCATCACTTTTCGGATCTGAAGCTTTGCTTATGCAGAGGACTAACATTCCTAACGACTGCTCCCTACCAGGGGGCTGACACTGGTAGATAAATGCTGTTCGCAAAATGTCCTCGCCGCACTGTGGCGATAGTAGTCGTGTGACAGGCATGCATGTATGTTGCACCGGTGTTTCGAATATTTTACATGAATAAAAGTCTATTGTAGATAACTTTGTGAAAACCATTATTCGCGAGTATGATTGATTTCAATCATAATTGAACTGTTCAGCTTAGCATTATCAACTTAGAAGATTTCCGTATATAATAATGTATGTTAGGGTGACCCTTATTTTGGTGTTTTCGAAATTTTGTTGAGTTGCGCATGCGTATTTAGATCCGAACGCTGCCATAACAACTGTCATAACAGCCAACGCTAGGTAGTGGTAACTTTAAGGGAAGGTTCTGCCTTGTTGGGCCAAAAAATGTTCGATTCTTCACCAATTTTTTATGCAAAAAGTCTTAAATATAAAATGTTGATATTTGGTATGTTGACTAAGCGGTCTTTATTGAACATCAAAATATTTTGTTAAGTTTGACAAAACATGGCGGTAGGAGTGGGAGGAACCACGTATGTCGGTGCGCGGGCGATGACATCCTTCGCTTGCGGAAGTCCTAAGTCCCGGACAGATGATCTGAAGCAAACAAAATCAAACATATTTTTACTTTGTACAATATTGTGTATAAGTTGACGCAGAATCAAGAAAAAGCATTGAAAAATAAAAAAATTGTGAGCTATCGGAAGGAAGTTTGTTTTTTTTCCCAAACATTTTCGCAGCTTTTTGCTCACTATTTTTATTTTTCAATTTTTCTTCTTGATTCTAGGCCAACTTATACACGATATTGTAGAAAGTAAAAATATGTTTGATTTTTCTGCTTCAAATCACCCGTCCGGGACTTAGGACTTCCACAAGGGAAGAATGTCATCGCCCGCGCACCGACATACGTGGCTCCTCCGACTTCCACCACCATGTTTTGTCAAACTTTAAAAAATATTTTGACGTTCAATAAAGACCGCTTAGTCACCATACCAAATATCAACATTCCATATTTAATACTTTTCGCATAAAAAATTGGTGAAAAATCGAACATTTTTTGGCCCAACAAGGCAGAACCTTCCCTTAAGAACTAAAAAGCCGGGACGAAACGCGTTTTCGTTGATCGTATGGAAACAGTAGGCCAGTGTCGGGGGGCTGCTCCATACCAAAAGGATGTCAAATGAGTAGACTGCAATGTTCAAATAGCCGCGTCGTAGTGGAAAATAGAAAAAAAATCAAAGTAAATCGAAGGTGCTCGAGCGAATTCCTCCTAATGTTGAATATATATTTACTCGGATACATTCAAATCTATTTGTCCGAGAGTCTCTTCCTGGATACTCTACTAATTTTCGTTAGCCTTTGAACCACCAAAAAAAAATCTTGTGGCTCAGCTCATCCCACCACCCAACGCAATACCTTCAAAATTCCCTATATATTAATCCAAACAAACTCGCAGATGAATCACTAGAATAATCAAATTAGACGAGAAACTAAGTCCAAACTTTCAGACTTAAAAAAAAAAGATTTTGTGATTCCGATATAAGCAAACTAACTGTACGAGAATTACAGCTGTAACTGTTAGTTCTATTTATTTTAACTGCTTTCGAGACTGCCTCCCGTACACGAGGCTTTCTCGATGTACCTCGCTAAGAAATGAACATTTATTTTGTGCTCCTGCACCGCTGTGGGGCAATTTTACAAAAGGCAATGAAAAGACTACTTACATTAATTTGCATAATATAAATCGTAAAACTAATTAACAATTAGCGAAAAAAGCAGCCATAATAATGAAATAAATAATCAAAATAATAGTCATCAACAAGCAGTAATGACAATTAGACAATAATAATAATAATAATAATAATAATAATAATAATAATAATAATAATAATAATAATAATACAGCTGGCGTAGGGAAGCTGGCGTGCCCATCGCCCGGGGGAGCACAACTCCTTCGCAATAGCCACCGACGTGCCAGGCTAACCACCTAGCACGCCGAAAACTAGGTTCCAACTAGGCCTAGTCAGGCCCCCCACAACCGGTCCCTCTCGGATGGGGACCAAGGATCAGTTGGGAGGGGCACCCGTATAGGATCCACGGCAACGACCACGGCTCGAAATCGGCGCCTAGAGTGGACGGAGGAACTCAAGGAGGACCTCATCCGCTGCTGGAGGGATAGCTTGCCGTCGCGAAGGGGCTACATGGCGAGGTTGCAGGCCCTGTGGAGCCAAGTGCACCCAGAGCTTGCATACCTCTCGCAACAACATCTGCGAGACCAGGCCGCCCGTTTGCGACGACAAGGCTACGATCTCTTGTTACTACCACCAGAGCTGTCCGGCAGGCGCTCTTCCGCGCGTTCAGTGCGGAGCTCTGCCGGACGGCCTCAAGATCGGTCCCCCCGGCAGCCGGAACCCCCCCGTTGGCGCGTCGATTTGACAGAGGACTGGGAAACAAGGAGGGAGAGAATCACTGGGAAATTTTCTCTTCAGCCTGGTTGCCTAGGAGCGGCAAATGAGTCCCTTGCGGCAGCAATCCCTGAGACTGCTGATCTCCTCAGCTTGAACTGGGCTGTGTATCACGCGGCTGTTGAGGCGAAACCTCGAACACGCAATGATAAGGCGGCGTTCGTGGTTAAGACTCGGCGGCGCGTTGCACAGCTCCAGAATAAGATCAATGAAGCGCGGAAGCAGGCATCCCGTGTTCAATGTGTGTTAGACTTCATTACGGCGGGGAGGGCGTTTACCCCTAAAATCCGAAAAATCAGCTCGGAACTGAAATGCCGTCACCACACATTGAACAAAGCTATCCTTCTTATTGTGAAGGAACGCTACGTGGAGAAGGTGCGGAACCTGGGGGTTGCGAAGCAATCCCTAGAGAGGCGGCTGGGTCGGGCGTTAGACAACGCCCTCTTCCGTTCTGACCCAGGCCGCTGGTTCCAACCACCTACGCCTGCCCCCGACACAGCGCCAACAGCTGTTCAGGTGGAGCGATTTTGGGGAGAGCTGTATAGCAGGGAGGGTCATTTTGATGAAAGCACTCCAGCTCTGGGGCGGTTCGACGCGTTTTGCCGGCAACAGCCGAGTCAGCGTGGCGACTGTCTTCCAGTCACGCGGGGTGAGGTGGAGAAGGCGGTGAGTAGCATGAGGAACCACGCCGCTCCCGGACCAGATGGGATTAACATCTTCTGGTGGAAGAAATTCACGTGCACCCATACCCATCTGGCCCGCATCTTCTCGTCGTTCATCGATGGGACGGTGCCCATCCCTGCGTGGCTGACAGAGGGAAGGACGGTGCTACTCCCCAAAAAAGGGGATTTGTCTCATCCGGAGAACTACCGCCCGATAACGTGTCTGAATGCGCTCTGTAAGATCTTCACAAAGATTCTTTATGAGCGTGTTCTGCGCGAGATCGAGCCTGCATGGCGGGAGATATACGAACAAAGGGGATCCAAGAGGGGACTGGGAGGTTGTAAGGAGAACCTGCTGGTGGACCGTTGCATTACGCAAGACGCGGTTCAGCACAAGCGTAACCTCTCAGTCGCTTGGATAGACTACCGTAAGGCGTTCGACACTGTCAGTCACAAACTGATTATACACCTACTCGAACGCCTTTCGGTGAGTCCTTACATAGTGAGATGCATTAAGCAGCTCATGCCGCTCTGGAAGACACGCTTCACAGTTAAGACTAGTGAAGGCAACGTGTCAACCGGAGTGGCGGGGTATAGGAGGGGGATTATCCAGGGAGATTCTCTCAGCCCCCTCCTGTTTTGCATCTCGCTATTACCCTTATCAATCGCCTTGCGGGCTGCACGCGGGTACGAAGCGGGGCCCCCCGGGGGACGTGGGCGAGGGATCACCCATTTATTTTATATGGATGACCTCAAGCTATACGCTCCCGGGGAGGCGGGGCTTAAGCTCCTCTTGAACATCGTAGCGACGTACACGCGGGCGGCGGGAATGGACTTCGGATTGGACAAATGCGCTGTTCTTCATCTCAGGAGAGGGAGAGCAGAGGGTGTCGCGGCTGATGTTCGGCTGGTGGACGGGAGCGTCTTCAAACACCTGGACGCCGGGGGGTCTTATCGGTACCTTGGCATCGATCAGCGCTCTCTTCAAGACGCTGATGGTGTCAAGGGGGCCCTCCGCAGCGAGTATAGGCGGCGTCTCAGACGGATCTGGAAATCAGATCTGTCTGGGAAAAATAAGATCACTGCCACCAATATGCTCGCTGTCCCGGTCCTGCTCTATTCCTTTGGCGTCGTCAAATGGCGTAGAGACGAGCTTAAACAGCTGGACATCGGCACGCGCAAAATAATGAACATCCAACGGAGTCTGCACCCTCGATCTTCCACTCCGCGCCTTTATATGCTGCGTCAGAGCGGCGGGCGTGGGCTCTTGGGATTGGAGTGTCTTCATGACCGCATGGTCCTCGGAATAGCAAGCGACGTGATAACAAGCTCGGACCCGCTCCTGGAGATTGTGCACCAGCATGAGCTTCATGGGGCGGGTGCTTTTCTTTATAAGGCGGCAGATCGTGCGGCAGAGACCCTCGGCTTGGAGTTCCGCCGGCGCCGGCGTGGCGCCTTGCCAATAGACTCCGTCGCTCGGTTGCCCAAGTCCCGACGTCGGCGGGCAATCAGGGCTGCCGAGCAGACTGTCCTGACTCGGCAGCACGTGGACAGACCCATGCACGGTGTGTTTTTTCACCACATCGAGGAACAGGGGCTGTCCACCCAGCTGACCTTTTCCTTCTTGCGGTCAGCTGGACTGATGTCCGAGACCGAAGGGTTTATCTGCGCCTGCCAAGACGGAGTCATCAACACCCTGGTCTATCGCAGCCGCGTTTTGGGTCAGCCTCTGCCGACCACTTTGTGTCGTGCATGCAAACAATCGCCGGAGACACTAATGCATCTACTGTCGGCTTGCCCAGTATATGCAGTCTCCGGCTATATCCATCGCCATAACGCGGCCCTAAGAGTGTTGTACTACCATCTACGGCACTCTTATGGGATAGACCGGGAGCCCGTGCCGCCTTATTTACCAGGAGATATTGAGTCCGTTGTCGTGGGCGAGAGGTGCAAGATTTATTGGAACTTCTCATTCGCGACCATCGGGCCGCTACAAGCGACTAAGCCTGATGTTGTCCTCTTCGATTTCGACGACAAGACGATATACGTCATTGAGTTCTCGGCTCCGGCCGAAGTGAACGTGTCGCGAAAGGAAGAGGAGAAACGGCTCAAGTATCAGCCTCTCCTGGCCGAGCTACGTCGTTTGCACCGAGGATTCAGGGTAACTCTCGTTGTCCTCATCATCGGCGCGCTAGGGGGGATGAAGGAGTCTTTTGTATCGGGCCTCGCTGGCATACCGGTTTGCAAACCCGGTGTCCGGTTGCTAGCAGGTCGGATGCAGAAGGCGGTCATACTTGGGTCCCTCCGTTTACTCCGGCAACACGATTGTGGACTGCGGTAGCCGCTAACCCTCTGGCTTGAGGGAGCGGCTATCGCAGAGCGATTAATTGGACTTTTCGCGCGTTTTTTTTGACTGGGCGGCAGTCGAGGTGGTGTCGGAACCCTCGAGTGTCGCCCAGCGTTATTGTTCCGGTCTAGATTAAGACCGAGCCTAACCCCCGGGGGTAGGTGAATGTTTCCCAGTGCAAACTGAGGAAGTGTGTTGCCCGGAGCAATAAAGTCTAATATTAAAAAAAAAAAAAAAATAATAATAATAAAGAAAGCAGTAATAATAACCTTCAAACATTTTTTGTATAAAGGCAATAATAATAATGAAAAATAAAAATGAAATGATGCTAGTTGGAGAACTGTCGGGCCCATCCAGCTTTGCTTTTCCTAACCGAGGTCTAGTTGATCGCGACGATATTGAAGGTTGCGTCATTGAAACGCAACGAAAGTTTAGTGACGCAAACTTTTTTTCTAGCAAATTTGGGCGGCAAAAATGACCCAACCGTTTTTTAGAATGTTCATCAGAAATCGACGGCCCAAATTTGCAGGATAAGATTTTAGAAGAAACTGATGGAATAAAAAAGATTTTCCGTTAGATCCAACGATGCAAACTTCAACACCATTGATCGCGTTCACTACAAAGTAGACGTTCGTGTCACCGAGATTGGAAAATGGACAGAGACTCACCAAGTAATGGTAGGTGAGACGGAAAAAGGCAGAGTCAAAAAGAAACACAATTATCCTAAACGCGCGGGGACAATTAATTAGTACTGGCCCAGCGTTGGCTCTTCGATGGTGTGCCGAGCTTCAATTCGAGACTGGCAAACCCATGATCGACCGATTGGCCCATGTTCGGGGCCAACACTGGGACCCGATAGTTGGCTGACAGTTGGTAATCGATATTTGACCCAAGGTTGGGTGTTCGTTGGTTTGCCATGCTTCAAATGATCACTGGCAGAATCATGGCCAAATCATTGGCCCGTATAAAGGACCAACACTGGGTATTAGTGGTTGGTGCTGAATATCGTACCAAGCGTCGGCCGTATCTTAAGGGCCGGCAAATTTTTCACGGGTATTAAGTTTGCGGGCTATTTCCATTATTTAAACTTTTCGGACGCACACTAAAAAATGCAAAAAACGTACACGAACCGGATACTCTAAAGAATCGGAACATAAAAAAGCTGTTATTGCAATACAACCGATAAATCATTGTTAATCGAATTCGAAATGTCGATATTTGTTTATCTGCGGAATTGTTACATTTTCCCACAGATGTTGTGATATTCCTTTCGCGGAGGGCCGTATTTTGTGGGGGGCATAAGAAGGGCCCTTCTGAATAATGGGTAAATTACAGTGGCGATTGATAAAAAGTGTCTCAAAATGTCCTGACATTTTTATTTATTGATAAAACGTATTATTTATTTGAAAAGTACGAATATTTTTATTTTAATATAAGGTACAAACATGGAGGTTATGTGTGGAACACAATATCCAATAAATGGCCGACTCGTTTTTGACGAAATCGTCCTCTGTTGACGAAATGTTCAATAACATGTTGGCATAATTGCGAACTAGTTTCATTAATGGTGCGTTCAATTGCTTCCTTGAGCTCCGAAAAGGTCTGTGAATCATTGGCATACACGTTTCCTTTCAGAAAACTCTAAACAAAGAAGTCCAATGGCGTCAAATGGCACGTTCTTGGCCTATTCACATCACCGAATAAAAAATTCGCATGAATTTAGTAGATTTAGACATTTTTACGTTTTTTCTGAAATGTCGCGGCTACGAAAATTCTACTCCCAGTCACGTTTTTCTAAGTTTTATCATTAATATTTTCTGTAAACATTCGGTGACCCTGTGTTTTTATTGTCGTTACGGAATCTTTACAATTTTTTTACACACCTGAGCAGTTCATACCAGGCATCCAGAGTTATTTAGTGTATAAATTATTAGATAGAAATGCGGCCAGCGTGTCATCTCCATGAAGTACCGTATAAATGAGACGATTTTTAGAGTCCTAATTGTTCATTAAAAGTTCGGTACCTTGGCTTGAAATTTTACCAGTATACCGGAATGTAATTTTACTTGATTATAGACAAAAATCAGTTATTGGTGAATATTCGAGTTCGTGAAAGGAATACGTTAACCGATACTACTCTAGACAAATTATTTCTCAACAGGAACCGTGAATTGTGTCTCGTGTGTCTCCGAAAGTAACGAAAGTTATTGAAATTCAATTAATCTGAGATTAATATGTTTTGCTTAGACTTATTTTATCGTCTTTTTGTTTGTCTTAATTTTTCATCATGTTTCAAACGACAAATAATAATCTATTAGGTGATTATTAATAAACACTTTTGTTAAAATTTATGTAGAAAAATGAAGAAGAAAACAAGTAATATTAACCCTTTCGCTGCTTTTGCAGTCGCACTGAGACGAAAACGTGCACGTAGACTTTTCTACGTGTTAAATCAATTTTTAAAAAACTCAAAAAAATTCACGAATACTTTTTAATCCTTCCAGAATGTGAATTCGCGATTGTTCAAGTACAAAAGTTAAAATTCCGCTCAGCATAAATCGTCCCAGTGTAACCGCGCAGTGTTGATAATAATAATAATAATCTTCATCATCGTCCTTGCCATTTTCGTATTTTTCAAAATTTCAAAAAAATCTTGTATAATAATAAACATTATTGTTCTTGAGGATTATTGTTCCGATCCAGGTGAAGATATATTCACCTAATCCCCAGGGCTAGGTGAATATTTCGCAGAGCAAACTGAGGAAGTGCGTTGCCGCAGCAATAAAATCTAATAATAATAATAACAATATCAATCATTGCAACGAAAGGCAAAAATCAAGAAATCTTGTCTTAAAACGTCGTTAAAAGATCGAACAAATTCAGACAATTTATCGAAATATTCTCGAAATATCGATCGATGTTGCCTTCTAACTGAATTTTTGTTTATTTTCCACCAATAAAATGTTTTAAACAACCGTGCAGCTTTGAGATTACAGATATCCACTAAATCCTGTAAAATCGTAAATAATTGTCAATAATATGTTCCAAACGCTCTAATTATACGTATCGAACTCACTACCGTGTTTATAGTTTATGAAGAAGTTTTCTTATTCCAATTGTTCGAACGTGAAGTTTTTTTTGCAACTACGAAGCTTAATTGCAAAAAATGTCAATGGAAAAATTATCCACTCGGAACTGGGACGACATACGGTTTTTCGCACCTCATTAAATTGATTCGCGGCGCCGGTGATCTAATACATTTCGTCAATAGTACGATGTGCCATATTTGCTCGTTAGGATTGACGAATATTTGGATGTTGAAATAACTTGGCGTGTGTTCTCTTTCGCGTACTCGAGAGTTGAAGAACCGCCGCACTGGAACGGTGTGAATTTTTTTTCACTACGTCCTCAATGTACTAGATGGTACGATGGAAAAGTTTTCGGGCTCCGATGTAATGTAGTCCGACAGCAAACTCTTCGTTCCACCTTTGTTCACACTGCCTAATATCCCTATAGTTAAAAGACTAAACTTTGAGCTCGTATATACTTTTACGGTATTACAATTCATCTGTGGTTCGAATTGCTTTTATGTGGAACTTCCTTTTCAAGGCGTAAATCTGACCTCGAGCAGTAGTAAAACGTTGACACATCCATTATGGTTCGATGAGGGCCCGGCAATTTCGTCATGGATTGTAAAACAATTGAACTGAAGTTTGTTTTATGAAATTTTCGAGACCGTTGAGGGGTCTTGGGCTTGAGATTTGGTAAATACGATTTGCTTTTATTGCAATTTTGTAGTCTGGGGTCTTAAGGCCTTAGGCCACTCTAGAGGCCGAAAAAATAGGCTTTTTGGGATTTTTTTTCCAGAAAAACTGCAAAATAAATCCAGATTACAAAAAAGGGTGTTTATCATACATATCAGTGACGCTATACAATAATTTTTTTCAAGCGATTAATTTCAAAATGGCGACTGTGCAACGTTTATCTCAAAACTACATTTTTTTATTTGGCCGGAAACGTAACAGACAATTTTCAACCGATTCACTTGAAATGTTGAATATATCTTGAAAAATACATTGTCTATGGAAGTACGTAAGATTTTTTTTATATTGCATAGTTTATTTATTATTAACAATTATCTGACGATATTTTCGGCAAATTTTTGGAAAGTGAAAATCTTGCGTAAAAAATCGTCAGATAATTGTTGATACAGTTTTGAAATAAACGCTGCACAGCCGCCATATTGAAATTGATCGCTTCAAAAAATTTATTGTATACAGTCACTAATATGTAAACACCCTTTTTGTAATCTCGATTTATTTTGTAGTTTTTCTGAAAAAAAAATCCCCAAAAAGCCGATTTTTGCGGCCTCTAGAGTGGCCTAACCCCTTAATGTTTGACTGTGAGTGGCTCACTCGACATAGCCAGATAACGCGGTGTTGCCACGTTTAACCTACAAGTTTCGTTAATGTCCGAAAACGAACCATTCGAGCACAAAATTCACATCTTTTTTCGTATTAGGGTATTTTCGTATTTTTTTTTAGTATTAGGATAAGGTGCCCAATTATTGGCACTTTAAACCCAAGTATTGTCCCTTGAAGGACCACTGTGGAGGTAGGAGAGAAGTGTCAATAATTGGTGGGGTGCCAAAATAGGGTCACTTAACCCTATGAATGAACGAAGTAGAGAAAGCGCCCTCTAGACGTCACTCTCGCTCAACATTCACTATCCGAGCGAAAAAGGCCTCGAGAGCAAAGGCTTATTTCCCAAATATCGCAAAATCGTAAGCGTAATTGTACACTGTAAGCAGCGCACTTCTATACGTGGTACAACACACAGGACGAACTTTTATCCCCGTACGATGGTACCTCGTTTACGCAAAGCGCTTAGCTTGTAGCCCCCTGGCGGATTGTTGGCGAAATACATTCAGGTAATGTCTTCCCGGCCAGAATATTGATATTTCGTCACATGACGACAAGGCGTTAAGAAACCACAAATCACCTGCTTTACTTTTTTGCCTCATTGAATAATTTGGCTATTCGTTATTCTCAAATCATTAATTATTGTAATCCCGGTATTTATGATAAGCATTTTTATCCTCGTCGATTATCATTGATGAAACGAATGCTTTTAATGGTGAATAGAATTACAACACGTGTATTACGTTCATGCTAATCAATTATAAATATCTTTGATGAGGTGAGAAGCAAAGTAGCTTTTCACAATTCTTAAAGATAGGCTCCACTTTTCAGGACTTGTCAATGTTCTGGCCGCGTAGACATTACGTGAAGATGTACTTGCTCGCAACGTATCCCGGCCAGAAGATTGTAATTTCCAAGAGTATAAGCCGTAAAAAACGATTCAGCGATATTACCGGGTTGTTTCGTGTCATTCGGGCCACATTTCTGCACGGGGTTATGACGATTTTTGTTAAGGTAGTTATGTAGGTACACGTATGAGCCAAAAGTTTCGGTCGAAGCGTATAGTAACATCCAATGCCTGTAGTAGGAGCTTGTAGGAGTTTGTACCCACTATATATCCTACACATTCGCACCTCATGCATAGATAGGTCTCATGCTCGTATAGAGAGCGGCGCTGCAATCGTGTCAACAGCGCGATTTTCCTGCAGTCATAGCGTTGAGCTTCCTACGATCCGTCTTCGGCGAAATATTTTACATAAATAAAAAAAGCGTGAAAATGTCAACCCAAATGCGATACAAAGGAAAGTTTATAAAAAAAACGGCGCGTGCTAAAAGACTAAAAGCTGTGGCAGCCATGTGTCAAGCAAATGCGGCTAAACGCGATGAGAATAACCATAACCTCAACGATCAGCAACAAAAATTCGCTGTCGAAGGACGTCGGATCGTGGATTTACAACATCTTGCCGACAGTTTGAATTATATTCGCTGTAACAAAGACAAATACATGCATAAATACATGCATAAATTGAACAAATTAAATTTGTTTGCAGAATAAATTTATTTCACATCGGTCTCAGAATTACTAGAACTCGGGGAAAAAAAACACGCTTCGAGTTCCCAGACCACGCGCCGATCGACTGGCTGCAGCGTACACTGTTGCCATTCCGTTACATATGGTTGGGCCGGAGTTCGGTGTGGAATAAAATTACCACTTTTCATAAGTCGAGCTCTCCGAAACTAAACGGTCGAAGCTTGTCATTTTTTTTAATCGATCCCACAATAGTACTGCGTACACGTGTGTTTTTATTTTGAAATCCTAAGATCCGTCTAGAACCTATATAGAGAAATGCGAGCAAACTCTTATAGGTTCACGTGTTAGGTATAGGGATCGCGTACAAAAATACCCATATTCAATTGCAATTATCTCATGAAGTAAACGGTGAATCGAATTGAATTTTTGGGCATCAGTCCATGAAGGTCATATCTACACCATACTTAGATTTCAGCCAATCCTAAGATTTGACCAAAGCTACAGAACTACCTTAAGGGTCGAATCACCCACCGCGCACAGCGATTCGCCCGACTGGGACTTACCTTTTTCCATTTGCGGTCTTTTCGAAACTAAAGGGTGTCTCAAAATGACCTAACATTTAAATTTATTAATGAAACGTATTATTTATTTGGAAAGTACGAATATTTTTATTTTAATGTAAGGTACAAATGTGGAGGTTACGTGTGGAACACAATATCCGATTAATGGTATAAACGGCATGGACTTGGAAGACATATTCTTTCAACAGATGGCGCAACAGTCCATACTGCGGGCGAAACACGACGACGTTGAAGTTTGCATAGTTAAAAAAGAACAAAAATTAATTATTTTTTATTACGCAATTTTTTTAGCCTCATCTTGGCTGTAAAAATCGCTCAAACGTTTTTTGGTATTTTTATTAGAGACATTTGGTATCAATTTTCAAAAAAAAAGCTCAGTGTAATGATCAAAATAAAGAAATGAAAATTGAAAAGAAAGCTTGAACATAATCATTTTCTCTTCTTCGGCTTCATAATTTTTTCATATGTTCATCCATTTATTGATAACAAATTATGAAAGTCCTTTTTTTCTCGCCGAAAATCAAATTTTTTCTACAGTGTGCCATTTTCGTAATGTTCAAGATTTTTATAAAATATCCAATCATACGAAAGTTTTATTAACATGCTCAAATTACATTTTTTTACTTTCCATTTCACATGACCCTAGTTACCTGAAATACCTACACTGATAGGCCATGCAGCAACAACGGCACTTTGTTTAAACAATAATAACTTCATCATTTATGGACAATATTCAATTTAAAAAAATCAAACTTGACTGGATTAATTGTGGACAAAATCCCAACCTCGTCATCTCAATCCTCTTATCAGGAAGAAATATTGAAAATCAACCTGTTCTTTTTGGCCCCCAGCTTGTGTAAACCATTTAAAGAACAGTTAGCGTCTAATCACGACATGTGTATTTCCCGTCTGAGCGTACAATCTGAGCAGGCATATTCCATCTTCGTAAGATTTGAGTTATTACGTTCGAGCGTCCTTCGAACATCTAAAATTCGATCCTTGCAAACCTACTAAACGTATTTGCACATTAGGCAGGGTTCGGCATTCCATCGGAGAACGTTACATGCTGATTTTTCATTGAGCTGGATGCGTTCATTTTAAAGTTCCAGAAAGTTCTGCTACATCGTTTATTTGATTTTTTCTCTACGTGGGCAATTTGGCATAGTATTCTTATGAAAAGATGTTACTTTAGATACGGCTAATATTTCTTAGTGAGAATATAACCGTGCCCGTTTAGGTACACTTTTCTATACTTCTTGCACCTTCTGCGGACTTTCTATTACTGTATCTGGTGAAAGTGTAGAAAGTGTAGCTAAAACAAACAGACCCAATGATAGTTGTTAGCCACCGGCTTACGTTCGAATAGACTTCTCACAGACGGTTAAAGTTTATGAGGTTGAAGTTTGCAGTGTTGAAATGCAACGAAAATTGATATACTTAAATTGCGTTAATTTCAATTGGCAGCTTTTGCGCACAAATATCCTTCAATCGTTTTTTAAATGATTTATCAAACTCCCTACGATATAAATCTAAAAAAGAAGATCTATTATAATAAAAATATAGAAAGCAAAATGCACAGAAAAACTTTTGTTCCGTTTCAACGATGCGAACTTCAACACAATTAAACTTATTTTGAAAAGAAAAAAACGAAGCATTAGACTTCGTAGAATTCATTGTCGCAGGTCGGTGCGTTAAGGGCATGTACAAGGTCAACATAACCTCACAAATTTTCGAACCGAGTTTTCTCACAGATGGTTGCGGTTTTTTTTTATTTTGGGAAATAAAAAGCCTCAGACTTTAGAGAATTGACTGGCCCAGAGCTTGAAAATTTTCAAAAATATCGAAAAATATGAAAATTTAAAAAAATCGAAAAAATACAGAAATATCGAAAATTTCAAGAAATTTCGAGAATTTTAAAAAATTTCGAAAATACCAAAAAAATAATTGAATCGATGTCAGCAAGCTCCCTCGCACTCATATGTCATGTGATACATCTACTCCGCCTTAAGGCGAGCCTGATGCGTTATTTTTCCTAAAAAAAACTTAACCATCCATGAGAAAACTCGATTCGAACATGTGTGAGGTTATGTCGACCTGCACAAGTGTCGAGAACTCGGACACTTCGCCTGTTCCCAGCGACCGATCCACCGCGAACGTCTAGCAAAAGACGAAATTCACAAGCTGCTCCAGATTCTCCGAAATACACCCGAAGATTCTGAAAATCTAGTGAACGATACGATCATCGCGCATCTTCTCAGCGATCGAGTAAATCCCGCGAATGTACTCGATTATCTCAACATTCGCGTAAATTTTTCCTCGAGATCACTCACGCGAAAATAGCGGTTATCGATTTTCCAGCTGGTCGTCAATGCGCGCGCATACCTCTTCTCCCTCCCGCGGAACTCGCGCACTCTCGTTGTTTTCTTTCGCATTTTTTTTCGCGTCCCGCGTGTCGATTACGTCGTAAACACTCGGTCGTATTATCGTAATCGAGGCTACAAATCATGTCGATAACTCTTGTCGTTTGTTATTTTATTTCATTTCTTCCGGAATTTGCATTCGAGGTTGGGGAACAACGAGTCGTAGCGGCCATATTCCTTCGTCGGGAGAACAGAAGGGGGGGAAGGGGGCGGCCCGATCAGGCGCAGTAAGTCGAATCGGTGCACCAAGAGATACGTTCAAGCAGCAGGGCTATCTCCGTCTACTACCCGTACAAAATCGCGAGCCCTCGTGAATTTTCTCCTCGTGTATTCGTAACGCGCGGCCAGACGAAGATAAAAAAGAGATGACGGATAGCTCGTGTTTGACTTACCGGCCGTGGCTTTGGAGGTTTTCCCATGATGCCTTCGGGCTTTCATCACCAAAAGCCGGTCTCTCCGTAACATAACGTCAACGTGTTGTGTTTTCTCGTAACTGTGGTATCCCTCGTTAGACGCGAATTCTTTTTACGCATTATTTTATTGCGAACCGTACGGCAGCCATTTGGCCTCTACCTTGGACGACGACACATCTCCACACAATGCACACACACACACACACACACGTTCACAGAGACGCAATACACACACGCACGTGGATAGTGCGCTCTATCTTGTTTCTCGTTTAGCCTTTGGCTTCAGGCCGCTCTACGCGCTCTGACGTCATCGCAGGGCCGTACGCAGTGCGCGCAAGCTTTCGTATACTTGTTTTCAGCCTGTTTCATTCGAAATACGACGATCTCGTGGTTCTGGTTTTTTATTCCTCTCTCCGACTGCGACATCTGACATATCGTTGTCTCTCGAGTACGCGAGCGCTGCGGTCGCCAAACATGCACTTGTTTCAACTTCTGCCTCGAATTTAGGCAAACCCGGCACGTCGCTAACGCTCCCGGAAATCTTCCTTACCGACCGCGGGACATTTCAAATGTCTTCGGGACACTGCGGCGCGGCGAAAAATTACTAGATCATTGGCGATAAATTGAGAAATCGTAGGTTATCGATGAAAGCGGTTTTTCTCGTCTTTTATGTGGATCAAATACTTATTCATTTTATTGAATCGTAAAAATGTCGTTTTGTGTGACATTTTATTTTATTATGCACAGGCAAGTGAGAGAGAAGAATTATCGGGCAGTGTCTGCTGTTGGCCAACAGATGCATTTCTCGAAAATGGGCCAATGAGCTCGAACCTTTGCAATACTTTCTCTAAATAAAACAAAAATAATAATTCGTCGCCATATTGTTTTTTAATGAGAAGAGTAACAAGTTTCGGGCTCTCGGAGATCTGGAAATCTTTAAGAGCTTAAGGGGAAAGATACCTTGAGGCGAGGAAAAATTTGCTGATGTTCAGGGTTTTTTTTTTCTAAAAGGAAAGATTTCTTCATCGTTTTTTGAGACTTAGAGTATGTTTTATTACCACTTTTGGCTGTTACCTGGTTTTTTCTATTAATCTTTTAAAATGGCGGAGGTATGGCATGATCGCCTAAACTGCATTTTCGAAGCCGGCGTGACGTATAGCTAATAAACTAATCAACCGATTCTGATGAAATTTGGTATAAATCTTTCTAACCTTATTTTCTAAAACACGACCCTTGATGTTTTCGAAAATTAAAAAATATATATATATTTTGATCGCAAAATGTAGCCATTGTTTTTGAAAAATTTAATCTTTTTGTTTCCAAGCGTACCATTTCTTCGATTTTTAACATTTCTCACTTTTTCTTGGTTCATATTCTGCGCATGAGGGTTACCGAGAGAAAAATATTTGTTAGGTTTTCTTCAGATTAATCCCGCCGACGCTACGTGTCACGTCGTCTGACAACGTCCACCGCAACCCGTTTAGAATACCGTGCCATACCACCGCCATTTTTGAAGATTATTTTTTAACAAATACGTATTTATTTAAGTAAAAAAATGTAACAGTCGCAAGTAGTAATAAAACATACCCTAAGTCTCAAAAAATGGTGAAGTCTTTCCTAAAAAAAATAATGAAAATCGGCATTTTTTTCCTCGCCTAAGGGTACCTTCCCCCTTAAAATTGATAATATTGGCTATGACTTGATCGAATCTTTTTTGTTACCGTGTTGCAATTTTTAAAGAATTGCTTGTTCAAAATTTTTCGATGAAAACTTTAAAAAAATTGCTTTTTTTATATTTTCCGATGAAAAATGACATTAATTTTAAAAAATAAGAAAAACCGTTCGTTTGTCGGCAAGAAATCGTGTACACCGTTTTGAAAAACATAGTTTCGAGAAAACCACGTCGCAATCATAAGTTTACCTTAAATCTGCCATTTCGACACCATCGGTGGGGTCTTCCTCTTCAATTTGCGTCGCCTCAAGCGACGAACGAGAATTGTAAAATTGTCATAATAATGATAGATTGTGGAAGTTTTCCCAGTAAATATTTCAAATTCGTCGATTTCAGCAGTGATATTTTAGGTATTTCATTCGAAATCACTACCCCCTTAACAATCTTTCAAAACATTTCAACGACACGGTCTTCCTTGATAAAAAATATTTCGTTCAATTTTACTCGGCGATCGAGAAATCTTTTTGGGCAGACTTCGTACCACGAACGCGTGTCGAAGTTCCATTGACCCTCGTTAATGATAGCGCCAATCGATTCCTTCTAAATCCAAGTCTCCTAGTTCGACGTGATGTTTCTTTTTAGTCCCAATGTTCCTTCGTATTGCTCCGCGAGCTTTTACGACCCCGTCGCTTCGACTTTTGCACCGAACTGGTCACTTCGGCATTTCCGGTTTCTCGGAGAATCTTTCGGGGTGTTGCCCACCGCCACTCGTTTTCCGAGTCCTCTATCGCATCGCGTTAGCACGAGGGCACAGGGAAACTGAGGAAAGTACTCGAATATCGTTGTATTTCACAATAATTACGTTTCAAGCTTGCATACGTACGTTTTTTCCTTTAAATAAAAAGGCCTTTTATTTTTCTTCAATTTCCAGAGTAATCAGTGCACTTGCAACATTCAATTAGTACCGACTTCCGCGTGTGAGCTCTTCCTATTTCTCAAATTCTTATATATATATAATGCGCTCACATATTTAGAACCGTTTTATTTGGCGCCCAAACCGGGACGATGTTTTTCGTTTTATTTTTTCCGGAGAAACACGAGAAGAACACACGAGAATCGCGCGCGGTCAGAATTAAATCCTCGTCGCTCCCTTTTTTTTCGATCATTTTTAATGCCGCTCAATGGACAAGACCAATTCGCGAGGAAAAACAAAATTAAACTTGCGTACTCGACGTCAATTTGTCCATTGTTGTTGAATTACGCGGACTTAAGGGGTTAGGCGACTGTGAATATCAACGCTCGTTCGTCCCTTGAGGCTACTCGAATTAAAGCGAAAGGTCCAACTTATGATTACGATAGAACTGCTGCTAAAACTTTGAGCGTTTTTTTTTCGAGAAATTACGTTTTTTTAAACGGCGTGCACGATATCTCGACATCTGATAAACGGATTTACTTGAAATTTGGTATACTTATTCGGTGTAATAGTAGTTCAGTCTTGACCGACGTTCTTCTTCGTAACATTTATATTTCTTTAGTTATTAAAAATGTAATTTTCCTCAAAAAATCGATTTTTTAAATGATTGAAACACGATGACAACAAAAAAGCTCGGTCAAGTCTTAGCCAATATCCCCTTTAAGATAACAAAAACTCGTTTTTTCTGGACACCGTTGAGCTCCTCACTTTGAAAGGTCCTTTACGAGATTATTTATACGCTGCGGCTAGCCGTCCTCAACACAAATAAATGTCCAAACGATTTTTCAATAATCTTACTTATTTCGTCAAAATTAATTTGTTTAAATAACCCCGATTTTTGGGTCGTCACAGTAGCCTAACCCGTTTAAAAATGAGAGAGTTGACGATTTTTTTTTCTCGAGAGAGGTCGATCGTAACCGATTAGCAATATCGCAGAGTACCAAAGTCTTGACACCCAATGCCGCCATATACACATATATTCATATCCAATTTTCGTTTACACGAGGATTTTTCGTTTTTTCCAAATTTTTCTTTATTTTTTTTCTCTTTATTATTCATTAGACGTTTCGACAATTAGTGAAGTCATCACAGAAGCATCAATATTATCGTTATAATCATTTAGACTACAATATTTCGTTAATGTATCATTTCTTTTTATCTTCGGTTAGCGCAGTTAATATTGCAATGATCGAGTACAAAATGATTTTTTTTTTCTTTTTCAACTTTTGAAGCTTAGTATAAACTGTATAAAGCACTGTTACATTTCTATATATACCGCTCGTGAATTTGCACGCCCACGAGTACGGCGTGGATTAAAGCGACGCGCGATCGCGACACGATACTCGCGAACGTGCGAAAAAACTGCGTTATCTCCGTAAACGTTTTTTTTTCTTTTTTCAAATTAATTATTTTTTTCCCTTTTTTCATCTCTTACGTAGATCGCAGCGACGGAAACCGATTATAACTATACGTTTCGAAAAGAACTAGGCGAGAATTTCGGCGCGAAGGATAACGCGCGGACGATAGAAATTCGTCGATTTCAGCAGTGATATTTTAGGTATTTTATTGTTAATTACTAGCGATCGATTATCATAATTTTTGTGATCGACATCCTTCGCCGCATTCTCTCGCCGGTTTTTCTCTTTTCGTCATTGTTTTTTTTCCCTTCTTTCCGTTCGTTTTTTTTTCGCGTAAAACTTTGTTTCGAAGCCAACATATCAACATCTGATTATGACATCTTATCTTTAGTACAATGAAATAAATGTTTATTCTTTCTCTCGTTTTTTTTGTCACTAAATGCGTCATAGGGATAAAATAGATATATATATATATATTTTTTTTTACGTTCGGTAACGCGTATCGAGGCCGTTGTGAGTTGATAATGGCGCGCGTTTTGAGAACGGGTGAACGGATCACATGACCAAATGTGAAATGGCAAGTTGAATCGGGGCAAAGAGAAAAAAAAATATATATATATATACGCGGAGTAAACGAAGAGGAACCGTCGATACAATGGCCATCAAAATGGACAAACGAATGTCTCTTAATCGTACGAACGAAACGCTTCGACAAGCGATATTGGAGATCGATAATTCTCGTGCACACAAACGAAAGAAACAAAGACAAAGCCACATATTTATATCAGCACGCTCGTTATATCGATTCTTGCGTCGATTCTTTTTAAAACTGCATTATCCACGCCCTTTTACATTTTTTTTTCTTTTTTTTTTCATACTATTTTGCTCGCGTCGTGCACTCCCTTTGAGAGCTATGAAATTTCAACCCGTTCTCTCCCCAGAGTAACGAAACAAAATTGCACGAAGCAAAATCAGGCTCGGGTTTTTTTGTGTGTTTTTTATCGTTCCCTCAAGCTCCCCCGCACGATATTCAAATATTTTTGACACGTACGTCGTTGTAAAAATCTCCTCAATTTTCGACTCTCGTTCGAATCCTCTTTCGAACGTTTTGGGCCCTGAGGGCTTCTCGGAGTTCCATTGCCGAGCACGGATGGAAGTTTTCTTTTCTTCTTTAGGTTGGGGGGGGGGGGGGGGCTGCGAGCGAGCCTGGGGAACTCTCTTTTAGCATGATGAGATTGAGGGTTTTATCCAATATTTCGTGTTTTTTCTTTCTTTCGTTATCCATCTTCGAATCCGCGTGCTTAGCCGGAGCTCGATGTTTCCTTCTCGACCGGTAAGGCACTGTTCTGCTCGTCGAGTTTGTTGTTCTCCTGGCCAGCCAAGAGAGCTCTGTTCTGCCTCACGAGCTCGGCGCGCCTCTCCTTCAAAGACGAACATGAAAAATATCGAAGACACGTGTTATCGCTTCGCTTGGCAATTAACGAGCTACATTTACCTAGCTGGGTTAAAAAATTGCATTCTCCGAAAATATTCGTATTCTATCACCTTTTAGCTATATTCCCTGAAAATGTCATCGAAATATTCCTGTAATTGAATCAACTACTATTGAGCTTCTAACAGCTCTATTGAGCTTAGATGCTCAAAATCAACTATTTTAACAGCTCTACTGAGTTAGAAGCTCAAAATGAATTATTGAGCTTCTAACAGCCGGCCGGGCGAGCCGTGGCAGCACCATACTTCAAACTTTGAGGGATCATCACAGAGTAACATTTTCGAAAAACCGATTTTTTTCGCATTATAGTAGTATAAACGGTTGTAAACATGCTGTTAATTTTTTGGGGCGAAATTCGAATTATTCCGGTCGCTACAGCCTTTCTAAAAAAAAAGGACTCGACCAGCAGCGTGAGACCTGGCGCGGACGGACGCGTTTTTTTCCCTCGAAATGTCGTTTTTCAAAATGGTGTACACTCTCGGACACGAATTTTCAAACTATCCGTCTTAAATTTTGACACAACATTCTTCACGCCATTCTTCATCTTGCCATGGACGTTTCTTTTAAAATCTTCATACTTTTTTCGACGAACAACTGTCGAAAAAAAAGGTATTCGATACTTTTTGTTCAAATCGCCGCCATTTTGTCAATTTTGATTTTAAAAAATCTCCATAGCAAGATGGCGGCTTTCATATCGATTAATAATCTTTTTACAATTTTTGTGTCAGATAATATTTACAGCTTTATTTATTTCAGATAATATGTACACCGCGAGAACGTCTTTTTTTCGAAGATATCTTCAACCGTTAAAAAATGTGAAACAAAAAATAAACGTTTACAAATTTATTTTCCGTGTTTCATGAGGGCTTTCATTTGATATAAATCAACGACGAATTGACGAATCAGACTGATTAGCGTTTTTTACGTACGCCAAATAACAAATAAGACTGATTAGCGTATTTTAACCATCGAAAAAAAAATCGCGAAAATCAGGTGTTTTTCGACTCGTTACACTGTGATGATCCCTCAAACGCGTTTTCTCGAAACACTGTTTTCGAAATCGGTGGACACGATATCTCGAGAACCACTTGATGGATTGTTTCCAAATTTACAAGAGATACGGTAAGAAATATTTGAAGGTCGTTGACGATCTCACTTTCTCAAAATCGATCTTCATTTTTTAATGGTTACGTAATAACGACGACTTTTTTTTTCGTAGATTTTGTATGCTCGAGTTTCAATTCTTCGCCACGTTGTTAAAAAAAATGATTTTAAAAATCGACGATCGTCAACGATTCGCATTTATCGTTAACTTGAATAGGCCGTTTGGTTTTAAGATTTCGGATGGACCGTTTGAGCGGGAGATTGTCCACAGCCGGCGAAAAAAATTTCATCTGCCGGCAGCCATGTTTTTGCTGTTTTTCCGGTGATTTTATTTAAAAACTCTCAATCTCTTTGTGTTAAGAAAAATCGCGTTTCTTTTTGACAAACCGTTTCCCAGAAAAAAATCGGAATTTGGCAATTTTTTCGGGTCTCTAGGTAGATGTAGCCCCTTAAGAAATAAATGTGCGGTATTCATCCGTAAGGCAGCCACTCCCATGTCGACCATTCCGGACGTCATCAGGCCTTGAGCAATTTCGTTCGTCGTTTGATGCGTCGAAAATTTTGAAGAATGGGAGGAGCTGTCTTCACGTCGTTAGCTGCCGCTTTACTTATCGGAGTTTCATTCATTTTCGGAATATTTTCCTTGGCGGATAAGCGGGGAATAAATTCTGTGAAGAATCGACAGGAGCATGGAATACTTGAAGAGGCTCGAACGTTTTATCGATGAACGTGGAAGGAAACTCACTTTTTTCAGACGGCGATACGTTCGAGAAAAGTTCAACTTCCAAGTTTTCGTAAGATCCATTGCATCGTTTTTTTTTTTTTCCGAAAAAATAGAAAAGTATTCGAGAGAACTTGACTGAGGAAAGAGATTTGAGCTGGAATTTTATCGTCAATGTCGAATTCACGATTTTTTATAAGAAACGATGATAAATTGCTCGAATTTTATTTATTTATTCTCGAAATAAATGGAGTGGAACTTGGAATTTCGAAGTTGAACTTTTATTGGACGTATGTACCTCTGAAAACATCCGTGTCCTTTTAAATTCCTCGCCGAAACGCTCGACCCTCGCAGTGCCTGTACAAATGCACTAAACTTTTCGGAAAAGATTTCCAGGATACAGGACACGAAAATAGGCAGGATTAAAGCGGGACACCACTGTGATGGATAAAAAAATCGATTTTTTGCTTTTTTTTTTTCAAATTATACATATTCAAGGATATGTGAAAAAATGTTCAAGCTAAAATATTGAAAATTGACCAAGTTACAGACTATTTAGTGAGAGCAGTTAGCACAACGATTTGCGTATACTAAAACTTTCAATCGCGTTTTTCTCGAATCGACTTTTTTCGACCTAGCCCGGAATTTTAACTCTAGCTATGATTGTCCGATATTCAATTGAAAAAAAAAACGAAATTTCCGTAATTGCTGTATGCTTCTACGTAGTCGTTTTCTTTTTGAAATTTAGTATCTTTGAGGCCTTCGAATATAAGTAAAAATTTAGCCAAAATTACATTTTTTTTAACACCCGCGATTTTGCGTTTTTTTTTCTCGAAAAACGGTTACATACAACGAGAACTACATTTATATCGATTATAAAACTTTTTTTTTCTTTTTTGACCATTGGACCACATTTTTTATACAGAGCCTCCATTATACCGCAATAAAGTTAATTTCTTTTAAATAAAAATTTACACGAAATAAGTTCAATGTATGCTTAATTACATACCGTTTTTTCCAAAACCCAAATAAATAATCTAGTACACAAAAAAATTCGGAAAAACGACCTTTTTTCGAACCGTCGCAGTGGTGTCCTGCCTTAAAGGGCGAGATACTTTTGAGCGAGGGAAAAACTGGCTGATTATCATGATTTTTTTTTACGGGGAACGTTTCATCATTTTCTAGACTGAGGGTACATTTTGTTACTACTTTTGGCGGTTACATGGAATTTTATTTTTTCATTAATCTTCAAAAATAGGAGGTATGGCACAGTCTTCTAAACTGCATTTTCAAAACTGGCGTGACGTATAGCTAAAAAACAAATAGACCGATTCTGATGAAATTTGGTATAAATCTTTCTAATCTTATTATCTAAAACATGACCCAAAATGTTTTGGAAAATGCTTAAAAAGTGTTTATTGAAAAATGCAGCCATTTTTTTCAGAAAATTCAATCTTTTTGTTTCAAAGCGTACCATTTCATCGATTTTCCACATTTCTCACTTTTTTGGTTCATATTCTGCGTACAGTGTTGATGAAAAAAAATCTTCGTTGGTTTTTTTTTTTTTTTTTTTTTTTCAGATTAATTCCGCCCTACGCTACGTGTCACGCCGTCTGACGACATCCGCCGCAACCCGTTTAGAAGACCGTGCCATACCTCAGCCACTTTTGAAGATTAATAAATAAAATTGCATTCAGCAGCTAAAACAGCTAAAAATAGTGAAGAAATCATTCCTTTAAGGGGTTATATACAGGTAAAATATTCGAAAAATCGATTACATTTTTTTTTCGTAATGTACTTATATGCAAGTGCACAGACAGAAAATTTCTTGTCAATCCGGCGAATATTCTCGAAGTTACACGCACATTTGCAATGACGTGACAGTGCGTTCGAAAGTGCTTTTGAAACTTTAAACGCGTTTTTTTTCTCAAAACTGTGTTTTTAAAGTCGGTGAGCAAGATTTCTCGGAAACAGCTGAACCGATCAGTCTCAAATTTTAACACAATCTTTTCAAGTATATTTTTCAGTAATTAATCGAAGGTTTTATCTCACCGATAAATATTTTCCATTTTATAAACAATTTAAGGCCTAATATTTTGTCAAAAAAACGATTTTTTTTAGAAGCCGCCTTATTGTCAAGAATTATTATTTTGCTTATTCCTTCGATCAATTACAAGATAATCCATTATATTAACGAAATGTAAACTATAGCAGCTTTCAAAATAGTTATTTTTACAAAATAAAACATTTTAAAATGCAGTTAAAAGTTACCATAATATGTGTACGAATTTTTACGTTAATAGATTCAAAGGTCTTCTCAAGAAAAATTCTTAAAAAATCGATCTTTTTGAGCCTCCTGACTGTATATAAACCCTTAAAAAAAATTCGTGAAAATCAGCGATTTTTTCCTCGCCCAAAGGTATCTCCCTAGGAACAAATGATAAAAACGGTGATCTCCATCAGGCAACTGAAAACTTGTGGTAAAAAAGAAAACTGACATTGGGAATAAAAAATTATATATACGAAATGAAGGACATACGACTGCGTTCCGCTCGCACGAATTTTTCTCTTCCAACAAACGTCCCAATTACTCGAAATATTTTCACAACTGTCTCGAAAAATCCATCAAAGAATTGGAAATTCGTTCCTGCGTGCGCTTGTCCCCAGTCTTACTTCCTTAAAATCCTCTCATATTCTCTGCGCAACGAAAATAAATCTAATGCGTTCAACATCGACCATTCAAGCTTGTGCGAAAATGAACGAAAAATAGCAGCGCCAAGGCCGAAATAAAATGTGCGGCAACGTAAATCGCAGACTGAGCGTTCAAAGTAAAGAATAAAGATCTCCCGGTCCGAACCGAAGGTAAGATATAATCGTGTACGAAGAAAATAACAAAAATAGTTGTGCCAATGGAATACTGAAGCGATCGACCGGGAGATTAACGAGGGTGAATTACTTGTTGGCGTATTGCCTGGATACGACGCTGAATCTCCCTTTCTCGATTCACCTCAGCGATCGATGCCTTCAAGTCGATCTCAATTTTTTTCGTCTCGAGCTCCCTCATCGCGCGTGTCTCGCGTACTTTCGCTATCTTCACCGTATTCTGGGTGACCATATCAAGAATTTTCGTTTTTCGTCTCCGCCATTTTTCCATAATTTGTTTTCGAAATGTTCTCAAAAATGAAATATGCTATTCGCGGGAGAATGATATTCCATTGGACTCACGTGATTGCGTAGCTTTTCCTTCTGCTCGCGCTCCATCATTTCTCGTCGTTCGCGCGCCTGATCGAGCTTACCCTGAATTTGGGACTCCAATTGTTGAACTCGTTCCGTCATGCCCTGTCGTACTCGAGTCACTTGGTCCTCCTGAAAACGAAGTAGCGTGAAAGTTGGTGTAAATGGTCTTGAAAGAAAAAAAAAGGTGAAAAAGAAGAATTCTGTGTATGGAAAACTAACGTGTTCCTTGAGACGATCGAGCATCTTCTTGATATTCTCGTCGCGTTGGGCAGCGGCAGTCTTCAATTTCTCCTCCACGGCAGTGCGAACCTCGCTCGTCTGCTGCTCGAGATTCTGACGAGTCTTCTCCACGCTCTCCAACTGCATCGGAATCGAAAAAAGGGAGTACATACGTAAAATGAATTTAAGAAACGACGCGAGTAGGAATCATTTTATTTTTCTTTTTTTGAGAGAGAGAGAGACAGAGAGCTTTGCATTTTTAAATATATTGTCCGTTTTCAAAAAATAGAGCCGAAATTTTAACAAATTGCAAAATTCTTTTCTCAATTATTGGGCAATGAAAATTGAAATAAAGAGGCATGGATGCTAATGCCGGGTAAGTCACTAGAAATCCGCCCTTGAAAACTATGAATATTGTTTTTGAAAAAATCGGATCACATTTATCAGAAAAATTTACAATTTACTGAGTTTTCGAAGATCTACATTTCGGGTGAGCCAGTTTTTTTTCTTAAGGGGTTAGGCTTCTGTGACAAATTTCAAAAAATCGCTTGTTGCTTGAGGCAATTGAAATTGAACAGGAAGGTCCAACATATGGTGCAGGAATCGTAGATTGAAGGTAAACTTATGATGGGTGTAGTTCCGAAAAGCCGCAAAAAGGTTGGAGTTTCTCGCGTTTGTTTTGTATTTTTTTGTTTTTCAAATGTATTTTTCATTTTAGTTTTTTTGTATTTTATTTTATATTTTGCCTTTTTTGTTTGGGTTTTAAGACCAAACTCCAACCTTCCCGCGGTACAGTGTGTGAGTAGATAATATCGAAACCAATGGAGTTTAGCAAAATGTACTTATTGGAGCATTATCCCATTTTTCTCTAAACAGAATGGTTTTAGACAAAAACTGTATAGAACATAAAAGATCAATCTTTTGATAGGCTACAACTTTTGTAGGAAACATTTTCCATGAAGATCAACATTTATTAAAATAAAATAGGAACTTAAAAAAATCAGTTCTTTTACTTTATCCCTTTATCCCTTATGATTACGATATAACTGATAGTAAAACTTGAAGGGGTTACGTGGTGTTCAAAATTTCAAAAAATCTATTTAAAAAAATTATCTAATAGTACAATATGTCTAGAATATTCTGCCAAAGTTTTAAGACAATCGGAGTAAAAGTCTAGGAGAGAGAGCCTTTGGGAATTCCCCCCGTTTGGAAAGACCGGCCGGGAGCGACACAGGTAATCGCATTTTCTCAAAACACTATTTTTGAAGTCGGTGGACACGATTTCGCACTGATCTTATTGAAATTTTGCACACTTCGTCAAAATAGCATTGACTAGTGATTGAACGAAGGTTTTTTTTTCGATTACAACAAATTTTACAAGGCTATACGCAGTGTAAATTGTACCAAAAGTTCAACTACTTTGCATACAACTCTGGCAAAAATTCACATTTCAATATTTAAAAAAATCCTTCGTTCAATCACGAGCTGTACTTATCTACTAACAGAAAAAAATTGGTTTTGGAATTTCAGATAAAGCTATGAGTTATCCTGACCACCACGAGGTCACTTTATTTTAGGGGTCTCCGGAAGGCAAGTCCCACCGGCTGAAATTCCCAAATTTTTGGATGATTTTTTTTTTTTTCAAATATTGTTGTAACGTTGCTCTTTTATGTGCTTAAAATTGTGAATAAAATAATTTATATATTATATTCTTTTTGACAAAATATGCTTTTTTGACTTCGAAACCCACGTAAACCCTTAACGGCGTTTTTCTCGAAACTATGTTTTTCAAAACGGTGTACACAATTTCGCGACATCTTATGAACGGATTGACTTGAAATTTCGTACACTTATTCAGTGTAATAGTAATTCAGTCTTGACCGACGTTTTTCTTCTTAACATTTTTTTCATTAGTCATTAACAATAATTATATCATTTTTCCTAGAAAAATCGAATAAAAAAAACGTTTCAAATTTTTTTAATGATTGAAACACGATAACAACAAAAGCTTGGTAAAGTTTTAGCGAAAAGTATCTATTTTAAGAAAACAAAACTCGTTTTTTTGTATCAGTTTAATCGACTGGCCAAAATCAAGTACACCGTTGAGTCGCTCACGTTCAAAGGTCCTTCACGAGATTGTTCATAACTTGTTTAATTATTAATCTTTTTGATGAAATTTACTACGAAACTTTGTCGACGTACATACAAATAAATGTCCAAACGATTTTTCAAGCATCTTACGTATTCCTTCAAAATTAATTTTTGTCAACGACTGATTTTCGAGTCGTCACAGTAGCCCAACCCCTTAATGGAACCGTCACTCCATTTTTGAAACACGTTCATATTGCCCGTAGCCTTTTTCCGAGATTTGCAACGTCCTCTTTGTCCGAAAAAAGTCAAGATTTGAAAAGAAAAAAAAACGAGTGCCTCGTACGAAGAAGATCGATGGGGATTGAAAGAAAAAAAAACCGAGGCCACGTTCAGTGAGTTTCGCTGGCACCATATTTTTTTTCTCCATTTTTTCATGCTCACATGTTCCTTCAGCTTGCTCTTGAGCTCGGCGATATGAGCCTCTCGCTTCTCCTCGCTGTTATTCATCTTGGCATCGAGTGACTCTCGAGTAGCGGTAATGAAAGCCGAACTGAGCTCATCCTTCTTACGCGAGACCTCCTCGATCTTGCTGAGTTTAGAAGCGAGCGCAGCGAGCTTGTGAGCCTCCAACGAGAGTCTTCTCTCCTCCGCTGCTTTGAGCTTGTCCTCGATGGCTGTCTCTTGAGAGGGACTAGCCTGGGGCGGCGATGGGGCGCGTTTTGGCACCGTCGGCTCCGCCAATATCACCTCGTAGCACAGACCGCCCTTCGACTTCTCCTGGCATCGTATTTCCGTCGCTATAAATTCGAGAGACAAAAAAACGCAACATTAGAAAATCAAAGCTTCGCGGGGTAAAAAGTTGGTGAAAAGTAAAAATTGAGTAAAAATCGAGCTCCCAAATCCTAAAAAAAGAGCTGGTCGATGATAAATCGTGGAGAGACTTCTGGAACATAGTTGACATTTTTCTGAAAATATCGACTTTTTGGTTTTCGATGAATTCTCAAAATATGACATTCCAAAAATATTCTCTGAACTTTAAACTCGTTAGTCTGAAAATGACTTTTATTTAAATCGGTGACCACGATATCTTGAAAATCACTGCACCGATCAACTTCAAATTTGTGATACTGAAGGTTTCATCGTTGGACTGCAACGAAAGCTATTTTTTTCTATTCCTCACGTTTTTTGCCGATTTTGGGGACAACAGTTACCCGACCGGTTTTTCGTTTTCTCAATAGAGATCCATGATCTCAATCTATAAAAAAAGTATAGATCGTAATGAAAATGAAGACATGAAAACGATTGAAAAAAACTTTCGTTGCATTCCAACGATGCAAACTTTATCGCCATTTGAATTTCACGTGCTTCTTTTACACATAAAAAAGCAGTGCTTGAACGGAGGAATTTTTTTTTTCGATACATAGTTTTTTTTATCAACGAAAATAGAACGTTTATTTCACCGAAAATCGATACTTAATCTCTGGGCTGCGGCCTATTTTCAAAAATCAACATTTCTTTGAATTCTTTGTCCAAGCACTAGATAATTTCATGAAAACACTTAATGCACTTGATTTTTTTTATTTTTGATGATTTGTTCATATAAAATACTTATGCAAAATTTATATAAAATATTCATAAAAAAATGTTTATAAAAAATAACATATCAATATTTTTCAATAAAAAAATGTATAAGACGTTCAAAACCGAACTCTTCAGTTAAAAAAAATTGAAAACCGGCACACGTTTTCCTATAAAGAATTCACAAAAATTCCGTTTTCTTCGGGCCACGAGCTTCGTGGTAGTTAGCATTGTATGCACCAAATTTATAAACATTTTTTTATTTAAAAAATGGTGTAAGATGCTCAAAACCGTACTCTTTAATTTTAAAAAGTTGAAAACCTGCACACATTTTTACAGAAAGAATTTACGAAAATTCCACTCTCTTTTGGCCACGAGCTTAAGGGGTTACCCCCACTTGCGATTTTGAAAAAATCGATTTTTTTTATTGCATTTTTTTGAAGCATAAGTATCCGGGCCCATACTTCTGTATGGGCCCGGAATAGATAACTCTATGTAAGTTTACAAAAAAAAATATTTTCTTCGTGTAAACTGAAATTGAAACTTTAAACGCGTTTTTCTCAAAATGGCATTTCTGAAGTCGATCACCAAGATTACTCGAACACTAATGAACCGATCTTCTTGAAATTTTTCAGGCTTATTTAATACATAAAAATGTAGTCTTTAATCGTTCGATTTTTTTTTTTTTTTTTTTTTTCGAAAAAAAATGGTCTTTTTATAGCCAAAAAACGGCCGTTTTTTTTCGTTAAAATCGAACCATTAACTTTGACTGTCCGCCATTTTGTGAAAAATGAATATTTTTAAAAATCCTTCGATTAAAGACTAGTTTATACTTATATTTGACTAAATCCATCCGCATTTTTTTTTCAGATGATCCACTTCGCCGCAATGTTGGTCACCGCAAACCGTGTATATAATAACATTATTTCATTGACGGCCATTTGCCACTAAACAATGTAATATTTTTCAATAAACAAATTACTGAAAGTTCTTCAAGATGTGTTCTTTAAGATGGTATATTGATCGATTAAAAAAGTTTTGTAGTTTTCTTTAAAAAAAATTCATGAAAAAGGCCTTTTTTTGCGCTACAAGTGGGGGTAACGCATTAATAAGCCTTAGTTTGCTATTTTTCTGTGCTAATCGGCGCAACACTTTTTCAACTGGAATTTTTTTTAACAATGTAATTCTCTATTTTCAGCAATCACATATGAGAGAATCGGTCCGGAAGCATTCTAAGCTTCTACGTCACGTTTTTATCCGGCTCATGGCAGAAAAACTTCTCTCACAGCCGGCGGAGCTCACTGGGAGTGCTATTGCTGCTTGAAAAAGTGTATACTCCTTTGTAATATCGTCGTTGATATTGCAAAACGTTCCATGTCTTTGTGACCATTATGTTTAACATTTTTTTTCAAACGCATCCGTAAAACGTTCTATGTCAATAACCAATCAAAACGCTTTATTCAGCCGATGAAATGCGTCACGTAACCCCAAGCCGCAACTTTTCGATATTGCAATAAGTTTTTTGGCTCTCTTGTAGAGTTGTCAAATCACATACAATTGAAAATCACATACAACGAATTGCAATATAAACGAGGATATGCTTTTTCGCATTTTTAGCATTTATTTCATCATTTTTAAACTAAAGTATGTTTTTCATGATCATCGCTTCAGCTTCAAAGGCTGAGGTATCAATTGTTAAGACTTTAAAAATAATTATTGATAAAAATCCTCTCCGTTTTTCATGTCCAACTTAATGGGTAATGTGGGTTTGAAAATTTCAAAAAATCCATTAAAAAAAAATTATTATCTAATAGTACAATACAATCGGGGTAAAAGTCTAGGAGAAAGAGCCTTTGGGAATTCCCCCGTTGGGAAAGACCGTCCGGGAGCGACGCAGGTATATCGCATTTTTCTCAAAACACTATTTTTTAAGTCGGTGGACACGATTTCTCAAAAACTGATACACCGATTTTTAAAAATTTTTCACACTTCTTCAAAATAGCATTCACTAGTGATTGAACGAAGGTTTTTTTCGATTACAACTAATTTTACAAGGCTATACGTAGTGTAAATTGTACCAAAAATTGAACTATTTTGCATACAACTCTGCCAAAAACTCTCATTTCAATTTTTTTTCTTCAAATCCTTCGTTCAATCACGAGCTATACTTATCTACTAACAGAAAAAAATGATTTTTCAATTTCAGATAAAGCTATCATGAGTTATCCTGACCACCACGAGGACACTTTTTTTAGGGGTCTCCGGAAACCAGGTCCCACCGGCTGAATTTCCCAAATTTTTTGATGAATTTTTTTTCAAAATATTGTTGAAATGTTGCTCTTTTATGTGCTTAACAATTTCAATAAAACAATTTATATATTATTTCTTTTTATGGAGAAAATGTGCTTTTTTGCTTCGAAACCGACGTGACTCCTTACAAAATGCGACCCCCCACCCGGAAAAAGCTGGCTACGCGAATAACATTATTCAACATTGGGTACAACTTATATCAATAATATACAATTTTTATAAATAAAATATTAATACACAATATCCAAGAACAAGGAAACTTAAGAGGCTATACCAGTGTGACACTTTCAAAAGATCGATTTTTTTTGCCTTTTTCGACAGTTTATACTTTCAAGAATGCCATTATCATTTATATCATTTATATCAATATCATTTTATCTTGCAAAAATCGAAAGTTAAATCTTTAAACGCGTTTTTCTCGAAACGAGATTTTTCAAATTTGCTGACATTGTAACTCAAAGAGCGATTATCCGATTGACTTGAAATTTGAACTGAGTACTCTTGAATACATTTACTCTACAATGACGTAGGATCTTTTCGATTGGAGGAAAATTGACGATTTGGCATTGAAAAAACGACCATTTTATAGGCAAGAAAACAGACTTTTTTTCATAACTACCCCATTTTGTTAGATTTTGACATTTTTCGAAAATCCTACGTCATTGTACAGGAAATACCTTCCAGTTTAACATTTTTTCCGTTTTCGGTTTCAGCAACTCAATCGGCCGGAATCATGTCAGCAGTGAAGGAACTTTTTTTTGCGCCTCCGAAGGCAGCGCATAAGTCGCTTGGATCTCAATATTTTTCTATGTAAAAATTATGTCATATAGGTCAAATATAGCCAAATAAATTCTTAATTTTCCGAAACATTTAATTGAGTACTTTTCTTCCAAAAGATTCCCGAAAATCACCCAAATTTTCCGCGTTCGCACTGGTATAGCCCCTTACCGAAAATGGACCATTACCGAATGACCAAATACACTGCCGAATTAATTTCCGTTCCCTCTGGATTCGTATCCTCCAATATACCACTCCAAATCACAATGTCTCCTCAACCGTTGACCCGGAAGCGAGTTCGATGGAATTCGCCGAGAACTCGTGATAAGAAAAGTTTGAAAAACTTGCATCCAGGCGCGTTACGAGGCAATAAATGAAGAAACGATCGAATCGGTCCTCGATTTCCGCACCGGAAGTTCTCGTATCTCGGGGTAAAAGAAAGCGTAATCAAGCGTGCTCGATAAAGTTTCTGCAATTCGGGATCTCTTATTTCGTTGGGCTGTTTTCCCAGCGGATGTTGGGAAGGGCTAATGAGACGAGAGTGCCTCCGGGGGGGTGAACGATATATGGATGGACAATATATATACAGAGAGAGAGAGAGAGAGAGAGAGAAAGAGAGGGGCCTAGGGAGAATGAGTCAGCCGCGAAAAGGAAAGATCGATCTGGCGACGGAACGATATTGTCTCTAGGCGCCGCGACGTCTACCAGTCGGCTCGCACGCACCCCTCTGCCCCTATGAGGAATCGTGTACCGCCTTTCTCCACCACACTTGCCTCCTCTCCTCTCTCCCAACTTCTCCGCTCTCTACGTGTTCTCCCTTCACGATTCAACCGCTATATTGTTACTCCATAGTTACTACATTTTCCGTAATATCTTCCCCTCTCCCCCACGCCGCAGGTTGCGGTCTATGTATAATTCATCTTTGTGGAGAACGAATCGTGTTGAGGGTAATGCACTTTGCGTGGCCGTATATACGGAAAACCGTCGTCGGCCGTACTGGCTCCTATAAATTCGATCGAGAATAGTCTAGTCGTAGATCGTCTGCGACGACGACTCAAAGTCGACGACAAAAAAAGACTCGACAGTTCCGCTGTCGAGTTACCGAGGATTTTCTCGGTGACGAAAATTGAGTGACGTAAATGTCGTAAATTAAGGGGTCAGGCTACTGTGGCGACCCGAAAATCAGGGTCGTTTAAGGAATCATCACAGTGTAAAATTTTCGAAATATCGATTTTTTTGTTGTTGCATTATCCGATAGTGTAGACGGTTATATACATGAACCCGGTATCGCCGATTGATCGCAAGTCGACAATTTATAGGAAAATTCCGCACTCGAAACCTTAAACGCGTTTTTCTCGAAATGTCGTTTTTCAAAACGGTGTACACTCTTAAAAAAAGATTCTTCAAGCTATTCGTCTCAAATTTTGACGTAACATTCTTCACGCCATTCTTTATCTTGCTATGGAAGCTTTTTTTAATCTTCATATTTTTTTTAACGAAAAACTGTCGAAAAAATCGGCTAAATTCGATACTTTTTTTAAAACCGACGCCATTTTGTCAATTTTCATTTTTAAAAAACCTCCATAGCAGGGTAGCGACTTTCATACTGATTAATAATCTTAGAAATTTTGTTTCAGATAATATTGACGGCCACATCCGTGAGGACTCCTTTTTGTTTCGAAGACATTTTCAACCGTGAAAAAAAGTAAAAAAATAAATAAAAATAAACGTTTAAAAAATGATTTTTTCTTCTTCATGAGTGCTTCGATTTGCCATAAAAAAATGAGACTAATTAGCGTGTTTTAACCATCGAAAAAAAAGTCGCGAAAATCAGCGTCTTTCGACCCGTTACACCGTGATGATAACTTTGAAAAATTAATTTTCGAGGAATAAGTAAGATGGACGAAAAATCGTTTGGACATTTATTTGTATGTACATTAACAAATTTATGTGCCAATTTTCACATAAAAATGTTAATAATTGAAGAAGTTAGAAAAAATCTCGTGAAAGACCTTTAAACGTGAGGATCTCACGGTGTACTTGATTCTGGTTGCCCGATTGATCTGAAACTAAAAAAACGAGTATTCTCTCAAAATAGATAATATTGGCTAAGACTTGACCGAGCTTTTTTTTGTTATCGTGATTAAGTCATAAAAAAAATTTGGTTGTTTTTTTTTCGATTTTGCAAGGAATAATGATTCCTTTATTGTCGATAACTAATGAAAAAAATATTAAGCAGAAAAACGTCGGTCAGGACTAAACTACTATTACACTGAATAAGTGTACCAAATTTCAAGTGAATACATACATTAGATATCGAGAAATCGTGTACACCGTTTTGAAAAACATACTTTCGAGAAAAACGCGTTCGAAGTTTCACTAGCAGTTGTATCGTTGTAATCATAAATTTACCTTCAATCTGCGATTCCTGCACTATGTTGGACCTTCCTCTTCAATTTGAGTTGTCTCAAGCAACGAACGAGAGTTTTGACATTTTCACAGTAGCCTAATCCCTCAATTATGACAGGCAATTCAAATTCGTGATTATGAAAACCGTAAGTCGATCAATTTATTTTAAAAAAATATTATTATTATTATTCTTGCTTATTCGTGGGCCCTTCCAGGCTTAAGGAACCCTTTCCCTTTTACGATGCACTTGTCAATTGACTATTTCCCTTGAAGACACACCTGTGTTGCTCGCTAGTTTCCCCGCACTGCTGTATTTCCACCAGGGCACCGGGAAACTGCGGTAAACCTGCGTCGATACAGGCGACGGTATTTTCACCGAGTTTCGGTTGCGTTAAGCCGAAGGGAAACTCAGTAAAACTGCCGTCCGTTCGGTAGTCAGCGCGCAAGTCATTGAGCGGCCGAACGGTCACCCATCCGAGTGTTGGCGCAGCGCTGTGTGGCAGCACGTGCCGCGCCGTGCACCTTTTTCATTTTTAGCTCATCAGCTCATAATTTGTTTATTTAAAAATAAATAAACTTATAACTTATCAAATCTTATAAGTTAACTTATAAACTATAACTTATAAAATAAACTTATAAACTACAACTTATAAAATCACCGAATTGCTGAAACTTTAGCTAAACTTTAAGCTAACTTTACCGAAGTTCGCTGACTCTAGTGAAGTTCAATTTTAACGTCAAGCTCGGTCTCAAGCCCAAACTTGCGTTCATTATCGACTTGAAAGCTCAACCGAGGCTTTGTCACGTTCCTACTGCAACTTGTACCATTGTCGATTTGCAATATGCACGACGGCGTAAAAAATTGTCAATTTTAATCGAAGAAGTTCTTCCAAAGTGAAGGAGAAGCTGTAGTGTGACATACGAGTGCGAGAGAGATAGTTGAAATTTTCGAACATGAAATTCTCGAAGATGAATGATATTTAGGGCACAAGAAAATCATCAAGCTATGCGCCAGTGAATTCTACAGGGCCTAAGACTTTGTTTTTTTCGAAAAACGTCGACCAACTCCGAGGAAACTCGAATAGAAAATTTGTGAGGTTATGTCGGCCTTGTAGCCCCTGACAACAACAAAAGATGAATCTTCGTATAATTATATTCATTTATATAATTATGATTGTACAAAGATTCCTCTTTTCCAAATTACAAGTATATAATAATCATATAAATAATTATGTAAATAATTTTATAAATAGTTATATAAATTTCACAAGCGCGTCAGAGCTGAAACGAAAACACTTAATTGCTAATAATCAAAGCTGACATATAAAAATAAATAAAAACACCCAATCAACAATGACAAAAACTAAGAAAAAATAAAATAAAAAATAAAACTTAATTGTCAATCGTTGAACCTAAAAAGTAAAAAAAAAAGCGTTTCTACCGCACAATGCGAAAGATTAACGACAATTGAAAAAAAAATAATTACACCAATACGATTTCGAACATCAGACAAAAACGGAGCGAGCTGCAGTTTGTTTCTTCTTCTCGATAATATAGTTTTATTTCTAAAATTAATAATTTTTCCACTGATAGCGAAAGTACTCACTGATGAATTTGACTTTCTTTGGCTGTTTAGTTCGCGGCTTTCCCTTGCCGCTCGGCTTCTTCGTGGGTGCAGTGCCCCTCCTTTGGCCGGCACCTTTTTTTTCGTTCAATCGAGTAATGAGTCATCGATATTCACGAGTCGATTAAATGTACATATATATGGAAAAAAAAAGACGGAAAGGCAATAAAACGGGAAATAAGAGACGGATGGGTAGGGAGGTAGGGTGGGGGTCAGGATAGTCCCGTAGGAATTTCGCAAAATCGATGCAACGAGTCGTAGCGAGCGGAGCCGAAAAGGGCCGGCGTGTGGCCATCTTGGGCCGCACCCCTTGGAAAACTCGATGCCGCTTTTTCTCGCGTACGTGAGAGAAGCACGTGCGCGCTTGGCAACGCGTATCAATTTTTTACTTCCTCCCTACCGGCGACCAAATACTCGAGATTAAATTTTATTTTTACAGAAGGAAAAAAACCCTTCTGAAAGCGATTTTTCTAAGATCCTTTTTAGTCCTTTTTTCCGAACAGTTGATGCTAAAGACCTTCGATCTCTCATACTCCAAAAATCAGTTCCAAGCATCACGAAACAATTTTATTCTCGTTGGCCTTCCCTTGTTAATTAATTTATAGCGAGGAAATAAAAAATCGCGATCGCCGGAAGGATTTCAATAGCCGCGTGCACGCGATGCCGCCCCGGGGGAGATCGATGATACCACGTCCGCGGGGAACTTATTTGCGTTCGAGAAACCGCAAGGTCGTGTACGTGAGGGTCGGGGATCAATTTGTTCTCATTCGACACTTCGTTCTTCGTATAATTCAACGAAAAAAAAACCCGAATCAAATCAAAACTATTTCAGCCTACAAATTTTTATTCCACTTCAAAATTGTTATTTTTCGAAAATACCAAATTTTTCGTCCAATTGCACTTTCCAAAAAAAATTATTCATCTATTAAAAATATAATTGGCACCGACATTTTTTTTTACTGCAACCAACGGTTCAAAATGTTCACCAGGGTAGTCGAGTACCCTTGATCCGGGAGAAAAAATGTCGGACTGCAAGGTTCCGACCGAAAATTCGGGTTCCCCACGTAGGTGGCAATCTTTTCGAGAGGCTTTTTTCCCCTAATATCAAGGCGGTTCAGTCCGGGCTTTCAGTCTGGGGACTTAATGGCATCGGATAGGACGAAAACGTGACCCGAGGACGATAAGTCGTCAATGGGGAAGCCGAGGGGCCGGAGGGTTCGAGACGACGTTACGAGAAATTGATCGAACTGCAGGTGGACTCCCGGTAGTCACAGGATAATGCGATGCCGGCTCTGCTGCCTTGAGCATAGGTACGTACACGGGTTTTGTATCGACCAGCCTAGCGCGAAACGTTGGCTTTGCGGCACCGCCATATATATATATATATACTCGCGAATATTGCCATACCGAGCAACGTATATGCAAACGAGCCGGAAGGGACGGGGGGGGGGGGGGGCTGGCGTGCAAACGACGTCAGTTGCAAATTTATCGAAAAACGTTCTCTCGCTCGCCTTGCTTTTTTTAAACTTTGCGTGGCAATTTTCAACCCTTCCACGAAGACAAGACAACGGGAACGTACGAAACGTGCGATTAAAATATCGATTTTTACGCTATCGATAAAGTCAACCGCGTTTTTTTTTTAAATACGAAATTGAGATGATATTCTTAATTGGAATTAATCCGAACGATCGTCGTGATCGCATAATTGTCTGAATTGAGCGAGAAATCGATACATTTAATTGAACAAGTTGCGGATGGTCACTTCCGGTTTTTCAGGCTCTTTTTTCAATTCGAAAGAAATATATTTTCGGTTTTTTTTTTGCAATCTTCTTCTAGGTGTTTTTTCAAATCTTCGAATTTCGTTTCTTTGAAAAGTTTTTTTTTTACCTTTTCGTAACCTTTTTTTCAAGATTTTTTTCTTTGTCCTTAGGTTTTTACCAGTTCAAGTCTGATTTTCGGTTTTGTCGATAATTAAACGTCTCTTGTAATTTAGTAGATCGAGTACGACACTTTTGAATATACTGATGGTAACGTTTAGCGATTTTTCGAGTTTTGTTTCTTTGTACGATTTTTCGAGGGTTTTTATTTTCTTATCGTAAGATTTTTTCTTCTGCTTTATAGGTTTTTACTTTTTCAGCCCTACTTTTCAGTTTGATCGATGACTGTTTTTCGTCATTTAATCTCGTACGCCACACTTTCGAACATTACCAATGGAAAATCGTAGGAAAATTTAGATCGAGAATATCCGAGCAACGCGAACGTCAATAGACAGCACCGGCCATTTTTCGAAACGCCAAATTCAGCGATTTCTGGATGCAAAAGTAAATTCCGTCGAAAATGTCCAAAACGTCGAACAGTTCGAATTTCCGGGACGAGGCAAGTGCAAAAGAAAGGCCGCCCACGCGATAATTTCGGTACTCCGAAGTTGCCGGAAATGCGTGAAGATTGGTGGGAGATATTTTGGGGGCTCGAGAGGGTACGATAGTTCGGGGGTTGTTTCCGAGGGAAGAAACGCCGGTGGCCGTGGAGCAACGCGAGAGGACCCCGTCCGACGAGTGCGCGAAAACGATCAGGTGGCAAAAAAAAAGTGAAAACCGAGAACACAAAAAAGGCACCGAAAACGAGGAAAACCGGAAGTAGGGAAAGGTATGGAGGCTACTTTTCTTTCGTCTCTTTTCCGTTCTCAGACTTACCAACGAGGCCGTAGGGAGCTTTGCAGCTGTGGCAGAAGCACTGCAACACGGAATCGCGTACGAGATCGATCAACATTTTCGTCTGAAATTTATTTTATCGTGTGAGCTTTTGACCAACGATTATTCGTCCCCCGCACCCCTGTTCGTTGGCTACTTCACGCCTCCGTTTCGTCGCACTGTTCCGATTTTATTTTTTCGTCTCTCCTCTGGAGAACTTTCCCGGGGAATAATTGCAGGATCGCGCTGAAGTGTGACGAGAGAAGGTCCTCCGCGTGCGCGAGCTTGGGGGTGACTGGCGCTTCGACGGGGTGGAAAAAGCTCGAGCGTGGAGACCACGAGATTCTCCTCGTCTCTTATATCTGACCGGGATTGATCGATTATCGGAAGCCGATTTTTCGCTATCTGTACATGCGATCGAGAAGGACTTTTGTCTCTCTTGTTTTTTTTTCTTTTCGTTTTCGCAGTAACTTGAGTACGGAACGGATGTGTGGGAGAGAGAAAGAGAGAGGAGAGAGGGTGACGAATTACGGTCTAACTAGTATCTGGGGCGGTGGCTGGAGGCCGACTGATTCGAAAACGGCGTTGTGCGCCACGACGCCTGGCGTCGCTCAATATCAACCCTCCTTCGGCCACCCCTCTTGTATAACGTTTCGTCGTATATCCTCCTCCTCCTCCTACCCTCTCTCTCTCTCTCTCTCTCTCTCTCTCTCTCTCTCTCTCTCTCTCTCTCTCCCTCTCTCTCTCTCGGTCTCTCTTCCTCTGGCGGAAAACGACCTGGCGCCTACCCCCATTCTCCTCCACCTCGACGTCGTCGTCGAGTCCGCGAAAGGCCCTTATTTTTGCACCCTCCCTTCCACTTTTTCCAAACCCCCCTCCCGTGTACTCGGACACACGTACCGAGAAATAAATTTACTCGCTACGGACGAGCACACGCGGGTGGAGAACAAAAAAAAAGACGCCTGCGGAACTATAGCAGTCGGCACCGCGGCGGCACATCGCGCTTCCTCGTAAATTCAGCCCTTCGTAAATTGTTAGCCCGCGGGGCGAAAATAGCGACGAACACTTTGGGCTCTCTCTCTCTTGGCCAGGACACAAGTTCAGGCAATGGACGATAATTGCAGGGCGAGTGAAAACGTGTGAATCAAAGTTTGCAGAATGCATTCGATTTACACGCTTGCGTGCTTTCGACGCCCTTTTGTCGTCGATGTTGCGGAATTTTACCTTTTTCCAGACTTCCAATGTTGAAGGGACCAAAAAATGGATCAATTTGGAAAAAAAGGAAGAGAAATGTAATTTATCGATGGATCGTCAAAAAATAGACCGCCGAAAAATAGCCCATTGTATTCGGAAATCGTATTGAAAAATGCTAGACCCTTTAAAGGAGAAAATTCTGAACACGTTCAATAAAAATCCTTAGTGGCATCCGCAAGTGCCATGTTCACTGACCGCCTTCAATTTATTTTCGTCTTGTTCATATTTTTTTAGTACAAGGTCATCTCAAGGTTATCTCAAAACCACGATAGTCTAGATTTTGTTTTTAAAAAAGTGGGATAGAGGATTCAAAATTGGGGGTTCCGGTTTAAAAAAATGGAGTTGACATTGAAATTAGTTTAACTCCAATAAAAATAAACAATAGATGATTAATATGTAGACTATCGAATATCAAATTGTTTATATTAAGTTTTGAATATTGCATATCAAATATTACATTTTTTAGGATTGAACTTGAATTTTAATCGTTTGCACTCGAACGGTGACTCTCCTTCACCACTTAACTATCCGAGCGAAAAAGGCCTCGAGTGCAAAGAGTTAAATATAAAATATTAATATTTAAGCTAAATAGTAGTATCAGTAATATTTTATTCCTTGTATACCCTTTTAAAGGGTGTTTACATAAATGTCCCTTCCTCCTCATTTACATAAATTATTTTACGTTGGTGTTTATATATCTATCCTAGTTGCTAGTTACCCAAATTGTCTCATATAATCGCACAGTTGCTTTGTCGATTGCGTTTTCACTTGCGCTTCTATTTTCCCGTCAGTTTCTAACCCTCTGCTATTTTCCAACCGTTGCTCCAGTTTATTTACTATTTCTTGATTTAGTTTTCTCTCAACTTCTGTACACTCGCAAATATCTCAAATTTTGGATTGCCTGCTTGCATATTCTACATTTGACGTCTACATACCGTTATTCCCCGTCTTTCCAATCATTTTCGCATATTATCCTCGCCCATGGTTCTTTTAATTCTCCACTAATGATCTTGTCCTCCCAATATTTCTCCATGTGTATACCTGTTTCCCTGTATTTATATTCCTTGCAGTACGTTGACGCATCGATTTTGCCCCAATCGTATTGAATTTCTTCTTTAATTTTAACTTTTATGCTTCTCTCTGTTTTTCTTTCCAGCTCACACGTCCATTCCATGCGGTATATGAATTAAATATTTAATTGTGAATGTTAAATATTACATCTTTATATTAATATTTAATATTGAGTAAATTGTTAAGATGTAGATTACTTTAACAAATCCTTTAAGCTCCATCTAACTCTTACGTTTAAGATCCATGCTTGTAAGTTTTCGAATGTTAGTGACTCACCCGGCATTACATATATATATACAGGGTGTCTCAAAATGACCTGACATTTGAATTTAGTAATAAAACGTATTATTTATTTGAAAAGTACGAATATTTTTATTTCCATATAAGGTGCAAAAATGGAGGTTATGTGTGGAACACAATATCCGATAAATGGCATAAACGGTATGGACTTGGAAGACATATTCTTTCAGCAAAATGGCGCAAAATGGTCAAATGGAGAACTTTTACAAAATTCGTGGGGCACGAATGTACCCCAGTGTGCCATTCTAGGGTTGAAATATAAATATTCGTACTTTTCTAATAACTAATACATTTTATTAAGGCCTTAGGCCACTCTAGGGGCCGAAAAAAAGGCTTGTCGGGGATTTTTTTTAGAAAAACTACAAAATAAATCGAGATTACAAAAAAGGGTGTTTATCATCCATATCAGTGATTGTATACAATCATTTTTTTTAAGCGATTAATTTCAGAATGGCGGCTGTGCAGCGTTTATCTCAAAACTGCATTTTTTAAGTTTGCCGGAAACATAACTCAGACAATTTTCAACCGATGCACTTGAAATGTTGAATATATCTTGAAAAATACATTGTCTATGGAAGTACGTAGGATTTTTTTTATATTGCATAGTTTATTTGTTATTAACAATTATCTGACGAACTTTTTCACTTTCCAAAAATTTGCCTAAAAAATCGTCAGATAATTGTTAATAACAAATGAACTATGCGATATGAAGAAAGTCCTACGTACTTCCATGGAAATTCGATTTCAGATTTGGATTCAGCGACATCGAAAACCCTGAGGTACTCACTTTCGTCGGAATCCAACCACTTCTAAAATCTGCGTCCGCCATATTGGATCCGCCATTTTGAATTTTTGAAATCTGATTTTAAATTCGGTTTCAGCGACCTCAAAAACCATACGGTACCTGCTTTCGTCGGAATCGAACCATTCTTCGAATTTGCGTCCGCCATATTGGATCCGCCATTTTGAATTTTGGAAATCTGATTTCAAATTCGGATTTAGTGACCTCAAAAACCCTCAAACACTCACTTTCGTCGGAATCAAACCATTTTTCGAATTTGCGTCCGCCATATTGGATTCGCCATTTTGAATTTTGGAAATCCGATTTGATATTCGGATTCAGTGACCTCAAAACCTATGATTTACCAAATTATAGTCAAATCGCTGTAGTAGAAATGTTTTTTTTTTTCAAATGCCCACATTTGTGTCATGACACAAAATGGCACGACTTTTTTTTGCCCATATTTGTGCCACTGACAGTCAAAGGGCTAAGATAAGATTAATTTATAACATAGTCTCCCAACAATAGACTACTGCAAATAGTTTTAAAAGTTAAACTAGTAGTCATTGGCGAGATGAAAGAGGTTGTAAAAAAAGGGGGATCGAGAAGTTTAGTATTTGGCAGCTTAAAGTATTAGATATAAGGACTAGCATATAAGAGCAACTGTATGAACATGTGAGTGAGCTATAAAAAACGCAAAGCGTTGTATAATGAGGAATAAAGAATACAATACAATATAATAGTCCCCCTTCATCTACAATTCATATAGTCTTCATGTACAACTCGTGCCCATCGCTCTAGTAAACTTTGAATGCCAGCCGTCCATAAATCCTTAGGTCTTGAATTGAAAAACTCTGCAAGGGTATTTTGAAGATCCGTTTGATTATCAAATTGTTTATCACGTAAATAGTTTTTCAAAGCCCGAAATGAAGGATAATCTGACGGGGCTAAGTCCGGGGTGTATGGTGGATGCGGTAGTACTTTCCATTCTAATTCTGAAATAGTTTTTTGTGTCATTTTAGCTCGTGGGGCCGAGTGTTGTTGTCAGGAAGACGAACTTGTCGACGTTTACAACGTTTTTGTTTAATCATTTCACATAACTTTTGTAATTGTCGAGAGCAGATCTCGGCCTTCATTGTAGTGTTAGGCGGAAGAAGTCGTGATATGGCAGGAAAAATATTGAGCCGATCACTTCAGTGTCGCAATACTTTCTTACCAACCTAATATATATTCATATATACTTGTTATTCCTTACATTATTATATTTCCAGTTTTCCAGAGACTGTTCAGGATGCTAGAGCAAAAATTGCGATACAGTTCCTCAAGACGCCGAGAACCGGCTGAAACGTTCAAGATGGCCATCGCAACTGTCAGCTCTTTCGTAAAGAGATTAAGTGACATTGAAACTCCAAGCTGGTCTGACTCATGCAGCGAGTAAAAAGGCAATTCTCCATTTATATTTAGCCTGGGTAGCGGAGCGGAGAGACCAAGAGCGAAAGGAGGGTGGAGGAAGGGAGAATGACTGAAGGAAATGGGAAAGTACAGCATCCGAGGCACGTTCCTATTTTAGGAAAGTTGCGGAAAGTCAACCCCGACGATTCATCCCTCTGGATGGTCCAGGGACGAAGGCGCCGAATAACCGGCACGATTCGCGGAGGGACATAAACCATCCGGCGATTCGCGAGCAATAAGGGGATAATCGGATTATCCTCCCGGAAGTTTTGACCGATTGACTCTTCGTTTCGCGATGGCGTGTAAAAACGGTACGAATGTATCTGTGGACCGGAGAGTGCTGGCATTAATCGCGCGCCCGATGGGCAATTACAGGCTGCTGGCACTGCTGATAGTTTCGCCAGACTCGCCAGATTCTCGATCGAGAATCCAGCCAATTTATCCCTCCCCCCCAATGCGACGTTTCCAGCTTCTTCCGGAAATCTGAACGAGCATCCCCACCGCCATTTTTTCCGGCGTGTGAAAATTCGGAGAAAAAGAGTCATAGCCGGAAAAAGGGACGGCATATGTGTATGAATATTTAGGATCAAGTTTGGCACAAGTTCGACACACTGTACACCGTAGGGGAGGGCCACGTTTGCGGGCGAGCATGAGCGTACGGCTCGAGGCTTGATTACGGGGGTGAAGTTTCAGTCGGGCTATCACGAGCCCGTGTTAAGTGAGAAGGGTGAGAAACGCCGTCGGCTTGACAGGGGTGTCAGGCGTGTGGCAACACAGCGAGTCGCGGGCGCCGCCACTTCTTCAAGGGTCTTCACCGTTCTCTGACACACTGGGGAAACAATATCCGGTTACCTTTTGTAACCGGGATCAATCGAGTACATACATACCACGGGGTGTCCCGTTTTACTGGAGTCTACGGGAACTAGAGTCGACGGGCTTCGAGATGGAAAGATGACGATCGTGCCAGTTTGCGTGAACAGGCACCCTGTCGGAATCCGGAAAGGTCCTACTCCGGAAATACTTCCGAGTAACGAAATTGATAAAGAGAACATTGATTTAAAACAACTAAATGCGTTTATTAATCCTCTTTTAAGGGGTTAGGCCACTGCGAAAAAGCGGAGGGGTCTCGTTTCCACAATGTTTATCTCTACAACGTTGAAAGTCCGTTTTTCAACTTTACAATGACTTTATCTCTCATCTGTATAAACTCGGAAATCCACCAACTGTACAAGTCTCAAGTTTGCAATATTGAATCTCTACAACGATCTAGCCTTATGATTATCCCTACAACGTATTTATTCGTATTTGTACGACCTACACAATGACGGATTTGCAATATGCATTAGTTCTATAATGTATCAACTCTACAAGAACTTTGAGTACTCAACGTTCAACTGGGCAATATTCTTGTTTCGTATTTCACGAGATTGATTTGAACTTCTTTAATTATTAATAATTTTTTAAATTAAATTTCGTACACAACTTTATTAATGTACAAACAAATAAATATCCAACCGACTTTTCAATCATCTTACTCATTCCTTCAAAATTAATTGTTTTAAATAATCCTGGTTTTGAGTCGTCGCAGTAGCCTAACCCCTTAACGGGTTACGCGTAACTCGTGGCCGTAAAAAAGAGGAATTTCCGTGAGCTTTTTCTGGGAAAACGTGTGCAGGTTTTCAGATTTTTTTACATTAAAGAGTATGGTTTTGAGTATTTTTCCAAATTATTGTATTGAGAAATATTTATAAATGCGGTAGATAGAATGGTTTGTGCAGACTGTTGTTTGACAAACGTTCTTCGCGGTGACTACTGCTGTTCGGAGACAAATCATCCGAAATAAAAAAAAATCAAACACATTTGGTTTTTGCATGAAATTATCTAGTGCTGGGATGAAGGATTTGATTAAATATTGATTTTTGAAAAAATATCCGTAGTCCGAAGTGAAAGTATTGATTTCCGGTGAACAAATACTCTATTTTTGTTGATAAGAAACAAATAATGCATCGAAAAAATATGCCTATGTTCCGGCACTGCTTTTTTATGAGTCAAAAAGGTTGTGAAATTTGAATTTGATCAGTGCAGTGATTTTTGAGATATCGTGATCACCGACTGTCAAAAACTCATTTTGAGAAAAACGCGTTGAAAGTTCGCCGGTTCGCGGAACCTACCTATAAACGCCCATAACTCCCTCAATTTTAAACAGATGGACTTGAAATTTTCAGAGAATATTTTTTGAATGTTATATTTTGAGAATCCGTCGACAACTAAAAATCGGTATTTTTCAAAATTTCAATTAGATGTAAGCCTATTACTATTACAGAGACTTATTTGAAAAATATTTATTTATTTGAATTAAGATGTATTCGACACCGTATATGCTTTTAGCAATTTTGGTATTTGGTATCGTTTACTTAAAAAAAACATTTAGTCGTACAGACTAAACGGGTCTATTAGATTTTTTATTTGTATCAACTAGCAAATTCATAGACGTAGTGGTACGCTCAGTGGCCGGCGTGTGGCGCAGGCCCCAAAGCTTCTCCCGCGAGCCGTTTGTACTCCGAGCGAGCATATAATTGCGCATTGTCGTTCGTGGTCGACCAAGTTTATTCCGAAAGACGTGGGAATTACCTATCTTGTAATACCAACACACTACGGTCCCAATAAAGTTGGGACCAGGCCCAACTTCATCACGATCTCAGCTCGTAAGCCTCAGAGTCAGGCTCCTCCACTAAGGGCCGAAGAGCATGCACAATGTCACCATAATCTCACAATATATCATAATCTCACACAACCAAAGCATCAGGCTCTGTAGAATTCACTGGCGCAGGGCTTGACGATTTTCTTTTCCCCTAAATTATTATCCATCTCGAAGAAATGTCTGCTCGAAAAGTTCAGCCATGTCTCGCACTCGTGCTACGTGGTACAGCTTGACCATGACGTTGAAGTTTGCATCGTTGGGATGCAACGAAAGTGTCCTTTTCCCCAAATTTCTTTTGGCAGATTTAAGCTACGAAAATCACGCAAACATTTTTTAGGATCCTTATTCAGCGATCTGCAAAGTGTCATTTTGGATAATAATGAAAATTAAAAAATCGATAAGAATTTTCGTTGATTCCAATAATGCAAACTTCAACCCCATGCTTGACCTTCAAGGCCAACGAGTTAGTTCCCAAAATCATTCAAATAGGCGTGTTTGAGTCCCGGGACATCGTTGGATATCTCTAAAATGAAAACTGCCGCAACTCTTCAAAGTTTACCTAGCGGATGTTCATCCCCCATTGGCCTATCGCAGTGTTGTACTTCATGTCATGAACATGTCTAGACGTAGCAATACTTCGACTGCATCAAAGATGAATCGTGCGAAGCGGAGTTGCCACTCCTGGCGTACCAACTTCTTCCCTGCAAAAGGCTCCATTAACTCGACTGCTTGTCCAAGCGAGAGGAAAGATTAGCCGGCTCGGACGTGCTAAAATGTTGGGGTCAAGCCGCGGAGCAGTCGAAAAGCCATTCAGCCTATCCGATGTTACGAGAATCTCGTAAATCTCTATACCAGCTTCACGAAACTCGCCCTCACCCGGCCGGACTTTTCTCACCTTTTATCGATTCTTCGTACCACGGATGCTCGGGATATTTTAGCAACGACACTCCTCCGCCTTCTCACCAGCTCTCGCTCACTCTCTGCATTAACGTCGAGCATTGGGAAAATGCGGACAAATGTATGTCGCTCGGTCATATGAAAAGTTTAATCAATCGTTCCGCTCGAACGAAACAATGACGGAACAGAAGTTGGATGAGAATGTAGAGCGAGTTTGAATCGTCACGTGCCATTGTCAGGATATCGGAGAAGCCGCTTAACTAACAAGTCTCTTGTGGTGTTATTCATTGTCGAGAGGTATAGATTTTCCAGCCAAAGGGACTTCGTCAAATGGAGCGTAAATGGAACAGCTGCCTACGATCCTCTTTCTTAGCGAATCAACTCAATTTTCACATGCAGGCAGGTGGATTGCAAGTATTTTTGGATCTCGTTAAATTACGTAAATTCGTGCGAAAATAAATACGCCGGTACTGATGAAAACTAAATTGACTTTCTATATGAGGAGAGGAGCAGGCGAACAAAACCGGACTTGTCCACACAGTGTCAAGTTTTCAGAATAAATTTTGAGGTTTTTAGAGCTGGCCTTGATTCAAAATGATTCGGGAGCTAGTACAGGTGTGCTTGAAGAACAGGAAAAAAAATGACGTAGTGTGGACAAATCCGATTTTGTTTGCCTGCTTCTCATATATACTAGAAAAAAAAACTAAAAAAATTACATTCCATACACCTATTGAAATATATATGTACATAATACGTTTAATATTTTTGGCCGTATTTATTTTTTTTTAAATCCATTTCTTGTACTAAATCTTGATCGATCATCTAGAAATGTGGTGCATGAATTCATTTATAGTTCCTTGATAAAATTCTCAAAAAATAGTGATGCCATTTAAAAAAATAGAGGTGACCCCGAAACCTCCGAAGAGCCTCCACTCGACGACCCCCTTCTAACTATGCAACTTTTTATAGAAAGTTTTCTCCTAAATCTGTGATAGGTTAGAAAATATTGCTCCTGCTAATAGTTGTTGCCTCACCCGGTAAATATGACGTTGAAGTTTGCATAGTTGGAATGCGACGAAAATTAATTCTTTTTAATTGCTCAATTTTTTTTACCGATTTGGACTGCGAAAATCGGTCAAACGCTTGTACGTATTCTTATTAGGAATTGACTCCCTCTATTGCAAAAAAAAGGCTTTGAATAATGATAAAAATAAAGAGACAGAAAATGAAAACAAAATATCGTTGCAAACTTGAACGTCATCGGTGTATTATATCTTTATAAATAAATAAATATGTATAAATCTAAAACCAAGAAATGCATAGGTTCATAATAGCCGACACTGGTAGGTGGGCAGTTGGGGTTCAGCTTCGACGGTACTTCGAGTTAAGCAGCGTTGTGCGGAAGGCCAATACTTGTGAGACCCTCGTATAGATACTCGAGTAAAGCGTCTGAGCATCAGAGAAACAGAAGAATACGGGGCGCGGTCTATACCGGTACGGGTTTTCAACAGTTTCCCCGTACCCACGGCAAATGCGGTATAATGTAGCTTAAGGGGTTACGCTACTGTGAAAATAACGAACCCTCGTTTGTCGCTTGAGGCAACTCACATTGAAGAGGAAGGTGCAGGAATCGCAGATTGAAGGTGAATTTATGATTGCAACGATAGAACTATTAGCAAATCTTTAAAAGTGTTTTTCTCGATGTGTCTGAAGTTCGCATCGTTGCTAACCAACGAAATTTTTTTTTTTTTTTTTTTTTTAATTTCAATCAATGTATTGCTCAATCCGCTTCTGGGTGCTTATAAAAGATCATATATAACATTTTAAGGGATTTCGGCAAACGAAACCCACCCTCAAAAGAGGGTGGAAGTTGTAAAAAATCGTATCTTCCACGGTATGAAGATAGTCATCTTTTTTTTTGGCGTTGGGGGTAAACCAACCATAAAGGAGCCAGGAAAAAAATTATGAGCGATTTTCGTTTGCCGGAACCGACCCTTATCGGGGGGTGAAAGTTGTAAAAAAATCTATATTCCACGGTATGAAGATAGTCATCTTTTTTTTTGGCGTTGCTGGTAAACCAACCATAGGGAATGCGGGAAAAAAAATATGGGCGATTTTCGTTTGCCGGAACCCACCCTTATCGGGGGGTGAAAGTTGTAAAAAAATCTATCTTCCACGGTATAAAGATAGTCATCTTTTTTTTTGGCGTTATGGATAAACCAACCATAGGGAATCCAGGAAAAAAAATATCAGCGATTTTCGTTTGCCGGAAGTCACCCTTATCAGGGGGTGAAAGTTGTAAAAAAATCTATCTTCCACGGTATGAAGATAGTCATCTTTTTTTTTGGCGTTGCGGGTAAACCAACCATAGGGAATGCGGGGAAAAAAATATGAGCGATTTTCGTTTGCCGGAAACCACCCTTATCGGGGGGGTAAAAGTTGTGAAAAAAATTCTATCTTCCACGGTATGAAGATAGTCATCTTTTTTTTTGGCGTTATGGATAAACCAACCATAGAGGAGCCAGGAAAAAAAATATGAGCGATTTTCGTTTGCCGGAAGTCACCCTTATCAGGGGGTGAAAGTTGTAAAAAAATCTATCTTCCACGGTATGAAGATAGTCATCTTTTTTTTTGGCGTTGCTGGTAAACCGACCATAGGGAATGCGGGAAAAAAAATATGGGCGATTTTCGTTTGCCGGAACCCACCCTTATCGGGGGGTGAAAGTTGTAAAAAAATCTATCTTCCACGGTATGAAGATAGTCATCTTTTTTTTTGGCGTTGCTGGTAAACCGACAATAGGGAATGCGGAAAAAAAAATATGGGCGATTTTCGTTTGCCGGAACCCACCCTTATCGGGGGGTGAAAGTTGTAAAAAAATCTATCTTCCACGGTATGAAGATAGTCATCTTTTTTTTTGGCGTTGCTGGTAAACCGACCATAGGGAATGCGGGAAAAAAAATATGGGCGATTTTCGTTTGCCGGAACCCACGCTTATCGGGGGGTGAAAGTTGTAAAAAAATCTATCTTCCACGGTATGAAGATAGTCATCTTTTTTTTTGGCGTTGCTGGTAAACCAACCATAGGGAATGCGGGAAAAAAAATATGGGCGATTTTCGTTTGCCGGAACCCACCCTTATCGGGGGGTGAAAGTTGTAAAAAAATCTATCTTCCACGGTATGAAGATAGTCATTTTTTTTTTGGCGTTGCTGGTAAACCGACTATAGGGAATGCGGGAAAAAAAATATGGGCGATTTTCGTTTGCCGGAACCCACCCTTATCGGGGGGTGAAAGTTGTAAAAAAATCTATCCTCCACGGTATGAAGATAGTCATCTTTTTTTTTGGCGTTGCTGGTAAACCGACTATAGGGAATGCGGGAAAAAAAATATGGGCGATTTTCGTTTGCCGGAAGTCACCCTTATCAGGGGGTGAAAGTTATAAAAAAATCTATCTTCCACGGTATGAAGATAGTCATCTTTTTTTTTGGCGTTGCTGGTAAACCAACCATAGGGAATGCGGGAAAAAAAATATCAGCGATTTTCGTTTGCCGGAAGTCACCCTTATCAGGGGGTGAAAGTTGTAAAAAAATCTATCTTCCACGGTATGAAGATAGTCATCTTTTTTTTTGGCGTTGCGGGTAAACCAACCATAGGGAATGCGGGGAAAAAAATATGAGCGATTTTCGTTTGCCGGAAACCACCCTTATCGGGGGGTAAAAGTTGTGAAAAAAATTCTATCTTCCACGGTATGAAGATAGTCATCTTTTTTTTTGGCGTTACGAGTAAACCAACCATAGAGGAGCCAGGAAAAAAAATATGAGCGATTTTCGTTTGCCGGAAGTCACCCTTATCAGGGGGTGAAAGTTGTAAAAAAATCTATCTTCCACGGTATGAAGATAGTCATCTTTTTTTTTGGCGTTGCTGGTAAACCGACCATACGGAATGCGGGAAAAAAAATATGGGCGATTTTCGTTTGCCGGAACCCATCCTTATCGGGGGGTGAAAGTTGTAAAAAAATCTATCTTCCACGGTATGAAGATAGTCATCTTTTTTTTTGGCGTTGCTGGTAAACCGACAATAGGGAATGCGGGAAAAAAAATATGGGCGATTTTCGTTTGCCGGAACCCACCCTTATCGGGGGGTGAAAGTTGTAAAAAAATCTATCTTCCACGGTATGAAGATAGTCATCTTTTTTTTTGGCGTTGCTGGTAAACCAACCATAGGGAATGCGGGAAAAAAAATATGGGCGATTTTCGTTTGCCGGAACCCACCCTTATCGGGGGGTGAAAGTTGGAAAAAAATCTATATTCCACGGTATGAAGATAGTCATCTTTTTTTTTGGCGTTGCTGGTAAACCGACCATAGGGAATGCGGGAAAAAAAATATGGGCGATTTTCGTTTGCCGGAAGTCACCCTTATCAGGGGGTGAAAGTTATAAAAAAATCTATCTTCCACGGTATGAAGATAGTCATCTTTTTTTTGGCGTTGCGGGTAAACCAACCATAGGGAATGCGGGAAAAAAAATATGAGCGATTTTCGTTTGCCGGAAACCACCCTTATCGGGGGGTAAAAGTTGTAAAAAAAATTCTATCTTCCACGGTATGAAGATAGTCATCTTTTTTTTTGGCCTTACGAGTAAACCAACCATAGAGGAGCCAGGAAAAAAATTATGAGCGATTTTCGTTTGCCGGAAGTCACCCTTATCAGGGGGTGAAAGTTGTAAAAAAATCTATCTTCCACGGTATGAAGATAGTCATCTTTTTTTTTGGCGTTGCTGGTAAACCAACCATAGGGAATGCGGGAAAAAAAATATGGGCGATTTTCGTTTGCCGGAAGTCACCCTTATCAGGGGGCGAAAGTTGTAAAAAAATCTATCTTCCACGGTATGAAGATAGTCATCTTTTTTTTTGGCGTTGCTGGTAAACCGACCATAGGGAATGCGGGAAAAAAAATATGGGCGATTTTCGTTTGCCGGAACCCACCCTTATCGGGGGGTGAAAGTTGTAAAAAAATATATCTTCCACGGTATGAAGATAGTCATCTTTTTTTTTGGCGTTGCTGGTAAACCGACCATAGGGAATGCGGGAAAAAAAATATGGGCGATTTTCGTTTGCCGGAAGCCACCCTTATCGGGGGGTGAAAGTTGTAAAAAAATCTATCTTCCACGGTATGAAGATAGTCATCTTTTTTTTTGGCGTTGCTGGTAAACCAACCATAGGGAATGCGGGAAAAAAAATATGGGCGATTTTCGTTTGCCGGAACCCACCCTTATCGGGGGGTGAAAGTTGTAAAAAAATCTATATTCCACGGTATGAAGATAGTCATCTTTTTTTTTGGCGTTGCTGGTAAACCAACCATAGGGAATGCGGGAAAAAAAATATGGGCGATTTTCGTTTGCCGGAAGTCACCCTTATCAGGGGGTGAAAGTTATAAAAAAATCTATCTTCCACGGTATGAAGATAGTCATCTTTTTTTTTGGCGTTGCGGGTAAACCAACCATAGGGAATGCGGGAAAAAAAATATGAGCGATTTTCGTTTGCCGGAAACCACCCTTATCGGGGGGTGAAAGTTGTAAAAAAATATATCTTCCACGGTATGAAGATAGTCATCTTTTTTTTTGGCGTTGCTGGTAAACCAACCATAGGGAATGCGGGAAAAAAAATATGGGCGATTTTCGTTTGCCGGAACCCACCCTTATCGGGGGGTGAAAGTTGTAAAAAAATCTATATTCCACGGTATGAAGATAGTCATCTTTTTTTTTGGCGTTGCTGGTAAACCGACCATAGGGAATGCGGGAAAAAAAATATGAGCGATTTTCGTTTGCCGGAAACCACCCTTATCGGGGGGTAAAAGTTGTAAAAAAATCTATATTCCACGGTATGAAGATAGTCATCTTTTTTTTTGGCGTTGCTGGTAAACCAACCATAGGGAATGCGGGAAAAAAAATATGGGCGATTTTCGTTTGCCGGAACCCACCCTTATCGGGGGGTGAAAGTTGTAAAAAAATCTATCTTCCACGGTATAAAGATAGTCATCTTTTTTTTTGGCGTTATGGATAAACCAACCATAGGGAATCCAGGAAAAAAAATATCAGCGATTTTCGTTTGCCGGAAGTCACCCTTATCAGGGGGTGAAAGTTGTAAAAAAATCTATCTTCCACGGTATGAAGATAGTCATCTTTTTTTTTGGCGTTGCGGGTAAACCAACCATAGGGAATGCGGGGAAAAAAATATGAGCGATTTTCGTTTGCCGGAAACCACCCTTATCGGGGGGGTAAAAGTTGTGAAAAAAATTCTATCTTCCACGGTATGAAGATAGTCATCTTTTTTTTTGGCGTTACGAGTAAACCAACCATAGAGGAGCCAGGAAAAAAAATATGAGCGATTTTCGTTTGCCGGAAGTCACCCTTATCAGGGGGTGAAAGTTGTAAAAAAATCTATCTTCCACGGTATGAAGATAGTCATCTTTTTTTTTGGCGTTGCTGGTAAACCGACCATACGGAATGCGGGAAAAAAAATATGGGCGATTTTCGTTTGCCGGAACCCACCCTTATCGGGGGGTGAAAGTTGTAAAAAAATCTATCTTCCACGGTATGAAGATAGTCATCTTTTTTTTTGGCGTTGCTGGTAAACCGACAATAGGGAATGCGGAAAAAAAAATATGGGCGATTTTCGTTTGCCGGAACCCACCCTTATCGGGGGGTGAAAGTTGTAAAAAAATCTATCTTCCACGGTATGAAGATAGTCATCTTTTTTTTTGGCGTTGCTGGTAAACCGACCATAGGGAATGCGGGAAAAAAAATATGGGCGATTTTCGTTTGCCGGAACCCACGCTTATCGGGGGGTGAAAGTTGTAAAAAAATCTATCTTCCACGGTATGAAGATAGTCATCTTTTTTTTTGGCGTTGCTGGTAAACCAACCATAGGGAATGCGGGAAAAAAAATATGGGCGATTTTCGTTTGCCGGAACCCACCCTTATCGGGGGGTGAAAGTTGTAAAAAAATCTATCTTCCACGGTATGAAGATAGTCATTTTTTTTTTGGCGTTGCTGGTAAACCGACTATAGGGAATGCGGGAAAAAAAATATGGGCGATTTTCGTTTGCCGGAACCCACCCTTATCGGGGGGGTGAAAGTTGTAAAAAAATCTATCCTCCACGGTATGAAGATAGTCATCTTTTTTTTTGGCGTTGCTGGTAAACCGACTATAGGGAATGCGGGAAAAAAAATATGGGCGATTTTCGTTTGCCGGAAGTCACCCTTATCAGGGGGTGAAAGTTATAAAAAAATCTATCTTCCACGGTATAAAGATAGTCATCTTTTTTTTTGGCGTTGCGGGTAAACCAACCATAGGGAATGCGGGAAAAAAAATATGAGCGATTTTCGTTTGCCGGAAGTCACCCTTATCAGGGGGTGAAAGTTGTAAAAAAATCTATCTTCCACGGTATGAAGATAGTCATCTTTTTTTTTGGCGTTGCGGGTAAACCAACCATAGGGAATGCGGGGAAAAAAATATGAGCGATTTTCGTTTGCCGGAAACCACCCTTATCGGGGGGTAAAAGTTGTGAAAAAAATTCTATCTTCCACGGTATGAAGATAGTCATCTTTTTTTTTGGCGTTACGAGTAAACCAACCATAGAGGAGCCAGGAAAAAAAATATGAGCGATTTTCGTTTGCCGGAAGTCACCCTTATCAGGGGGTGAAAGTTGTAAAAAAATCTATCTTCCACGGTATGAAGATAGTCATCTTTTTTTTTGGCGTTGCTGGTAAACCGACCATACGGAATGCGGGAAAAAAAATATGGGCGATTTTCGTTTGCCGGAACCCATCCTTATCGGGGGGTGAAAGTTGTAAAAAAATCTATCTTCCACGGTATGAAGATAGTCATCTTTTTTTTTGGCGTTGCTGGTAAACCGACAATAGGGAATGCGGGAAAAAAAATATGGGCGATTTTCGTTTGCCGGAACCCACCCTTATCGGGGGGTGAAAGTTGTAAAAAAATCTATCTTCCACGGTATGAAGATAGTCATCTTTTTTTTTGGCGTTGCTGGTAAACCAACCATAGGGAATGCGGGAAAAAAAATATGGGCGATTTTCGTTTGCCGGAACCCACCCTTATCGGGGGGTGAAAGTTGGAAAAAAATCTATATTCCACGGTATGAAGATAGTCATCTTTTTTTTTGGCGTTGCTGGTAAACCGACCATAGGGAATGCGGGAAAAAAAATATGGGCGATTTTCGTTTGCCGGAAGTCACCCTTATCAGGGGGTGAAAGTTATAAAAAAATCTATCTTCCACGGTATGAAGATAGTCATCTTTTTTTTGGCGTTGCGGGTAAACCAACCATAGGGAATGCGGGAAAAAAAATATGAGCGATTTTCGTTTGCCGGAAACCACCCTTATCGGGGGGTAAAAGTTGTAAAAAAAATTCTATCTTCCACGGTATGAAGATAGTCATCTTTTTTTTTGGCGTTGCTGGTAAACCAACCATAGGGAATGCGGGAAAAAAAATATGGGCGATTTTCGTTTGCCGGAAGTCACCCTTATCAGGGGGCGAAAGTTGTAAAAAAATCTATCTTCCACGGTATGAAGATAGTCATCTTTTTTTTTGGCGTTGCTGGTAAACCGACCATAGGGAATGCGGGAAAAAAAATATGGGCGATTTTCGTTTGCCGGAACCCACCCTTATCGGGGGGTGAAAGTTGTAAAAAAATATATCTTCCACGGTATGAAGATAGTCATCTTTTTTTTTGGCGTTGCTGGTAAACCGACCATAGGGAATGCGGGAAAAAAAATATGGGCGATTTTCGTTTGCCGGAAGTCACCCTTATCTGGGGGTGAAAGTTGTAAAAAAATCTATCTTCCACGGTATGAAGATAGTCATCTTTTTTTTTGGCGTTGCTGGTAAACCAACCATAGGGAATGCGGGAAAAAAAATATGGGCGATTTTCGTTTGCCGGAACCCACCCTTATCGGGGGGTGAAAGTTGTAAAAAAATCTATATTCCACGGTATGAAGATAGTCATCTTTTTTTTTGGCGTTGCTGGTAAACCAACCATAGGGAATGCGGGAAAAAAAATATGGGCGATTTTCGTTTGCCGGAAGTCACCCTTATCAGGGGGTGAAAGTTATAAAAAAATCTATCTTCCACGGTATGAAGATAGTCATCTTTTTTTTTGGCGTTGCGGGTAAACCAACCATAGGGAATGCGGGAAAAAAAATATGAGCGATTTTCGTTTGCCGGAAACCACCCTTATCGGGGGGTGAAAGTTGTAAAAAAATATATCTTCCACGGTATGAAGATAGTCATCTTTTTTTTTGGCGTTGCTGGTAAACCAACCATAGGGAATGCGGGAAAAAAAATATGGGCGATTTTCGTTTGCCGGAACCCACCCTTATCGGGGGGTGAAAGTTGTAAAAAAATCTATATTCCACGGTATGAAGATAGTCATCTTTTTTTTTGGCGTTGCTGGTAAACCGACCATAGGGAATGCGGGAAAAAAAATATGAGCGATTTTCGTTTGCCGGAAACCACCCTTATCGGGGGGTAAAAGTTGTAAAAAAATCTATATTCCACGGTATGAAGATAGTCATCTTTTTTTTTGGCGTTGCTGGTAAACCAACCATAGGGAATGCGGGAAAAAAAATATGGGCGATTTTCGTTTGCCGGAACCCACCCTTATCGGGGGGTGAAAGTTGTAAAAAAATCTATATTCCACGGTATGAAGATAGTCATCTTTTTTTTTGGCGTTGCTGGTAAACCAACCATAGGGAATGCGGGAAAAAAAATATGGGCGATTTTCGTTTGCCGGAAGTCACCCTTATCAGGGGGTGAAAGTTATAAAAAAATCTATCTTCCACGGTATGAAGATAGTCATCTTTTTTTTTGGCGTTGCGGGTAAACCAACCATAGGGAATGCGGGAAAAAAAATATGAGCGATTTTCGTTTGCCGGAAACCACCCTTATCGGGGGGTAAAAGTTGTAAAAAAAATTCTATCTTCCACGGTATAAAGATAGTCATCTTTTTTTTTGGCGTTGCTGGTAAACCGACAATAGGGAATGCGGAAAAAAAAATATGGGCGATTTTCGTTTGCCGGAACCCACCCTTATCGGGGGGTGAAAGTTGTAAAAAAATCTATCTTCCACGGTATGAAGATAGTCATCTTTTTTTTTGGCGTTGCTGGTAAACCGACCATAGGGAATGCGGGAAAAAAAATATGGGCGATTTTCGTTTGCCGGAACCCACGCTTATCGGGGGGTGAAAGTTGTAAAAAAATCTATCTTCCACGGTATGAAGATAGTCATCTTTTTTTTTGGCGTTGCTGGTAAACCAACCATAGGGAATGCGGGAAAAAAAATATGGGCGATTTTCGTTTGCCGGAACCCACCCTTATCGGGGGGTGAAAGTTGTAAAAAAATCTATCTTCCACGGTATGAAGATAGTCATTTTTTTTTTGGCGTTGCTGGTAAACCGACAATAGGGAATGCGGGAAAAAAAATATGGGCGATTTTCGTTTGCCGGAACCCACCCTTATCGGGGGGTGAAAGTTGTAAAAAAATCTATCCTCCACGGTATGAAGATAGTCATCTTTTTTTTTGGCGTTGCTGGTAAACCGACTATAGGGAATGCGGGAAAAAAAATATGGGCGATTTTCGTTTGCCGGAAGTCACCCTTATCAGGGGGTGAATGTTATAAAAAAATCTATCTTCCACGGTATGAAGATAGTCATCTTTTTTTTTGGCGTTGCGGGTAAACCAACCATAGGGAATGCGGGAAAAAAAATATCAGCGATTTTCGTTTGCCGGAAGTCACCCTTATCAGGGGGTGAAAGTTGTAAAAAAATCTATCTTCCACGGTATGAAGATAGTCATCTTTTTTTTTGGCGTTGCGGGTAAACCAACCATAGGGAATGCGGGGAAAAAAATATGAGCGATTTTCGTTTGCCGGAAACCACCCTTATCGGGGGGTAAAAGTTGTGAAAAAAATTCTATCTTCCACGGTATGAAGATAGTCATCTTTTTTTTTGGCGTTACGAGTAAACCAACCATAGAGGAGCCAGGAAAAAAAATATGAGCGATTTTCGTTTGCCGGAAGTCACCCTTATCAGGGGGTGAAAGTTGTAAAAAAATCTATCTTCCACGGTATGAAGATAGTCATCTTTTTTTTTGGCGGTGCTGGTAAACCGACCATACGGAATGCGGGAAAAAAAATATGGGCGATTTTCGTTTGCCGGAACCCACCCTTATCGGGGGGTGAAAGTTGTAAAAAAATCTATCTTCCACGGTATGAAGATAGTCATCTTTTTTTTTGGCGTTGCTGGTAAACCGACAATAGGGAATGCGGGAAAAAAAATATGGGCGATTTTCGTTTGCCGGAACCCACCCTTATCGGGGGGTGAAAGTTGTAAAAAAATCTATCTTCCACGGTATGAAGATAGTCATCTTTTTTTTTGGCGTTGCTGGTAAACCAACCATAGGGAATGCGGGAAAAAAAATATGGGCGATTTTCGTTTGCCGGAACCCACCCTTATCGGGGGGTGAAAGTTGGAAAAAAATCTATATTCCACGGTATGAAGATAGTCATCTTTTTTTTTGGCGTTGCTGGTAAACCGACCATAGGGAATGCGGGAAAAAAAATATGGGCGATTTTCGTTTGCCGGAAGTCACCCTTATCAGGGGGTGAAAGTTATAAAAAAATCTATCTTCCACGGTATAAAGATAGTCATCTTTTTTTTGGCGTTGCGGGTAAACCAACCATAGGGAATGCGGGAAAAAAAATATGAGCGATTTTCGTTTGCCGGAAACCACCCTTATCGGGGGGTAAAAGTTGTAAAAAAAATTCTATCTTCCACGGTATGAAGATAGTCATCTTTTTTTTTGGCCTTACGAGTAAACCAACCATAGAGGAGCCAGGAAAAAAATTATGAACGATTTTCGTTTGCCGGAAGTCACCCTTATCAGGGGGTGAAAGTTGTAAAAAAATCTATCTTCCACGGTATGAAGATAGTCATCTTTTTTTTTGGCGTTGCTGGTAAACCAACCATAGGGAATGCGGGAAAAAAAATATGGGCGATTTTCGTTTGCCGGAAGTCACCCTTATCAGGGGGCGAAAGTTGTAAAAAAATCTATCTTCCACGGTATGAAGATAGTCATCTTTTTTTTTGGCGTTGCTGGTAAACCGACCATAGGGAATGCGGGAAAAAAAATATGGGCGATTTTCGTTTGCCGGAACCCACCCTTATCGGGGGGTGAAAGTTGTAAAAAAATATATCTTCCACGGTATGAAGATAGTCATCTTTTTTTTTGGCGTTGCTGGTAAACCGACCATAGGGAATGCGGGAAAAAAAATATGGGCGATTTTCGTTTGCCGGAAGCCACCCTTATCGGGGGGTGAAAGTTGTAAAAAAATCTATCTTCCACGGTATGAAGATAGTCATCTTTTTTTTTGGCGTTGCTGGTAAACCAACCATAGGGAATGCGGGAAAAAAAATATGGGCGATTTTCGTTTGCCGGAACCCACCCTTATCGGGGGGTGAAAGTTGTAAAAAAATCTATATTCCACGGTATGAAGATAGTCATCTTTTTTTTTGGCGTTGCTGGTAAACCAACCATAGGGAATGCGGGAAAAAAAATATGGGCGATTTTCGTTTGCCGGAAGTCACCCTTATCAGGGGGTGAAAGTTGTAAAAAAATCTATCTTCCACGGTATGAAGATAGTCATCTTTTTTTTTGGCGTTGCGGGTAAACCAACCATAGGGAATGCGGGAAAAAAAATATGAGCGATTTTCGTTTGCCGGAAACCACCCTTATCGGGGGGTGAAAGTTGTAAAAAAATATATCTTCCACGGTATGAAGATAGTCATCTTTTTTTTTGGCGTTGCTGGTAAACCAACCATAGGGAATGCGGGAAAAAAAATATGGGCGATTTTCGTTTGCCGGAACCCACCCTTATCGGGGGGTGAAAGTTGTAAAAAAATCTATATTCCACGGTATGAAGATAGTCATCTTTTTTTTTGGCGTTGCTGGTAAACCGACCATAGGGAATGCGGGAAAAAAAATATGAGCGATTTTCGTTTGCCGGAAACCACCCTTATCGGGGGGTAAAAGTTGTAAAAAAATCTATATTCCACGGTATGAAGATAGTCATCTTTTTTTTTGGCGTTGCTGGTAAACCAACCATAGGGAATGCGGGAAAAAAAATATGGGCGATTTTCGTTTGCCGGAACCCACCCTTATCGGGGGGTGAAAGTTGTAAAAAAATCTATATTCCACGGTATGAAGATAGTCATCTTTTTTTTTGGCGTTGCTGGTAAACCAACCATAGGGAATGCGGGAAAAAAAATATGGGCGATTTTCGTTTGCCGGAAGTCACCCTTATCAGGGGGTGAAAGTTATAAAAAAATCTATCTGCCACGGTATGAAGATAGTCATCTTTTTTTTTGGCGTTGCGGGTAAACCAACCATAGGGAATGCGGGAAAAAAAATATGAGCGATTTTCGTTTGCCGGAAACCACCCTTATCGGGGGGTAAAAGTTGTAAAAAAAATTCTATCTTCCACGGTATGAAGATAGTCATCTTTTTTTTTGGCCTTACGCGTAAACCAACCATAGAGGAGCCAGGAAAAAAATTATGAGCGATTTTCGTTTGCCGGAAGTCACCCTTATCAGGGGGTGAAAGTTGTAAAAAAATCTATCTTCCACGGTATGAAGATAGTCATCTTTTTTTTTGGCGTTGCTGGTAAACCAACCATAGGGAATGCGGGAAAAAAAATATGGGCGATTTTCGTTTGCCGGAAGTCACCCTTATCAGGGGGTGAAAGTTGTAAAAAAATCTATCTTCCACGGTATGAAGATAGTCATCTTTTTTTTTGGCGTTGCCGGTAAACCGACCATAGGGAATGCGGGAAAAAAAATATGGGCGATTTTCGTTTGCCGGAACCCACCCTTATCGGGGGGTGAAAGTTGTAAAAAAATCTATCTTCCACGGTATGAAGATAGTCATCTTTTTTTTTGGCGTTGCTGGTAAACCAACCATAGGGAATGCGGGAAAAAAAATATGGGCGATTTTCGTTTGCCGGAACCCACCCTTATCGGGGGGTGAAAGTTGTAAAAAAATCTATCTTCCACGGTATGAAGATAGTCATCTTTTTTATTGGCGTTGCTAGTAAACCAACCATAGGGAATGCGGGAAAAAAAATATGGGCGATTTTCGTTTGCCGGAACCCACCCTTATCGGGGGGTGAAAGTTGTAAAAAAATATATCTTCCACGGTATGAAGATAGTCATCTTTTTTTTTGGCGTTGCTGGTAAACCGACCATAGGGAATGCGGGAAAAAAAATATGGGCGATTTTCGTTTGCCGGAACCCACCCTTATCGGGGGGGTGAAAGTTGTAAAAAAATCTATCTTCCACGGTATGAAGATAGTCATCTTTTTTATTGGCGTTGCTAGTAAACCAACCATAGGGAATGCGGGAAAAAAAATATGGGCGATTTTCGTTTGCCGGAACCCACCCTTATCGGGGGGTGAAAGTTGTAAAAAAGTATATCTTCCACGGTATGAAGATAGTCATCTTTTTTTTTGGCGTTGCTGGTAAACCGACCATAGGGAATGCGGGAAAAAAAATATGGGCGATTTTCGTTTGCCGGAACCCACCCTTATCGGGGGGTGAAAGTTGTAAAAAAATCTATCTTCCACGGTATGAAGATAGTCATCTTTTTTTTTGGCGTTGCTGGTAAACCAACCATAGGGAATGCGGGAAAAAAAATATGGGCGATTTTCGTTTGCCGGAAGTCACCCTTATCAGGGGGTGAAAGTTATAAAAAAATCTATCTTCCACGGTATGAAGATAGTCATCTTTTTTTTTGGCGTTGCGGGTAAACCAACCATAGGGAATGCGGGAAAAAAAATATCAGCGATTTTCGTTTGCCGGAAGTCACCCTTATCAGGGGGTGAAAGTTGTAAAAAAATCTATCTTCCACGGTATGAAGATAGTCATCTTTTTTTTTGGCGTTGCTGGTAAACCGACCGTACGGAATGCGGGGAAAAAAATATGGGCGATTTTCGTTTGCCGGAACCCACCCTTATCGGGGGGTGAAAGTTGTAAAAAAATCTATATTCCACGGTATGAAGATAGTCATCTTTTTTTTTGGCGTTGCTGGTAAACCGACCATAGGGAATGCGGGAAAAAAAATATGGGCGATTTTCGTTTGCCGGAAGTCACCCTTATCAGGGGGTGAAAGTTATAAAAAAATCTATCTTCCACGGTATGAAGATAGTCATCTTTTTTTTTGGCGTTGCGGGTAAACCAACCATAGGGAATGCGGGAAAAAAAATATGAGCGATTTTCGTTTGCCGGAAACCACCCTTATCGGGGGGTAAAAGTTGTAAAAAAAATTCTATCTTCCACGGTATGAAGATAGTCATCTTTTTTTTTGGCCTTACGAGTAAACCAACCATAGAGGAGCCAGGAAAAAAATTATGAGCGATTTTCGTTTGCCGGAAGTCACCCTTATCAGGGGGTGAAAGTTGTAAAAAAATCTATCTTCCACGGTATGAAGATAGTCATCTTTTTTTTTGGCGTTGCTGGTAAACCAACCATAGGGAATGCGGGAAAAAAAATATGGGCGATTTTCGTTTGCCGGAAGTCACCCTTATCAGGGGGTGAAAGTTGTAAAAAAATCTATCTTCCACGGTATGAAGATAGTCATCTTTTTTTTTGGCGTTGCTGGTAAACCGACCATAGGGAATGCGGGAAAAAAAATATGGGCGATTTTCGTTTGCCGGAACCCACCCTTATCGGGGGGTGAAAGTTGTAAAAAAATCTATCTTCCACGGTATGAACATAGTCATCTTTTTTATTGGCGTTGCTAGTAAACCAACCATAGAGGAGCCAGGAAAAAAATTATGGGCGATTTTCGTTTGCCGGAACCCACCCTTATCGGGGGGTGAAAGTTGTAAAAAAATCTATCTTCCACGGTATGAAGATAGTCATCTTTTTTTTTGGCGTTGCTGGTAAACCGACCATAGGGAATGCGGGAAAAAAAATATGGGCGATTTTCGTTTGCCGGAACCCACCCTTATCGGGGGGTGAAAGTTGTAAAAAAATATATCTTCCACGGTATGAAGATAGTCATCTTTTTTTTTGGCGTTGCTGGTAAACCGACCATAGGGAATGCGGGAAAAAAAATATGGGCGATTTTCGTTTGCCGGAACCCACCCTTATCGGGGGGTGAAAGTTGTAAAAAAATCTATCTTCCACGGTATGAAGATAGTCATCTTTTTTTTTGGCGTTGCTGGTAAACCAACCATAGGGAATGCGGGAAAAAAAATATGGGCGATTTTCGTTTGCCGGAACCCACCCTTATCGGGGGGTGAAAGTTGTAAAAAAATCTATATTCCACGGTATGAAGATAGTCATCTTTTTTTTTGGCGTTGCTGGTAAACCAACCATAGGGAATGCGGGAAAAAAAATATGGGCGATTTTCGTTTGCCGGAAGTCACCCTTATCGGGGGGTGAAAGTTGTAAAAAAATCTATATTCCACGGTATGAAGATAGTCATCTTTTTTTTTGGCGTTGCTGGTAAACCAACCATAGGGAATGCGGGAAAAAAAATATGGGCGATTTTCGTTTGCCGGAAGTCACCCTTATCAGGGGGTGAAAGTTATAAAAAAATCTATCTTCCACGGTATGAAGATAGTCATCTTTTTTTTTGGCGTTGCTGGTAAACCAACCATAGGGAATGCGGGAAAAAAAATATGGGCGATTTTCGTTTGCCGGAAGTCACCCTTATCAGGGGGTGAAAGTTGTAAAAAAATCTATCTTCCACGGTATGAAGATAGTCATCTTTTTTTTTGGCGTTGCTGGTAAACCGACCATAGGGAATGCGGGAAAAAAAATATGGGCGATTTTCGTTTGCCGGAACCCACCCTTATCGGGGGGTGAAAGTTGTAAAAAAATCTATCTTCCACGGTATGAAGATAGTCATCTTTTTTTTTGGCGTTGCTGGTAAACCAACCATAGGGAATGCGGGAAAAAAAATATGGGCGATTTTCGTTTGCCGGAACCCACCCTTATCGGGGGGGTGAAGGTTGTAAAAAAATCTATCTTCCACGGTATGAAGATAGTCATCTTTTTTTTGGCGTTGCTGGTAAACCAACCATAGGGAATGCGGGAAAAAAAATATGGGCGATTTTCGTTTGCCGGAACCCACCCTTATCGGGGGGGTGAAGGTTGTAAAAAAATCTATCTTCCACGGTATGAAGATAGTCATCTTTTTTTTTGGCGTTGCTGGTAAACCAACCATAGGGAATGCGGGAAAAAAAATATGGGCGATTTTCGTTTGCCGGAAGTCACCCTTATCAGGGGGTGAAAGTTGTAAAAAAATCTATCTTCCACGGTATGAAGATAGTCATCTTTTTTTTTGGCGTTGCTGGTAAACCGACTATAGGGAATGCGGGAAAAAAAATATGGGCGATTTTCGTTTGCCGGAACCCACCCTTATCGGGGGGTGAAAGTTGTAAAAAAATCTATCTTCCACGGTATGAAGATAGTCATCTTTTTTTTTGGCGTTGCTGGTAAACCGACCATAGGGAATGCGGGAAAAAAAATATGGGCGATTTTCGTTTGCCGGAACCCACCCTTATCGGGGGGTGAAAGTTGTAAAAAAATCTATCTTCCACGGTATGAAGATAGTCATCTTTTTTTTTGGCGTTGCTGGTAAACCAACCATAGGGAATGCGGGAAAAAAAATATGGGCGATTTTCGTTTGCCGGAACCCACCCTTATCGGGGGGTGAAAGTTGTAAAAAAATCTATCTTCCACGGTATGAAGATAGTCATCTTTTTTTTGGCGTTGCTGGTAAACCGACCATAGGGAATGCGGGAAAAAAAATATGGGCGATTTTCGTTTGCCGGAACCCACCCTTATCGGGGGGTGAAAGTTGTAAAAAAATCTATCTTCCACGGTATGAAGATAGTCATCTTTTTTTTTGGCGTTGCTGGTAAACCGACCATAGGGAATGCGGGAAAAAAAATATGGGCGATTTTCGTTTGCCGGAACCCACCCTTATCGGGGGGTGAAAGTTGTAAAAAAATCTATCTTCCACGGTATGAAGATAGTCATCTTTTTTTTTGGCGTTGCTGGTAAACCGACTATAGGGAATGCGGGAAAAAAAATATGGGCGATTTTCGTTTGCCGGAAGTCACCCTTATCAGGGGGTGAAAGTTATAAAAAAATCTATCTTCCACGGTATGAAGATAGTCATCTTTTTTTTTGGCGTTGCGGGTAAACCAACCATAGGGAATGCGGGAAAAAAAATATGAGCGATTTTCGTTTGCCGGAACCCACCCTTATCGGGGGGTGAAAGTTGTAAAAAAATCTATCTTCCACGGTATGAAGACAGTCATCTTTTTTTTTGGCGTTGCGGGTAAACCAACCATAGGGAATGCGGGAAAAAAAATATGAGCGATTTTCGTTTGCCGGAAACCACCCTTATCGGGGGGTGAAAGTTGTAAAGAAATCTATCTTCCACGGTATGACGATAGTCATCTTTTTTTTGGCGTTGCGGGTAAACCAACCATAGGGAATGCGGGAAAAAAAATATGGGCGATTTTCGTTTGCCGGAAACCACCCTTATCGGGGGGTGAACGTTGTAAAAAAATATATCTTCCACGGTATGAAGATAGTCATCTTTTTTTTTGGCGTTGCTGGTAAACCGACCATATGGAATGCGGGAAAAAAATATGGGCGATTTTCGTTTGCCGGAATCCACCCTTATCAGGGGATGAAAGTTGTAAAAAAATCTATCTTCCACGGTATGAAGATAGCCATCTTTTTTTTTGGCGTTGCCGTCGAAATGGAACCATTTTTCGTATTTGCGTCCGCCATATTGAATCCGCCATTTTGAATTTTCAAAAACCGATTCCAGATTCGGATTCAGCGACCCCAAAAACCATTAGGTACTCACTTTCGTCGAAATGAAACCATTTTTCAAATTTGCGTCCGCCATATTGGATCCGCCATTTTCAATTTTGGAAATCTGATATCAAATTCGAAGTCAGCGACCCTAAAAACCTTAACTGAGACTTTATAGCAAATCTATGAAATTTTTTTTCCAACACAAAAATGGCACGAAAATCTCTTTTTCACCTCACTGCGAAAGGGTTAACGTGTACCTTATATTCAGTCGAATTCAACGACCTGTGATATTATGACATTGAAATGATTTTTCAACAAAATACACGTGTTAAAACAGTAAATCGTGATGGCATTGACAATAAGAATATTTGAATAATGTAATTGAATTTGTGGGAATCCAACGACCTATGATATCATGACCTTAAAATGAATTTTCACCAAAATGCTTTTGTGAAAAACCATTTTAAGTTCATAATATCATAGGTCGTTGGATCCGTCTGAACATCAGCTACCACGTCTGAATTAAAAAAAACACGTTCCCACTTGAAAAACCATTGATGACCTTGAGAACGCAAAAACTATGACCATGACAACAATGAATTTTTCACCACTGTATCAGCCTTTCGAAATCAATTAAATTACCTCCTGACATTTCTGTTGTCACTCTAAAGGTAACAAAGAAATTAGGAGTGGTCACGTTGAATGGTCCACCCTGTGTAGTTCCGTCGCTCACAGAAAAAAAATTATCGATTTTTGTATCGTAAATGTATATCCCGCCCTAACGTAAACCAGAAATGTTAAGATTACACCTAATATTATATGCAATATCAGACCTAACCCAAAGAAAACGAAACAAGTTTTTATATGCAGATTTATATTGCAACGTTCGGAATGATTTGAACAGAAGGTAAGTATTTTTTTGGTCGAATCGGCCAGAAGAAATTGGAGTAAATTAGAAATATTTATTTTCATTGGATCCGTACGATGCAAACTTTAATGCCATGGATGGCCGTAGTTAGTTGAAATCCCTTTGGTTATTAAGCTCGGTTGACAAATTTTTTGAAAATCGCCGCCCAGCCACATCGTACTCTTTAAGTCGCAAAACCGTATCTAACTCCCGTTCCCCGTAAGGGAGGCCGTCGTCACACACAAAGCTAGAAACATACATAAACACACACACATTGGCATACATCGCGCTCTCCGCTGATCGTATACATGTGTGACACTGTATAATGATGCTTTCTCACTCGCACCCGCACGCTTTGTTACGTGCTCGGCGGTGCTGTGTCCAACGCTACCATACCGCCTGTGAGGGAACGCTGTGCGTTCTCACTCTTGCTCGGGCGTCTTTTACGTTTTCATCCGAGCGCCCTCGGCAATGGTCGGCTACCTCCTACCAGTGCAGCCAGATCGCGCGTAAAAGTTACCCCCTCTCTAGTCTCTTACGCGCCCATCACACAATCATAGTACTGCGTGTCCGTGAGCGAGCGACGCGCGGCATCTTCGGTAAGAGCCGAGCACGGTCGAAGTGTCCCGACCGCGCCTTCGGCAGCTACACCAATACATGGACGCTGAGCACGTTCATGTGCGGCGAAGCCGAAACGAAGGCTGCGAGGGAAAAAGCAATCTGAGCACGACTCGCGCGTGACGTCACCCGATGGCACGCGCGAGGCTTTTAGATGATTTCAATGCTTATTTAGCTCTTGATTCTCTGCGTTATTAATGTATACAAAAAATGTATCGCGCACTCTGATCGCTTATTTTTTTAGTTTATACGTTAATTTAAATATAATAATAAATCTAAATCACAACTTATTTATCTTATATAAAATTGTTTACGCTTTACTCACACCCATCCTTATGCCAAATAAATTATAATTCATAAAAGTAAGCGGAATTATATTTATATTCGTATTATATTAATTCTCATACTTTCATCAAGCGATAAAGCATTATCCCCAAAAACAAACCAATCATCCATCCGGCCGCGAATCGTAAGTACCAGAAAGTGCACATATTCTACAACGGTGCGATGGTCCCGTAGGTCGCGTTCCTAGCTTCGGTCCGCAGGGGCCCCTAGTGCAAATTTTTCTCCAAATTGTTCATAATTTCTCATATTTTAGTCATATTTGAGATTTTCGGAGAAATAATTATTTAAAACAGATTCAAGTACTGGTCTGTTTCCCAAAAACACATTTTTTTTACTGAAAATTCATGATTTCTCATTTCTTTCCCGGAAATTTCTCTTTTTCCTATGACCTGAGTGAACGGCTGCGGAGATATTCAGAGAAAGTTAAAGATGAAAAGAAATGAGATTTTCGTTAAAAAAACTTTTTATTATTATTATTTTTTTCCGGAAATTTTCCTTTTTCCTATTAACTGAGTGAACGACTGCGAAGATATTCGGAGAAAATGTAAAGATGAAAAAAAAATGAAATTTTCGTAAAAAAAACTTGATATTATTTTTTTTCCGGAACTTTTTCTTTTTCCTATTGAGTGAACGGCTGCGGAGATATTCGGAGAAAAGTTATAGATGAAAAAAATGAGATTTTCGTAAAAAAAAACTTATTACATTTTTTTATCCCTTATAATTCTGAGAAATAATGAATTTCCGAAATTTTTGCAAACACTATTTTCGTTAAGGGGTAACACCACTGTAACGGCCTGCCACGAAGCGTTTTAGACAAATAATACTTGGGGTAATTATTACAAAATGGCGACACTGCAGAAAATTCTTCCGAGGCATATTAAACTTAAGGTGCTCTGCGGCACGTAGTATTACTTGTGCCAATTTTAATCTGGACGAAATAATTTTTTAAAATTAAATCAAGACGAGTGTAGCTTGTGAACCACGTAGGCGATTTTAGAAATATTGATTTTTGAATAATTGCCAAGTGACAAAAAATGTTCATTTAGACTTAATAAAGCATAATTCTTTTTTTTTAGATTAAAATTGGCACAGTTATACCGCGTGCCGCAGAGGTTCGACATGCTTCGGAAGAATTGCTGCAGTGTCGCCATTTTGTAATATTTTCGGATAAAAATTTCTAGCAATATACTTAAATATATGATCAATAAATACCGCAAGTATTATTTGTTCATCACATTTTCTTCCGCCAAAAAAAATATTAAAAAATACGCTTCTTGTAAGGCCGTTACAGTGGTGTTACCCCTTAAAGTCTTCATATAATTTTCGAGATTTTCCCGTGATCGTAATTAAAATGATGAAATATTCGGAGAAATTCGGAGAAACTCGGATGTTTGCGTAAAAATAATTGTCCGCAAAACTCCGAAGTCTTCATATTTGTTCCAATTCATAGAAAAATTCGGAAAAAATCTGAAAAATTTTTCGGAAAAAATCGGCGTTTTTCGGAAAATATTTGGACCAGTGGCGCGGGATCGTTCCCCTCGCTCAGTGCTTTTTTAAAATTATTATTACTATTAGTTCTTATTTGATCAGTTATTTTTATTAGTAATCATTATGATTTTAATTAGTTATCTTTTAGTGTCGAAAAATGTATCGTGCACTCTGACCGCTTATTTTATTAGTTTGTACGTTAATGTAAATACAATAATAAATCTAAATTACAACTTATTTATCTTCTAAAAAATTGTTTGCGCTTTACTCACACCCGTCCCTATGCCAAATAAATTGTAATTCATAAAAGTAAGCGAAAATATATGTATATTCATATTATTATATTCATTCTCATATACTTTCATCAAGCGATAAAGCATTATAATAATGCTTTATCATAATGCATTATCATAATGCTTTATCGCTTGATGAAAGTAAATGAGAATGAATATAATAATATGAATATAAATATATTTCCGCTTACTTTTATGAATTACAATTTATTTGGCATAGGGACGGGTGTGAGTAAGGCGCAAACAATTTTTTAGAAGATAAATAAGTTGTAATTTAGATTTATTATTGTATTTAAATTAACGTACAAACTAATAAAATAAGCGGTCAGAGAGCGCGATAAATTTTTCGACACTAAAAGATAACTAATTAAAATCATAATGATTACTAATAAAAATAACTAATCAAAGAAGAATTAATGGTAATAATAATTTAAAAAAAAGCACTGAGCGCGGGGTACGATCCCGCGCCCCCTAGTGCAAATTTTTTTCCGAAAAACTCCGATTTTTTCCGGAAAAATTTTCCCATTTTTTCTATGATTTGGAACAAATATGAAGAATTCGGAGTTTTGCGGACAATTATTTTTACGCAAACATCCGAGTTTTTCCGATTTTTTTTCGAATTTTTCCGAATATTTCATCATTTTAATCACGATCACGGGAAAATCTTGGAAATTATATGAAGACTCTAAGGGGTAACACCACTAACTGCCTTACAGGAGGCGTATTTTTTAATATTTTTTTTGGCGGAAGAAAATGTGATAAACAAATAATACTTGCGGTATTTATTGTGCATATATTTAAGTATATGGCTATAAATTTTTATCCGAAAATATTACACAATGGCGACACTGCAGCAATTCTTCCGAAGCATGTCGAACCTCTGTGGCACGCAGTATAACTGTGCCAATTTTAATCTAAAAAAAAGAATTTTGTTTTATTAAGTCTACATAAGTGTAGCTACTGAACCCCGTAGGAGATTTTCGATAAGTTAATTTAAACAATATTTATTAAAAAATAACTGTCATAAAAAAATTGAACATTTTTAGTCAAATACTCGGCAATTACTCAAAAATCAATATTTCTAAAATCCCCTACGTGGTTCACTAGCTACACTCATCTAGATTTAATTAAAAAAAAATTATTTCGTCCAGATTAAAATTGGCACAAGTTATACTGCGTGCCGTAGAGTACCTTAAGTTCAACATGCCTCGGAAGAATTTGCTGCAGTGTCGCCATTTTGTAATATTTTCCCATAATTTTTTTTTGCTATATACTTCAATATATGCTTAATAATTAGCCCAAGTATTCTTTGTCTAAAACGCTTCGTGGCAGGCCGTTACAATGGTGTTACCCCGTAAGGAAAATAATGTTTGCAAAAATTTCGGAAATTCATTATTTCTCAGAATTATGAGGGATAAAAAAATGTAATAAGTTTTTTTTACGAAAATCTTATTTTTTTTCATCTACAACTTTTCTCCGAATATCTCCGCAGCCGTTTACTCAATAGGAAAAAAAAAGTTCCGGAAAAAAAATATCAAGTTTTTTTTACGAAAATCTCATTTTTTTTCATCTTTAAATTTTCTCCGAATATCTCCGCAGCCGTTCACTCAGGTAATAGGAAAAGGAAAATTTCTGGAAAAAAAAATAATAATAAAAAGTTTTTTTAACGAAAATCTCATTTCTTTTCATCTTTAACTTTTCTCCGAATATCTCCGCAGCCGTTCACTCAGGTCATCGGAAAAGGGAAATTTCTGGAAAAAAATAATAATAATAAAAAGTTTTTTTAACGAAAATCTCATTTCTTTTCATCGTTAACTTTTCTCCGAATATCTCCGCAGCCGTTCACTCAGGTCATCGGAAAAAGAGAAATTTCCGGGAAAAAAAATGAGAAATCATTAATTCTAAGTAAAAAAAATGTGTTTTTGGCAAATAGACCAGTACTTGAATCTGTTTTAAATCGTTTTTTCTCGGAAAATCTCAGATATGACTAAAATATGAGAAATTATGAAAAACTTGGAGAAAAATTTGCACTGGGGGCCCCTGTGGACCGAAGCCAGGAACGCTACCAACGGGACCATCTCATCGCTTGTAGAATATGTGCGCTTTCTGGTACTTAAAATTCGCGGCCGGATGGATGATTGGCTTGTTTTTGGGAATCATGCTTTGTCGCTTGATGAACGTATGAAAATTAATATAATAATACGAATATAAATATAATTCCGCTTACTTTTATGAATTATAATTTATTTGGCATAAGGACGGGTGTGAGTAAAGCTTAAACAATTTTATATAAGATAAATAAGTTGTGATTTAGATTTATTATTATATTTAAATTAACGTATAAACTAAAAAATAAGCGATCAGAGTGCGCGATACCTTTTTTTGTATACATTAATAACGCAGAGAATCAAGAGCTAAATAAGCATTGAAATCATCTAAAAGCCTCGCGCGTGCCGTCGGCTGACGTCACGCGCGAGTCGTGCTCAGATTGCTTTTTCCCTCGAAGCCTTCGTTTAAGCTTGACCGCACATGAATGTGCTCAGCGTCCATGTATTGGTGTAACTGCCGAAGGCGCGGTCGGGACACTTCGACCGTGCTCGGCTCTTTCCGAAGATGCCGCGCGTCGCTCGCTCACGGACACGCACTACTATGATTGTGTGATGGGCTCGTAAGAGACTAGAGAGGGGGTAACTTTTACGCGCGATCTGGCTGCACTGCCTCCTTCCCCTCTTGCGCGAACGAAAAACGACCAGGGCCTTTCGTTTAGCAAGCTGCTTCGCATCGACGACCGGGTGTTGGTGATCCCCACTCCCCACTCTTCAGGCACATTCGCCGCGCAGTGAGACTCCGTAAGGCCTGGCTCTTACTCGGCGGTCGATGTGGCGTTGAGGGGTTACGTGGGTTTCGAAGCCAAAAAAGCATATTTGCGTATTCTAAAAAACAATATACACATTATTTTATTCAAAATGTAAAGCACAAGACCAACAATTCAATATTTAAAAAAAAATTCATCCAAACATTTGGGACTTTAAACTGGTGGGACCTGGTTTCCGGAGAATCTTAAAAAAAAAAACGGTAGACACGATTTCTCAAAAACTAATGCACCGATATTATTGAAATTTCGCAGACTTAAAATAGCATTGACTAGTGATTTAACGGAGGTTTTTTTTTCGAATTGAAATTTGAATTTTTGGCGGCGTTGTATGCAAAATAGTTATATTTTTGGTACAATTTACACTACGTGTAGCCATGTTAAATTAGTTGTGATCGAAAAAAAATTCGTTTAATCACTAGTCAATGGTATTTTGAAATGAGCAAAATTTCAATAAGATCGATTCATTAGTTTTCAAGAAATCGTGTCCACCGTTTTTTAAGGGGTCTCCGGAAACCAGGTCGCACCGGGTAATTTCCCAAATTTTTGGATGAAATTTTTTTTAATATTGTTAAAATGTTCTTTTATGTACTTAACATTTTGAATAAAATAATTTATATAATATATTTTTTTTTAATGGAGAAAATGCTTATTTCGCTTCGAAACCCGCGTAACCCCTTAAGGTCGCTATGAGACCAGGTCGAAATACTACCGCGAGGCTGAACATTTTTTTGGAAGTATATAATCTCTTTGCTAATCATCCTGTGCAGTTTGAGTATGATTCACGTGGTAAATCGTGATACATGATAATGCCAAGGTTGGCAAAAGTGTTGCGAAGTTAGAGACAGATGCGTCTCATTAATAATTTTATAACGGTACTGTGAATCTTCATTTCCACGGTACCAACCATGGACCTATTTTTTCAGCTCCGTCATTCTCTTGGAAAATATTAATAATCTACTGAAAATGATCGGGAGTTTTTTTCTACAAGCGTAATATTGTGAATCCACGAAATACGTCGAGTTTCCGAATTTTTATCAAACAAACGGTATTCCGGGTCATACCCCAACGGCACAGGATGATCAGCAGAGATTATATACTTCAAAAAAAAAATCAGCTCTGTAGTAGCATTTCGACGTGGTCCCATATCAAACTTAACGCCGCATCGAGCGCCGGGTGAGTGCTACGCTTACGAAGTCTCACTGCGCTGCGATTGTGCCTGGTGAGTGGGGAGTGGGGATTTCCAACGCCCGGTCGTCGATGCGAAGCAGCTAGCTAAACGAAAGGCCCTAGTCATTCTTCATTCGCGCGAGAGGAGTAGGAGGTAGCCAAAAATTGACGAGGCACGCACTAGCGAGAAGCGCTCCAATGAAATCGTAAAAGGGTCTCGAGCGAGAGTGGGAACGCAGCATATCCACACGGGCGTTCGATACAACACCGTCGAGCGCGTAGCAAAGCGTGCGGGTGTGAGTGAGAACGCATCATTATCCAATGTCACTACATTGTATACGATCAGCGGAAAGCGCGATGTATGCCAATGTGTGTGTATATGTATGTTTCTAGCTTTGTGTTTGAAGACGGGCCTACGCTTACGTGGAACGGGAATTACGTACGCACTGTATCAGCCCTTCGAAATCAATCAAATAACCTTGTGACAGATTTTTCGTCATTCTAAAGGCATCGGAGATATTTGGGGTGGTCACGATAAATGGTCCACCCGGTATATGTAGAATATTTGGCTAAACTTCCGAACAGCGGAAACTAAATTTCGATCTGAAATTTGGCATACACCTTCCTTTCAAAATTTTAAGAGTTCTAAAAGAATTTTTGGCGACGCGCCATAGTTTTCAAGATATCGATTTTTGAAAGTAATTTTTTTAGCGCGCCCCTACTATATCTATAGCTGGCGGGCTCAGCTCTAACTATACCTATAGATGTTATCGCGCTTTCCGCTTTGTGTAGATCTTCAAGTTTGGGCGGTAGAAATCTACCTCCCGCCGCTGCAGCGGCCCGTAGCCGAGCATTAAGAGCGGTACCAAGTAAAATAAAAAAATTGAAAGCTTTATGAAATTCAAACAAACAAAAAACATTAAAACCCCCACAAAAGCCAAAAATTGAAATCTGACCAAAACAAAAAAAACGGAAACTAGAGAAGCAAAAAAAAATCCGCAAATTATTTAAAGTTAATAAAGGACTCCTAGAAATTGATCATACCGGCCAAAAAGTGAACTGTGGAAAACCAAAAAATTAATCTACGATGCGCCGTGCCTATCTCAATATTCCACGCATATCCGAGTTGACCCGCTCCCCCACTCATGTCTCGTCGACCCCACTATTCCGCACGCACATCCGAGGTGCCCAGCGCCTTCACCAGTAGTCTACACACCCTACCACTCACACTAAACGGAGAGCGCGATAACATACATAGGTATAGGTATGGGCATACAAAACTGACAAGGGGACAGTACGGCAGTCGGATTTTTGTAATTTTTCGTACTCATGGTACGTGAAGTTCAGAGCTCGAATATTAATATCCCAAAGCAGTTCGACGCCATATTCAGAAATTTTCGAGAAAATTGACTTTGAAGTTTTCAAGCGCACTCTTATCCCACAAAGATGCAACGATATTCGAACCGGGCTCGTGGCGTACCCGGTAGCGCTCGAGTCTAGTAATCGCGGGGTCGCTGGTTCGAGTCTCACTTCGATTTTTTTTTTTTTTTTTCATTTTTTTTTAATTCGCATACCTCCGTCATTTAAATATCCCGATAAATTTTTGTTGTATATAATCACATATTATTATATATAATTAATATAATATATCTATATATGTTTATATATGGACAAAATCCATATATAGTTATTTATGTACAAAATTCATTATAGTTAAACATCATTATATATTTTCTCATATATGATCATATATTATTTATATATAACAATAGGTGATTATTTATAAAAAAATAAATAAAGAATCCCGGGATAAAAATCATAAAATCTATGCTAATTCACATATATGTAATTATAATTGTCAATGATAAATGCAAGTCTTATTTTTGATTATCTCTTGCTTGAAATTGCGAATAGGCGACGTAAAAATATCCAGTAATAATATTTACATAAACTCCCTTGTAGATTAATAGGAATATAAATAGAAGAATAAATGTTGAAATATGTGAATATAACGCTTGCTTTGGCAACCGTCGATATTGTGAATATCGACGGTTCTGCGTACATCGTTTGCCTTTGTCCTGATCAACTACCTGCGAAGCGGGCACAGCTGCTTGTGCACAAAAGATTTCTGTACGGTGTGCGAGATGCCGTGAAAATGACTGTTTTCCTTGTTTTTACGATGGTTATCACTCTGGCTCGTGTAACATTACACCCGATGTATAAAACAAACGAATACAGACCGAATAATAAAGTATTCAATTCCTTACCCGACGTTTTTCATTTTCATCCTAAAAATGTTGTTGGTTATAAATATTGATACGTGAAAATGTATGTTTATAATCAAGAAATAATTGAAAATATGACGCGTTTTTTCATTTAAAAAAAATGAAAAAAAAAAAAAAAAAAAAAAAATCGAAGTGAGACTCGAACCAGCGACCCCGCGATTACTAGACTCGAGCGCTACCGGGTACGCCACGAGCCCGGTACGAATATCGTTGCATCTTTGTGGGATAAGAGTGCGCTCGAAAACTTCAAAGTCAATTTTCTAGAAAATTTCTGAATATGGCGTCGAACTGCTTTGGGATATTAATATTCGAGCTCTGAACTTCGCGTACCATGAGTACGAAAAATTACAAAAATCCGACTGCCATACTGTCCCCTTGTGAGCCTGTTGACTATAGCGCGTTAAAAAAATAACTTTTTAAGATCAATACGTCAAAAACTATAGCGCGGCGCCGAAAATCCTTTTAAGCGATCTTTTAAACATCAAAAGGAAGGTGTATGCCAAATTTCAGATCGAAATTCAATTTCCGCTTATCGGAACTATATCCGCTTTTTCTGAAAATTGTTAATATCCTAGCTAAGGCTGGTGGCACCAATGAAAAGCGATGACAATTGGCAATCTCCAAACAACTTTTTTCACCTTTCACCTGCTGATAAAGGTGGGTTCCAAAAAATTCAGGTTATCGAAATCTTTTTTGGAGGCTGCTTTGGAGTTGGACGTTCCACAACGTCAATAAAAAGATGACAATATCTACACCACAAAAGATACAATTTTTTGTTAACGTTCCGGCTCTCATTAACCGGCGCTCGAGAATGTAAAAATCGTTCAATTTTTGTAGACGCTTCTTAACGGTCGGTGCGCCCAAAATGCTAATTAATAAATGGCAATGTTTATACCGTCACAAAATCGATATTTTTTTCTATTTTCACCCTTGGATGTAGTTAGGTTCCGGAGAATTAATATTGTTAAAAATTCTTCGAAGCCTTCTTCCGAAGCGCGGTACATAAAACGCCAATAAAAGACGATTATTTTCGATCCACAGAAGATAATATTTTTCAACAATTACCCCCCGATAAGGGTGACTTCCGGCAAACGAAAATCGCTCATGTTGTTTTCCTGGCTTCTTTATGGTTGGTTTACCTGTAACGCCAAAAAAATATGACTATCTTCATACCGTGGAAGATACGGTTTTTTTCAACTTTTCCCCCTCCGATAAGGGTGACTTCCGGCAATCAAAAATCGCTCATTATTTTTTTCCTGGCTTCTCTATGGTTGGTTTACCCGTAACGCCAAAAAAAGATGACTATCTTCATAGCGTGAGAGATACGAATTTTTTACCAATTTCGCCCCCTCTGATAAGGTTGACTTCCGGCAAACGAAAATCGCTCATAATTTTTTTCCTGGCTTCTCTATGGTTGGTTTACCCATAACGCCAATAAAACAGATGACTATCTTCATACCGTGGAAGATACATTTTTTTACAACTTTCACCCCCTGATAAGGGTGGGTTCCGGCAAACGAAAATCGCCCATATTTTTTTTCCCGCATTCCCTATGGTTGGTTTATCCGCAACGCCAAAAAAAAAAAGATGACTATCTTCATACCGTGGAAGATAGATTTTTTTACAACTTTCACCCCCCGATAAGGGTGGTTTCCGGCAAACGAAAATCGCCCATATTTTTTTTCCCGCATTCCCTATGGTTGGTTTACCCGCAACGCCAAAAAAAAATATGACTATCTTCATACCGTGGAAGATCGATTTTTTTACAACTTTCACCCGCCGATAAAGGTGGGTTCCGGAAAACGAAAATCGCCCATATTTTTTTTCCCGCATTCCCTATGGTTGGTTTACTAGCAACGCCAAAAAAAAAGATGACTATCTTCATACCGTGGAAGATAGATTTTTTTACAACTTTCACCCCCCGATAAGGGTGGGTTCCGGCAAACGAAAATCGCCCATATTTTTTTTCCCGCATTCCCTATGGTTGGTTTACTAGCAACGCCAAAAAAAAAGATGACTATCTTCATACCGTGGAAGATAGATTTTTTTACAACTTTCACCCCCCGATAAGGGTGGTTTCCGGCAAACGAAAATCGCCGATATTTTTTTTCCCGCATTCCCTATGGTTGGTTTACCCGCAACGCCAAAAAAAAAGATGACTATCTTTATACCGTGGAAGATACATTTTTTTACAACTTTCACCCCCCGATAAGGGTGGTTTCCGGCAAACGAAAATCGCCCATATTTTTTTTCCCGCATTCCCTATGGTTGGTTTACTAGCAACGCCAAAAAAAAAGATGACTATCTTTATACCGTGGAAGATAGATTTTTTTACAACTTTCACCCCCCGATAAGGGTGGGTTCCGGCAAACGAAAATCGCCCATATTTTTTTTCCCGCATTTCCGATGGTTGGTTTACCCGCAACGCCAAAAAAAAAGATGACTATCTTCATACCGTGGAAGATAGATTTTTTTACAACTTTCACCCCCCGATAAGGGTGGTTTCCGGCAAACGAAAATCGCCCATATTTTTTTTCCCGCATTCCCTATGGTTGGTTTACCCGCAACGCCAAAAAAAAAGATGACTATCTTCATACCGTGGAAGATAGATTTTTTTACAACTTTCACCCCCCGATAAGGGTAGGTTCCGGCAAACGAAAATCGCTCATAATTTTTTTCCTGGCTCCTCTATGGTTGGTTTACCCGTAACGCCAAAAAAAAGATGACTATCTTCATACCGTGGAAGATACGATTTTTTACAACTTTTACCCCCTCCGATAAGGGTGACTTCCGGCAAACGAAAATCGCTGATATTTTTTTTCCTGGATTCCCTATGGTTGGTTTACCCGCAACGCCAAAAAAAAGATGACTATCTTCATACCGTGGAAGATAGATTTTTTTACAACTTTCACCCCCCGATAAGGGTGGTTTCCGGCAAACGAAAATCGCCCATATTTTTTTCCCGCATTCCCTATGGTTGGTTTACCCGCAACGCCAAAAAAAAAGATGACTATCTTCATACCGTGGAAGATAGATTTTTTTACACCTTTCACCCCCCGATAAGGGTGGGTTCCGGCAAACGAAAATCGCCCATATTTTTTTTCCCGCATTCCCTATGGTTGGTTTACCCGCAACGCCAAAAAAAAAGATGACTATCTTCATACCGTGGAAGATAGATTTTTTTACAACTTTCACCCCCCGATAAGGGTGGTTTCCGGCAAACGAAAATCGCTCATATTTTTTTTCCCGCATTCCCTATGGTTGGTTTACCCGCAACGCCAAAAAAAAAGATGACTATCTTCATACCGTGGAAGATAGATTTTTTTATAACTTTCACCCCCTGATAAGGGTGACTTCCGGCAAACGAAAAACGCCCATATTTTTTTTCCCGCATTCCCTATAGTCGGTTTACCAGCAACGCAAAAAAAAAAGATGACTATCTTCATACCGTGGAAGATAGATTTTTTTACAACTTTCACCCCCCGATAAGGGTGGGTTACGGCAAACGAAAATCGCCCATATTTTTTTTTCCCGCATTCCCTATGGTCGGTTTACCAGCAACGCCAAAAAAAAAGATGACTATCTTCATACCGTGGAAGATAGATTTTTTTACAACTTTCACCCCCCGATAAGGGTGGGTTCCGGCAAACGAAAATCGCCCATATTTTTTTTTCCGCATTCCCTATTGTCGGTTTACCAGCAACGCCAAAAAAAAAGATGACTATCTTCATACCGTGGAAGATAGATTTTTTTACAACTTTCACCCCCCGATAAAGGTGGGTTCCGGCAAACGAAAATCGCCCATATTTTTTTTCCCGCATTCCCTATGGTCGGTTTACCAGCAACGCCAAAAAAAAAGATGACTATCTTCATACCGTGGAAGATAGATTTTTTTACAACTTTCACCCCCTGATAAGGGTGACTTCCGGCAAACGAAAATCGCTCATAATTTTTTTCCTGGCTCCTCTATGGTTGGTTTACTCGTAACGCCAAAAAAAAAGATGACTATCTTCATACCGTGGAAGATAGAATTTTTTTCACAACTTTTACCCCCCGATAAGGGTGGTTTCCGGCAAACGAAAATCGCTCATATTTTTTTTCCCGCATTCCCTATGGTTGGTTTACCCGCAACGCCAAAAAAAAAGATGACTGTCTTCATACCGTGGAAGATAGATTTTTTTACAACTTTCACCCCCCGATAAGGGTGGGTTCCGGCAAACGAAAATCGCTCATAATTTTTTTCCTGGCTCCTCTATGGTTGGTTTACTCGCAACGCCAAAAAAAAGATGACTATCTTCATACCGTGGAAGATAGAATTTTTTTTACAACTTTTACCCCCCGATAAGGGTGGTTTCCGGCAAACGAAAATCGCTCATATTTTTTTTCCCGCATTCACTATGGTTGGTTTACCCGCAACGCCAAAAAAAAAAAGATGACTATCTTCATACCGTGGAAGATAGATTTTTTTATAACTTTCACCCCCTGATAAGGGTGACTTCCGGCAAACGAAAATCGCCCATATTTTTTTTCCCGCATTCCCTATAGTCGGTTTACCAGCAACGCCAAAAAAAAAGATGACTATCTTCATACCGTGGAAGATAGATTTTTTTACAACTTTCACCCCCCGATAAGGGTGGGTTCCGGCAAACGAAAATCGCCCATATTTTTTTTCCCGCATTCCCTATGGTCGGTTTACCAGCAACGCCAAAAAAAAAGATGACTATCTTCATACCGTGGAAGATATATTTTTTTACAACTTTCACCCCCCGATAAGGGTGGGTTCCGGCAAACGAAAATCGCCCATATTTTTTTTCCCGCATTCCCTATGGTCGGTTTACCAGCAACGCCAAAAAAAAAGATGACTATCTTCATACCGTGGAAGATAGATTTTTTACAACTTTCACCCCCCGATAAGGGTGGGTTCCGGCAAACGAAAATCGCCCATATTTTTTTTCCCGCATTCCCTATGGTTGGTTTACCAGCAACGCCAAAAAAAAAGATGACTATCTTCATACCGTGGAAGATAGATTTTTTTACAACTTTCACCCCCCGATAAGGGTGGGTTCCGGCAAACGAAAATCGCCCATATTTTTTTTCCCGCATTCCCTATGGTTGGTTTACCAGCAACGCCAAAAAAAAAGATGACTATCTTCATACCGTGGAAGATAGATTTTTTTACAACTTTCACCCCCCGATAAGGGTGGGTTCCGGCAAACGAAAATCGCCCATATTTTTTTGCCGCATTCCCTATGGTCGGTTTACCAGCAACGCCAAAAAAAAAGATGACTATCTTCATACCGTGGAAGATAGATTTTTTTACAACTTTCACCCCCCGATAAGGGTGGGTTCCGGCAAACGAAAATCGCCCATATTTTTTTTTCCCGCATTCCCTATGGTCGGTTTACCAGCAACGCCAAAAAAAAAGATGACTATCTTCATACCGTGGAAGATAGATTTTTTTACAACTTTCACCCCCCGATAAGGGTGGGTTCCGGCAAACGAAAATCGCCCATATTTTTTTTCCCGCATTCCCTATTGTCGGTTTACCAGCAACGCCAAAAAAAAAGATGACTATCTTCATACCGTGGAAGATAGATTTTTTTACAACTTTCACCCCCCGATAAGGGTGGGTTCCGGCAAACGAAAATCGCCCATATTTTTTTTCCCGCATTCCCTATGGTTGGTTTACCAGCAACGCCAAAAAAAAAGATGACTATCTTCATACCGTGGAAGATAGATTTTTTTACAACTTTCACCCCCCGATAAGGGTGGGTTCCGGCAAACGAAAATCGCCCATATTTTTTTTCCCGCATTCCCTATTGTCGGTTTACCAGCAACGCCAAAAAAAAAGATGACTATCTTCATACCGTGGAAGATAGATTTTTTTACAACTTTCACCCCCTGATAAGGGTGACTTCCGGCAAACGAAAATCGCTCATAATTTTTTTCCTGGCTCCTCTATGGTTGGTTTACTCGTAACGCCAAAAAAAAAGATGACTATCTTCATACCGTGGAAGATAGAATTTTTTTCACAACTTTTACCCCCCGATAAGGGTGGTTTCCGGCAAACGAAAATCGCTCATATTTTTTTTCCCGCATTCCCTATGGTTGGTTTACCCGCAACGCCAAAAAAAAAGATGACTGTCTTCATACCGTGGAAGATAGATTTTTTTACAACTTTCACCCCCCGATAAGGGTGGGTTCCGGCAAACGAAAATCGCTCATAATTTTTTTCCTGGCTCCTCTATGGTTGGTTTACTCGCAACGCCAAAAAAAAAGATGACTATCTTCATACCGTGGAAGATATATTTTTTTACAACTTTCACCCCCCGATAAGGGTGGGTTCCGGCAAACGAAAATCGCCCATATTTTTTTTCCCGCATTCCCTATGGTCGGTTTACCAGCAACGCCAAAAAAAAAGATGACTATCTTCATACCGTGGAAGATAGATTTTTTACAACTTTCACCCCCCGATAAGGGTGGGTTCCGGCAAACGAAAATCGCCCATATTTTTTTTCCCGCATTCCCTATGGTTGGTTTACCAGCAACGCCAAAAAAAAAGATGACTATCTTCATACCGTGGAAGATAGATTTTTTTACAACTTTCACCCCCCGATAAGGGTGGGTTCCGGCAAACGAAAATCGCCCATATTTTTTTTCCCGCATTCCCTATGGTTGGTTTACCAGCAACGCCAAAAAAAAAGATGACTATCTTCATACCGTGGAAGATAGATTTTTTTACAACTTTCACCCCCCGATAAGGGTGGGTTCCGGCAAACGAAAATCGCCCATATTTTTTTGCCGCATTCCCTATGGTCGGTTTACCAGCAACGCCAAAAAAAAAGATGACTATCTTCATACCGTGGAAGATAGATTTTTTTACAACTTTCACCCCCCGATAAGGGTGGGTTCCGGCAAACGAAAATCGCCCATATTTTTTTTTCCCGCATTCCCTATGGTCGGTTTACCAGCAACGCCAAAAAAAAAGATGACTATCTTCATACCGTGGAAGATAGATTTTTTTACAACTTTCACCCCCCGATAAGGGTGGGTTCCGGCAAACGAAAATCGCCCATATTTTTTTTCCCGCATTCCCTATTGTCGGTTTACCAGCAACGCCAAAAAAAAAGATGACTATCTTCATACCGTGGAAGATAGATTTTTTTACAACTTTCACCCCCCGATAAGGGTGGGTTCCGGCAAACGAAAATCGCCCATATTTTTTTTCCCGCATTCCCTATGGTTGGTTTACCAGCAACGCCAAAAAAAAAGATGACTATCTTCATACCGTGGAAGATAGATTTTTTTACAACTTTCACCCCCCGATAAGGGTGGGTTCCGGCAAACGAAAATCGCCCATATTTTTTTTCCCGCATTCCCTATTGTCGGTTTACCAGCAACGCCAAAAAAAAAGATGACTATCTTCATACCGTGGAAGATAGATTTTTTTACAACTTTCACCCCCTGATAAGGGTGACTTCCGGCAAACGAAAATCGCTCATAATTTTTTTCCTGGCTCCTCTATGGTTGGTTTACTCGTAACGCCAAAAAAAAAGATGACTATCTTCATACCGTGGAAGATAGAATTTTTTTCACAACTTTTACCCCCCGATAAGGGTGGTTTCCGGCAAACGAAAATCGCTCATATTTTTTTTCCCGCATTCCCTATGGTTGGTTTACCCGCAACGCCAAAAAAAAAGATGACTGTCTTCATACCGTGGAAGATAGATTTTTTTACAACTTTCACCCCCCGATAAGGGTGGGTTCCGGCAAACGAAAATCGCTCATAATTTTTTTCCTGGCTCCTCTATGGTTGGTTTACTCGCAACGCCAAAAAAAAAGATGACTATCTTCATACCGTGGAAGATAGAATTTTTTTTACAACTTTTACCCCCCGATAAGGGTGGTTTCCGGCAAACGAAAATCGCTCATATTTTTTTTCTCGCATTCCCTATGGTTGGTTTACCCGCAACGCCAAAAAAAAAGATGACTATCTTCATACCGTGGAAGATAGATTTTTTTATAACTTTCACCCCCTGATAAGGGTGACTTCCGGCAAACGAAAATCGCCCATATTTTTTTTCCCGCATTCCCTATAGTCGGTTTACCAGCAACGCCAAAAAAAAAGATGACTATCTTCATACCGTGGAAGATAGATTTTTTTACAACTTTCACCCCCCGATAAGGGTGGGTTCCGGCAAACGAAAATCGCCCATATTTTTTTTCCCGCATTCCCTATGGTCGGTTTACCAGCAACGCCAAAAAAAAAGATGACTATCTTCATACCGTGGAAGATATATTTTTTTACAACTTTCACCCCCCGATAAGGGTGGGTTCCGGCAAACGAAAATCGCCCATATTTTTTTTCCCGCATTCCCTATGGTCGGTTTACCAGCAACGCCAAAAAAAAAGATGACTATCTTCATACCGTGGAAGATAGATTTTTTTACAACTTTCACCCCCCGATAAGGGTGGGTTCCGGCAAACGAAAATCGCCCATATTTTTTTTCCCGCATTCCCTATTGTCGGTTTACCAGCAACGCCAAAAAAAAAGATGACTATCTTCATACCGTGGAAGATAGATTTTTTTACAACTTTCACCCCCCGATAAGGGTGGGTTCCGGCAAACGAAAATCGCCCATATTTTTTTTCCCGCATTCCCTATGGTTGGTTTACCGGCAACGCCAAAAAAAAAGATGACTATCTTCATACCGTGGAAGATAGATTTTTTTACAACTTTCACCCCCTGATAAGGGTGACTTCCGGCAAACGAAAATCGCTCATATTTTTTTTCCTGGCTCCTCTATGGTTGGTTTACTCGTAACGCCAAAAAAAAAGATGACTATCTTCATACCGTGGAAGATAGAATTTTTTTCACAACTTTTACCCCCCGATAAGGGTGGTTTCCGGCAAACGAAAATCGCTCATATTTTTTTCCCCGCATTCCCCATGGTTGGTTTACCCGCAACGCCAAAAAAAAAGATGACTATCTTCATACCGTGGAAGATAGATTTTTTTACAACTTTCACCCCCTGATAAGGGTGGGTTCCGGCAAACGAAAATCGCTCATAATTTTTTTCCTGGCTCCTCTATGGTTGGTTTACTCGCAACGCCAAAAAAAAAGATGACTATCTTCATACCGTGGAAGATAGAATTTTTTTTACAACTTTTACCCCCCGATAAGGGTGGTTTCCGGCAAACGAAAATCGCTCATATTTTTTTTCCCGCATTCCCTATGGTTGGTTTACCCGCAACGCCAAAAAAAAGATGACTATCTTCATACCGTGGAAGATAGATTTTTTTATAACTTTCACCCCCTGATAAGGGTGACTTCCGGCAAACGAAAATCGCCCATATTTTTTTTCCCGCATTCCCTATAGTCGGTTTACCAGCAACGCCAAAAAAAAAGATGACTATCTTCATACCGTGGAAGATAGATTTTTTTACAACTTTCACCCCCCGATAAGGGTGGGTTCCGGCAAACGAAAATCGCCCATATTTTTTTTCCCGCATTCCCTATAGTCGGTTTACCAGCAACGCCAAAAAAAAAGATGACTATCTTCATACCGTGGAAGATAGATTTTTTTACAACTTTCACCCCCTGATAAGGGTGACTTCCGGCAAACGAAAATCGCTCATAATTTTTTTCCTGGCTCCTCTATGGTTGGTTTACTCGTAACGCCAAAAAAAAAGATGACTATCTTCATACCGTGGAAGATAGAATTTTTTTCACAACTTTTACCCCCCGATAAGGGTGGTTTCCGGCAAACGAAAATCGCTCATATTTTTTTTCCCGCATTCCCTATGGTTGGTTTACCCGCAACGCCAAAAAAAAAGATGACTGTCTTCATACCGTGGAAGATAGATTTTTTTACAACTTTCACCCCCCGATAAGGGTGGGTTCCGGCAAACGAAAATCGCCCATATTTTTTTTCCCGCATTCCCTATGGTCGGTTTACCAGCAACGCCAAAAAAAAAGATGACTATCTTCATACCGTGGAAGATAGATTTTTTTACAACTTTCACCCCCCGATAAGGGTGGGTTCCGGCAAACGAAAATCGCCCATATTTTTTTTCCCGCATTCCGTATGGTCGGTTTACCAGCAACGCCAAAAAAAAAGATGACTATCTTCATACCGTGGAAGATAGATTTTTTTACAACTTTCACCCCCTGATAAGGGTGACTTCCGGCAAACGAAAATCGCTCATATTTTTTTTCCTGGCTCCTCTATGGTTGGTTTACTCGTAACGCCAAAAAAAAAGATGACTATCTTCATACCGTGGAAGATAGAATTTTTTTCACAACTTTTACCCCCCGATAAGGGTGGTTTCCGGCAAACGAAAATCGCTCATATTTTTTTCCCCGCATTCCCTATGGTTGGTTTACCCGCAACGCCAAAAAAAAAGATGACTATCTTCATACCGTGGAAGATAGATTTTTTTACAACTTTCACCCCCTGATAAGGGTGACTTCCGGCAAACGAAAATCGCTGATATTTTTTTTCCCGCATTCCCTATGGTTGGTTTACCCGCAACGCCAAAAAAAAAGATGACTATCTTCATACCGTGGAAGATAGATTTTTTTATAACTTTCACCCCCTGATAAGGGTGACTTCCGGCAAACGAAAATCGCCCATATTTTTTTTCCCGCATTCCCTATAGTCGGTTTACCAGCAACGCCAAAAAAAAAGATGACTATCTTCATACCGTGGAGGATAGATTTTTTTACAACTTTCACCCCCCGATAAGGGTGGGTTCCGGCAAACGAAAATCGCCCATATTTTTTTTCCCGCATTCCCTATAGTCGGTTTACCAGCAACGCCAAAAAAAAATGACTATCTTCATACCGTGGAAGATAGATTTTTTTACAACTTTCACCCCCCGATAAGGGTGGGTTCCGGCAAACGAAAATCGCCCATATTTTTTTTCCCGCATTCCCTATGGTTGGTTTACCAGCAACGCCAAAAAAAAAGATGACTATCTTCATACCGTGGAAGATAGATTTTTTTACAACTTTCACCCCCCGATAAGGGTGGGTTCCGGCAAACGAAAATCGCCCATATTTTTTTTCCCGCATTCCCTATGGTCGGTTTACCAGCAACGCCAAAAAAAAAGATGACTATCTTCATACCGTGGAAGATAGATTTTTTTACAACTTTCACCCCCCGATAAGGGTGGGTTCCGGCAAACGAAAATCGCCCATATTTTTTTTTCCGCATTCCCTATTGTCGGTTTACCAGCAACGCCAAAAAAAAAGATGACTATCTTCATACCGTGGAAGATAGATTTTTTTACAACTTTCACCCCCCGATAAGGGTGGGTTCCGGCAAACGAAAATCGCCCATATTTTTTTTCCCGCATTCCGTATGGTCGGTTTACCAGCAACGCCAAAAAAAAAGATGACTATCTTCATACCGTGGAAGATAGATTTTTTTACAACTTTCACCCCCTGATAAGGGTGACTTCCGGCAAACGAAAATCGCTCATATTTTTTTTCCTGGCTCCTCTATGGTTGGTTTACTCGTAACGCCAAAAAAAAGATGACTATCTTCATACCGTGGAAGATAGAATTTTTTTCACAACTTTTACCCCCCCGATAAGGGTGGTTTCCGGCAAACGAAAATCGCTCATATTTTTTTCCCCGCATTCCCTATGGTTGGTTTACCCGCAACGCCAAAAAAAAAGATGACTATCTTCATACCGTGGAAGATAGATTTTTTTACAACTTTCACCCCCTGATAAGGGTGACTTCCGGCAAACGAAAATCGCTGATATTTTTTTTCCTGGATTCCCTATGGTTGGTTTATCCATAACGCCAAAAAAAAAGATGACTATCTTTATACCGTGGAAGATAGATTTTTTTACAACTTTCACCCCCCGATAAGGGTGGGTTCCGGCAAACGAAAATCGCCCATATTTTTTTTCCCGCATTCCCTATGGTTGGTTTACCAGCAACGCCAAAAAAAAAGATGACTATCTTCATACCGTGGAATATAGATTTTTTTACAACTTTCACCCCCCGATAAGGGTCGGTTCCGGCAAACGAAAATCGCTCATAATTTTTTTCCTGGCTCCTTTATGGTTGGTTTACCCCCAACGCCAAAAAAAAAGATGACTATCTTCATACCGTGGAAGATACGATTTTTTACAACTTCCACCCTCTTTTGAGGGTGGGTTTCGTTTGCCGAAATCCCTTAAAATGTTATATATGATCTTTTATAAGCACCCAGAAGCGGATTGAGCAATACATTGATTGAAATTAAAAAAAAAAAAAAAAAAAATTTCGTTGGTTAGCAACGATGCGAACTTCAGACACATTTTTCTCGAAACTATGTTTTTCAAAACGGTGTACCTGGTTTCTCGACATCTAATGAAGGGATTGACTTCAAATTTGATACACTTATTTAGTGTAATTGGATGGTTCAGTCTTGACCGACGTTTTTCTCCTTAACGTTTTTTTTTCGTTAGTTATCAACAATAATGTCATTTTTCCACGAAAAATAGAAAAAAAAATCTTTTTTTTTATAGTCGAAACGCGGTAACAGAAAAAGCGCAGTTAAGTCTTAGCTAATAATCTATATTTCAAGAAGAACAAAAAAACTTGTTTTTTTTTATTCACATAAACCGGGTGGCCAAAATTAAGTACACCGGTGAGCCCCTCACTTTGACAGGTCCTTTGCGAGATTCCTTATAACTTTTTCAATTATGAATATTTATATTTGGTACACAACTCAATACAATTAAATGCCCAAACGATTTTATAATCATCTTACTGATTCCTTTAAAATTAACTTTTTTAAATAACTCCGATTTTCCGGTCGTCACAATAGAATAACCCCGTCAGACAGCTGTGAATGCAACGGAAGTTAGGTTCGATTAGCAAAGTGCGGCAAGGGAGTGATAGTAAAGAGTTCAATTGGGAAAAGTATTACGCAAAAACCTGCAAGAGCACACGATTAAACGCAGGAAACAAAAAATATAAATTTAAATCCGAAAAATGTATAGGTTTATACAACGTAAATATTTTTGGTTTTATATATTATATCTTCACTAATAAATAAATAAGGTAATTATGCAGTATGAGAACTTTTCCGAAAAACGGCGGGAAATTTTTTTTCGCCATGATGTTGTTTATTCCATTATAGTAAGTGATATTCCGTCGGGGGAGACTGACATTTCCCATTAATTCCATACGTAGTGGGGTTTTGAAGTTTCCAGAAACATGTTATATTTCGACGCCTCGCTAAACAGGTACGTGTTTCCTTATAGATAGTGTATTATGAAGGTAACGATGTATATGTTTTGATTTCGTGACCACAGCTGTCCTGTTTCCGGAAACAGGTCATATTTCGACGCCTCTTGTTTGTTGTCGCTAAGCAGCTACATGTTTCCTAAGGGCCAACCCAAACAAACTCCCAATAGACAGTCATGATCATCACGCCGTGCATACCATTGATGAAGCAAATTTTACAGCATATTGACTACATGTCATGATGCAAAGCCGTGAACTCATTTAGTATAGTGAATGTACAAAGCATTTTGATCTCAATGTGTCGTTTACAAATGAATTGTACGGTTGGAGCACGTTGAACTCATATGGCTGTGCTCAAGTGTCCACAATTATTATCTGCAAATTTTACGTCATATGGAAGTCATCCAATGACGTGTGTTGATGAATTCACTGGGTTAGCACTGGTAGTAGACATGCCATGCAAGCAATATGACGGCGATATGCATGTTTGTCAGTGATACATTCGATGGGCGCAACATGACGGCGATATGCGTGTTTCTCAGTGATACATCCTATGACGGCGATATGCATGTTTCTAAGTGATACATTCGTTGAACGCAATATGACGGCGATATGTATATTTTGTCAGTGAGACATCCCATGAGCACAATATGATGGCGATATGCATGTTTCGAAGTAATACATTCCATGACGGCAATATGCATGTTTTCAGTGATACATTCGATGAGCGCAATATGACGGCCATATGCACATTTCTTAGTGATACATCCTATGACGGCGATATGCATATTTCTAAGTGATACATTCGATGAGCGCAATATGACGGCGATATGCATACAAATCCAGAATGATACAAATAGACAGACACAAAGAAGGTTTGCACAAGTGTTAGAATGGCTAGGTAGGTAGCGCGCTCAGCTCTCGAATTAGAAGACGTAGGTTCAAACTGTAGGTAGGCACAAAATTTAACTAGGCAGGATACGTTTTAATCCACTTATCATATAGGCAGGAACATAAATAAAGCATATGCAGATATAAAAATGCTACCAGATTTTTTTAATCAACATTTTTAATTTTTTTTTTTGCGCTATGACACTCATATGAGCGCCATATGAGCACAGCATACATACGTCACGCCATGCCGCTAATATGAGCTCCGTATAAGCACAGCATAGTTAAGTCACGCCATGCCGCTAATATGAGCTCCGTATGAGCACAGCATAGTTACGTCACGCCATGACGCTAATATGAGCTCCGTATGAGCACTACAATTTCTTCACGCCGTGACACCCATATGGGCCCCATATGCACTCACTTATTGTTAGATATCCGTGAGCCGAATTTGCTAGTCTGATGAATTCACTGCATGCATATTCGCGTGAGAACCACTTTGCTTCATTTGGATGTATTATTGTGCATCATCATGTGATGCAAATATGGCTTCAACGGGAGCACTCATAAGGGATACACAGCTGTGAGACTTTCTATGCCACAGCGATGATGTACATATGATGCCAATATGAGGTACAATCGTTTATTTGGGATGGTAACGTTTAAACACGTAAATACCATTTTTCAAGGCTACAAAAAATTCCTTCGTTCCTACAAGGCTTACTACGAGACTTCGCGCGAATCGTACGATGCTAACCTCGGAACAGAGTGTTCTGCTTCCTTAACCCACTTGAAACGAATTATGCGACGAGCCTCAATTTTGCCGCAGTAACTCGATAAGAGACCAATCACCAAGACCCGGCAGCCGCGAATATATCAATGCTTGATCACCCATCAGATTGCCGGGAGCGAAATTGGAGCTTGATCTTGAAATTCCCTTTGCCGGTGGGCTTCGTCCGTTTGGGACGCGGCCCACCATGGGATGAGAATTTAGAAAAATATTGTAGTTTTGAGCGGTTACTTACCCGCAGCATTTTCAAAAAGTCGATTATTTCATTGTTGACTATTACTTTTCATTCCTCTAGGAGTCGCGGAGAGGAAAATATTCCAAAAAATCAATAGGCGACGGAGTTTAAACGAGTTTTTCTCGGAGCTACATTTTTTGAGCAGGGTCGCTCGATAACTAGAAGTTTTAAATATTTTTTTTTGCAGTTTTTTTACTCTTCGGAAATATATTTTCTATAGTCCATCGAGCCATTCTTTATTATCTTTTATGTAGAACATTTTTTTGTAAACATTTAACGCGCGATATTGGACAAGAAAGGAAAAGTTTTCACTTCAAAATGTGATAACTTGATTTTTATTTGGAAATTCTAAAATTTGGCTCAACAGTCTATTGTAACTACCATCACTTTAGAAGAATCTTCTTGGATTCATTAGGCCCATCAACACATGGCAGCCATCACAGCCCGTGGGGGTGTTTATTTTCTAGAGGTTGGACGAACGCACAAGGACATGTATAATTTATTGTTAAATTTGAAGAAAAAAAACGGATTCATGAAGTCAAAGTACCAATAAATATTGTACGGTGGGTTTTTTCATGATTTTTACGATTAGGAATTTTTAACCATTTCCAAACCGACCGTTTCCGGCCTGGCCGATATGTAACCTCAAAAGACCCGGTTCCAGCACTCTCGGCTAAACGAGCTAAACCAACTTTAGTGTGCTATCGTGGTTCTCATTGGTTTATTCGCCCTTAAACTTTCCCTTGTTCCATTCGCTCTTAAGAGGGGCGATACCCTTAGGCATGGAAAAAATTTGCTGATTTTCCTGATTTTTTTCTAAAACGAAAGATTTTTCCACCAATTGTGAGACTTAGAGTATGTTTCATGACTACTTTTAGCTGTTACCTGGTATTTGTTTTTATCAATCTTTGAAAATGGCGGAGGTATGGCACGGTTTTCTAAATTGCAATTGCCAAAACTGGTGTGACGTATAGCTGAGAAACTAATCGACCGATTCTGATGAAATTTGTTATAAACCTTTCTAATCTCATTGTCTAAAACATGACCCTAAATGTTTTTGAATTTTTTTCAAGTACGTTTCATCGCAGTATGTGGCCATTTTTCGAAAAACAATCTTTTTGTTTCGAAGCATACCATTTCATCGATTTTCCACATCTCTCATTTTTTTTGTTCTGTATATGAGTGTTAATGAAATAAAAAACCTGCGTTGGTTTTTTTTCAGATTAATCCCGCTGCCCTACGTGTCACGCCGTCAGTTTTAGGGCTACTTTAACGGAGCGCCGAAATACGGTTTAAACGTGTGCGCATTTAAATGTGTTTGAATTCGTTGTTCAAGTTTATTATAATGTTGCAAAGTTGATTGTAATGTTGCTCAAGTTGATTTTTATCTCAATGATAATTATAAGACTAATTAAGTGCCTATAATAGTACCCTAGGTACGTGATATTCTTATGCAAAATGTTCCCTTAATAAAGATGACAATTTGATTGTAAAAAATCGTTGTTTTTCATTTAACTCCATGAACAATGCATAAAATATTAATATTTTTTATCAAAATGGTGTCAAAATAACCCTTAATCTGTGACATAAGTTGCATTTAAATGTCTTGTCAAAGAAACCTCCCACTTGAGGTTATTTCAACAGTCAAAAAATATATATAAAAGTGTGGAGGAGGGCTGACTTTCTTATACATTGGTGGCCAAAGTTCTATTGGAGCAAAAACAAATATAGTTGGGATTTAGGATGTCAAAAAACGTTACCTACAAAACACTTCCGAAACCTGTTCAAAGTAACCCCATTCCACGGTATCTACCCCTTTCAACTTCCACTTGGTCCATTCGCCCTCAAATTTCTACTGAGACCACTCGCCCTTCAACGGGAGCCATGGAATCGGGCCCAAGACTGATTTGAAGATTCCCAAAGAATGCCTCCCTCCCCGCAGAAATACCAACTCTCTTTTGACGCTCATGATCTCCAATCATGCTTGGACTCATTTCAGCGTCACTTGATTTTCTCCAGTACCCAGTAAGCCTCGTATCCCAACGTGACTCGATCACCCGAACTCGGATCATCGAACGAGAATCAAGAGTGACATACATGTGAGATCCAAGACTAGCAAGGCGCGTCGAAACGAGATCGAGGTTTTCGCCTAAATCCTCGACATTTCCACACACCAGGCAACAAAAGCAGCATGCACACGAAAGCTGTAGTTCCCCTGCCACTAAGTGGGACAGTCCGCATGGCCAGAGCCGAGCGCGCGATCCATAAAAGCTGCACGAGAATGCAAGTACGTAGAAGGTTGAACGGTAAAGTGGCAAAACTAAAAAAGGGTATAGCTCTGCAGTACCAGGAAATCTGGTTTAAGGCTTTTCGATTCAGTTGATTCCGCTTTAGCGATGAAAAATAAAGAAAGAACGACCCGAGGCTGCGTAAAAGGGAAAATGAATCTTTGGTCCCGAAGATGGAAGGAAAGAGAAACGGCATTCTCTCGCGCTTCCTCTTGAAGCTCGAATCAGCAAAGGCCATGTGGCTAAACTCGAGAGCCCGCGGAGCAACCGCCGGAACAACGCGCCGAATTTTTCGTCTCTTTTTTTCACCCGAGGAGTGCATCAAGCAGCAACCGAGGGATATAATACTTATTGCTCGTGGACGAATATGGTCTTGAGGAGAATCGAGTTACCCCACGCAAATCTTGTACCGCAAGGCTGCGAGATATCCCGCGCACTCCGAGACAAAGTAAAGCCTTCCTCTCGCTCCCCACCTGCGTCTTATGGCCAATGTTCTTTGAATGTAGGATCCACCCGCAGTCAACTCGCGCTCTTCAACCGGGATAACGGAGAAGCGGGGAAAAATAGTGAAAAAAAGGAGAGTAGGATAAATCATCGATACGGCGGAGAACACTCAAGGCTGATTGAACGAATCAACCCACTCGACGTCCTAATTTAATACGCGTATCGACTCGAAACGCCTTGCCTTGATCGAACAGGAAATCCCTCTCTTGAAAGCGCACAGCACACTCCTTATTGCCAATACCGAATCAGACTGGCGCTTTCTTAATTGCACTGGAAAGTAAGACTTGCCCTTCATGAGTTTCGGACAATTTGGAGTCTAAGTTGCTGTTTTTTTTTTCGAGAATTGAAAAATGGGGAAACGCTGACCTGAGACGGAGAAAAATTGTAAGAGTATTTAATGTTTCTTATTTTGTTCTGGGCAAAATTCCGGTAGAGAAATGATGGAAGAAATTAATTTTCGTTATTTTGTTTTTATTTTTTATATCTTATAGTGAATAATTGTATTTATTGATAATTGGAATATGCAAGGGAGGAAAATTTCATTGGGAATAATGATAAACAATCAAATCACTACCCTCAAAAAATTAAGGAACAGAAAATTTCTTAAATTTTTAACGTGTTTTTTGAAGCGCTGTATCTGTGTGAAAAATGGTCGTATCGAGATGAAAGAAAAAGCATCTTGAAGCTTCAAGAATCTAGTTTTGAAATCTTTTGGCAAGAAAAAGTTGTAAACTACGGTTATTGCTCAATCATAAGAAATAGCGCGAGACAAAAATTGTACAAATTTTTTTTTTTTCAAGGGCCCACGGCTCGGGAACTTTTTTCAGCTAAATCAATGCATAGATCAGTTAGCTGATTTATTTAGCTTGAATTTGTCTTTTTTTGGTCCCTTTACATCAATTTTTTTTTATCATCGAATTCTCAGAAACTCTGGATCGCACAGAGAACTAAAGGGCAGCGTTGAAGACTTGAATAAATATTCTACAACACCGTTTGATTTTTTGAGAAAAAAATTTCACGTTTAACATCAATTTGAAAAAAAAGTACAAAAAATGATATTTTATGACTTTTCAGTAACTCTACGACTACTTTACGAATGATTGCTGGGAAGACTAATGTTGCCACAGATTTTTGTTCAGCTTTACGTACTCCCAATAGCCCTGTAAATTTTCAAATTGATCCATCGAACCCTTTTTCCGGACCAAAGTTTCACAAAACAATTAGAGGACCAAGTGTATTGTTCCTAAACATCGTGTAATCATCAAAATGAAAAGACCATTTTTTTCGACTTTTATCACAACTTTGCAATAGTTGTTAAATTTGAAAAAAAAAAAATATTTCAAAAAGTTTTTTTTTCATTTGTAAGACATTTCAGGAAACGATACTGACCGTTTTTTACACTGTTCGGCCCTTGCGGATAATAAATTTATTTATCTTTAATTGCATTAATTAAAAGTTGATACCCCCAAGCTGTAATCACTACTCGATCTGAGAACATTTATGCGATTAATTCTCGAAATTTTCTGCGAATGTTATTAGGGTTACAAAAAATAGTTTCTTTTCCAAAACTAGGCATGTACATTTTTTTTAAGCTAATGTTGACAAAAACTTTTGATTAATTTTTTTTACCAAAACTTAGAAAAATTTTACCAAAAGAAAACATTAGTTAAAAAAAACTGTTGATTGGTTTTCTCTTCCAAAAAAAGGTGAGTTTAAAAATGTTATAAAAAATTGACAAGCGGCAAATTTGCCTAAATCAATTAATAAATTTATGGAGAGGAATTTTTATAAAATACATTTTTTTAAACAGTAAAGTGCTGTAAATAACGGAACTCGAGAGAACATTTACCACACATTCAACATTCGTTTTTTGTGCAAAAAAAACTATTCCTAAAATAATTAATTGCGAGAATTTTTATACATAAATAACGAGAATTTGAATTTTAAAAAGTGTGCCAAGAAAACTATTTACTAATCAAAATCCAGAAAAGATTATGCAAATATACGATATCCGTTTTTTTTATGGCACAACAAATTCTATTCCCAATATAATAAATAACGAAAATATGAATTAAAAAAAAATAAGTTTACCCCGAACATTATTTAAAAATGAATAAGGCCTCGAAAAAATTATGTGAACATTTTATAATAGTGTTTCGCCCCCACAAAAATTCGATTGCCAGAATAACAAATCAGGAATAACGAATATTACCAAAACATTTTTCGTTCCTACGAAAATAATCAAGTACAACGTACATGTAAAAAGATCAAATTAATATATTTTTCGTCCACTTTGCCTTTGTCCGCGTCATACAGTAACAGAATCTGGCATCGTTGTTGTTTAAATAATTGATAAAACGTATCGATGATAAAAAAAACATGTTTTTTTATCATCGCGACGTTATCGTTCGATCGCGAGACAAAGAGGCTCCCCGTTCGAAGTGAGAATCGGGGGTTGACGGAGAACCACTGCACGGGCACTGCAGTCGTCCCGGCCATGCTGCAGTTGCCACCTCGCCAAAGTTGCGGAGATCGCACCGCGCGCAACGGCGAACGCTTCTGACTCTTCGAGGACACGGTTGGAGGGCTCTGACCCCGGTTCTCTCGTGCCAGGTCCTTTTTGTGTTGCAGAGGAATCGAGATGTCGGCACGAGACGAGTGGGGGAATACGCAGGGAGTAAAAGTAACGAGCGAGAGAGAGACAGAAGGGGGGTCAAAAGGAAGGAGAGAAAATCGTACACCGCTCTCTTTTTTTCTCCATCCGTTCTCTCTCTCTCTCTCTCTCTCTCTCTCTCTCTCTCTCTCTCTCTCTCTCTCTCTCTCTCGTTCTCTTTATGATCACTCAAATTTGTCTCGGCCAATAAACCATACGAACTTCCGGTTTCGGATTTCATACGGCGCATCGTCCTCGCTCGTGTTATTAACGGGCTACAACTACCTAGGTGGGGCAAAAAGATGCATTTTCCCAAAATATCAAAAATATTTTTGGAAAATCGATCACCATTCAGCTATAGGGTGTCTCAAACGACCTGACATTTTTATTTATTTATAAAACGTATTATTCATTTAAAAAGTACGAATATTTTTATTTTAATATAAGGTAAAAACATGGAGGTTATGTGTGGAACACAATATCCGATAAATGGCCGCCTCGTCCTTGTTTGCAAACGTTCACTCTTTTGACGAAATTTTCAATGACATTTTGGCATAATTGCGGACTAATTTCATTAAGGCACACCACGCACCTGCCCATTTTCGACCATTTTCTTTGGAATTTTTTTTAAAGAAAGGGAAATAAAATACACGGTCAAAGAACTTTTAGGCTTTATTAGGTATACAGGGTGGACCATTTAACGTGACCACCCAAAATATCTCTGGTGCCTTTAGAGTGACATAAAAAATGTCAGGAGGTAATTTGATTGATTTCGAAGAAGGGTATACTGATACAGTGGTAAAAAATTAGTTTTTGTCAAGGTCATAGTTTTTGCGTTCTCGAGGTCATCAACAGTTTTTCAAATGAGAACATGTTTTTTTAAATTAAGACGTAGCTGATATCATAGGTCGTTGGATTCGTTTGAATATCAGCTACAACGTCTTAATGAAGAAAAAAAACATGTTCCCATTTGAAAAACCATTGATGACCTTGAGAACGCAAAAACTATGACCTCAACAAAAATGAATTTTTTACCACTGTATTAACCCTTCGAAATCAATCAATTTACCTCCTGACATTTCTTTCGTCACTCTAAAAGCAACGGAGATATTTGGAGTGTCACGTTAAATGGTTACCCCTGTATATTAAAGTATGTAACAAAAATTGTCAGATGAATACAAAATGGGGGCGCAACCCTCTCCGCGGCTCGCAGTAGAACTGTCGTCAATTTAATCCTGGAACTAAGAGTGAAATATTTTCGTGAATTATGTTAGTTTTAGCAGTCAAGTACGGGGGAAAATAAAAAATAAAGAAAAAAAGAAATAGAGACGAGTTTGAAAAAAAGTTCGTTTTTACTACCATAATTTTCATATAAAAAGTGATATGTTGTTTACAATCCTCAATTCATCGGAAAAAGCGGTCGTACTCGACTGTTGAAGCAATCTAAGAAGCTACAGTTGAAATTTTAAGGGGTAAGGCCACAGTAGAATTTTCAAAAAATCTATTTTTTTCGCTAAAACGGTGCTTTATCATCATAAGAATAAGTTACTATTCGATTTATAGCAAGAACATTTTTTTCACCGACTTTGAGCGTATAACAAACCAACCTCTGGCACAGCCATAGAGTATCTAAAACTTTAAACGCGTTTTTCTCGAAACAGTTTTTTTTCCTATTGGCGTGACAAATAACTTCAACAATTTTCGCTCAATTTACTTCAAATTTAAAAGTTATGTTCCTAATTGCATGTCGCAGAGAAGTTACGTACGGAATTTCTGATTAATCGAAAACTTTTCATTTTATGAGCAGTTTTATACGAAATTTTTCACTGAAAATTCATTCAAATACCTACAACTTTTGAATAAAACAATATTTTTTATATTCCGTACGTACTTCTCTAGGTATTCTAATGTAGATTGACGAGAATTTTTGTTTTTTGTTCTTAGTGAAAAATTGTGGATGATAAATGCCACGCCGCGGAGCGCCTAAAAAAAAGATAACAAAAGAAAATAGTAGTCGTCGGCCATTTTGTACATCGAAAAAGATGAAAAAAGAATTTCTAACAGCTTGATATTCATACTAAATAGATATGTCATTAATTTTATGAGTGAATGACTTTTTCATACGAAAAAAATTTTTTAACCCTCCGTCTGCACACTTAAATTTTGGGACACCGTCTGTACACTGGGTCGTAAAAGTCCTGCAAATGTTTTTTCTAAGAAAAAAACGTCAAAAAAATCTGAAGAAATTCTGAATTACTTTTACAAAATTTCTTTCCACGATCCGATCATTTATTTACCCTTTTTTGCAAATAAAAATTTTAACAACAATAAATGTAACCGAGAATGGAGGAAAAATCGATTTTCATAAAAAAAAATCGTAACTAAGACAAACTTTCATGTAAAAATATAATTCTTTCGGGGTTGTATAGCTCAATACATGTACTATTAGGAAAAAACTACAGTGAATGTGCTACTTTCAAAAAGTATATTTATTTTGACTACCGAAAAGGTCGCTTTTTTAATATAAAAAAATCAGAGAATAATATTTTTCGTTTTTTTTTTCTATACAAATCCAAATGTTTTTTATTACATAATCGTAGTAATGAAGTAAATATAAGTAATTAAGTGAATGCAATGAACAAAGATGCACTACTATCGCGGGCGATTTTTGTTCGCGCACTGGATACACAAACACGTGCGATGTTCTTCGCACACGTTAATTAGTCTATTACATATACATGCGATAAAAATCATTTCAGGAAAGTTAAAATTATTATAAAAGTCGAAAAAGAGCATAAATTTAATTTTACTTACTTACACGAAATATCGTCGCCGTCTGTACACTGGGTCTTCTACGGCACGCTCGAGACTCACTTTCTGCTGTTCAGACCCAAAATGATCGATCGTGACGCCCCTGTAGGTACGACTTACCCTCACTACCTAGTTTTTTTACGGACGGGACCCGACTCCCCCCTTTCCAAAATCCGGAGATATTCGATTCGAAAATTTGGCTTGCGCCTTCAAAGACCCAGTGTACAGTCGGAGGGTTAAATTCGCACATGATTTTATACCTATTACTGTTGCCTAACCCCTTAAGTCGATTGGACAAAATTGGTTCATTTTTTGCTGCGTGTCGATTTCAAAAACATGGTTTTGCGAAAAACATGTTTGAAGTTTTCGGTACCCGCTAGGAAACAATTGCACGAGTGAATTTGCAGAAGCGTGGGAGCTTCTTGAGTCGTTGAGTTACGTGATCCTCGTTGGGAACGATTTTTACTTCAGGATCAAATTTTTGGCCGACATTTTGTGTTGCTGGTACTGCGTCTCACGGCGTGTCATCGCCGAAACTGTTTTTTTTCAGCTATGAACGAATATGCGTCATATTTTTGAAGATTCAAAGGATTTTTTCAAGTGCTTCCAAAAGAAAACGATTTTTCGAAAATTTTACAATGGTGTCCTAGAAGCCCATTTTTTCGGGCCTCTAGGTAAACGTAGCCCCTTAATGTCGCAAAAACTCTTCTCCATAATGCACGTTGCTTCGATTGTTTTTGGTAAGTTGAAGGTGCGGCCAACAATCGCTCGTTATTATCCGCGCGGTTCTCCAATCTGACGGTAACATTGCACACTTCCGGTGGGGGGCTTCACCCCCATCGAAAATCATTTCGTCAGTTACAGGCTCCGCGAATTATTTGGTCGGAATATACAGGCCGAATCCCGTTGATCCATTATTCCGGACACGAAGATCCTCGGTTGGAATTTTTCAATTGTAACTTCTCGAGGCTCTTTGTAATTTATTCTTTTCGAGTTTCCCCTTTGGACGACAATACCTTCATTCGTGTTTGCACTTGAATTTTTTTTTTCGAATCTTTGTATCCAGTGCAATCATGCTGATATCGGATTATGAAAAAGATCATTTAAATAATCGCGTTTGTGGGGGACCATGAAATTTTCATCGTTGGAATGCAACGGAAATCAATTTTTTAAGTATTAGTTTAATTTTGAAGTATTTTTTTCCGCTGTTTCAGGACTTGAAATAACTTCAACGTTTTCACGTATTTTCAAGCAAACTTGTCACTTGCCAAAAATTTGCCTAAAAAATCGTCAGATAAATGTTTATAACAAATGAACTATGCAATATAAAAAAAAATCCTACGTACTTCCATAGACAATGTATTTTTCAAGATAAATTCAACATTTCAAGTGAATCGGTTGAAAATTGTCTGAGGTGTGTTTCCGGCCAACTTAAAAAATGCAGTTTTGAGATAAACGCTGCACAGCCGCCATTTTTAAATAAATCGCTTCAAAAAAATTATTGTATACAGTCACTGATATGTATGATAAACACCCTTTTTTGTAATCTCGATGTATTTTGTAGTTTTTCTGAAAAAAAAAAAAAAAAATCCCCAAAAAGCCTATTTTTTCGGCCTCTAAGAGTGGCCTAAGGCCTTAAAGTGTGAAACAACAAAAAAATCGTTTTCGAGATTTTTGACTTTTTGTGTTATTTTTTGAAAATAATCATTTGCTTTTGGTTTTTCGTATGCCATCTCTACAAATGATATGAATCGACAATAACTAAGCAACTTTTTTAAGTAATTGGCACGATATTCGTAGTACATTTTTTTACACCGCAGGCTATCGAAGTCAGATGTTCGAATTGGTTTGTATGAAAGTTCTGCATAAAATCTATCGAAACCAGGTCCCACCGGCTGAATTTCCCAAATTGTTGTCAAGGTCATAGTTTTTGCGTTCCCAACGTCATCAATGGATGAATTTAAAAAAATATATTGCTCTTTTGTGTGCTGAGCATTTTGAATAAAATAATGTATATATTCTATTTTTTTAAAGAAAAAAGTATGCTTTTTTTTACTCGAAACACACGTAACCCCTTAGCATTTAAGTGGTTACCCCCACTTGCGATTTTGAAAAAATCGATTTTTTTTATTGCATTTTTTGAAGCATAAGTATTTTTGAAGTATAAGTATAAGTAGCCCGGAATAGATGACTATGTAAGTTTACAAAAAAAAATATTTTCTTCGTGTAAACTGAAATTGAAACTTTAAACGCGTTTTTCTCAAAATGGCATTTCTGAAGTCGGTCACCAAGATTACTCGAACACTAATGAACCGATCTTCTTGAAATTTTGCAGGCTTATTTAATACATAAAAATGTAGTCTTTAATCGTTCGATTTTTTTTTCGTTAAAATCGAACCATTAACTTTGACTGTCCGCCATTTTGTGAAAAATGAATATTTTTTAAAATCCTTCGATTAAAGACTAGTTTATACTTATATTTGACTAAATCCATCCGCATTTTTTTCTTCAGATGATCCACTTCGCCGCAATGTTGGTCACCGCAAACCGTGTATATAAAAACATTATTTCATTGACGGCCATTTGCCACTAAACAATGTAATATTTTTCAATAAAAAAATTACTGAAAGTTCTTCAAGATGTGTTCTTTAAGATGGTATATTGATCGATTGAAAAAGTTTTGTAGTTTTCTTTTAAAAAATTCATGAAAAAGGCCTTTTTTGCGCTACAAGTGGGGGTAACGCCTTAAGGTTAAAAAGAAGACTTTTCTAGATAAAACAAATAACGAAGAGTATTTTTCAAAAGTCCGGTCAAAAAAAGTTATCATTTGCAGAAACGGCATGCGAAAAGCCAAAAGGAGATGATTTTTATCTCGAAAACCGTGGGACTTTTAGTAAAATGAAATTCCAGGATATAGTGGGACATGATCTGACCTATCGACTGTTGCAGGATTATCCATTCATAACAGGACACCCTGTATATATTCGTATATACTGTTTTTTATATGAAAAATATACCTGCAAAGTGCACGAAGTTAAAAAAAAACTGAAAAATATACCTGGAGATACCTATTTTTCATTTGTTTGCAAAATTGTGTGAATAACATTTCTTCAAAATATGTCTCATAGTAAAAACGAGATTACTCGAATGAAAGCAATCGTTGATTGCGTTGCCCAATTTCTTTTATTTGGGCAATTTTATTCCGTCGCGTTTTCTTCGTTACTCCCGACTACCGCAGCTCGCTCCAACTTCTTTTGTCTTGCTGTTCGGATTTTACGGAAATTCACACGTCGCGCGTGATGGAAAATTAATATTTACTTACCCTCGTTGATAACAGGAGCTTCAGCTGCGGTTGTCATTTTGATTGGAGAATAACTGCAAACAATAAACGATAAACACACGGTCGATATATTTTCCTTTAATTTTGTTATCATTATTATTATAATTCGATTATTTATAAGCTTGTGAAAGTTGAAGACCTTCACAAAAGTCGGTAAAAATTAATAACAATTAATAACATAGTAAAAATGTCTGGAAAAATAAATTGTTCAAATTTCCAAAAATATTCTTTTTTTTCAAAATTGTTTATTTTTAGTTTATATTAAAAAATCTTTGTAAAGATCAATAATTAAAAGAATCGGAAAAACATAAATGTTTTAAAAAAATGATAACTCAGTTACGACTTTTTTTTCGTTCGGGTCCGCGTGAAACTCGACTAAATCGTAATTATTGCCGAAAATTCAATTTCCAGTCCATTTGCAGGTCAAACGCGCATTATTCGTCGAATTTTCGACTTTCGGTTGCCTAGCAACAAAGGATTTCTCCGTAGCCGAGCGTGAGGTATAGAAGCGGGGCGAGCGAGCGAGCAATGGAAAAAAAACCATCGAACGTTTTTCTGCAATCCTAGCGCCTATTTACGATTTCTCGGAATGTTTTCGGTCCCCGGTGCCTCTTTGTTCGTTTTTTTTATTTCCAACGCTTGTTTAATGATCCAACAATGCCATGGCAACGTCGTAGTACCTTTGCACGCGACTCGTGAGAACGAAAAAGGTCCCGTATCGGCGGCGAAAAGAGGCAGGGGGCAAGAGAGGGAGAGGGAGAGGGAGAGGCGAGCCTTTGTCCGCAAGACGCAACGAAGCGAGAAACAAAAAGCAAAACAAATCTGATGTTTACACCCTCGTGTGATAACACCGGGAGAACCGATTGGCAACAGTGTAAATACAGACCGCAAGGGAGAGCGAGAGAGAAAGAGAGAGAGATGCGTATTTGAAGCTTTCTTAATTTCCGTAACTTACGAAAATTGCAACGAGCCGAAAAAAATTGCCCAACACGCGACGAAAGCGCACAGAAAATTATGCCTGTACCTCGCGAGAGGGCAACGCGCTTTTCCGCGCATGCGCCTCACCAACGCGCAACCGTGTACAGCCCGGCGATATGCAGGAGCGACCGATAGCACGTTTTGTCGCAGCTTTCGCAACGTGACTCTCATCCCATCCGAAAAATCGGCCCCGTGTGAAAATGCCGAAAAATATCCGCGCGATATAGCGAAAAAGTCGAGCCGGCGAAATTATACGCAGCGCAAGCGTTCGCGAGATACAAAGAAACTCCACCGTTTCCGCGAGTACAAAAGAATTCTGACAAACACGCAAACCCAAACGATGTCACGCGGCGTAGTGGCTCGAAAAAACGAGAAATTTTCAAAAAATATGTTTTTGCCGATACTTTTGAGTTTCGGTAACGAAAAAATGTTAAAAATGACGAAAATGTGGGAGAATGGACTTTTTGAAAATCGTCGGTACTTACGTGTTTTTCGAACTTCGTAAATTCGCGACGAACCGGCAATAACACTAACGCGTCGTGTAACGATCACTCATCCAACCACGCGGGAGATTTGACGAATGTTGATTCGTTTTTCTCCTTTTTTGAATACGGTGAAACAAGGAACGCGAAGCGCGTAAACGTTGCTTTGAGATTGGGAAGAACGAAGGAAAACGTCAGCGATGAAGAAACGCTGCGACTAGTTAGGATCTGTACCGATCTGAACGCCCGTCCCCGTTGCTGCTCGCTTTTATTCTGGCGACCGAGCTACACTGTGTAACACGCTTTGTAACACACTGTCGAGCGCGCTTATACACGTATCTATGCCGTAGGACATACGTATACGTGTATAGGAAGGAGAACGGCCGGGAGTGCAGAGAACGCGGTGCTTTCCGGTGGTTCTGCGATCGCGAGCCACCGCCATTGGCTCGCCGAGTTTAGCAGGCGTCGCGCCATTGGACGGATTCGAATTTCGAACGGTTGGAGACGTTGAATAGCCCGCAAAGATCGCGGTGCCTACCTTGTCACGCGGTCGTTCTTTTTGCACACACGAAAGGCTCGCGAACGTTGTACGGAGCGAGGCGCAAATTGACCCGCACCAATTGAATATTTCGGCCCTCGCGTAGGGCGAACCGACCGGTGAATGGACGAATAACGACACTGGCATTCGCATGGACTGTAAAATGGCAATATCGGGGAAACTAATTTTTTAATTGCTATAGCTAACCAAAGATATGCGGATAGCGGCAAAAATGTTCGAAACAATTGCGACAAATAATATTGGAGGAGTTGATAAGTAGCGAAATGACTAAATCGTCGGTGAATGGACGGAATTGGCAGTATATGGACACTCGGCCGCCAGTAATGGACGTGTAGTGTAGATGACCGCTGTAAAGGATAACGATATATTGTTATTTTTTGCACAGTGTGCAACTACCACAAACTATAAAAGTTCCCTGTGGCGTAAAAATTCGATATTTAACTGAGAAATTGGTTTTAACGACACCTGTGATTGTTTTGGCTAAATTATAGTTATTCGAATTTTTATCGACAATTCATATTCTTCACTTATTTTTAATGTAAATCAGCTTTCATCCATTAAGGGGTTAGGCCACAGTAACGGGTACAAAATCATGGCGAATTTAACAATTTTTTTCGTATGAAAAAGTGATTCACTCATAAAATTAATTACACATCTATTTAGTATGAATATCAAGCTGTTGGAAAATATAATTTTTTTTTCGATGTACCAAATGGCCGACTACTAATATTTTTTTTGTTATCTTTTTTTAGGCGCTCCGCGGCGTGACATTTAGCATCCACAATTTTTTACCTAGAACAAAAAACAAAAATTCTCGTCAATCTACATTATAATACCTAGAGAAGTACGTATGGAATTTAAAAAATATTGTTTTAATCGAAAGTTGTAGGTATTTGAACTTAGAAATGAATTTTCAGTGAAAAATTTTATTGTAACTGCTCATAAACTGCTCGTAAAATGAAAAGTTTTCGATTAATCAGAAATTCCGTACGTACTTCTCTGCGAAATGCAATTAGGAACATAAGTTTTAAATTTGAAGTAAATTGAGTGAAAATTGTTGACGTTATTTGTCACGCCAATTGGAACAAAGCTGTTTCGAGAAGTTTCGAGTAGTCGGCCATTTTGTACGTCGAAAAAAATTCTAACAGCTTGATATTCATACTAAATAGATGTGGAATTAATTTTATGAGTGAATCACTTTTTCATACGAAAAAAATTGTTAAATTCGCACATGATTTTAGTCTACTTAGCCCCGTCTATTTAGTTGTCGGTTAACCCTAGCTCCCGAGACCAGCGCGAAAAATTTCACCGCCGATTTTTCAAGAAAAAAAAACGACGCGACAGTTGAGATTTTAATAAATAAATCGGGGGAAAAATTGCGAATGGCACGCTCAAAATCGATGGAAAAAAACATGAATTATCGGTGATAATCGATTTTGAATTTTCCGCAATTGATTTTCAATGGCTGCTTTGACCTGACGTATACCGGGTGACTCGCGGGAAATGACATACTTGAAAACTGTAAATATTGATTTTGCACAAAAAAGTCGGTAAATTTGTCGAGGCAGTTTTTCGCGGCCTGGTCAAACTTTAAGGATCACCCAAAGTTTTCTACGGAAAAGTAGGTGACCAACTTTCCGTGGCTGTCAAATCTAATTCCAAGGTCAACGGATTTTTGCAAAAAAATGGAAAGAACTCATTTTATAACTCTTATTCCGGTTTTTATACAAAAATAACCAAATGATCCGTCGTGACCTTGGGATGACCGCAAAATACAACAGGCAATAAAACGAGAATTATCTCGAAGGGGATGCGGAACATTTCCAGAAGCAAATAACAATGTTTTTATTAATGATTATTTATTCATTTATAGCAATTTACTTATTAATAATGTTTTATTATTAATAATTAATTTTAAACGTTTAACATTTTTCAAATAAAATTAATTAAATTCTTTATTATTAACAATTAAAATATTAGTGATGTTTTATTTGTTTATTGTTATTTATTTATTTATCGAATAAACATCTTAAAAATGATCGCCATCAATCACGTGACACCTTTTAATACGGTGTTCGACTGTCTTTTGTATCAACGTCCCATTTCCGGTTGTCCATACTTCCGCGACTCACCCGGTATAAGGAAAGAAAAAAAAAAGAATATTTCCTGCCAGGTCGCTTCGACGTGGAACGGCCCATACAAGTAACGAGGAACGAGACTCGTGTGTCCGGAATTGTTTTTCTCTCGTTTCCCCCGTTTTTTTCAGCCTTTGTTCATTGCGTAGCGAAGACAGCTGCGATTCCGCTTGGCCATTACGTTGTTTAGTCGCTATTGCTTTTTCTCGCTACCCGCGTGTCAATATTCGCGACTCTATCGGGAAACGCGTTCAGCCTCGACACTTATCGGCTCAGGTTCACTTTGAATCGTTTCCTTTGTTCCATTGCCTACAAAAAATCCGTCTTGTTCCTCAATCTCGTAAGCGTACTCTCCAGATTTCCATTTTCGAAAAGAGTTTTGTATTTTTCACGCAATACGGAATTTTTGCGCAATTGTCGAGTGTTTCAAGTACACGTCGGAAGTTGAAAAAGAAACGAATGGTTTTGCAGGCCCATCATGATTCGGGGCGTTGAAAGTCTGTGCGAAGATTTGTGAGGTTATGTTGACCTTGCACGTGCCCTTGAGGCGAAGTAGAAGCTTTACCACGTGACATACGAGTGCGAGAGAGATGGGTGGAATTTTTTATCCGATATTTCTCAGATTAAGGAGATAGGGTGATGACCATGTTAGTAAATTTAGAATCTATTTCACGCCGCAATACCGCCACGTTTTAGATATATGTATATGGCCTATTTCTCGAGAAATATTTTTTAAGTATTGAATTTCGAGTTTCCTATTATTTTTATAATATGGAAACAACCTTAATAATCTACTACTCGACTTCAGTAGTACGCCATATCGTTGACGTTTAGCATCGTCGCATTTTCGGTGGCTGTCATCGGTTCCACGCGCCCGGCTTATTATTTTTTGTAGCCGGTTAACATGGAGAATGAAAATACTGTGGAAGTTTATCAAAAGAGTAACGGGATTGTACCTGAAGTCCAGTTTAGAGACAAATGTAGATTCTGACGGACAAAAATTAGAAAATGAAAAGATAATATTGCGATTGCAAATAAAAAACGTCGCGTTGAAGTTAACATCAATGTCCAATGTCCAATCTGTCCAAAGTCAAAACATATTTCATCGATTGTTATGTTATTTTTCCCTTTCCCAATTTTCACAATATTTGCAGGTATAAAAAGGAACGTTTATGTGACGGTTCTCCCATGCTGAATTTATATATAGATGTGTTGTATAGGTACATGTCGCCAGAAAAATTGAGTTGCCTTTGCTGTACGTAAAAGAACTTCAAGTAAATATCGACGAAAGGCCCTTTATAATCCATTAAAAAATATACGGCTTCGCACAATCATATTTTTAATTCGCGTTGAAAATATCCGATAGACGAATCAAATTTGCGCGGGTATCCGGCGTTGCCACACGTCGAGCAACATGGCTGCTGTTGTTACGTCACGAGAAGTCTCGCTCTCCGAAAACTTCGGTTTTTGCGACTTTATTTATAAATTTATTGCTTATTTCTGCGTTGAGCTTTCCAATTCAAGGTGCCTTATCGATCACAAAGATTCAACGAACGCAACCATCAGTTTTTTTTAACGTGTTTCGATCGTTGAAAAAAATCGATATATAGTGTTGAAAAAAATCGATATATGAGAGGACGGGCACATTTTGTGGTCTACGTGTGACTAATTCACCAACTTTAACAATTAATAACTCGGAAAGTGTACGGTAAATCTCCTGGAAACTCCGCATACGCATGGACGAAGGTCTCGACAATGCTATAAAAATTCAGGCTTTTATCTTGAACTCGCTCCAAACACCGTACCTCCTTAAGGGCTTAGGCCACAGTAACGGGTATAAAATCATGTGCGAATTTGGACATGATTCATGGTGTATTAAGAAAAAACTGAAAAAATCGTGAAATTATAACTTTTCTCAGGTTTGAAAAAAATGTGTTTAAAAAACACGTTAACGTGCTATGAAAATTATTCAAAAAGACGTTTTCAACAACTTTTTTAATTTACTTAGAAGAGATGGTAAATATTTACAAGTGGGACTGCAGCTAGAAAAGGGGTTTAGAAATTTTATACCGCGTCGATGTATTTCAGGGCACTTTGTTTATAATATTTAAGTCGGGGGAAGACAATTTCAACCCTTATTTCAACCTCCAAACGCTTTTTTTTACTTTTTTAATGACGGGTTTGGGTTTGTTTGTTTGGGTATGTTTGAATGAAATAAAATCTGAATGAAATTGTGGTAAAATTCGACAACCGGAACATTGATATGTTCCTGTAAATATATATTTTTTCTTAATAAAATACCCCTTCCCCATAATAAAAAACATTTTTTCATACTGCAGAATAGCCCCGAACACGTGAAAAAAATTTAGAGCCGATTAGAACTGGAGCCCCACTTGTAAATATTTACCAAAGAGATGTTCATACTGAAGAAAATAAACTTTGGTTTGATTTAATAAATCGTTTAGTTTTTTTGCTATCACGCCCGCCAATTTGGAAAAATCGTGAAAATGAAAACTAGGGAAAACGCGCTTCAACGTTTTCAATAGGAGGAAATATCAATATCAAATATCAAACGCTTCTCTGCTTTCGGCCTTGTATCTTCGAAAATATTTACAATTGGCATCTGTAACTTTGTAAATATATTCTTGGATACTTTATCTATCGATTTAAACAATTAAAAAACGATTTTCCGGACCTTCTAATTCAGGCTCCGGCCTTAATAATATTCAGAGCAAAAGAAAAACGTCCAGCTGTGCGTCGGTAAATTCTACAGAGCCTGATGCCTTCGTTTCCCCAACGAAAAAAACTTCACTGCCGAGAGAAAACTGTACGAAGATTTGTGAGGTTATGTTGACCTTGTACATGTCCATAGTTGACACCAATAAAGCATAAATTCATTCAGTTCGTATTCGATATACGTACAGGGCCGTTCACAATTATCCGGGTTTGCTTGGTGAGTATACAGGGTGTGTCGTTGCGAGCAAAACGTTTTCTTTTTCGAAATCTCGTGCGGCAAAAATCGCCCGAGATATTCTTGTTCGAAGTCCAAGTACATGGTAAACAATGGCACAGTAGCTGCTTACGCCCGGATAAGTCGGATCGAGCGCGGCTTCAAATTCATCTTCGGACAAGTGCATTAAAAAAAAAGATTCGTAAAAAATATCGAACACGGAGATTCGCTATGCAAATCGATAATACAATTTAATAATTTTCGTTTATTGTTTAATACTTGACGAAACAAAAAAAAGCGCGCGAGTAACTACTGCGCCATTGTGTATTCAGCGTCGAACTTCGAACCTGAATATCTCGGCGAATTTTTGTCGCATGACATTAAGGGGTTACGTCTAGTTGAAAATTTGGAAAATATCGATTTTTGGTTCTCGACGGATTCTCAAAATATGACATTTCAACAATATTCTCTGAAAATTTCAAGTCGATCTGTTAAAAATTAAGGGACTTATGGGCGTTTATATGTATGTGCCGCGTACCGACGAATTCTAAAAGCGTTTTTCTCAAAAATACTTTTTCAAAATTGATGATCACGGTATTTCAATCGAAAAAATAAAAAATAGGTCTGTTTTAAATTAAAAAAAAAAACAGATCTTTTTTAGAAAAAAAAACAGGTCCGTTTTAGAAAAAAAAAACCAGGTCTGTTTTAGAAAAAAAAACAAGTCGGTTTTAGAGAAAGCACAGGTCTGCTTTAGAAAAAAAACAGGTCTGTTTTAGAGAAAAAAAACGGGTCTGTTTTAGAAAAAGCAGGTCTGTTTTAGAAAAAAAACAGGTCTGTTTTAGAAAAAAAAACAGGTCTGTTTTAGAACAAAAAATGAAAGTCTGCATGAGTTTTCCCAGAAAAAAATTACAAAACCTGACTTCTAAAACAGACTTGTTTTGTGCATTTTTCACCAAAGCTCAACTTGTGCTCCCGATATTTACAATTTTTTTGGTGATTTTTTTATTTTTAGGACAATTATTCGACAGTTTGAAAGTCAGGTTGCGTGATTTTTTTCTAGGATAACGCATGCAATTTTCAATTTTTTTTCTTTATATTAAAGCGTATGATTTTTACTATCGTTTACAATTATTGTATTGAAAAATATTTACAAATCCAAATTTTGACGTCAGTCCGCGTACAGTTATCGATTTTTTCCAGCCGCAGAAAGGGAATAGGTGTGGAAAAAAATTTCAAAACGTTAAGGTGTTTTTTTTTACACCAGGAGGTTTTTCACTATCCAAATCTATGATCAACGATGGCGAGGGAAATAGTTGTCTGAGTCGAGCCGGAATGGCCCATATACACATTGCTCGTTTGAAAAAGTATATCGTCAAAGTTCGAAAAAGTTATCCATCGTGCATGTTTGCGCTTCAGAGTGTCGCCCTTGTACGTCATAGCGACCGACGATCAGCGATAAGATTTACTCCTAGCTAATTTTCATGCAAATTTCGGTACATTGATTCATTTGAAGATCCTCGCGTGTAGTTTCGAATGTGACGTACCGCTCGCGCGACCGTTGAAGACAAAGATTCTTCGTGGGTGATTCATAGCGCGATGAGAGTCGGTGCGCTACACGCGGTGTCTTGTAACTGCCTGAAACGAACGTGGGACGAAACCGCGCCTGTGTGAAGGGTACGAAAAAAAAATGTCCCAAATATGGAAATTGCGGTTATAACTGGTTTCGCTGTTCCTTCGGTTCGTTTGTGTCAAGCGTGGACTTGAGGAATTGCAATGAGGCGCTAATAGAGGAAGTTTTGATTTTTTCAATTTTTTTTCCGGCTGGCAAGCGGACGCACGAGAATTATTATTACGATTAGATTCGCAGCGGGGTCGAGGGGGCTCGAGGAACTTCGCGCGAGCAATTTCGGGCCTGCAACGGTCGCTTTTCGAACCATCGACTCCGCGGGTCCTACGCGCAGGCGTGCGTGAAAAATAAACTGCTACGGCGAGAAGAATGGTCGAGTTTCGGGGAGGGGATATCGTGAGAACGTTCGATGACTTTTGATAAGGGTCGACACTGGATACCGTAAATGAAAGTTCGACTTTGAAGCTTGATATTCATACTAAATAGATGTGTAATTAATTTTATGAGTGAAACACACGAAAACATACGAAAAAAAATGTTAAATTCGCACATGATTTTATACCCGTTACTGTGGCCTAACCCCTTAAGGAGTTCGATACCGTTGCTTGGCTGCAAGAGTGGGGATGAAAATACAATGAATCTCGGCAGGCTGCCAACTTCTTGCGAATAAAATTTCATGTAAAAATAAATTATTTTTGGGCAATATACAACTAATAATATTGTTGAAAAACATTTCTAAGCCGGGAGATTATACTAATAGTTATCATTATTGCAATGAAACATAAATACGTCGAAATTTTATTCGAGACGAAATAACCAAGACTTCGAAACAGCGGCCGTTTCTGCCATTGGCACGACTGACCATCGCTAAAGCGTCGTCGGCCGCAGGTTATTTACACGGTGAAAAACGTTCAACGTTTTATAAAGAGTTTTTATTCGAAAAAGTCGAGAAACCGTTAAACACTTCGAGCGGACGAATAAATAAATTTTATTAAAAAGTTCAACTGTTGTAACACTATGTACGTTCTAAACACCCGCCGATTTTGAAATACCCGCCAGTTAATGCTGGACCGTGATTGTCTCACTCGATGGATCCAGATAATGGGGTGTTGCCACGTTTAACCTACAAGTTTCGTTAATGTCCGTAAACAAACCGTTCGAGCTCAAAATTCACATCATTCGCCGAGTATTATATAGGAACGAAGTAGAGAAAGCGCTTAATTATCTGACACAACGTTCTTACCACTATGATCACCGTTTGCTGACTTTTAAAATTTAAACCCAAGTATTATTTCAGCCCTTACAGCCCTATACCTATGTTCACGAGATGCCATGTGTATTACCAAATGGATAAAGGTTCACGTTGAACATCAAAAATCGCCGAAACTATGTTGTGAAACGGATTAATTTTTTTAAAGTTAATGCGTCGTAAATTAAGGAGATATGGTGATCACCATGCTCGTAAACTTAGAGTCTATTTCACGCTGTAATACCGCCACGTTTTAGATACATGTATATGGCCTATTTTTCGAGAAATATTTTGTAAGTATTGAATTTCGAGTTTCCTATTATTTTTATAATATGGAAACAACCTTAATAATCTACTACTCGACTTCAGTAGTACGCCATATCGTTGACGTTTAGCATCGTCGCATTTTCGGTGGCTGTCATCGGTTCCACGCGCCCGGCTTATTATTTTTTGTAGCCGGTTAACATGGAGAATGAAAATACTGTGGAAGTTTATCAAAAGAGTAACGGGATTGTACCTGAAGTCCAGTTTAGAGACAAATGTAGATTCTGACGGACAAGAATTAGAGAATGAAAAGATAATATTGCGATTGCAAATAAAAAACGTCGCGTTGAAGTTAACCTCAATGTCCAATGTCCAATCTGTCCAAAGTCAAAACATATTTCATCGATTGTTATGTTATTTTTCCCTTTCCCAATTTTTCACAATATTTGCAGGTATAAAAAGGAACGTTTATTTTGTGTGACGGTTCTCCCATGCTGAATTTATATATAGATGTGTTGTATAGGTACATGTCGCCAGAAAAATTGCGATGCCTTTGCTGTACGTAAAAGAACTTCAAGTAAATATCGACGAAAGGCCCTTTATAATCCATTAAAAAATGTACGGCTTCGCACAATCATATTTTTAATTCGCGTTGAAAATATCCGATAGACGAATCAAATTTGCGCGGGTATCCGGCGTTGCCACACGTCGAGCAAGATGGCTTCTGTTACGTCACGAGAAGTCTCGCTCTCCGAAAACTTCGGTTTTTGCGACTTTATTTATAAATTTATTGCTTATTTCTGCGGTGAGCTTTCCAATTCAAGGTGCCTTATCGATCACAAAGATTCAACGAACGCAACCATCAGTTTTTTTTACGTGTTTCTTGCCTCCAAGTAGCACAAAAAAATCGATATATGAGAAGACAGGCACATTTTGTCGTCTACGTGTGACTAATTCACCAACTTTAACAATTAATAACTCGGAAAGTGTACGGTAAGTCTCGTGGAAACTCCGCATACGCATGGACGAAGGTCTCGACAATGCTATAAAAAAAATCGGGCTTCTATCTTGAACTCGCTCCAATCACCGTACCTCCTTAATCTCTGTTATAAATGTCAAACGTCTACAAGCATTTTAATTTTTATGGGAAAACTCCGTAAGGTTGTGTGGGGTCTAGCCTTCAGGGGAACCAGCGCAGCGCCGGAGCGATCGACTGTTACCAACTATTAGCTTTCAAATAATCGTCGTATTGAACGTGCGTTTTCGGGCTATTGTTCGACATCTATTTGTAAAAAAATGCATTTTTGAACATTCGGTGATTACATTAAGTGTTTTCATTACTTTGTATAATTATTTTCTATAACTTTTTCTCGCTCAATTAACCCGAAACGAATTGGCAACGTCGTAAATCGTGGTATATCATAATGCCCAGGTTGGCAGAAGTATCTCGAAGTTAGAGACATATGCGCCCCGTTCGTAACCTCGATTTCGGCCCAAGGAACTGTCAAATATGAAAATCGGTCCGAGTATGCTGCTGAGAAAATGCTGCTGGAAAGAAAAAGTGTGTAATAAAGCGGTCTATAATCTCGAAGAAATAAAAAACTTGAACATTTTTCCGATATTCTAAAAAAAATGTATGTATGAAAAAATCCGCGTTATTTTGTCTTTGCTTAGTTATGTCTAGAAATGTATAATTTCTGCACATAGTTATCAAATTAATATTAAGTAATTATAACTAATTAAGAGAATAAGTACCAATAATATTCGTTGTGAATTATCCTGACCGAGTAGTATGAGGTTCCCGGGCATAATTACCGAATACCGATAAGGTAGGTAGCATTTGTGCCGTGTACGTTGCGTACACGCCACAAATGCCGACTACTCAAAACTTCTCGAAACAGCTTTTTTCCAATTGGCGTGATAAATAACTTCAACAATTTTCACTCGATTTACTTCAAATTTAAAAGTTATGTTCCTAATTGCATTTCGCAGAGAAGTACGTACGGAATTTCTGATTAATCGAAAACTTTTCATTTTATGAGCAGTTTATGAGCAGTCATAACGAAATTTTTCACTGACAATTCATTTCTTAAGTTCAAATATCTACAACTTTTGAATAAAACAATATTTTTTAAATTCCGTACGTACTTCTCTAGGTGTTCTAATGTAGATTGACGAGAATTTTTGTTTTTTGTTCTAGGCAAAAAATTGTGGATGCTAAATGTCACGCCGCGGAGCGCCTAAAAAAAAATAACAAAATAAAATATTAGTAGACGGCCATTTTGTACATCGAAAGAAAAATATATATATTTTCTATCAGCTTGATATTCATACTAAATAGATATGTAATTAATTTTATGAGTGAATCACTTTTTCATACGAAAAAAAAAATTGTTCAATTCGCACATGATTTTATACCCGTTACTGTGGCCTAACCCCTTGAGGAGGTTGGAGCGGTCCAGCTGAGTCAAATGACGGTTTATGAATTTTCTTTCAATTAACCGCAAAAAATGCTTACGAGGTGTAGATTTATTCGAGGGAAGCTGTTTTTTCGTAAAATATATCATTAAAGGGCAAAATTGTCCATTTTTACATTTTTATTACGTAAATAAGAAAAACTTTTGTGATACCACCAACTTGAAAAAGTGTAAAATTAACGACGCTTATTATGAAAAAACTGCGTCAGAGAACGTTTTATACAACTCAGATTGGAATTTTGAGTCATTTATAATTATGCCTATTCATAGTTATGTCACGAGATTATTCATTACTACCATTAATTAATATTAAGTGTTGCCGAAATACGGCAACTTCCTGGACATTAAGGTTGGCAGCAATGCTCTTCATTCGCCAGCCGAGATTCGTAATCTTCCGTACCTCCGTACTTCCTAACCGTACGTAAAATTACATACATTCAACTTTTTCATCTATGCGGTTTTGTGGTGAAATAAAAAAATGTATAAAGACTCTACAGTCTAGACAATAACATATACTTTGTTAAATGTTAATATCGGCCTGTGGCTAACGCTCCAACCTCCTCAATATCTCTCTGTGTGAAATTGCATTTTAACGGATTTTATTTTTCGACAACGATGTACTCAAACGCATGAAAATTCCAATTTAATTTACAATTATCATAGGTATCTACGTTTAAAAAAAGCGTCCAGCATTCGCAGTGCGCAAGCGCGAGTCGAAACTTCACGCCGATGCTCCGAGTTCCCCGCACGACGAAAATAAAAAAATCGGTAAAATTCACAAAGCCCCCGTCGAAAAAGCATTATATGCAAAAACGATATGGGAAAAAGGGATTCTCCGATCAATTCAATCGCGCGAATTCGTACGCGCTGCGGCGAGTGAGCGAAAGCGCGGCTGCGTTCTCGGCGAACGCGGCGATTGGTCGCTCGGGCCTCGTGGCGCAGACCAATCGCGTCGCTGCACTCTCGCGCGTGCGTTCAATCTTCGCACGGTCTCTCGTCCGCTGTTTCAGCAAGCACACGGCTTCGCGTGTTGCGATCAAAGTAAATGTGTAGTAATCCAATTATCAACGAGATGAAAACACGTTTGGTGTTTTCCACGAGCCTGTGAATTAATTCGCGGACTCGATTGTCGTTGTCTACGATAAACGTGAGGGAAAAATCATCGCTAGCGATGGCGAGCAACGAGGAGCAAACGAGAGAACCTCGCACCGTGCGAAAACGACTTTTGAGCGATAGACGAGACGACGAGGCCGAAACGTTGGTTAACAACCTTGGCTCTTTGCCACGGTCGGACACAAACGAAGGACGACAGTTGCGCGCTGGAACCGATAGTTTTCCAAACATCAATGAAAAACCCGTCGACGACATATCAATCGAGGTGTTCTATACGCCTCACACCATCAGCCTCCTCCTCATCTCGATCGGCGCCGTTATTTATTTCGCTTTTGTCAGGTAAACAAACGATCCTTAAGGGGCTACGTCTACCTAGAGGTGCAAAAAAATGGCCAAATTCCGAATTTTTTTTCCCGCTAAACGGTCGGTGAAAAAGAAACGCATTTTTTCAAACACAAAGGTACATATATCGAGAGGCTTTGGAAAAAAAATCACCAAAAAATACAGAAAAACAAAAACATGGCCGCCGGCAGATAATGAAATTTTTTCGCGACGTTTCGCGGTCGACCAGTTTAAACGGTCCGTCCGAAATCTAAAAACCAAACCCGTTATTCATGTTAACAATAAATACGAGTAGTTGACGATCGTCTTTTCCAAATCTGAAAAAATTCAGTTCCAAAAAAAATTCGTTTCGAAAAATTTGAAAAAAAAATTCATTTTCAAATAGTGTTAACAACGTGGCGACAAATTAAAACTCTAGCATACAAAATCTATGAAAAGTCATTTTTACGTGACTTAAAAAAATGACGATCGATTTTTCGAAAGTAGGATCGTCAACGACTTTTAAATGTTTCTCATCGTTTCTCCTGTAAATTTGGAAACAAACCGTCAAGTGGTTCTCGAGATGACCACTGACGTTGAAAACCGAGTTTCGAGAAAAACGCGTTCAAAGTTTGAAGTACTGTGCTGTTACCGCTCGCCCGGCTTATTGTAAGAAGCTGCAGCTCATTCAATATTAAGAATATTTTTATGAATTTTTCAAGCAATATAGCTAAAAGGTGATACTCTCGAATAAAAATATTTTTGGAAAATACAATTTTTTGACCCACCTAGGTACATGTAGCCTGTCAAAGCCAATCGAGTTTCGAAACCGATACTCGTTCACATGCCAATAACGAATATTTATCGTTTACATGTCAACCGCAACTCAAACACGATTGCCAAAAAAACAACAAAGTCTGTTTTGCGTTTCTATTTTACAATGTATCTATGTATATCTCGAGTCTTCTATTATTATTCAACTGTTGCAAAATGCCAAGACTCGCACGTTACGACAGTCGACAGCCACATGCATCCATCCCGGTTCGAAGTGACGCAATTTTTGAGATCCCGCTACTGATATCGCAGTTTACCGTACGCCGATAACAGGCGCTCGGTAATTATGCCTGTGCGGAGTAAATATTGGACCCGTGCCGGCATACAAATGCTATTCGAACCTAAAAGAATGAAATTTACAATGTCTAGGCGAGCTTGCCTTCTTATTTTCTCATACGTCCAACAAAGTCAATTATCGCTCCAATAGCGGCCGAAATAAACGCAAGAATTCGAACCAGGGAGAGACCCTGTCGCCTGGTCTCTGGTTCCAAACTTGTCCCGTGGCTGTTTCCAGCTGTACGGAGAATTCCCGCCAGCGGCGGCCATATTCAACGTATCGTAGAGCTACAGAAGCGCAAATATTGTTCGCAGGGACGTGACGAACAAAGAGGACAACATATGGGCGGGGATAATATGCGTGATATTCTTCTTTCTGATAATATCGATGCTGACGTTTCCGAACGGACCGTTCACGCGACCTCATCCGGTTGTATGGAGGATAGTGTTCGGCTGTAGCGTTCTCTATCTCATGTTTCTCCTGTTCATGCTTTTTCAAAGCTACGAAACGGTGAGAAACATACTCGTGTGGATAGATCCGGGCCTGGCGTCCTTTCACATCGACATGGACAAGGAGTACGGCGTCAATTGTTCGGACGTGAGCCTCGAGAAGATATGGAATCACTTGGACGTCTTCGCTCTGGGACACTTTTTGGGCTGGGCTTTCAAGGCCATACTCGTACGCCATTGCGGCTTCCTATGGGCGACGAGTATAATGTGGGAAGTGACCGAAATGGCGTTCACACATTTGCTGCCGAACTTTGCCGAATGCTGGTGGGACGCTATAATACTGGACGTACTCGTGTGCAACGCACTCGGTATATGGGTCGGCCTGAAGATATGCTCGATACTCGAGATGCGAGAGTACAAGTGGGTCAGCATACGCGACATCGAGAGCACCACCGGCAAACTCAAGAGGGCCGTATTGCAGTTTACACCTGCCAGTTGGACCTCTGTAAGGTGGCTCGATCCCACGTGCACGCACATGCGTTTCGTCGCACTCTGTCAGTTGGTTATATTCTGGCAGGTATCAGAACTCAATACTTTCTTCCTGAAACACGTTTACGAGTTTCCACCGTCGCACATATTCGTTGTTGCGCGACTTGGTCTCGTAGGCGTGATAGTCGCACCGTCCGTCAGGTGAGCCATACTTTTCCTTCTTTTCGCTTATCCCGGCGCTCGCCCGAAACAGCGCCTTTTACCTCGTGGTACGGCGCGATGGGAACTTGATATCTTTGGGAGGAACGGTGATGGAGGAGAGCCGCTTTTCGCGATCTTTTTTCGCAAACCGTACTTCGTTCTTCATTTTTTCATTACTCGAACGGAGGCGCAATCTTGTTGGACTGGAGTGTAAAAATGATTTTTTTAAATTGAGGAAGTGTACTGAATATTTGTAGTTCGGAAAATATACACGGAGAAAGTACGAAAGTTTGAAGCTTTTTTTGTCGATACGAAATTGAGACCCTAGGGATCTGGCCAAAGGGATTTTTTTTTCACTTAAGGGGTAACACCACTTTAGAGGCCTAAAAGAATGCCGAACTTTAACGATTTTTCTTTTGAGTACAGTCCGACCTCCGAATAAGAAACCCGACAATAAGAAACTACCCAGTTTCTCACTCGAGCGCTCCCCCCACTCCGACTCGAACTCCGAGCTCGAGAATTTTGTGCGCGGAACCTCTGGTTAAGAAACCAGCCTGGGAGAGATTATTCCGGCAAAATAGAGCGAACGTTGTAGTGTAAATTGATGTGTGCATGCGTGCGTGAGTATGTGTGTGTGCGTGTGTGAATGTAACAAAAAATCTACAAGTTTATTCGAAATTTTTTGTATTCATTAAAAAGATACATATAAGTGTTGACAAGATTTCATATAAAATAAAAACAAAGATAAGGGCGTTTAAAGATTTTCATATAAAACAGCAAAAGTTTCCGAGACGTAATAAAAAGCGTTTTCGTCTTGTTGCGTATTATTTGGATCCGCAACGCACTCAACTGACGGTGGAATATTTTCGGGAGAGTCGAACTCTGCCATTGAAGATGAATCCTCAGAGATAGTGACTTCTTCTTCTTTTATATAAATGGGATAAAACAATATGGACATAAAGCTCTTTGTCTAAATTATCACCTTGTGGCGTAGATTCTGTAATATTTTCTTCGACTTGTATACTACAGTCTGATCTCTTACGCTTCTTTACAGTTTCGGTCATTTTGTGACAGTTAACAGTAATTCAGATACAGTAGTACACAATGATATTCAATAGTATGTATATTAACGTGAAACAAAAATTCGCTGAATAAATGTCCACGTGCAGTCAAAAACGTTTTTGCATGGGCGATGTGAATACTAAGTTGCAACTCGTTCGAGCGAGTTTCTTGTTGAGAGGATCGCATGCGGAAAAGAGTGAGGGAGACAGACAGAGGTAGTGAGCGCGGAGCGCGCGCCTGGTCGGAGTATGCGATATATAAGAAAAACTCTTCCCCTTGGGGGCTTTTGGTTTCTTGTTCGGAGGTCGGACTATATAATAAAAGGAATGGGAATTCTTCAGCATATATAGAATGTTTTATTATTATTCTTGTACAAAACGGCGGCGGGAGAGCCCAATTTCGAAATGATCTTTAAAAAAAAACACATCCAGTAGTGGACGAATTTCTCGTGAAATATAAGATCTGGAACAAAACACAAAAAAAATGTTAATCTATACACTATTGGCTATACAAGTACGTAGAGATTTTATTTAATCAAATTTTGGAAAAATGGTGCACTTTTGACCAAAAAATTCGCGTTTGTGTTAAAAATATAAGCAGTTAATTGTTTATCAAATAAAAAGTTTACATTGAATCGAAAAACCCCTACGTACTTTTATAAAGGAAGTAATTCTGAAGCTACTGTCAAAATTTCAAACTGTTCCATGCAACCGTGTTGAAGTAATGTGTTCGCTAAGATTGAAAAAAGTGGTTTAGAGAAAAACGCGTTTCTATGATGTTAAAGCATTGGTTAAGCAATTTAAAAAAAACCATTTTTTTCAAAATCCTACAGTGGCGATACCCCTTAAGTAGTTGAAGGTGGCATTGTTTAGTTTTTGGGGTTGATCCTGGAGAATAGTAAAGCGTTTCTTAAGGGGTTAGGCTACTGCGACGATCCGAAAATCAGGGTTACCAAAAAAAAAATTTGCAGGGATAAGTAACAAGATTAAAAAATCGTTTGGTCATTTATTTTTATGTACATTAAGAAAGTTGGGGTTCGAATTTCATTGATTAGTAATAATTAAAGACGTTATGAACATTCTCGTAAAGGACCTTGGAACGTGACAGGCTCAATAGTGTATTTGATTTTGGCCACTCGGTCGATATGAAACAAACAAAAAAGGAGTTGATCAGCTGGTCAGTTAATTGACCAGCTGATCAATTAAAACATCTGATTGGCTGGTGCAGTGATCTGGAACGATGACTGCAACTATATAAGGAATACCTGAGACACGAGAGCTTCAGTATCGGAGCTCTCAGCCCTGATGATGCAGACTGTAACGTTTGCGAAACGTCGGCACAACGCTGATCCTCAACACGGCCTCCATCCGGAAGCCACAAACTCTTTTCATTACATAAAGAGCCGTGAAAGCCTTAAAACTAAAAAAAGGAGTTTATTCTTAACCCTCAATCCGTGAACCTGGGTCCTTTTCGTCCTGCCCAAAATCATATTCTTCACAGGTTGCTTAAAATTTAAAGAAAAAAAAATTATAAATAAGAAAAAAAAACTCTTTTTCCTTGAGAAGTACGGCCTGAAGACTGACCATGAATTTTTACCGCTTTTTTTCATTGAGAATTTTTGGTTTGGCAGTGCAAAAACGAAAACGACCAAGGTTCACGTGATTAAGGTATTTCAAATACCTTCAAGGATCGAGGGTTAAAATAGACAATATTGGCTAAGAGTTGACCGAGCTTTTTATTGTCATCGTGTTTTAAATATCGAAAAAAAAAACATTTGAATTTTTTTCCATTTTTCGAGGAAAATTGACATTGTTAATAACTAATGAAAAAAATGTTAAGAAGAAAAACGTCGGTCAAGACCAAACTACTATTACATCGAATAAGTATGACAAATTTGAAGTCAATCCGTCCGTTAGACGTCGAGAAATCGTGTACACCGTTTTGAAAAAGAGTTTCGAGAACTCGTTTATAGTTTTACTGGCGGTTCTATCGCTGTAATAATAAGTTTACCTTCAATCTGCGATTCCTGCATCATATTTTGGACCCTCCTCTTCAATTTGCGCCGAGCGTTCGTCATTTTCACAGAAGCTTAACCCCTTAATGTAGATATAAAATATACTAGGCACGTACCAAGGATTAAAAAAATGTTTCTTTTAAGAAAATACACACCTAATTTTTCGAGAAAAAAAAAAACAAAAAAAAACAAAAAACAAAAAACAAAAAAAACAAAACAAAACAAAAAAAACGTAAATCTTAACAATATTTTTCAGTAATTCTCCAAAATCTTTGGTACTTCTCCAATGTTTTTCTATAAACATCAAGGAACGCTTCGGTATTTTTCCCCAAAATCAATACCAAAATTTGAAGAATTACCATCGCCAAGGGCTTCAAGGTTCATTCAATTCAAAATTCTTTTTCGCATATATTGCGGCGAACCAATTGTAAATTTTCGATTAAATTGGTTAACTTTATTCCAAATCAAATTTAAAGTTTCCATACTAGTTCTAGTGGTGTTGCGTCTCAAGATAGCCTTCCGTTCCGAGAGCCGAATTCCAAGCTTCATGGCAATCCGATTTTTCATGAGTTCACAGAACTTCATTACTCTTGTCGTTGATCATAATCATTAGTAATATTGAAATTTTTCGTAGATCTGCGACGAGCGTTACGATTCAAATGAAAATGTGTTATTTGTACTCAGGCAATATTACATGTACGTGACAGATCCAACGTGCAGTCGCGTTGGTACCCAATGTTGGGTGTACGGTGCCATAATGGTGACTGAGGCTTTGCTGTGCATACGCCACGGTGCCGAACTCTTCGAACGGACCCAGGCGGTCAATATAATCGTTTGGTTGCTCTGTCAGTCGTTGGTCTCCGTACTGTGCGTCTACGGCTGTGTACTTTGGCATCGGTACTTCGAGGTACGCAAGTGTTGTACGCGGCGTTCGTCAAATTTTTATCCTCGCACAGCACCCGTTGATTTTCTTCGTTCTTAACTCGCGCAATAATAGAAATAATACTTGTTAGTGCACATGGCTGTTACGCATATGGAAAACAGGGAAAAGCGGATAAACTCGGGAAATGTCTCTCCTGGAATAGTCAGGGAATTTTGAAAAATTTCTGAAATATTTCCAGAATTTACTTTTTGCAATAATTTCGAAAAATAAAAACAACTTGAAAAAACTGAATAGTATAAAAATAAATATTTTTAATATTAATATTTATTATTCTTCATTATATCCAAGAAAAAATTACGTCAGTGCCGTACATTGAAAATTTCAAAAACGATTTCACTCTGAAGCTCTATACATTTGCATTCGATCAGTTGATACATAACCACAATTATTATTGTAGATATATGTGTTTATATTTATTTTTTATGTATTCGCACCGACATTCAAAATTCTGTTTATAATCTCTATTTGCTTTTAATGTTCTTTTTTACTTTACCGTGTTTAAATTATTTTTCGAATTTTAGTTTAAAATTTTTTTTAAAAAAGGTTCCAAGTTGGTATATATTTGAGCTTGAAAAAAAATTGGTTCTTTGACCCCAATGTCCATGGAATATTTGCAAAACCTCTGTGGAAAACCTGGAAAAGTCAGGGAATTTCTAATTCAATAATGCGTAACAACCATGGTGGGGTTAAAAAGAATGATCGATGAAACTTCAAATTCAGGGAGGAAAAGAAACATTGTTTTTAACCGACCCAACGCTCGTACGTGTAAAATGGTTTTTCTTTTGTTCACCTTACGTTTTCTTTTACTCGTGTTTTGTGCATTGCGCGCATGGCACTTATATCTTTCCAGACGGACAAGCTAAGCCCGTCCTCGGCCCAACAGGACAAGAGTATCGCGGAGCCGACAAATCGCGATGGTACGTGTCAATCCCCAACCGCACTTATCAATGGAACGTACATTAATCGCATTAACGCTTCGTCGCTGTAAATTAATTTCACTCGAAGTTGAAATGAATTTTCCACTAACGTTTTACGATACTCGTAGATTTTACCCCCCCCCCCCCCTCCTCCCTTCGCGAAGCTCACAGTGACATTTTTACGTTTGTATATTTACCTCCGATTTGCATCCAAAATAGTTTTACAATGTTTTGCCGCATGTTCGGCTGTTTTCGAAAATGCGCTTGAACTCAAGAACTATGGGGTTTTAAATGATCCCTAATAACCTTTGACAAGTAAAAATAAACGCCGAGTAGTAAAAAGTTCTCTTGAAAACATCGGTTGTTTCACGATTTGAAAAATTCGAATTAAACTCAATATTTTTAATTCTATTTCAAACAATCGTTTTATTTAGATTATTACTTTTTAAATTTATACGTGCAAAAGAAGTGAAATTATTACTTGGCGTCCAGACGCTGCCGCGGCTCTTGATACAGCCGCAGGGAAAGAAGTTTGATAGAAAAAAGTTAGGGGGTTAAGCTACTGTGGGGTCCCGAAAATTAGGGTTATTTAAAAAAATTAATTTTGAAGGAACAAGAAAGTTGATTGAAAAATCGTTTGGACATTTATTTCTATGTACGTTTAAAAAGTTGTGTACCAAATTCGATAAAAAAATATTTATAATTAAAGAAGGTATGAACGATCTTATGAAGGATCTTTAAACGTAAGGGGCTCAATGGTGTACTTGATTCCGGCCACCCGGATGATTCGAATCGAAGAAAACGTGTTTATTTTCTTCTTAAAATAGATAATATTGGCTAAGACTTGACGGAGCTTTTTTTCGTTATCGTGTTTAAAAGAAATTTGATTTTTTTTCGATTTTTCGAGGACAAATCACATTACTGTTAAAAACCAATGAAAAAAAATGTTAAAAAGAATAACGTCCGTCAAGACTAAACTACTATTAAACTGAATAAGTATACCAAATTTCAAGTGAATTCGTTAATTAGAATTTGAGAAGTCGTGTACACCGTTTTGAAAAATATACTTTCGAGAAAAACGCGTTCAAAGTTTTACCAACAGTTCTATCGTTGTATTCATAAGTTTACCTTCAACCTGCGATGCCTGCACCATACGTTGGACCTTCGTCTCCATTTTGAGTTGCCTCAAGGGACGAAGGAGCGTTCGTCATTTTCACAGTAGTCTAACCCCTTAAACAATTTGAAGTTTAAGAATAAAATACCCCAGAAATGTTATGGTAATTCATTAGATAAGTGACTTTTCCAAAGAATGAGCCTAAAATTTGTTTTTTTCCTATTTTCTCATTTATTGGGTTATGAATAATGATATTCTGTTCTGGGAAGCTGACATTTTTCACGAACAAATTTTTTACGAGCACAAAATCGTTAGCAATAGTTGGGAATTTTTCAAAAATTCTTGTATTGAAACCCAAACAAATTCATTAACACACGAGCAACGTATGTTTTTATTTTGCAGTATTATATTTTCTCTAGGCATTGTATCGATTGTGTAGGTCATGCGTAAATGTTCAGTGTATGATAAAATCGAAATTAAAAAAGACATTTATTCAAAGTGCTTTGAACGGGCGCAGGGGGAGAGGGGGAAGTGACCGCTACGATTTATCTTCAGCATTGTATTCAGGGAGGCTTCTTTTATAAATTCCCCCCGCCCCCCCTGCAATATAGTTTAAAAATGTCCTATTTTATGACGTGCTTCCGCGAACTTCAAAATCCCCATAACTTATTATAGGGAGGTGAATTTCAGCTTCCCCCGACTGAATATCTTCATTTATAACCGAATAAATAAGAAAATAGCAACAAAAAAATGTATGCCCTTTTTTCGGAAAAGTCACTTATCTGAAGAATTACCCAAACCTCTCGTGTCGATAATCGAGCAAATTTGCAATGAAAAAAGTCACCGCGAGCTTCGTGAAAGTCTTTCAAAATCTCTTCCCCGTTCCGCCAGAAAGTGTATTTTACTCGTTGCTTCGAAACGTGCACAGGAGACCTGGCTGAGGCTGAGACAACTGTGGACGGTAAGAAGCAGATATGAGAAAGCCACATCATCGCGATAACGGATGAAAGTGCAACGAGAGAGTACAACGGCGGAGCAGAAGCTAACAGGAAAACATTCTAGTCGCAAATGACGTGTGATAGGGCAAAAGGACGAAACTCATTCGTCGATCGACCGGCCACAATACGAAGAAGAAGGAAAGGTAACGAGGTAGAGAAAATGGAACGGGAGTAATGCGCGACACGGTGACGCGGCAACGTAGAGCGCGACTATTTTATTTTCTCGTTCGTCAACAAAAAAAAAGAACACTCGCTGTTTTTTTATGGCCGTACCTATCCGCGCACGTCCGTGGTCCAGTGTGATGGATCAATTGATCGTCGACGGTCAGGCCGCGTCAGGCATGAATGACGCGGCCTGATTCCGCAAGTGCGGAAATACTCCGCATGTGAACGAAGGAAGCAATGCCGAGCCGTCCGGACAATTCCAATATTTACCGAGGTTTTCATTGTTCGAGGCAGCTACGAAGATCCTTGCTCTGCTCGGTAACGTAGGATCTTCGTGGAGTCTAACGTACGACGACGCGAGAGACGCCTTTGTACAATGAGTCTGCGAAAGAATTATAACGACGGTAGATTTTTTTTAACGATGCAGTTGAGAAGCATTCTACGCGGATGCACACACGCGCAACGGGCGAGTCGGTAGACAGCCTGAGAAGAAGTGCACACCTTGAAATCGGATTGACGGCGCCATTTTTAAACTCGATTTTTAATATCGATATTTATCGGACTTCGAGCGTCTAATGTTTTGTTGCGACTTATCCGGTGCGTATGCGTGTCTGATTTATCGGCTGTGTCGGAAAAGTCTATTCTTACGTCTTCAAACAATTATTATCAGGTATTAAAACAAATGAGGCCAAATTTCAGCTGATTCAATCTCCAGGTGCTTCACAATTTTCATCCCTCATTTGATTTACACGGAAAATTCGCTCTTTACGTTTAAACGTGAATTTTTTTTAAACCTCGATATTTCCAAGCTATTGGAAAAACGCATGCATCCTGTGAAGAAGTTCGCAAGGGCATTTTACAAACTGCTGTAATTTGTGTTAATAATATCGGAATTTTGGGAAAAAAAGCTTCTGAAAGCTCCGTCAAACGGTCAGCTTTGAGAATGTTCTCCTGAATTTGGCAATTAATTTATTCTTGAGTTATTCGAGTTTGAAGAGTGAATTTTGTCGTGAATATTAAATGGGGGAAAATGTTCGAGCTTTACCACTTGGACTTGAGTGGAAATTCTGTATGCATTTTGCGCGCGTAATATTGTTCGAAGGGGTAAGAGTGGACATTTTAACATTGGTGCACTAGAATATTTGATGAGAATTATGGAGATTAAAAAGTGACGATCGTTACCTGTGAATAAACGAGATAGTAAAGCTGAGTGCCGTTCAAGCCTAGCCAGGGTAGCTGTTTCTCTGAAGCGTCTGTCCCTAAACGAACCAAAGTATCGTGAGCGAGTCTCATTCCCACTGCGTCTGATAGCCTCTCGTTCAACGTCAGTGGTGGAATCTTTAAAACGTTAATGACACTATATATATATATATATATATATATATATATATATATATATATATATATATATATATATATATATATATATATATATATATATACGTTTATACATACAGGGTGCGGTGTTATAAATGGATAATCCTGCAACTGTCGACAGGTCAGATCGTGTCCAATATATGCTGGAATTTTAGTTTAGCAGAAGTCCCACGGTTTTCGAGATAAAAATCATCTGCTATTGGCTTTTCGCATGCCATTTCTACGAATAACTTTTCTACCCGTTAAAAAAATACCCTTGGTTATTTGTTTTATCTAGAAAAGTCATCTTTTCAACCTCAACTGTTAAGAGGTTAGGCTACTCTAGAAGTCGAAAAAATAGGCTTTTTGGCGATTTTTTCTTCAGAGAGACTACAAAATAAATCGAGATTACAAAAAAAGGGTGTTTATCGTACATATCAGTGACTGTGTACAATAATTTTTTTGAAGCGATTCATTTCAAAATGGCGGCTGTGCAGCGTTTAGATAAACAGGTTTGCAGTTTTGAGATAAACGCTGCTCAGCCGCCATTTTGAAATTAATCGCTTAAAAAAAATCGATGTATACAGTCACTGATATGATAAACACCTTTTTTTGTAATCTCAGTTTATTTTGTAGTTTTTCTGAAAAAAAGCCCCGAATAGCTTATTTTTTCGGCCTCTAGAGTGGCCTAAGGCCTTGAGGAAACTTTATAAAAAAAGATCTTATGCAGAATTTCCATACAAACCAATTCGAACGTCTGACTTTGATAGCCTGCAGTGTAAACAATCTATTACGAAACCAAAAGCAGATGATTTTTTTTTTCTAAAAATAAGAGCCCATAATCTCGAAAACTGTGGGTTTTTTACTAAACTGAAATTCCAGCATATCGGACATGATCTGACATATCGACAGTTGCAGGATTAACCATTCATAACAGGACACCCTGGCTATATATATTCCAGTTTCTTTGTCTCTGTACGGATTTAAACGTTTGGGAGTGTCGGCCAATTGCGATCGCGCGAACGTTTCAATTGAAAATGGCGAAATATTGAGAAATTTCGTTCAATCGGAAAAATAGATGTTTTTCAAGGCCGATGTAGGACCACGGAGTTAGACAAATTGGGTTTGACAGCACGTAATGGATTTCTCGAATGCGTTTCTTTTCGTAACGATGTATCGAGTGCTCATTGTCACCGTCGCTCGAAATGAATTGTCGACTCTCCTGCGACGTTACATTCCGTAGCTGGATATCGCGCGAGACACTCAAAGGAACTTTTTTTGCTGGTCGTTACACTAAATGTTAATTGCTGTCCCGTGGTGGGAAGCGACATATTCACGGGCTCCGCATAAATCATATTTTTCTGGCAATGGATGTAATCCTCGAAGTTGCTACTTGTGAAATCGTTGCCGGTCATCGAAGCGAAATTGGACACGCGCGAGCCGTTCCAATAACGTACACCTACGCAAAAAAGTCACTTGTGACGAGAAATGACAAAAAAAAGGCAACAAAATTGTCGATCCATCTTGAAGATTTTCGTGACGATCGATGCGATTATGATGACGATTAACGCTAATGATTGTGCTTAATGTGCTTGAAAATTCGATAATACGCAAAATAATAACCGTTCGTGTCAAAGTTGTGGGCAATTTCCCGAGCTACGATGTTGCCGACGGTGGCTAAGCTCGCGTAGTCCAGTTTTTCCATATGCCCGGACAAGAGCGGCCAGTCGATCGCACCGAACGGCACAACGATCAAATTCAATTCGTATATCGTTCGTGGACTAGACTGATAAGGGCTCGCGAAGAACGTCCAGCTGCGCGGCGTGACGGAGAAACGTAGAGAAACGAAGAAAGGCAAATTCGTCAACGCCCACAAAGTAACGACTAAGCGCTTGTCGAATAAATTGGGGAAAAAAAACGAAAAATCACGAATGGACCTCACATCTGTTCGGGATCCTTTGGATTCTTCTCTAACACCCTGTACATCGTGGATCTGTATTTTTTCATCAAACTCATGGAATTCTCAAAATAGTTGTCAGTGATGTTTAGCTGTAAATATAGAAGAGAGAGATAGAGAGACTATTTGTGCTTGAGAGGGAACGAATAAAGTTCGCAAGGATTGACACGAATGTTGACATACCCTGGACCCATGACCTTCATTTACACGAGACATCTGCGGAATCGACATTTTCATGTGGTCCATTTTTTCCAGCAGCAACTCGCGACCCCAGTCGGTGGCCCATTCCGATTCTCTTAACTCGTGCCGCAGAGTTTCTCGCAACTCGTGGAAGGCACTTTGTACCTACCGAGACGAAAAAAGGCAAACGATCCACGATTATGGATGAAAAATTCCGCGCCGAAAAATTAGCCATTTTTCGCCAATTTGACCGAAGTTCTATATCTAATTAATATTATTTTTAGAAGTTCGGCATATTATATATAACATATTAGGGGCACAAGTAAGTTTTAAAGGATTTACAACATAGGGAGTTACTAGTATTAAATCGCCTCGGACCGTAACCTAACCACCTTCATGTTAAAGCGTTATTATTAGGCTTTTGTTTTCAGTATGTCTCATTTTGTCGAAGTGTAAACAACATCGTTTTTTTAAACTCCATATATGTCGACTTTTGTGCCAACGAAACGCAATTTGCGGGAAGCTTTACTTTTCTGATTCCATTTGAATGAAAAAAGCAGCTGAAGGTCATCGATTGCGGTGTGAGGCTTATGGGGACCGTGCTCTATCAATCTCAACTTCTGAGTACTGGTTTAGACGGTTCCAAAGTGGTGATTTTGACACGGAGGATAAGGAACGTGAAGGAAGACCACAAACGTTTGAAGATGCAGAATTGGAGGGATTATTGAACGAAGACTCGTGTTAAACGAAAGAAGAAGTTGCAGAATTGTTGGGAGCGTGTTACCATTTTTGTACAACAAAGCTGAAATTTTCACAAAAAAATCGTTTAAAACTTGTACCCCCAATATAATACGTAATATAATTATATATAAACATACAGGGTGAGGCACATAAAGTGTTACAGAGCAATAGCACTCAAACTATTGATCATATCCGAAAATGTTTCAGACAAAAGTTTCAGTGTTCGAGAAGGCTGTCATACTGGACCACCCTATTTTTTTATCGGTGGAGGCGCTGAAGCTGCGTCAAGGTCAAATCCACTTTTTTAAATGGAACCATGTATTTGTTTCGATGATATTATTGCCAATTTTGAGACGAATTCAGCGACCTACAACACAAGGTCATTCTAGTCACGCAAAGTATGAAAATAGTCGAAAAATATCGGAACAATCACTTTCAAAGGATCCACTAACCTTGGTGGGGGTCTACCTACAGAAGATGCTCGAAGTGATGACCCTAGACTTGTACGCACTTGTTACTTCGCTCATGAAAAGACTAGGTAACTTCAGCCAACATTCGTGGCGTACTTTCGGTACATGCTCGGCGTATTCTTTCTTTCGTGTCGCCAGGCGTGGTAGGTGCTACCGCCATTACGCGTTCTTTGACAAAACCCCATAAAAAGTAATCTGGTGATGTTAGATCTGGCGAACGAGGTGGCCAAGCTACAGGGCCGTTAGTCACGTAATGCGTGACTAACTGATATTTCAACGGAAAATGCGTGTTTGCTGCCGATAAGAAACATTGGTATCGTAAGAAATGAAAACAGCGATTAAACAAGTGTTTACAAGCCGAGGGTCATCACTTCGAGCATCTTCTGTAGGTAGACCCAAACCAAGGTTAGTGGATATTTTTCGATTTTTCGACTATTTTCATACTTTGCGTGGCTAGAATGCCCTTGTGTTGTAGGTCGCTGAATTCGTCTTGAAATCGGTAATAATGTCATCGAAAAAAAATACATGGTTCCATTTGAAAAAGTGGAATTGAGCTTGATGTAGCTTCAGCGCCTCCACCGATGAAAAAATAGGGTGGTCCAGAATGACGGCCTTCTCGAACACTGAAACTTTTGTCTGAAACATTTTTGGAGATGATCAATAGTTTGAGTGCTATTGTTCTGTAACACTTTATGTGCCTAACCCTGTATATATGTATATATTGGGAGTACAGATAAGTCTCCGCCGGTTTTTTAAAATAAAAAAATTGGGCATTTATTGTGAAAGAACGGTACTTTATGTTTTATTCAAAGTATTGTCCGTCGCCAGCCACTACTTTTTCCCATCTTTTTCGTAGCATGTGGTTACCGCGTCGGAAGAACGCTTCATCTTTTGAGGCTATCCACAAATCGACGCAATTTTGGTATCTTCATATGATGTGAAGTGCTGCTCAAACAGACCGGGCATCATCGATCGAAATAAATGATAGGCAGAGGGAGTCTGGCGGTGAATCCGGCGGGTGGGGTAAAACTTCCCAATTGAGTGTTATGAGTGACCCTTTCGCATATGCCTGGCAAGCAACATTTAACATGTGCAAAATCGGCGTTCAACGTTTCTCGGCTTCCGTTCATATGGAACCCAATTTCCTTCCTTTTGAATCAATCCCAGCGATTTTAAACGATGTGAAATTGCTTGTCGAGTCACTCCTAATATAAGTTCAAGTTCTTCTTGCGTTTGGCACGAATCTTCCTCCAATAATGCTTCCAATTCCGCGTCTTCGTACACTCTCGGCCTGCCGCTACGTTCTTTGTCTCTGACGTCAAACTCACCGTTCTTGAACTTTTGAAACCACTCGCGAAAACTTCTCTGTCTTCTCTAATAAAAAAATTATGTGATGATGATACAAAATCGCTAATATTTCAAGGTTATGGTCTTGCCAGATGTCCAACCTTACGATAAGATGTTTAACATCTGACAATATCAACCATAACCTCCTGGTGGGCCCATCTTTTGTCAAACGGCGGAGACTTCTTTGTACTCCCAATATATATCTTATAATTAATGTAATACTATAATCAATATTTCCAACGAAATCGGTACGAAAAAGAAATTCTTACGAGAGCTCGCATGGCTTCAATTTCGCTCGCACTGAACGACGACAAGTACAACGCGGAAGCTTCCGTTTGCATGAAGTGCGCCGCGACGTTGAAGCATTTTTTCTCCAAATCTCGAGTAGACCTAGCAGCGACGAGCTTCGAAAAAACATATCAGAAGTTGACCCGAGCGTTGTTTTATTTTCAATCGAATATACACGCACGACTTATTTGTACTTACGTCGCGGTAGAGATTACGCGCGTAGAGGCCGAGCAGCGCGTTGTTCAGGGCAAGCTCCTTTCTGCGAGCAAATATCTCCAAGCGTTTCATCGCCCTCGTTAACTCGTCTATGTAATAAACTTGTAGTTCGGTATTTGGCCCCGGAGTCGATCCGGTCAAGCTTTGCACCAACTGTGTCCAATTTACCTGGAAAGAAAATTGGAGGTGGAAGAAGGATGCAAAATGCAAAATGTGCGAATTTCCGTGACGGTTCGGTTACCAATGTGCACGTAGATTCGAGCTCGCCGAGAGTCGTTACGGTGTAATCTTTCGATCTGTAAGCCTCTCGGATTTCACTGTCGGGTGGAAAATACTAAAAAAGATAATTGTATAAATTAAGACCGTAAGGCTTTGGATGGATTAAGGCGGGATATACAATTAGACGGAAAACAAATAAGCAAATTTGAGGGATTTTCAAAACTAAGGAATAGTTACTCTACATTTATCAAACTGTGGGTATACTTTAATAGTATATTTAAGTTTTTTAAAAGAAATCAACACTACGCAAAATTTGAATTAAAAGAGTAGTTTTTTTCTAATTTTTCAAAAACCACTCTCGCCACGTAGAAAGTAGCAATATTATCAATAATTCCACCAAGTTTCAATCCGATCGGCTCAATAGTTTTTGAGTCATACTGCACGCTTTTTTCGAAAAAGCAGTTTTGAGAAAAACGCTTTTGAAGCTTACGGCCGCTCCGAATCTGAGCGGTGAGGCACAGCGTTGACGGGCTGTAAGGTTTGAAGTTTTTCGAATTTCGCTTAGAAACATTGGGAAAATATTCTACATATATAGTTCTATCGTTTAAAGAAAAGAAATCGATTTTTTTTATAGTTGTCGATGTATATCCCGTCTTAAAACCAGGGACTTTGAAGTTGCCTTGAAAAAAGATTAATGAACCTTAAGAGATTAGACTACTGTGGCAATGACGAACGCGAGTTCGTCGCTTGCGGCAACTCAAATTGCAGAGGAAGGTCCACCATATGGTGCAGGAATCGCAGATTGAAGGTAAACTTGTGATTACAACGATAGAACTGCCAGTAAAACTTTAAGGTTTTTTTTTGGAAACGCTTTTAAAAAATGCTTTGAACCTTCAAAAATATTATGTATATTCGTTTATCGCTGACATAACCGTAGCTCACAAAAATTGTTTGCCAAAAGATCTCGAATCTAGAAACCTAAAGCTTGAAAAAAACTTTTTTTCATCTCGATACTACTATTTTTCACATAAATGCAGCGCTTAAAAAAACACTTAAAACATTGAAGAAACTTTCTGTTCCTTTCATTTTTTGAAGTAGTGTATATCAATGTAAGACACAAGGAAAAGTTATTAGCGAATAGATAATAAAGAGCGCAAATTTATTTGAAGAATCTTATTCTCCCGGTCACCAAAAATCCCACCAAGTATGTTGTCGGTTCGTCACAGTAGCCTAACCCCTTTAAGGATTAGAATGGTCATTTGTTTTCCTCACCGTTTGTATTCCTTCGATCATTTGGTGATAAATGTTGCTCACCGTGTCCTCGAGGTGATGCGTCTCGTTCGATCGATTTTCGAGCTCTCCGAAAATGCCAAGATCCTTCAGATCTTGAGTCAGAGCAATCACTGTGACCTTCGAATCTTTCTGTGCAAAAATCGATAATTCGCGATCATCGAATTCCCAGAGGAATTGAGTACATCGATTTTACGAGCTTTTATTTAAATTGACTTTCTGTGAAATTTCGACTTTTCACCGACTTCTCGACTACTTAAAGCTCTGAAATTTTGCAAACATGCATCTAAAAGTGACAATGCAGGATTCAACTTAAGGCCTTAGGCCACACTAACGGGTATAAAAGCATGTGCGAACTTAACAATTGTTTTTCGTATGAAAAAGTGATTCACTCATAAAATTAATTACACATCTGTTTAGTATGAATATCAAGTTATTAGCAAATATATTTTTTCGATGTGCAAAATGGCCGACTACTCGAAACTTCTCGAAAAAACTTTTTTCCAATTGGCGTGACAAATAACTTCTACAATTTTCACTCGATTTACTTTAAATTCACAAGTTATGTTCCTAATTGCATTTCACAGAGAAGTACGTACGGAATTTCTGATTAATCGAAAACATTTCATTTTGTGAGCAGTTATAACGAAATTTTTCACTGAAAATTAATTTCTTATGTTCAAATACCTACAATTTTTGAATAAAACAATATTTTTGAAATTCCGTATGTATTTCTCTAGGTATTTCTAATGTAGATTGACGAGAATTTTTGTTTTTGTTCTAGGTAAAAAATTGTGGATGCTAAATGGTCACGCCGCGGAGCGCCTAAAAAAAGACCAAAGAAAATATTAGTAGTCGGCCATTTTGCAAATCAAAAAATATATATATGTATATTTTCTAACAGCTTGATGTTCATACTGAATAGATGTGGAATTAATTTTACGAGTGAACCACTTTTTCATACGAAAAAAATTGTTACAATCGCACATGATTTCATACCCGTTATTGTGGCCTAAGGTCTTAAAAAAATGTACATAACAGTAAAATTAACGATATCTAATCATCCATATAAAATCTCACTAACACATACAAACAAATTCGTAGCCAACTGTGTTTGATGTGAAATGTTTATATGCAGCAATTAGTCGTAAGTTCAATCCCAATTACAGTCATCCTTACTTTTTACAAACATTCCATGTTCCTAACGTACAAACTCGTAAACTATTAAAGTACTAGTAACAACTAACTAGTAGAATTAATTTAGACTAAGTAGAAAATAATTTATATGTAAACAAAAAATTTTGTAAACAAGCTTTCATTTAATGTACTGAAAAGTAGAAAATAATTTTTTTTACCGAGTTACTTATATGTGACTATAAATAAAGGCTCGGGGCGCTCAAAATTTAGACATATAATATTTCATTTACATAAATCCGTTAACATATCAACTGTATTTAATTTACTGTAAAACAACCTTAGATTTCTAAAATAAAAATCCTGAAACTGAGTATGAACGTGTGATAATAATATGTCTAGTTGCAATTGTGCCAAATTAAATACGGTTAATGAAACTGAATTGATCAAATTGATTAAACATTAAAAAAGTGGAGCGCCCCAAGCGTTTGTTTATAGTCGCATATGGGTGCCTTGGTAAAAAAATTTTTTTTCTACTTTTTAGTACATCAAATAAAACCTTGCTTTTTAATAATATTTTTTTTTACATATACATTTTTTTCAGGAAGTTTTCAGCGATCGTGGACCGATGACCTGGAAAGGTGTACGGATATTTTCTCACTCTGCACTTTTTGTAGGACTGGTAGAGGCGACCCAGGTCCACCAGCTCCTCCAGATTCTCTAGATTCGCGTCCTCGCACGGATCAGCCGGGTGCATCGTTCGAAACGGATTATCATCGACGGCCGGCCCAATTCTCAGAGTAAACGCGTCCGGATTTCTATCATTGACTTCCGGCACGATATCGAACAGCACTGGCCTGCGCAATGTTGATATTTTCTTAAAAAATTGTTCTTCGCAACGATCGTTTATCGTCGCGATAACAAAAATTAGATTCCAATCTGACCTATTCTGCGACAGCATGTTCGCGAACAATGTTGTAAAGCTTCGAAATTCATCGGGCTGATTTTCACTCGTGTAAAACTTTCCGATTTTTTCCAGGGACGCCTTAGCTGTGTATTTTCAAATTTCATTAATAATATTCATCTTTACCATTAACCTTTTCATGACACACTGGGTCATTTTGACCCGGACGAATTTCAAATGAAATGCTTACTATCCTAAAACCGAAAGTTTTCAATAATTTTTTACAACAATTCAATTTTATACTTTACCAATTTTAATTGTGCAGACATATTGGCGGGGTATCCCTCTCTTGAAGCCCAATTTAAAGGGTCAGAATGATGAATTTTTTTCTCGTAACACACTGTTCCACTCAAATAGGTGTAACCTTGTCAATTGTTAGAATTTCAGGGTTGGTCTTAAGGGGCTATACCAGTGTGACACTTTTGAAAAATCGAATTTTTTTGTTGCCTTTTTCGACAGTTTCTACTTTGAAGAATATCATTTTCATTCATATCATTTATATCAATATCAGTTTATCTTGCAAAAATCGATGGTTAAATGTTTAAACGCGTTTTTTTTCGAAATGAGATTTTTAAAATTTGCTGACATTGTAACTCAAAGAGCAATTATCCGATTGACTTGAAATTTGAACTGAGTAGTCTTGAATATATTTATTCTACAATGACATAGGATATTTTTGATTGGATGAAAATTGACGATTTGGCATTGAAAAAAACGACCATTTTATAGGCAAGAAAACAGACTTTTTTTCATAACTACGCCATTTTGTTAGATTTTGATATTTTACGAAAATCCTACGTCATTGTACAGGAAATACCTTCCAGTTTAACGACTTTTTTTCCCTTTTCGGTTCCAGCTACTTAATCGGCCGGATTCATGTCAGCAGTGGAGGAACTTTTTTTTTGGCGCCTTGGAAGGCAGCGCATAAGTCGCTTGGATCTCAATATTTTTCTATGAAAAAATTATGTAATATAGGTCAAATATAGCCGAATATATTCTTAATTTTCCGAAACATTTAATTGAGTACTTTTCTTCCAAAAAATCCCGAAAATCACATAAATTTTCAGCTTTCACACTGGTATAGCCCCTTCAAATATTCTTGAAAGTTCACACTATAACAATATGCAAAAAAAAAACGATTTTTTTAAGTTTCCAGAGAGGGATACCCCTTTAAGAAATGTTTAAAGTGTGTCCCGGATTTTTTACAATAAACACCGACCGAAGGGTTGTTAAGGGCAGGCCGATGAAGTACTATCCGGGTCAAATTGACCCAGTGTGTCAAAGCCGTGGCCAAATATAAGTGGGTCAAGGACGGGTTAAAAAAAAAAGACAAAATTGTGTTCACCCATATCAATTCTGCGGGCTGTGTCAAAGCTGGTCTCGTACTTCAGACAGCTCTCGTAATAGCCAAGGAGTTGCAAGCCCAGCGAGGACTTTTGCTTACGAGCTTGAACTGAAAAAGCAAATAGTTTATTGAAAAGAAACAGACCCTTCCACCAAAATTAAATAAAAATTAATATGCAATAGTTTTTTTGAATCAATATTTGCTTCACCTTTTTCATGCACAATCAATTCTTATTTTTGTCGGGCCTCTGGACTAGGGTACTAGCCCTTAAGGTGTTATATACCTTTGGATGGTAAGAAAGCAAGGCTTTTTGGGACTTTCTTCTCGAAAATACTAATGAAGCAATCAAAATAAGGTTTTTGCATTTTTTACTTTCCGAAAAAATATAAATTGGCGGCCCAGTGGTCGGTAGAAAGAGAACGCCTTTTTTTAAAGGCTTTTTGAGGAACTCGTTGGAGACGTACATAAACAACTAGATTAAAAATATTTTTTTTTTGTAATCTACACGAATTTTGCTAGCGAAGTACACACGATTATTCCAAAATATTGATTTTTGCAAATTCGACATCATTTTGAGAAAAAAAGTCGCATTTTCGTTTGAAACGTGGCGTTAATTTGTTCATAAAAACGGTAATTGTTGATCGTTCGTAAAAATCGCATGTACTTCGCTAGAAAATATATCTTAGAAGCTACAGTTGAAATTTAAAGTCAATCGGTTGAAAACATGGTTTCAAGAAAAACGCGTTTGACGTTATTAAAGAATTTTTCTTCCAACCGAATCACTCTTGGGATATTTATACATCATTTAAGGCGGGATATACATTTAGACGAGAACAAATTAAGCAATTTTGAGGGATTTTAAAAATTAAGTGATAGTTATTCTAAATTTATCAAATTGTAGGAATACTTTAATAGTATATTTGGGTATACCATTTTTTTAAATCCCTTTATCATCAAATCGGCAGAGCTGTGGCAGAGTGTTATAGCAAGTTTGCCGCGGGGGTCGCAAATCGACATGCAGTCTAGCTTCCCCTAGACTGTGATTTGCAAAATAATTTAAAATTTTTTCAGTTGCCCCACGTATAGTTTCTATTTGACATTAATTAAAATAAAGAAAATGCAAATTTAAAAGAATGGCACGCATTTACAAACACAATCAATTTTTCACGCAATATTTCTGTAAAATTTTGATTAAACAATTCGTTTTTTTTCTAGTTTTTTAAAAACAATTCTAGTCAAGTAGAAGGTAACAATATCATCAACATTTCTATCAAGTTTCAACTCAATCGGCTTAATAGTTTTTGAGTAATCCTTCAACGCCAATTTCGAAAATGCAGTTTCGAGGAAAACGCGTTCAAAGTTTACATAGAATTTGAATTAAAATGCACTAGGTGCTTGTGGTAACTAATTACTTAAGTAATCCGTTAGAAATTAATTGAATTATCAATTACAGTAGTGATTGTAATTCTTAGTTCTTAATCCAATTATTTTTTTCCCATCTCTGCCTACCCCTCTGCGCTCGCGCTTCTACCTGCGGCACGTTCGAAGTTTTTCGAATTTGACTTTGAAATGTAAAATGTTCTACACACATAGTTCTATCGTTTAAAAAAAATCGATTTTTTCATCGTTGGAAATATATATCCCGCCTTAAGCCAAAGAAAAAAAAGAGCAATGTTGTTTTCAAATGTATATAAAGCCTTAAGGCCTCAGACCACCGTCACAGGTATAAAGTCATGTGGAATTTAACCATTTTTTCGTATGAAAAAGTGATTCACTTAAAAAATTATTAACACATCTATTTACACTGACACAAAAAAATAAAGGAGCAAGAAAAGTTGACAATTTTTTCGTGTTTTTCGAAAGGCTGTAACTTCGTCAAAAATGGTCGTACAAAAAAAAGGATTTTGCGGCTTGTAGTTTCTAGTTTTCAGTTCTGACAATGATTTTTTTTGAGAATCACTGATTGCGCGGTCGGAATAGATATCACGACAAAAACATTTTGCAAATTTTTACGTTTTTCAAAGTTCTGCACGGGTTTCGGAGATTTTTTTCGGACTTAACCAATATCGAGGTCATTGAGCCCATTGAATTCACTCCGATTAGCTTTTTTTTTATTTCCGTACGAGAATTTTTGTTTTTAGTTCTAGGTAAAAAATTGTGGATGCTAAATGTCACGCCGCGGAGCGCCTAAAAAATATAACAAAAGAAAATATTAGTAGTCGGCCATTTTGTACATCGAAAAAAAATATATTTTTTTTTCTGACAGCTTGATATTCATACTAAATAGATGTGTAATTAAGGGAGCCTTTGTCCTTGAAATTTTCAAAAAATCAATTTGAGCTCAACATGAGCAGCTAGAAGAAGAGGAGGGATGCCTCTATGGACCAGGCATTGCCGATTAGCGGTAATTATAAACACATTTGTGTAAACACATTACAAAACTTTAAACGCGTTTTTCTCGAAAACACGTTTTTAAAAATGGCTGACATTCTCCTGACCGCTGTAATTAACATATCGACCTGAAATTTGGAGAGCATACTCAGAAAATATGTCTTCACGGAATGACGGATCGTTTTTTCGATAGATACATTTTTGCATTTATTATTTATCTTTTTATGCGAAAAAAAAACGCGACAATTCGATTTTTTTTAAATTGCCGCCATTTTCCGAAATTTGTACTAAACGAAAAACCCATCCGTCATTCCATGACCAAAGGGTCACAGATTGATAATATGCTTTGAATTTGTGTTTCAGATCAACAAAGAGGGGGCAGTGATGTCAGCCGTTTACCTCCCGCGATTTGAGGACCTGTTTTCGCGGAGCTGCAACGGCCGCCATTTTGGTTTCTTTTTCAAAAAAATTTTTTTTAACGTTCTGTATATCATGAATAAAAGCAATGAAAAAACCGCACTCAAAAAGCTTTACTCGTTTCCTTTAAAAAAAATAAAATGTAAACACCTGAAATATGGCACTCCAAGGACAAAGTCTCCGTTAATGTTATGAGTGAATAACTTTTTCATACGAAAAAAAATTGTTAAATCGCACATGATTTTAAACCCGTTACAGTGGCCCAAGGCCTTAAACGTTACAGGATTTGAATACTTGCTTTCTATCCTCTCGTAAACGTTGTGCAACAGATTTTTCTCGTTTATCTGTCCATCAGCCTCCAGACCGCCGCAAGCGTACTCGTAAAAATCTTCGCACGCCTCCAACGAATGATTCATGTAGGACAACATTTTGCTAGCCACCTGTTTGCAACTTCCGGTGTCGCATTCTTTGACGTTAGTCTCGGGAACGGCCTTCGGAGTAGCTTCTTCGGAAGTGTCGATACTCTGCTCAATCTCCCCCGTGGTCGTTACTGGTTCGGTCGTAGAATGGATCTGCACGGTTGAGGCTGAGACGATTCTCGTTGACGAGCTCGCTACTTCAGTTGCTTCTTTCTTCCTACCTTCCATCCCGTCGAGCCAATTCTCCGTCTCGCTCCTCGTAGTCGAAGACTCGTTACCGAAGTATTTCTCAACGAGGAATTTCTGCAGTGAGGTATAATCGTCGTTTGAACGCGCCGTCGTCTCGGGGCTCCTCGTAGAGTGCTCAATTATTGCTTCGAATTTTTCCAATTCGCCGGCACTTGAAATTCCGTTGATTAGATCGTATGTTTCGGTACTGGTGGCAAACGTGTATTTTGATGGCGTTGCATTTCCGAATGTGGTTTCAGTCATCTCTTTGACTACAGACGACGTCGAGACTTCCGGCGTCTGAATTGTTGGTGTTGTTGTTTTGGGACTTGAGAGCGCGGCGAGTGTGGTCGATATTCGGTGCGCCACGGTTTCAATGCTTTGGTTCGTTTCTTCGAACTTCCGGGTCGTTTCTTCAATGACGGAGGACGTTGCTCCAACTTTTCGAGTCATTCCTTTAACCATGAGGTACGTTTCTTCAACCTTCGGGGTTGTTCCTTGAATTATGGGGGACGTATCCTCATCCTTCCGGGTCGTTCCTTCAATCATGGGGGGAGTGTCTTCAACCTTCCGGGTCGTTCCTTCAATCATGGGGGGAGTGTCTTCAACCTTCCGGGTCGTTTCTTCAATCATGAAGGATGTTGCTCCAACCTTCCGGGTCATTCCTTGAATTATGGGGGACGTTACCTCATTCTTCGGGGTCGTTCCTTTACTCATGGGGGACGTGTCTTCAACCTTCCGGTACGTTTCTTCACTCATGAGGGACGTGTCTTCAACCTTGCGGGTCGTTCCTTCATCCATGGGGGACGTTTTTTCTATCATGGCGGACGTGGCTCCAACCTTCCGGGTTATTCCTTTGATCATGGCGGACGTTGCTTCAACCTTCCGGGTCATGCCTTTAATCATCGGGGACGTGTCTTCAACCTTCTGGGTCGTTCCGTTAATCATGGGGAACGTTTCTTCAACCTTCCGGGTCGTTTCTTCAATCATGGCGGACGTGTCTTCAACCTTCCGGGTCGTTCCTTTAATCATGGCGGACGTATCTTCAACCTTCCGGGTCGTTCCTTCAATAATGGAGGACGTGGCTCCGGCCTTCCTGGTCGTTTCTTCAATAATGGTGGACGTTGCTCCAACCTTTCCTGTCGTTCCTTCAACCACGGGGGACGTTTCTTCAACTTTTCGGGTCGTTGCTTCAATCTTCCGGGACGTTCCGTCAAACTTTCGCCCCGTTTTTTCAACGGTCCTGGTCACATAAGTCTCCGTAGGCTCGTTATTGATGTACCGTTTTGACGACACTTCACTTCGTGCCGTCTGTCTCTTCTCCGTCACGACGCTTCGTTCCGTTCCCGCAGTCGTGAATCCGTGGCCCTCCATTCCCGCCGAGTTCATCGAATCTTCTTCGTCTCGTTGATGACCATGAGAGTACCGCGTCTGAAAAGTCTTCCAAGGCGAACTCGCGAGTACCAGCACGACGCACAACACGATAAATATGAGCATCGCGAAAACACAACTTTTGTAGGATTCATCGCGCTGCGCGGCTTTGCCCTCTTCTCGGCTCGTTATTTCGTAATTACCGCGCGACGGCATTTCGCTTATTAGGAAAAACTGTTGCGCCCGGTCTAGACGAATTTGCGCTGCGGAATTTGGATCGTGCGCGCCAGAGGTCTCACGAATAATTGAGAATAGACTGAGAACGGGCGCGGAGAAAAGTGTTTGGTGGATGTGGTTTGCGATAAGCCGTTTCCTTTCGATATCTTGCTGGTCAAGGCGCGCCATCGCGCGGTATTTCTTCTCGCGATGCATTCAGGAGTCTTGCGAAACCGTCGCGTATGGGAATTCGTGAAAGGAAATAATGTATGGCTTCGCCAAGCGGGTATATAAGTTACTTATGTTGTATTCCATTCTTGTTTGTTTTGTTTGTTTATAATACAATTATCACAGATACGTAATCTACAAAATATCGTTTCGCTATTGTAAAATGCATTTTTTTTTCTCCCCGTATTTTCACGAGTGATACTCTCTCGCTAACAATTGCACGTGCTACCGCAACTTAACTCTAGCTCCCTACGTACTAGACGATAGTAATCGCATCGATAAAAAAGAATACACGGTAGTGTAAAAGTTCCTTACGCGACAGCGTTGATTTGTTCGCTCGTCGTGAAGACGTCGATCGGGGACTTGACGTTGTCCGAATCCGACGACGAGTCGGTGTTCATCAGAATGTCCATCGTCGAGTCGCTGATCTCTCGAGTTATTGCAAAATTCTCCAGCCTCTTGTCGCACGTCTCGTCCTCGTAGTCGCTCATCCTCGCGTCCTCGGCAATAATCTGCGAATAGTCGAAGGGAGTCACGATACTTGGAGGAAATGCACGCGGTACTCTAAGGGCAACGTCATCGCGTTGGGGCCGGGTTGAAATTCCGAACTTTGAATGATCCGAACGCTCAAAACTCCGAAAGAATACTACCCCGAAAGATCGAAACACCAAAGAATTTTACACGAAAAACCAAAAGTCCGAATATCTGAACACCGTCAAAATAATTCGGCTATGGAAGTTTAAAAAGTTTCAAAATTTTCAATAAATCGACGAATTATTCAAAGAATTTGTTTTATTGTGGTCTTCGGCCACAGTAACGGGTTATAAAATCACGTGCGAATTTAACAATTTTCTTTCGCATGAAAAAGTGATTCGCTCATAAAATTAATCACACATCTATTTAGTATGAATACCAAGCTGTTAGGAAAAATATATATATTTTTTTCGATGTACAAAATGGCCGACTACTCGAAACTTCTCGAAACAGCTTTTTTCCAATTAGTGTGACGAATAACTTCAACAATTTTCACTCGGTTTACTTCAAATTTAAAAGTTGTGTTCATAATTGCATTTCGCAGAGAAGTATGTACCGAATTTGGGATTAATCGAAAACTTTTCATTTTATGAGCAGTTATAACGAAATTTTTCACTGAAAATTCATTTCTTAAGTTCAAATCCCTACAACTTCTGAATAAAACAATATTTTTTTAAATTCCGTACGTACTTCTCTAGGCATTCTAATGTAGATTGACGAGAATTTTTGTTTTTTGTTCTAGGTAAAAAATTGTGGATGCTAAATATCACACCGCGGAGCGCCTGAAAAAAACGATAACAAAGGAAAATATTAGTAGTCGGCCATTTTGTACGTGGAGAAAAAAAATATTTTCTAACAGCTTGATATTCATACTAAATAGATGTGTAATTGATTTTAGGAGTGAATTACTTTTTCATACGAAAAAAATGATTAAATTCGCACATGATTTTATACCCTTTACTGTGGCCTAAGGCCTTAAGAAGGGATTTTACGTCAATTTTGAGATTTGTCTAGACAACGTTATACGTTCTACATCATTTACAGTCAACTGTGTAGACTTTCGGTGGCATGATTTTGAAGAAACTTGTAATTTCGGAACATTAAAACAAGAAATTTCATTCAAAGTTCAGAATTTCGACCCGGCCCCCATGTCAAGATCATGCCAGCGAAAGTCTACACAGTTGACTGTAAATGATGTCGAACTATAACATTGTTTAGACAAATTTCAAAGTTGACGTAAAATCAATTCATAATTTAAACAAAAATTCTTGAAATAATTCGTAGATTTATCGAAAATTTTGAAACTTTGAAAACTTCCATAGCCGAATTATTTTGTCGGTGTTAAGATTTTCGGAGTTTTGGTCTGTCGTGTAAAATTCTTTCGGAGTTTTGATCTTTCGGGGTAGTATTCTTTGGGAGTTTTGAGCGTTCTAATCGTTCAAAGTTCGGAATTTCAACCCGGCCCCATCGCGTTGGGCTGAAAATTGATACTTTGAAGTTGACTTTGAAAAACGGTTGATGTACTTTAAGGGAGAGCACTCGTTCGTCACTTGAGGCTACTCAAATTGAAGACGAAGGTTCAACCTATGGTGCAGGAGTCGCAGATTGAAGCTACACTTATGATTACAACTATAGAACTGCTTGTCAAACTTTAAACGCGTTTGGCTCGAAACTTTGACTTTCAAAACGGTGTATACGAATGAACGGATTGACTTGAAATTTGGCCCGCTTGTTCAGTGTAATAGTAGTTTAGTCTTGACCGACGTTTTTCTTCTTGATATTTTTTTCATTGGTTATTAACAATATCATTTTTCGTCGAAAAAGCGAAAGAAAAATCATTTTAAAAAAATTTCGTTGATTGAAAAATATATAAAAAAAGCTCGGTCAAGTCAAAGCCAATATTATCTACTTTGAGGAAGGTCACCGATGTAAAATTTTCGAAAAATAATTTTTTTTAAATTTTAACAAATCTTCCGAACCTTTTAAAATATGATGCATATTCGTTCATAGCTGAAAAAAAAAACAGTTTCAAAGTGGTTTTCGAGCTATTTTTGAGCGCCTTCGGCGACGCCGCGCCAGCAGACGCAGTTCTCGACTCTTGTAAGCCTATTACTTTGGGAAAACAGTTATCGACTAAAAATAGTTTTATTTTCTACCAAAAGATGGCATTAGATGACGGAAAAAAAATTCTTCAAAATTCAAACATGTTTTTCGCAAGACCATGTTTTTGAGATCGGCACGCAGCAGAACTCAAACAATTTTCGTCCAAACGACTTAAAATTTTAAACTGCTATTGAAAAATAAAATCGCAACTGCTTCTCAGATTCCTTTAACAAATCCCAAGCGCTTGTTTCGGTTAATTGAATATTGTAAAAAATATATCACTTTTTATATGAAGATTATGGTCGAAAAAACGAACTTTTTGTCAAACTTGTCTCCATTTTATTCATAATTTTTTAATTTCCCCCCGTACGTGACAGCTAAAACTAATATAATTAACGAAAATATTTCACTCTTAGCTCCAGGATTAAATTTACGACAGTTCTACTGCGTGCCGCGGAGACGGTTGGCTGAAAACCAGTAGTCCTATAGCGACTCGTGCGCCGCCATTTTGTATTCTTTTGACAAATACATTTTTTACGTACTTCAATATATACCTGATAAAGCCTAAAAGTTCTTCTGACCATGTATTTTATTCCTTTCTTTTAAAGAAATTCCACAGAAAACGGTTGAAAATGGGTAGTTACAGTGGTGTCCTCCCTTAAGAAAGAAACTCGTTTTTTTGTTTCAGATCAACCGGGTGGCCAAAATCAAGTACACCGTTGAGCCCCTCACGTTTAAAGGTCCTTCACGCGATTGTTTATAACTTCTATAATTATTAATATTTTTAAATGAAATTTTGTACACAACTTTGTTAATGTACATACAAATAAATGTCCAAACGATTTTTCAATCATCTTCCTTATTTCTTAAATTTTTTTTTATTTATAATTCTGATTTTCGGTTCCCCACAGTAGCCAAACACCTTAATGAACATTTACTATCGGTTCCTCTAAATATCCACAAAAAGAGTACAATTTTCCATATTTCTTGCTAAAAATCCAATTCATTTTTTTTAATTGTACTTTTTTGTGTATCTGAGTACCCATTGGTGAATTTTTAATAAGTTTGGATTTTTTTTTTAAACAAACTTCAGTCTTCAGCTTTCGGCCCAACATGGTTGCCCCTTAAGCGTCCATATTGTCGATGAAAATCTTCTCTATCGCGTTACCTTCTTTTGCACGTCGTCAGATTTTGATTTTTCCTTCTCCGTGATGCCAGCGGCCGATTTCATTTGTCTCTTTGGCGTTGGTCTTCGCGGCTTGAACGTACCGGAAGCTTTTTTCGGAAGTTGCGAGCTCGCGTGCTTCTTCGTCTCCGTCGTCTGGTCGCAATTGTGCGTTATCAATTGATCCTTCGTTTTGAATGCCTGGCAAGTAGACAAACTCGTTACGGTTGTGCGAGGTTACTTTTTTTGGGACTAGTACACACGGGAATTCGATTACTCACGTATGAGCATATGTCACACTTTAGATTGTGCTTGTTGAGCTCGTGATGCTTGAGAGCTTGGGCCCGATGAAAGTTGCGATTGCAATGGCTACAACTGAAACGCTTGATGTTACTGTGCGTGAGAAGGTGCCTCTTGAGCTTGTCCGGACGCGAGAATTCGCTCATGCAGCCCAAGTAACCGCGAAACGGACACTTGAGCCTCTTCGTTAGATCGTGAATCAACATGTGACGACCGAGGCGATCTTTTCTCTTGAATCTCGCGGGACATTGCTGAAACGTGACATTTTGTGGATCAAGACGAGGCGAAATTCTCACTCCCTACGTTAAGTGGTGACACTGCTTTAGGGGATCGATTTTTTTAAAAATAGCATCGAATGATCCTTTAGGGGTGAGATTGAATTTTACATCATTGGAATGCAAAGTTTTTTTTTTCGTATTGCCCAATTTTCTTTTGGCACATTTAGGGTACAAATATTACTGAAATATTTTTAAAGATCCTCATTGGGGGCCCATAACCTAAAACTACAAAAGAAGAGTTTAAGTAGTTGTGAAAATAAGGCATAGAAAATATGAAGAAGGATTCTCGTCGCACTCCAACGATGCAAACTTCAATACCATCTTTAGGGTCTTGAAAAAAGATACAATCGGTTTATTACCCAATTGCTATTGTGACTACTCAATTTTTAGTCTCAAACTCAAAATGATGCAAGGAAAAACTTTCGCGACGTTCATCATGTTACCTTGCAGCAGAACTTGAAGGAATTCTATCCATTTCAACTTCAAATTTTCACATCAACTTCTAAACTAAATTCCACACGGGAAAACGTAAGGGTTTTTCGATTCGTCGAAAATTCGGTCCATTCGGAATACAATATCCCGAATGGACAATTTCCCGGATAAACAATTTCTCGAATGAACAATTTCGAAAAACAACCCAATTTCTCGAAAACAACCCAAACAAACCCAATTTCAATTTAATAATTAATTGAATAATTTCATAATTTCCTAATAGTTTAATTATTCAGTTATTGTTAAAGTGGTATCTTAACTAACTCGTACACTTTTATAATCGAAAGTATATTTTAACATTTTATAAAGTTTTTTTTTCAATGAGTCAAACTGAAAAAATCGCGATTTTTTATGCCAAATGATACAGCGAAATAAACCTTACGATTGGCCAACGTAAGAAATGCATTTTCACGAAGTATTTGCCTCGATTAACGATGCAATATTAATGCAAATATTAATTATTCAAAATTGAAGTTATTCAATTTATTGATAATTCGATCGTTCACCCTAAAAAAGTTTGTCCATTCGGGAAGTTGTTCATTCGAGAAAATGGTCTATTCGAGAAATTCTTCATTCGGCAAATTGTGTACGAGAAATTGTTCGTTCGATAAAGTGAGTTCGGGGAAATTGTATTGGAGAAATTGTCATTCATGCCAACAACGACGGGAAGAGTCTGTAAGTAACGAAACTCTTACCGGACACATGAAGGGAGTTTCCTCGCTGTGTATAAGTTTGTGATTGGCGAGATACTGCTCGGTCTTGAAAGCCTTGCCGCAGTCCTCGCAGGCGAAACGGGCCGAGGACACGTGAGTCTTGAGATGTCTCCGTAAAAATCTCTCAATCAGGAAGCTCTTGCCGCAGTGAGGACAGGCGTAATCGTGCGTCGTCGTTTCCGTGTGATGCTGCAGAGCCTCCAAATTTGAAAAGGACGATTTACATATCGTGCAGCAATAATACTTTTCCGTTGTTTTTTGCTTCTGGACGGAATGGGTGTACTGATGGAGTCCAAGATCGGATAGGGTGTTGAAAACCTCGCCGCACACGTGGCATCTGTACTCCGAACGCTTGTGGCTCTTCGTGTGCTCGAGAAAATCGTCCAACTCGGCGAACATCATGCTGCAACTACTCTGCACGCATTTGTAAACTTTGAGCGTCAGATGGGAGATTATCAGGTGGCCCTTCAGGGCTTTGTACGAGTCGAAGATTTCTTTGCAGAATTGACAGTGATAGGTTCGGTCGATACTTCCGTCCGGTGGTGCCTGCGGAATCAAACGAATTTTTTTTTCTTCTTTTTTCTCGGGATCACGCCGAGGCTCCGCTTAAGGGGATACATCTACGTAGATGCTCGAAAAAATTGCCAAACTCCGACTTCGGACTTCCCGTGTTTGTGCGAAAGTTGAATTTTTACCCGTTTTTCGTATGAAAGCTCACGACCTTTCGGCATTTTCGAAAACAAGGAATCGCGCTGAACTAATCAAATTGCAGAAAAGTGCCTCTCCACTCTAAGAATAGCAAATGAAGACTGGTAAAAGTTTTTGTCGAAATTTAAAAAACGCACATTTTTAACGTTTTACGATTCATGTGTTTTGCAATCCACCAAAAGAGGTTTTCTATTGTTTAATTTTATATTTGATCATGCCGTCTTACAACGAACATCACTTTGGTGTCCTCCGATTTTGTTGATACTTTTTTATGTGGAAGAGTAAGAAAAACTAAGAGAAACGTATTTTTTTTATCGGCGGAGAAAAAGGTTTCAAGGGGTGAAACGCACGCTCGAAAATAGGGGTGTTTTTTGTCGATAACGTTATCGTTCTCATCTCCAACGTATAGTACACAAAAAAAATTAACATTGTTGCAATTTGACATTTTGTTTATATCTCGTACCGTTAAAACAGTATCGACGAAAAACGAAAAACATTCCCATTTTAGAGGGTGCGTTTCACCCCTCAAAACCGTTTTTCCGCCGATAAAAAAAATACGTGTCTCAGTTTTTGATACTCTTCGCATATAAAAAAGTTTCAACAAAATCGGAGGAGGACACCAAAGTGATGTTGCTTGTTAGCTTTAGTTCAAAACAATTTTAATAGTTTCATGTACTTTTTAAAATATCAATATTTTATAGGGATGCCTAGTACTTTTGGCCAAAGCTGTATGAACCTTTTATCCTCTTGATATTTTCATAAAAACATCTTTGTTTCAACGTAACGGCAATAAGTGAATGAGACATCGTCGACTATCAACCAAAAATAGCGGTACAAAGAAATTGTGGAAAAAAAATCTAAAAAAAGTTTAGTGATTCCAAAATAACAAAATTCAAAGACATTTTCACTAAATGGTGAGATTACTATTTTTCAAAGTCCAGCACACGATTATGCAAAGCGCGAACATTGTGAAAATCCGGAATTTTCAAAATGACGTAACGGGTACAAAAAAAACGCAAAAGTAAGCATAAAAAAGGAAAATGAAGCTGGGTTTGTCTGCTTCGTGATCCCGTTTGGTAACTTGGGTTACCATTTTTTTCGCCGAGATATTCGATTTTTTTGTCCGGATAGAAAATGTACAGCGAGCTTAAAACTTTTGGTCAAGTATTAGGCGTTTCTTTTCCACCAACCATTTCCCCGATTTTTTTTTACAATTTGGCCATTTTTCGGGTGTCTAGGTAAATGTAGCCCCTTAAGATAGATCGAGCGCGATCGCTTCATTTTTTTTAGTCTTGGACACTTTATTGTGGAACTTGTCGAAATGTCGCGCTTGAACTTTTATCGGCGTATTTTATTCATAAATAAGTCGGCATACTTCAACTTTTATAACTAAAACGCTCGAACCACCTTGAACTTGAGCCTCATTTAAAATCGACCCCTCAAGTTACGTTAAAATTCGATTTGGTCGATTTCGCCATAGTTTGTTTTTGTTTTAACGTACTTCCGGTGGCAAAGAGTGTATCGCCGTTCCTGGCCAAACTTTGTGCGAGGACATGTGTTTCTTGACGTTGGATTTCTGGGCGAACGCCCTGCCGCATACTACGCACTGATAAGGCTTCTCACCCGTGTGTGAACGCTCGTGCTGCTGCCAATAAAATTTCTTGGCAAATTGCTTGTCGCAGTAGCCGCACTTGTACTGAAGGGAGAAAAAAAGCACATTCGATTCTCATTTTATTTCACATACGGAAATAGGCACGTTGTCATGAAATAACGAATTTTTTTTATCCAGATCGTGAAGGTATTCTATTACGGAGAATTCTGCCGGTTTATAATAAACGAAGTAACAACGCGTCCAATTTTTATCGCCGTGGAAGCCTTTCTGTAAGACTCCCACGCATCCTTAAGGCCTTAGGCCACAGTAACGGGTATAAAATCATGTGCGAATTTAACCATTTTTTTCCGTATGAAAAAGTGATTCACTCATAAAATTAATAACACATCTATTTAGTATGAATATCAAGCTGTTAGAAAAAATATATATTTTTTTTCGATGTACAAAATGGCCGACTACTCGAAACTTCTCGAAATAGCTTTTTTCCAATTGGCGTGACAAATAACTTCAACAATTTTCACTCGATTTACTTCAAATTTGAAGGTTATTTTCCTAATTGCATTTCGCAGAGAAGTACGTATGGAATTTCTTATTAATCGAAAACTTTTCATTTTATGAGCAGTTATAACGAAATTTTTCACTGAAAATTCATTTCTTAAGTTCAAATACCTACAACTTTTGAATAAAACAATATTTTTTAAACTCCGTACGTTCTTCTCTAGGTATTTTAATATAGATTGACAAGAATTGTTGTTTTTTGTTCTAGGTAAAAAATTGTTGATGCTAAACGTCACGCTGCGGAGCCCCTAAAGAAAGATAACAAAAAAAAAATTAGTACTCGGCCATTTTGTACATCGAAGAAAAAGGAAAAAATATTTACTAACAGCTTGATATTCATAGTAAATAGATGTGTAATTAATTTTATGAGCGAATCCCTTTTTCATACGAAAAAAAATTGTTAAATTCGCACATGATTTTATACCCGTTACTGTGGCCTTAGGCCTTAATTCGGAGAAGAGTCAATAGCAAGGTAAATGTCGGGCACCCTGTTCTCTTATATTCGCAGAAAATTGGCAGTTTGTGTGAATAAAAATCAGCTTCGACTCGTCGATAATTACGAAAAGATTGTGAGCGTTCTTGTTTGCGGGGTTAGGCTCCTGTAAAAATAACGAATACTCGTTTGTCGCTCGAGGCACGTCAAATTGAAGAGGAGGGTCCAACATATCATGCAGGAATCGCAGGTTAAAGGTAAACTTATGATTACAATGATACAACTGCTAGTCAAACTTTAAACGCGTTCTTCTCAAAACTATGTTTTTCAAAACGGTGTACACGGTTTCTCGACATCTAATGAACGAATTGACTTGAAATTTAGTATACTTATTCAGTGTAATAGTAATTTAGTCGTTACCGACGTTCTTCTTCTTAACTTTTTTTTTCATCAGTAATAATGATGTTATTTTTCTCGAAAAATAAAAAAAAATCGAACTTCTTTTCAATGATTGAAACCCGATAACAAAAAAAGCTTAATCTAGTCTTACCGAATCTGTACATATAAAAGAACATGTCCTAACTGATTAATCAACGTCGGAGCAAAACCGCTGCACCTAATTGCATGCCAGTTGGACAGTAGGTTGCTTTTGTGTCGTAAGCACCCACGAAGAAGGGAATTTTCGAAATTCAACCCTAAAGGGGAGAAAAGGGGTGGCAAAGTTTGTATGGAAATAAAAAAATTTGATCGAATTTACTTGAAATTTGGCATTGGTGCTTCTTGACACAATTAATGAAACACGTATTTCAGCGTTTTTAGAAATTCAACCCCTAAGGGGAGAAAAAGGGTGGCAAAGTTTGTATGCAAAATAAAAATCTGGTCAGAAGTGTTACTTGAAATTTAGTATTAAAGCTCTTCAACGCAATTAATAAAACACGTATTTTAGCGTTTTTCGAAATTCAACCCCTAAACGAACGGGGGGGTGGCAAAGTTTGTACGGAAAAAAAATCGGGTCAAATTTACTTGAAACTTTGCATTACTGCTCCTAGAAATAATTAAAGAAATTTCGGCGGTTTTCAAAATTCAATCCTTAAGGGGAAAAGGGGCTAGCAAAGTTTATATAGTAAAAGAAATATCTGTTCAGATTTACTTGAAACTTAGTATTAATGCTCCTCAACACAATTTTACGTGTTCCTTAATAAAACATTTCAGGAGCACATTTCATTAAGGGGTGAGATGCAGTCAGAATTTTGAAAAAAATCGCTTTTTTAAAACTTTTTCTTGAAGTATAATGTTTCAAAAATATTCCCTGAAAATTTCAAGTCAATCCGATGAATAGTTTCCGGGATATCCCACAATTAGTAAAGGGGCGTCGGATCCCCATGGCAGGTAGCGGCTGAAAAACGCGCAAACGATAATACCCGGGAAGGCAGAATGCTTCGAAGGCAACAACAAATTGATATTTGGGAAGCTTCCACATCGGCAGAAGCCCTATTGTATGGGCCAGGAATTGATGATTCGACGTAAGGAACTTTTAAATTAGTATTTCTATAAATAAATCAAGTGTAAAATTGGAAAACTCCTTCAGAAATTTTCAAAAATGCAGTACTCAAAAACTATGAACTTTAGCAAAATTTTATAAGGAATACTTTCGTTTTGAAATTACCCAAAATGTTCAAAAAAATAATTCAGCCCGAAAAACTTTAATTTTTTGAAAAATTGTTTTAACAATTGGCTATAAACAATTGAATGCTCGACTCTTCGGCAAAACATTGTGATATTCGGATTCAGCGGATCAAAATAAATAAATAAAAGTTTAGCTTCATCCATCGAGCTCAAAATTTTACGAACATATAATACCGTATCCACATCGAAAAACTTTAAACGCGTTTTTCTCGAAACTATGCTTTTCAAGTCAGTGACCACTATAATTCAAAAACCACTCGATGGATTTTGATAAAATTTGTCGTGCTTTTTGCTAGCATAAAAAACTAGTCCTTAATCGAAGGATTTTTATTTTTGTTGAAAATTTCTATGTTTTTTTAACAATAAACGAGCTGTTTTTTGGTCGAAAATCGAAAGTTATCTGTCGGAAGCCGCCATTTTGTTAATTAAAAAAAAGCTTCGATTAAGGACTAGATTTATTATTAAACTAATGATTTTTGTTTGGTTTTTTTATTTCAGATGATCCAGTAAAATTTTATGATGGCCACTGCAAAGCACTACATGATTTGCACAAGTCAAGTTATAATATAACATAAAAATTCTGTGTAACCACTTTTGTAAAACAAACTTAATTAGTATTAAAAAAAATGATTGAAAATGCTCCTTTTTTCACGCCTCTGACTGCATCTCACCCCTTCAGGAACATTCAACACAAGTCTACGTGAGCGAAGCCGCGGGTGGACAGCTAGGATCATCTATTTTAAGAAAAAAAAACTCGTTTTCTTTTGTTTCCAATCAACCAGGTGGCCAAAATTAAGTACACCGTTGAGCCTCTCACGTTCGAAGGTCGTTCACGAGATTGTTAAAACCTTTTTAAATTATGAATATTTTTATGAATTTTGGTACACAACTTTGTTAATGTCCATACAAATAAATGTCGAAACGATTTTTCGCCCATCTTACTTATTCCTTCAAAATTAATTTTTTTGAATACCCCTGATTATTGCGTCATCACAGTAGCTCCCCTCGTATACCTATTGATTTTCCAACCCTCTTCCAAGATTCGTAAAGCAGGCAAACCCGTTGTCATTCACCTTTAAATTTTGCATTTGCCCGACGTTGCTATCCTCCTCTTCGGTCTGTTCGTCACGTCGCTCGACAACAGTCGCGAGTTCGTTGTCCATGGGGACAATGTCGTGACTGGACGACACGTCGAAGACAACCTCGTCCTGATTAAGATCGTCGTGATGAACTTGGCGCGCTTCCTCGTTCTCGCTCATCAGCGGATCGCCTTCAACATTGTCCGCAGGGTCGGAAAAGGCGTCCTCGAAGTTTTCGGCGCTCAGAATAATGGGCACTCCGAAAGCGGAATCCTGGGTTAAATAATTGGCACCTTCTTGATCCATACTGCAACAACCAAGTTCATTCGTAACGCGAGAAAGAAACGGACCCTAATATTCGGCTAGCGACGGATGGCGGATCAGAAATGAGGGGTGGAAAAAAAATTGTACTTTAAGACTCAAAATATTTGCCTGAACAACATGTCCGTTTCCTCGAGAATGATGGACTCGGCGAGCTGGTCGCCTTGAACGAATCCCTCCTGAGGATCGTACCGAATGGCATCCTGGCAAGGATTGTCCGCGTCGACGCTAACTCGGCCATCTTCGCTGACCAGATACTGGCTCAGATCTACCGTTTGCTCTTGTACTTTCAGGTGTTCCCTCTTGTGCAGAAGAAACATGTGCAAAGACGTAAATTGACTTTTGCACTTGCCGCATTGAAAAATATCCTCCTCCTCTTGGTCTATAGCTACGCGAAACGAGTTTTCAAAAGTCAATCAAGTGAAGTCCATCGGAGAATGTGCTTTTCTTTCGTCTGTAGAATTTGAGGAGCGTACGTACCTGACTGCTCGACTTCGCTTATGAGGGTCGGAGTTTCGAGCAGCGATTGCACCGTAGAACTATCCAGTGACACGCCTGTGAAGCGGTAAGTGCGAGGAAAATTCGATGTTCAAATGCTTTATGCTCGAGAGTACATTCGGCGCCGATTACGCCCGAGAAATTCTCTCGGTTTTCATAAATAAGGTTAATATCTTTGGTTCCGCGGAGTGTAAGAGGAGGCATATTTACCGGTCAAGGCATCGAATATAGATTGGGCCATCATAGAAAAATCACTCAACCTTCATTCATATTTAAACAACAACAAAATCATCTTATCAAATTCAAAAGTTCTATAATTTTGATAAAAAGACAAGTCTACAGCTTGAAAACATACCGACGACTAGATATACGACTATAGCGTGATTAATGTTTTTCAGGCTGGGCTGTCACACGAAGCGTTGTGGGGAATTACAGGGATGCGTTTGTTCCACGCTTTTTCTAGGGGAAATGGTCGCTTCGGCTAAGCTCAGTGTAGATAACGCGCTATCCATGACGAATTAAAACCAGAGATTAATGGGGAGATGCACAACGCGGCCCTTTTCGGCGTGCTTCGTAAATGGCGCTAAATCGCGGCGGCGAGTTCGGGAGTATGATTTCGTGATCATCGTCTCTGTCGAGGTTGCAGATTCCCTTGTAGCCGCGCGAGTCCGTGATCACCGCTAAAGTTGGTATCGCAGCAGCGTGAACACGAATGGGTAGCTCGGTGGGGGAAAAGTCTCTGCCCCTCGCTCGCTCGACAGGCGAACGGAGCGAGGTTTTCCGTCCGATCGAGCTCGACATATATGTGTGGCCGTACTACGGATTGGAATATGCATTAAATGAATTTCAAAGTGAAAAACATGTATCGAGATCATTGTTTTCTCTCGGTTGCCCGTTTATGCCGAAAATGCAGGTTAAAAAAATTAACGACGAACCGCGTTGAAAAATAAAACGCCGAAACGACCGTGAAAGGTTCAAAAAGAAATCTTGAGCCTTTGCCGCGATCGTTTCGGCATTTTTTTTCAACAGTAAACATTATGGAAAAGGGTGTATCATAAATGTTTCTTTATCTGCAATGAGCGTCGTGGCTGAGTTGTAGCGTGACGGATTACGATGCTGAAGGTCCGGGTTCAATCCTCGGTGAGTGAACTTTTTTTTCTTCATTTTATATTCAGAAAATTTCGACCTTACTCTCGCTTTATCTATTCTCGCCTGTCTAGGCATTATTTTTTATATTTAATTCATATATGTATAACAAAAAAAAATGTTGCTACGGGCATCGAAGCCGCGCCGTCCGTACTCAGAGCTCGGACGCAGTGCAGCCAGATCGCGCGTAAAAGGTACCCCCTCTCTAGTTTCTTACGCGCCCATCACACCATCGTAGTAGCGTGTGTCCGTGAGCGAGCGATGCTCGGACATCTTCGGAAAGAGCCGAGCAAGCCGAAGCGTCCCGACTGCGCCTTCGGCTGCTACACCAATGCATGGACGCTGAGCAGCACGTTCATGTGCGGCCAAGCCGAAACGAAGGCTTCGAGGGAAAAAGCAATCTGAGCACGACTCGCGCGTGCCGTCGGATGACGTCAGGCTTTTAGATGATTTCAATGCTAAGTTAGTTCTTGATTCTCTGCGTTATTAATGTATACAAAAAAATGTATTGCGCACTCAGGTCGCTTATTTTTTTAGTTTATACGTTAATTTAAACATAATAATATATCTAAATTACAACTTATTTATCTTATATAAAATTGTTTACGCTTTACTCACACCCATCCTTATGCCAAATAAATTATAATTCATAAAAGTAAGCGGAAATATATTTATATTCGTATTATTATATTAATTCTCATACTTTCATCAAGCGATAAAGCATTATCCCCAAAAACAAGCCAATCATCCATCCGGCCGCGAATTGTAAGTACCGCGTATATTCTACAAGCGATGAGATGGTCCCGTTGGTAGCGTTCCTGGCTTTCTGATTTCTTATTTTTTTCCTGGAAATTTCTCCTTTTCCTATGGCCTGAGTGAACGGCTGCGGAGATATTCGGAGAAAAGTTAAAGATGAAAAGAAATGAGATTTTCGTTAAAAAACTTTTTATTATTATTATTTTTTTCGGAAATTTCTTTTTTTCCTATTACCTGAGTGAACGGCTGCGGAGATATTCGGAGAAAATTTAAAGATGAAAAAAATGAGATTTTCGTAAAAAAAACGATATTATTTTTTTTCCGGAACTTTTTCTTTTTCCTATTGAGTTTGTTTGGGTTTGTTTGGAGTTTGAGTCATACAAACACAGATTTAAACAATCTTGAACATTCACATCTCCGAAATAGAAAGACGTGAGTATCTAATATTGGTAATACCATCTATAGCAAAAAGCCAGATATCGAGGATACAAACTTCGAAAGTTTTGATCTCAGATAGGCAAACGAGCGATGGTCCATAATAGCGAACACCGAAATAGCGAACATCAAAGAAGTGGACGAGTTGCTTCCTAATTTTCTGCCGATTTTCGCTAACACGTACGAGATTCTTTTAAAGTCTTTAAGAGGGGATATACATTTACAATGATCAAAAAATCAATTTCTTTTCTTTAAGGGATAACACCATTCTAGGAATTTGGAAAAATCGTTTTCTTTTGGCTTCAAAAATACTTTGGGGTCATAAAAACAATATGCAGTTGGTCCTGCAGCGATTTTTTTTAAGGTTGGATAAGTGTGTACAGTAGAACCTCCATTATCCGAACCTCGATCATCCGAACCCTCAATTATCCGAACCCTCAATTATCCGAACGATGACTTAGTTTATCCGGAAGCTCAATTATCCGAACGTTGGCGCGAAAGATACATGGTTGCTCGCTGCCACCACCGTGAGCAACGATAAGCAACCCAACGCAACTTCTCCTTCTCAAACAGCTGCGAGACTTAGACGCTCAAAAACGCGTTGCAGCCGTTCGTCAATTAAAAATGGACGATTTTATTTTTAAAAAATATTTTAAAAGGCACTCGACTTTTTTCAGGTGCTTAAAACCCACACACACACACACACACATACATAAATATACAGGGTGGGCGGAACATTGACGTCCAAAAATAAAATTTAGGTCCCTTGTATCCTGGGGTATCCGAATAACCCCCATGTATATCCCGCGACTTTTCATACTTTTCGGGTTACGAATTTTCGACCTGACCAATTACAAAAAATCTTAAAAAAAGTAGAAGACTGTCGAGATTTTTTTTGCAACTGAATGTTCATGAGTAGTACTTTTATGCATAAAATAATCAGCTTCGTAACTGTGATGAAAGTTATTAAAATGTTGGTGTAAAGTGAAAAACTTATGTTCGGTAAATTATGACTTAAATTTTCAACTTTAAATTAAACATCTAAACAGGTGACTTCATGGTTCCTAATTAGGCCTCAAGAATGCGCCAGACTCTCAGCCTTCATAATCATTAAAAAAAAAAGCAGTACTTAATAGGGGTACTTTGGCTACAATTGACCTTCAAAGACAGCGAGGTGGAAAATTCTTAAAATTAGCCATCTGATTAAAAAAAATTGCCCATTTTATCATTCCCAAGGATATTTAGTTTGTTACCTAACCAAAAATGACTGCAGGAAAGCTAAGATTTAAACATTTAGAGGTTTATTTTTTTTTAGTTCGATTCAAGTTTAATGAATTTTGCGCCATCCGTTCTTGTAACGAGAACGGATCGCGTAAACGAGCTTTTACCTGATCCATGAGAACGGATCGCGCAAAATTCATTAAACTTAAATTAAACTAAAAAAAATAAACCTCCAAATGTTTCAATCTTAGCTTTCCCTGCAGTCATTTTTGGTTAGTTAACAAACTGAATAGCCTTAGGAATGATAAAATGGGCAAATTTTTTTTTTAATCAGATGGGTAATTATAAGAATTTTCCACCTCGCTGTCATTGAAGGTCAATTGTAGCCAAAGTAGCCCTATCAAGTACTACTCTTTTTAATGGTTATGAAAGCTGACAGTCTGGCGCATTCTTAGGGCCTAATTAGGAACCATGAAGTCACCTGTTTAGATGTTTAATTTAAAGTTGAAAATTTAAGTCATAATTTACCGAACGTAAATTTTTCACTTTAGATCAACATTTTCATAACTTTCATCACAGTTACGAAGCTGATTATTTTATGCATAAAAGGACTACTCATAAAGATTCAGTTGCAAAAAAAATCTCGATAGTCTTCTACTTTTTTTAAAGATTTTTTTTCAATTGGTCAGGTCGAAAATTCTCAAAAATGCAGTAAAAAATTCATAACTCGAAAACTATGAAAAGTCGCGCGACATACATGGGGGTTATTCGGATACCCCACGATACAAGGGACCTAAATTTTATTTTTAGACGTCAATGTTCCGGCCACCGTGTATGTATATATATATATATATATATATATATATATATATATATATATATATCAATGTTAATATGTATGTCAAATTTTAATATATATTTATGTATTTTTTTAAATGTAAAAACGTGTTGTTGATGATCTCGTCCCAAAAAACCCACGTTTCGATTATCCGAACTTTTGATTGTCCGAACTAGTCTCGGTCCCAATTGGTTCGGATAATCGAGATTCTACTGTATACGTAAGGCAGGTTTGCAGTCATGAGAGTCTCGCGGTTGAGATATGAGCGTGCGGGCTCTGAGTGTAGACGACGCGGGTTCGATCCCCGGTAGCAATGTCTTGTTTTTTTTTTATTAAGCATATACGAATTAAATATCATAAATAATACCTGAACAGGCGAGAATAGCTAAAGCGAGAGTAAGTTCGAAATTTTCTGAATATAAAATGAAGAGAAAAAAGTTTACCCACCGAGGATTGAACCCGGACGTTCAGCATCGTAATCCGTCACGCTACAACTCAGCCACGACGCTCATTGCAGATAAAGAAACATTTATGATACACCCTTTTCCATAATGTTTACTGTTGAAAAAAAATGCCGAAACGATCGCGGCAAAGGCTCAAGATTTCTTTTTGAACCTTTCACGGTCGTTTCGGCGTTTTATTTTTCAACGCGGTTCGTCGTTAATTTTTTTAACCCGCATTTTCGGCATAAACGGGCAACCGAGAGAAAACAATGATCTCGATACATGTTTTTCACTTTGAAATTCATTTAATGCATATTCCAATCCGCAGTACGGCCACACATATATGTCGGCTCGATCGGACGGAAAACCTCGCTCCGTTCGCCTGTCGAGCGAGCGAGGGGCAGAGACTTTTCCCCCACCGAGCTACCCATTCGTGTTCACGCTGCTGCGATACCAACTTTAGCGGTGATCACGGACTCGCGCGGCTACAAGGGAATCTGCAACCTCGACAGAGGCGATGATCACGAAATCATACTCCCGAACTCGCCGCCGCGATTTAGCGCCATTTACGAAGCACGCCGAAAAGGGCCGCGTTGTGCATCTCCCCATTAATCTCTGTTAAAACTCGCTCTTTTACTCCTGTTCGCATCTTTATCGGTTGATATCCTCATGGAGGGAGACTTTTGTTCGGAAGTTCCTATGGCGGCCGCCGGTAAGGTAGATCGCGCGAGGGTTCTGAGATGGATTGGTTTTGTTCATTAAGACGGAATGACACCTCATCGCGGTCGGTATGGTAGAACAATTATAGATTCCCAAAAATCTCTGAAACGGCTCTTCAGATCCCGTCGAAACTTTGCCAAACGACGTCAAATAGATAGACGAATCGCTTCCAGCCCCTCAAATTTTCTGAATTTGAGAAAAAAACTAGATTGGCTTATGATAAGCCAATCTACATTTTTTTTCTCAAATTCAGAAAATTTGAGGGGCTGGAAGCTATTCGTCTATCTATTTGACGTCGTTTGGCAAAGTTTCGACGGGATCTGAAGAGCCGTTTCAGAGATTTTTGGGAATCTATAATTGTTCTACCATACCGACCGCGATGAGGTGTCATTCCGTCTTAAACAAAAATTTGTTCCCGTTGTTCAACAATCAACATTTTTTAGCACCGGAAATTCGGATCAGTGCCAAGAAAATTGTGATTGTCAAAAGACGAATAAAAGGTGGTAGATTTAGCCTTTAATCGATTTTTGGCAAAAACCACAATTTCGATCATTCGGAACACAATGAAAAAAAATCGCAGGCGTTTAAACTTTTGAGGGCTTTTTTAGGATACTTTGAGGTCATAAAAAAATCGAAATTTTTTTTGATCCATTCGATATTGGCAAAATAATCCTTAGTTACAAGAATATTCGTAAATATGCAATTTTTCACGTTTTTTTAAATCCATTTTCCCGCATAAAAAAAATCTTGATAAAAAAATGATAAACCCTCTGGTTTTTTTCTGTGCGACCATTAGTCTCCGAGTAATCACTCATCAAAGTCAAAAGTGTCATTTTTGCTTCGAACATCGATAACTCAGCGAGAAAAAATCGTACAGAGCTCTCCCACCGCTCAAATTAAAGGGGAAGAATCCAGCTAGACGATCCTTTTAATTCGATTATTCAAAAAAATTTATTAAAGTCCGTGCAGACTGTGAAAGATGAGCAAAAATTTTGAATTTTTTTTTACTTTGGTTTTTTGATGGCTACTAAAAATTGGCTGATGCGAAAAAAATGTTGAGCTCAAGATCTCAAAACTAGAGATTCACACCTTCAATTTGCTTTTTTTTATTTTGCTGTACCACCATTTTTCGAGGAGTTACAGCTATTTAAAAATGACCTTAAAATTGGCGGACTTTTTCAAAATCCTTTAATTCTTTGGCCTAGTGTAGTTCGATGTATATTCAGTAGAACCTCGCTTATCCGAGATAACATAAGGAGAGTGTGTCTCGGATAAGTGAAATCTCGGATAATACAGAAAACAAAGTAGAAATATAGGACTACAAAATCAAGACTCACTTTCAACACGCGCCATTTTTTTTTAATACGATATTTCGGAAATTCCTTCGATTAAGGCGTTACCCCCACTTGTAGCGCAAAAAAGGCCTTTTTCATGAATTTTTTTAAAGAAAACTACAAAACTTTTTTAATCGATCAATATACACATCTACAATTCTTAAATTCACATATACAATTCTTAAAGAACACATCTTGAAGAACTTTCAGTAACTTTCAGTTTTTTATTAAAAAATATTACATTGTTTAGTGACAAATGGCCGTCAATGAAATAATGTTTTTATATACACAGTTTGCGGCGACCAACATTGCGGCGAGGTGGATGATCTGAAAAAAAAATGCGGATGGATTTAGTCAAATATAAGTATAAACTAGTCTTTAATCGAAGGATTTTAAAAAATATTCATTTTTCACAAAATGGCGGACAGTCAAAGTTAATGGTTCGATTTTAACTTTTTTTGGCTATAAAACGGCCATTTTTTTCGAAAAAAAATCGAACGATTAAAGACTACATTTTTATGTATTAAATAAGCCTACAAAATTTCAAGAAGATCGGTTCATTAGTGTTCGAGTAATTTTGGTCACCGACTTCAGAAATGCCATTTTGAGAAAAACGCGTTTAAAGTTTCAATTTCAGTTTACACGAAGAAAATATTTTTTTTTGCAAACTTACATAGAGTCATCTATTCCGGGCCCATACTTTTGTATGGGCCCGGATACTTATACGTCAAAAAAATGCAATAAAAAAAATCGATTTTTTAAAAATCGCAAGTGGGGGTAACCCCTTAATCATAAAATAAACTAATGTAATAACGAAATCTGTTTGATTTTTTTATATTAGATAACTGATTGCTCACTGCAAGAGACGTTTTCGCGAGGTGCCTCCAGGTCATCGGATGTAAATCGATTATAATTAAATATTTTCACCCAAATAAAAAAGCCCCAAAATATACAAATACTTGGGGGCATTTGAAAAGTATACAAATACTTTTTTCGATTTTTACGATTTTCTTTTGAAAATCGAATAAATGAATTGTTTTCGACTGTTACAACTAGGCATAACACCGTTAATGAAAGAATAGTTTCGCTAATAATCCCGAGGCCGTTTATCGGTACAGGGATTAACATGTAAGAGTTGTACGTTTCTTGATCGAGCGGAAGTACTCCACATACTTTATACGACTATAATAAAATAAACATTACTGATGGCATAACATCGAAAAAGTTTAATAAAAGTTCCGTCTTTATACAAAACTTGCGACTGGCGCTGCCGGCGGTAATTTTTCCGTTCAAACGCGGCGTACCACCCCGCTATAATCGAGATTTTGCTCCAACTCTCGTAATCCTTACGTCGTCGTATTTCGCATCGACGTTTTGTCATCCACCCTTGTTTTTCCGACCAAAAAAGTAAATATTAGCAATATTAAGCTTGTTATCAATTAACGATTCCGTCGTTGGCGAAAGAACGAAAATCGTAATTTGCGGTACAGTAATAAGGCTGTTTCGCGTCCTTGATAAGGCACCCACGCACCGGCGATAAAAAGAAACAAGTAAATATGCATTCGCCAATTTATACGTCACATAAAATATTGTTGAGACTTGTTAACACGTTTTGTTTACCGCGTGGAATATTAATTGAAAGTTTTAAAAGAAAAACGAACAGGAACCATCCGCGCAACGTTTTCTAACCTCTTTTTCCACGATAAACAATGTTTTCGTTCCGAGCACTTTGCCCTAAGCTTCCTAAAAGTTCGATGTCTACCGAATATGCACTCCAAAATTCGAATATACTTGAAACAATTGATTGTCAATTCAATTTCTTAATATCCGTACCTGACCATTGCTGAAAATCGCTGACGATGCGTTATGTAATCGCTGCTAGTCAACATTAATATTTGCATTGTCCTTTTGGAGTATTTTCGCAGACAACGGACGTGTCCATAATTATTTCCCCGCAAAAGAATTTCCCGATGCCTGCTTTGTCATACAAATTTATGTGCAGTCAATTTTTTTTTTCGACACGCTATTCTTGCCTTGTCTTCAATTCTGGAACATTAAGGAAGGTCGCGGGTTCCGCAGATGAATCTTGGAGGATATTGATTTTTGTTTCGGCGTAGGCTCGTCCAATGATAGTTAAAATTCCGAGTAAGTTTCTCCATGTTGTTTTTGACAGAAAACAATGGTAAGAACTCGACGATTCAAGACGCAGTGTCGAACTGACCGCGCCATAAGTGCAAGAGAGAGAGAGAGGATATGCAGATTCCTGGTGTTCTCCAAAATGGCTGACTTTCGCAAAATAAAAAAAAACGTGCTCTGTTGACAAAACAAACAAATCTTTCTCTTTGTTTGCCCGTAATGTGATCGGTCTAGGAGAAAACTTGGCCATAGGATTTTTACAGACCGGACATGCGACACGTTCCTTGATACTGTTTATCGCAAAGAGTTGCAAATTGAGGGTAAATTTTATCATCAATGAGATTTTCGTAAACATTAAACGAGGTTTAATTCAAAATTTCGAAAAAAGCCTGCTAGACAGCTTAGATTTTAATTTTTCTATAAAACAGCGTAGAGCATTTTATCGAAACTCAATCAAAAAATTTATCGGATGTATGTAATTGTAAATAATATAAGTGCCATTGAACATCGGCGGAGTACTCGATTCTTCCTGAAGAGAAATTTCTGATCAGTCGAGTCTTTCAGCTCAGACTACCGTGTTCTCAGTGTCGGATCCTTGTTTTACTTGAAAAAGAAGCGTCAACGAAGCTTGTAAATAGAATTATTTTCAGGGCACGTAAACAGTCACCGCAAAAATAATAAATAACCTGAGAGGTTCGGTACATTTGTTTTTATCGTCGAGTCGCGAAGAAGCGTCGAACGTCTTATTTATCACGGTAGTTGGGTACTTCTCAGTCGCCAGCTGGCGTCCATCTCAAGATAGACATGTTTAAGGTACACTTCTTGAAATATTGCACGAGGGTGGTAGATGTCCTGCTCTATAATTTATAGAGCGATGTTATTATTGTCCGGTCGGAATTTTCTCGTCTATTATTAGACTCCAAGGTTGTCAGCGGCTTCTTGTATATATTTCTATTGGTTAGACACTTATAAAACTCTGGCCCATTGGCCGCACGGACATTAATCCCCCTCCGGTGGGTGCTTGGAAAATTCCAAAGCAAAATTCCATTTTTTCAGTTTCAAAACGATATACGGAATAGACAGTTGTTTTTTGTCAAGCGTCTCTTCACGACCAATCGTTTCGTTCGCTCTATTCGATTCTACATTTTAATCCATCGTTCATTTATCATTTTGATTTTTTTCCGTTTTTGCTATGCGAGCGCAGTATAAAACATTTTGTTTCGTCGGGTGTGCGCGAAAATTTTCCGTGTCATTGTGCGTTTGTTAAAGTTTCTTTTTCTTTCGTTAGCCGCTTACCCGCCGCCATATAGAAAGTATTTTTTGGTAGGTAAGTCAAACTGCGAAAAATTTAAGGTGAATTCGGGGGAATTTTTCGATCGTCCGTAGGGCTGCGGTGGTCTTGTTCAAATATTTTCTCCGTATGTTGCACCGGAAGTAACGTGATCGTTTTTTTGTCGCTTTGCAGAGGATGTCGTTTCCGAACAAGGAGGACCGCACGAATTGCTGGGGCCACCGTGACGAATATTGGAAGTGTCTTGACGACGGAAAAACGGATGCCGATTGCAAAGAATTTAGGAAACAGTACGAGAAGTTTTGTCCTGCTCAGTGGGTGGGTAACGGATTCTCGAATGATGCGTAATTCGCGCTACGCGACGACGATCGCACTCACCAAGAAATGTTTCGATTCTCTGTGTTCTTTTTTTCTTTCATTCCTGCTGATCAGGTGAAGCATTTTGACCGAAAACGCGAGTATCTCAAGTTCAAGGAACAGATAGAGAAAGAGGGAGGCGGGTATGTTCCGGAAGTTCCAAAGACAACGGGAGCCTAGTCTAATACTCGCACACATATACATACGAACCTGTATAATAAACTAACGCGATATATTGTGGAATATTGTTAACACGAACCTTTTTGAGTTTCGTTTTGTTGATTAAAAAGCAAACAAGAAAATAAACGCTTTTCCTGCGAGTACGTAAAACAGCTGTGTACGCTATTTTTTTTTCTTTCTTTTCAATTCCCGTACCCGCATCAAGTACCGATCAAAAGAAATTTAGCAAAATAAACACTTAGCGCGATGATAGAAAATCGTTGACATTTTTTTTAAAATTTTATCGATGCGAATAGAGTCTGGTAAAAAAGGGCTTTTACCACATGTTCGTTGCAGAAGTCGGCGCACGGGCCTGCATCCGGGATATTCGAACCAAACGGAACTTGACATTCGAACAAAGACGCCCGACTTCGATGAACGAGCGTCATTATGAATGATGACAACGGCGATCGGAAAATTACGATGGATCCACCAAGTAGGGGTTCCGTAGAGGAGGAGGACGATCGATCGATCGAGGCGACGCGAGCCGAGATCGAGTCGCGAAAAAATCAACGCGATCGTGATATCCAGATGTACAAAGTTCGTTTTCACAAATTTCATTCTACGCCTCTTCAAATATATTCGAATATGCTCGAATAACTCTCGATCAACCCGTCAATCGCGGATAATTTCATTGAGAAAAGCTTGAACTAACTAGCTCTGATCAGGCACATATATTCGAGAATTTCAAACTTCGGCTGCTTTCGCCGTGGATTTAATCTTCTGCATGTCCTTAAGGGGCTGGTGTAACTGTGACGAGCGGGGTTATTGAAGAAAATTGATTTCGAAGGAATAAGAAAGATGGAAAAATCGTTTGCACATTTATCTGTCTGTACATTAACAAAGTTGTGTACCAAATTTCACCAAAAAACATTAATAATTAAAGAAGTTATAAACAATTTCGTGGAGAACCTTCGAACGTAAGGGGCTCAACGGTTAACTTGATTTTGGCCATCCGGTTGAACTGATAAAAAACGAGTTTTTTTTTCTTAAGAGACTGGCTCGAAAATGTGGGATTTTTATGATTTTTTTTTAAAGTAAATTTCGAAAATCAGTCCGATTTTTTCTCCGTTTGTTCAGATGACTTATGTTGTACATAAAAATATTTTTCAATGTTTTAGTTTTATTTTTTATATAATTTTTTCGGCCACTGCAAATGATGCCTAAAAAAATAGCGTCTGATGGTAGGAAGTCCTACTCCTCCAAAAGTTGTCTGGATTTAAAAACTCAAAGGATTATGAATCAGTATGAAAAACTGTAGAGGTGTACGGAGAATTTTTTTCGGTAAAAATTAACAGAATGGTGGCAATTCTGAAGAATGGTGCAGAATGGTGGCCAAAATGAAGTGTCAAATCGGGCCTTTTTCGAAGATTTTTCGTTAAAAAAAATGTGAAATTTAAAAATAAAAAACCCCTCCGTTTGACGTTAAGAAGTGACGTCACGTTTCAAATTTTGAGACAAATAGCTTGAAAACTCTTCGTTCAAAATCTTCCACTGTTTTGAAAAACGACATTTCGAGAAAAGGAGCGCACCGTCCGCGCCAGGTCTCACGCAACTGGTCGAATCCCTCTGATTGTAAAAAAAGCTGTAGCGAGCGGAATAATTCGAATTTTGCCCCAAAAATTGAACAGCATGTTTATAACCGTCTATATTATCGGATAATGCTAAAAACTCGTTTTTTTGAGAATTTTACACCGTGATGATCCCTTAAATTTGAGTTGCCTCAAGCAACGATCGAATGTTCGTCATTTTCACAGTGCCTAACCCCTTGAATGTTCACATTGCAGAGCTTGATGAGCGGAAAATCTCGACTTTCGGATGCATCGCTTGTCCAGATATTCCGAGTACTCGTGTCGTGTGACGACATCGGAGACGAGCGAGCATTGCTAGGCTCTGTCGCATTCGTAACTGTCCTCAACGCCGACAACCGAAGCGACAACGTCGCGGACTTGTTGAAAAAATGCTGGCGCTTGAACGAGCCTTTTTTATCAGCCTTTGGTGAACATTTTCAAATCCGCGACCTCGAGTGCTTCAAACTCGCACTGATCCACGGTTTTCTGCAAGCGAATACCCGGCGGATTCATTCGCGTGAAACGCTCGCACTAGCCTTGGAGGTACTGCGTGAGAATTGTCTGACCTACACGAAATATTCGTACGTCGCTTACAAGATCTTCCAAACGTGGATGGAGAAAGCGTCGAAAATGGATTTTTGGCTGGAGGACGATACGAATGATCTGGAATCCAAACTCGAGGCTATAATATTCTCCAATTGGGACAATTGCACATTCGAAATTGGTCGGAGAAACGCGACGCAAATATTTCCGGCGTACTTGAGATTAATGTGCGGGAAGTACGAGGGTTTTTTGGAATACGTTTATGATAACTGCGTTGAAAATTTGTCGTGGCAGAACGTGACGAAGTACGCGATACTGGTCGAAGTTTGTAAAGCTTCGAATAATTTGACGATGTTCGTAAGTTCTGGCCTCGTTTCGTGCATATTCACGAGCTTGACGAAGAATCACCTGAAGCACGCGGGCACGTTGCTTTACTTGACGATACTGGGAAAGTTGAAGGTGAACGAGTGGGAAAACGTATTCAGCGAGGATTTCTTTCGCGTCAGTCGCATTTGGGAATCTGAGTGAGTTTTCGGTAGACTTGCTTATTACGTTGTTTTTGTTGTCAATTATCGATAATTGTGATTCAATAATTATCACCGAACGGCGAACCAATAACTCTGTCTTGAGGCCTTGTATACCTTTGAAAACAAAAAATGTATCGTTTTTTTATTGTCTTAAGAGGTTATATACAGTCAGCAGGCTCAAAAAGATCGATTTTTCGAGAATTTTTCTTGAGAAGACCTTTAAATCTATTAACGTACGAATTTCTACACATATTATGGTAACTTTTAACTGTATTTTGACAATTTTTATTTGTAAAAATAATTATTTTGAAAGCTGCTATACCTGATTTCTGGGAGCACCTCTAAAAAAGGCTTCTTGCGGTGAGCACGAAATCTCTGGATTGGATCATCTAAAATTAAAAAACCAAAAATATTTCGTTAATATAATGGATTATCTTGTAATTGATCGAAGGAATAAGCAAAATACTAATTTTTTACAAAATGGCGGCTTCTAAAAAAAATCGATTTTTGAAAAAAAAATGATGCCTTAAATTGTTTAGAAAAAGGAAAATATTTATCGGTGAGAAAAAACCTCCGATTAGTTACTAAAAAATATACTTGAAAAGATTGTGTTAAAATTTGAGACTGATCGGTTCAGCCGTTTCCGAGAAATCTTGCTGACCGACTTTAAAAACACAGTTTTGAGAAAAACGCGTTTAAAGTTTCAAAAGCACTTTCGAACGTAACTCCGAGAATATTGGCCGGATTGACAAGAATTTTTCTGTGTGTGTACATAAATATATGTACATTACGAAAAGAAAATCGATTTTTCGAAACATTTTACTGTATATAACCTCTTAAATGATATATGAACATCCCAAGAATGATGTAGTCCGAAAGAATGGTTTTTAAATTTGAACGCGTTTTTCTCGAAACCATGTTTTGAAAACCGGGCGGACTCGTAGCTCGCCGATCGACGATTTCAACCGATCGACTTCAAATTTTAACTGTTGTTTTGTCTGATAGAATTCCTAGCGAAGTACGCAAAATTTTTACGATCAACTAACAATTACGGTTTTCCTAAAAACATTAAAGCCGTTTTTTCATTCGAAAATGCGACTTTTTTCTCAAAATGGTGCCACATTTGGAAAAAGCAATTTTTTTGTAATAATTGTGTGTACTTCGCTAGCAAAATTCGTGTAGGTTACGAAAAAAAATGTTTTTTGATCTACATGTTCACGTGCGTCTCCAACGAGTTCGCCCGTGGAGGACCTCAAAAAAGCGTTCTTTTTCTACTGGCCACTGGGCAGCTAATAAGTATTTTTTTTTGGACCATAAAAAATTGATTTGCGTTCCTGCAGATATGTAAAATAAACCCTCCGAACCTCATTTTGATTGTTGTATAAGCATTTTTTTTAAATGCTCGGAAAAAGCCTTGTTTTCCGACCATTTGAAAGTATATAAGGTATTCCCTTCGCGGAGGACTGTATTTTGTGGGGACATGAGGAGGGCTCTTCTGAATCATTGGTTAAATTATAGTGGCGCTTCATAAAAAAAGGTCACAATAAATTATTATGCCCGACGATAAACTGGAATAAAAAATTTCGTGCAATTTTAGTAGATTCAGACATTTTTACATTTTCTCTGAAAAGTCCCGGCTACGAAAATTCTTATGCTAGTCACATTTTTCTAAGTTTTATCATTAATATTTTCTTTAAACATTCGGCGATCCCCTGTTTTTATTGTCGTTTCGGACACTCGTGAGCGGTTTATATCAAGCATCTAGAGTTATTTAGTGTATAAATTATTAGATAGAAGTGTGGCCAACGTGCCACCTCCATAAAGCGCCGTATATATGAGCACATTTTTCTTTAAGGGGTCCTCTCACTTTAGACGCCAAAAAGGCTATTTTCATTAATTTTTTTGATCCGTTTATATTATAGATATTGATATAAAAGTTGCTACATTTAATGAATACACTTTAAACGCGGTTTTTCTCGAAACAACGTTTTTCGACGGCTTGTTGATAAAAATTTTGAAACTACTGAACCGATCTGTACAAAATTTAAACCACATATTTTTTACAACTATAACTATAGCGCATATCAAGGATTATTTTTTTTTATATCTACTATTTTTTTTGCCAACAACGGTGAAAACGCGTTTTTTTTTTTGTTTTTTCGAAAAATGTCCGCCATTTTGTTATTTTTGCACATATAAAAAATCGTATGATATGCGTTATAGCCATTAACATACTGAATCTAAAACCGTTTGATTTTTTTGTTTCGTATTATCCATCTCCGAGATTTCATCAATAGCGCGGACCTAGAATTTTTTTGAGAATTTTTTTTTAACTTCCATTTTCGTCTATAAATAGTGACTTAAATAAATGAAATTAAAAAAAATGTATTTCGAAAGTGTATTTATTAAGTGTAACAACTTTTATATCAATATCTATAACATAAACCTATCAAAACAATTCATGAAAATAGCCTTTTTAGCGTCTAAAGTGAGAAGACCCCTTAAGGAATCACAATGTAACTAGTCAAAAAATAGCTGATTTTTGCGATTTTTTCTGCTCTTTTACGTCTGGGCGTCTGGTCTCTTAGATATTTATAATTTCCGTTCTTGCAGGAAAGAAGTGACGGCGATCGAATTACTTTGGGAGCAGTGGATGAAGCCAAGTCTGCAGAAATTCCCGAACCTGTCTGAATATTTGTGGAAACATCCTTCGATGGAGCAGTTGAAACTGAGCCGCACGTATCTCGCGAGAATGGCCGACCAACGGACGTTGAGGCTGTTCCACGACGACGAATTCCGAAAAAGTTTGAGCTCGCAAATCGTGGACGTCTCCGAAACCGTTCGACTGAACGCCTTCGCTCTTGTTTGCCGGATCAACGATTGGAACGACGTCGCGAAAGATGCCGAGCCCTTCGTGGATATCAAGCGATTTTTGTACTTCAACGCGAACCCCACTACGGCGTACATGAGAAAAGGAATAACCGTGAATTTTAAGATATTCCTCGGCAACGTGATGAAAGCTGCCGATGCGGATTCGCTCGTCGATCGTCACGCTCGCGGACTCGTTCGATGGTTGCACGAATTCTTCCTGGACTGTCTCGAACCTGGCTCGCCGTATCAACGTAAAATCCTCGGACTTACGCTCTACGCTGTAATATTGAACTTTACGACCGATTCACGCGTCGACGGCGTTTCGGCAAAGGCAACCAGGTACGAGGCAACTCTCAAGTCCGCCAACGCCTTGAGAATGAGAATGATCGAACGGCAGGAATGGAAATTTGTCAGTCATGGTAGCGCGACTACACTCATCAGACTCGCGGTTGATCCAATGGTCGATGTTAGAGAAAAGGCGGCGCTGATCGTCGTTCGTTATTTTCGTCCCGATGAATTCACCGATCTGGAGAAACAGGTGAATATTCACGGGGCGGTGCTGCGTTTTTACAGTGATTAAGGCGGAATATACATTTAAAACGATCTAAAAGTCCATTCCGTTTTTTTTTAAGGCGGGATATACATTGACAACGATCAAAAATTGATTAATTTTTTTTTCTTTAAACGATAGAACTATATCTGTAGAATATTTTCCTAAAGTTTCAAAGCGAAATTCGAAGAACTTCAAACGTTACAACCCGTCAACGCTGTGCCTCACCGCATTCGGAGCGGGCGTAAATTTCAAACGCGTTTTTCTCAAAACTCCAGGTTCGAAATTGGCGTGCAGTAGTACTCAAGAACTCTTAAGCCGTTTGAGTTGAAACTTGGGAGAAATATTGATAATATTGCTACCTTTTACTTGACGAGAATTTTTTCTGAACAATTAGAAAAAAAAAACTTTTTAATAAAAATTTTACAGATATTTCGCGTGAATTGTTGAGTTTTTTTTTATGCGTGCCATTCTCTCAAATTTACATTTTCTTTATTTTAATCACTGTCGAATAGAAACTATATATATTCGGGCTGAAAAAAAATTTGAATTTTTTTGCAAATCAAAGTTTACGGGAAGCTAAACTGCACGCCGATTCGCGACTCTCGCGGCAACCTTGCTTCAACACTCTGCTACAGCTCCGTCATTTTGATGATGAACGAATTTAAAAAAATAGTTTTGTATATTTAAATACACTGTTAAAGTATACCTACAGTTTGATAAATGTAGAATAATTATTTCTTAATTTAAAACGTTCCCCAAAGTTGCTTGCACCATTTACGCCATGCTATTTAGAGTAATTCACAATTGGTTCTGCACAATATTCACAAAAAGGATAGAAAAATGGTTACAGTTTTCTTTCGATATCAAGTAGACGCTGTTACCCCTTAAGGTAAAACGAGCACATGATTTCTATAGATTTTGCTCAAATTTTAACGAGACATTGTTCATATTATTATGCATGATTGAGTGAATTTCAGAATAATCGACGATTTCGATTGGGAGATAATGGGTTTTAAAATTTCAACTTTTAACACTGCAGGGTCTGCATTGACCGAAAGTGAGGTCACATCATTCGTCGTACCATTCTATTGCGTTTAGAAATTTTGACGAAAAATTACGTTTGGGTCGCAAACTAGTTAGGGAAAGAGTGAAAAAAGTTTGGATTGCCTTTACTATTCAGTTTCGCTAAAAACGTTCAGTAAAGACAGAATAATTCTCCGTAGAAAAGATTTGTCCCCTATAATAAGAAGACATATGGCAACATCGCAGAACAGTATTGTTGAATATTTCGAGAGAAAAAAAAGTTATCCTGTTCCTAAAGTTTAAAACTTTTATCATAAAAAAATATTTGCGTTATAAATATTAATATTTTATATTGTTTATTTCATCTTCATTAACAAATAAAAGTGTTGGTTAATTCATAACTAATTAAAAACTTTGTTCAATTAAAAATTACTTCCAAAAGAAAATTTGTTCTGCAGTGTTATTTTAAATATGCTGCGCAAACTTGAGTCATTGAAAACGTGGAACGTTGTCATATGTCTTCTTATTATAGGGGACAAATCTTTTTTACGGAAAATTATTCTGTCTAAATTTCAATGCAGACCTTGCAGTGTTGAAAGTTGCAATTTTAAAATCCATTATTTCCCAATCTAAATAGTCGACTGTTCTGAAATTTCACTCAAACATGCATAATGATATGAACAATATCTGGTTAAAATTTGAATAAAATCTATAGAAATCAAGAGCGCGCGATCGTTCTACCTTAAGAATAACGTCATAGTTGTTTCTGAATAAAACTTAATTTTCGTTGTGTCTATTCGCGAATAAGGTTCTGACAACGGCAGCACGGAAGCTTTGCAATCCTGCACGAATTTATGAGGACGTGCGCGGCACTGCTCTCGTAAGGATACTCTTAGCTTGGGGATTGGACCAAGACAATTGCGTCGATTATTTTCTCGAATCAGCGACCACGCAGCTAAGCGAAATGAGAAAGGATATATTGAAATTCGCGTCTCAAGGTTCATCCTGTTACGGTGCATTGACGACGATACTCGAGATCGCCTTCACGAACAAACTTGCGAACGAATCCATTAGCGACGATACGATCCGCAGAATTATCGTACTCATTGAGGACGCTGCGGATTTTTTTTTATCGGCCTTGTCAGTCAAGAACAGCGAAAATGGTAATTTTCGCGTTTTTTTTTACTATTTCATCACCACATACGTGGTCGGATTTTATTGTTGGACACTTTAGACTTATCGAGCCAACTGCATTTTTTATATTTATTTCTATCATCAGAGTATTCATCGTCATTCGAGGAGATGAGCATCGCTATCGAGGCCACGATAAAAAATAGCGAGATGAAAGAAGAGTACGTGGAATGCGTATTGTCACCGGCTCATCAACTTGTTGTCTTTTGTATATGGATGTCTCTCAAGGTATGCCGAAAATCCAATACAAATCGACGTCGCAAGTTTTCGTCACATCGGATGTTGAACGCCCTCTGCCGGAAGTAATGTTGCAATGTCGCTTTACACATTTTTAAGGGGTCTTTTCACTTTAGACGCTAAAAAAGGCTATTTCCATAAATTTTTTTGATAGGTTTATATTATAGATATTGATATAAAAGTTGTTTCGGAGTTTCGACACCAAAATCGAAATGCTTGTAGACGATTGAAATTCATATCATCGAGAGATTAATTTAGGATGCATTAACTGTCCAAAAATTAATCCGTTTTACCACATAGTTTCGGAGATTTTGAAGGTTCAAGTGGAGTTTTGTTCGAGTATTATTAATGAACCAAATGGAGAAACCGCTTTATTTTTTAACGCGACATTCCTGATACTAATCGCAGTTTGTTCTGTGTTTTAAATTTAAATCGAAGGATTATTTTAACCCCTACAGCCCTATAACTGGTGTTTAAGAAGTGCCACGTGTATTATCGAATGGATGAAGGTTGAACCTTACTTCGTAAACACTAGTTATAGGGCTGTAGGGGTTTTAGATTCAGTATGTTAATGGCTATAGCGCATATCATACGATTTTTGATTTATGGAAAAATAACGAAATGGCGGACATTTTTCGAAAAAAAAAACGTGATTTTTCACCGTTTGTGGCAAGAAAAAAGTAAACATACAATTTTTAAAAAATCCTATAGCTATAGTTGTAAAGAGTTTGTGGTTAAAATTTCATAAGGATCGGTTCAGTTGTTTCGAAGATTTTATCAACAAGCCGTCGAAAAACGTTGTTTCGAGAAAAACGCGTTTAAAGTTTGTTTGGGTTACATAAATACATAAAAAAGTTTCAAATGTATTTCGAAAGTGCATTTATTAAGCGTAACAACTTTTATATTAATCTCTATTACATAATATAAACCTATCAAAAAATATCATGAAAATAGCCTTTTTTAGCGTCTGAAGGGAGAAGATGCTTCAAGGGATCATCACAGTGTAACGGGTCTCGCTGATACTCGCTGATACTCGCGACTTTTTTTCGACGGTTAAAATACGCCAATCTGTCTGATTTTTTTATGTCAAATCGAAGCACTCATGACGAACAGACAACATTTTTTTTAACTCATTTATATTTTTTTTGCACTTTTTTTAACGGTTGAAAATGTCTGAAAAAGGAGTCCTCACGGTGTACACGGTTGTGACCGTAAATATTATCTGAAACAAAATTTGTAAAAAGTTGATTAATCAGTATGAAAGCCTCTATCTTGCTATGAACGTTTTTTTTTTATATCAAAATTGACAAAATGGCGGTGGTTTGAAAAAAAGTATCGAATTTAGCGTATTTTAAAAAATATGAAGATTTAAAAAAAAGCTTCCATAGCAAGATAAAGAATGGCGTGAAGACTATTGTGTCAAAATTTCAGACGATTAGCATGAAAACTCTTCCTTTGAGAGTGTACACCGTTCTCAAAAACGACATTTCGAGAAAAACGCGTTTAAAGTTTCGAGTGCGGAATTTTCATATAAACTGTCTACTTACGACCAATCGGCGATGTCAGGTCCATGTTCATAACCGTCTATACTATCGGATAACGGGGGAAAAAATCCATTAAAAAAAATGTTACACTGTGATGTCTTAATGATCCTTCAATATCGTTTGTCATCGCCAGGCATGTTGCGAGTTGGCGGCCGAGATCGGATGTCGATCCGACAGTAAGAACGTCGTGGAACGTGCGGCCAGTCTCGTAGTCTCCGTTCTGTTGAAATGCCGGCACAAGGGAGCAATAGAAGCCGCGGGTTTAGCTGTCGCCAAGTTGACCAAGTGAGATTGAAAAATATGCGTTAAGGAGACGGATTTTTTGTTAGACGTAGATACGGCTAATAAGTAAATGGCGCGTTGAATATGTCAGTAAGAGATATTAAGGGGTTTGGCTACTGTGACGACCCGAAAATCAGGCCCGAAAAAAAAAGTTTGAAGGGATAAGTAAGATGATTGAAAAATCGTTTCAAAATTTATTTGTATGTACATTAACAAAGTTGTGGACCAAATTCGTTCGAAAAATAATAAGTAAATGGGGTACATGGGTTTTGAAGGGCAAAAAAACATGTTTTGTCTCGTTATTTCAAAAATATAGTAAAATAATTATTTAATTCAAACTTTAATCATATAACAGCAGAAGATTGGAACAATATTTTATAAAATTTTGATGCAAAATTTTTGAAAATTTAGCCTTTGAGATATGGTTTTTGGAGGCCTCTTCAAAAAAAGAATCCGATTAAAGTGTTAAGTAAGAATAAAACGGAGATTTATTTTTAATTTACCTGTATAGTCGATTTCAGGCCCTTTGGGAAAATATTCTTGACATGTTGACTATTAGATAAAACGTTTTCTTAATGGATTTTTTTGAAGTTTTAAAACCTATGTAACCCCTTAAAGAAGTTATAAACAATCTCGTGAAGGATCGTTGAATGTGAGGGGCTTAACGGTGTACTTGATTTTTGCACCCGGTTGCCCTGAAACAAAAAAAAACGCGTTTTTCAAAATAGATTTTAAAATGGACCTTTGACATTTCCAGCCTAGCCTAACGCCTTAATCGCGGCGCAATTCGAAATTTTTCATGAAATACTGCGCTAAATTGCCTACATTAATTTTTTTCTCAAAAATAATATGGAAACTTATCGAAATTTCGAATTAAAATTTTTACGGGACGTATCAACTTGTAAAAAAATGAGTATCTTTCGACGTTCCTTCCACCTCAAGTGCCGCAGCAGTTACAAAAAAGCAAGTCCTTTTTTTATCTCGATGACCTTTCAGGACTTTGTGCGCGAGATCGTACGGCGCGGTGATGGAAGAGCATCTGTCGAATTTGCTGAGTATCGACGATAGCAAGGATAGCATAAATCTGACCAGACGAGGCGCAGGATTGACGATAATGTTTCATCGCGTGGTATCCAGCGACGACCGAAATAATCGGCCATTCGTGCATTTCGCGATGGCTCGTTTGTTGGATTCGTTGAAGTCGCAGGCCTTGGTAGCCAATGAAGATTGTCAGAGGGATTCAACGTGCGCCAGGCACCTGCATTTTTTGCGATCCCTCGTAGCCGATAGGGGACTCCAAGCTCAGCTAGTCCAGTATATGGAGGGCGTGTGCTTGTTGTGCTTCCGGTATTTGCAATCTCCCGAGTGGACTGTTCGGTAAGATTGAATTATATTTTAAAGATACGAATTTTTGAGGGGCTACATCGACCTAGGGCCCGAAAAATATGGCCGAATTCCAATTTTTTTTCTCTGGGAAAAGGTTGGTGAAAAAAACGAAAAAAAAAACGAAAACGAAAATATATTTTTATTTATTTAAAAAACAAAATGGCGGTGTACAGCACTTCGGACCAAGACCATTTTTTTTTCTTCAAGTTACCCATCGGCATCTGGAAGGAAATAATTTTTTTTGTCATTATCGATATGAGTTTTGTCACAGAAGTGCACAGTGATATCAAAAAATATTAATTTTTGCGAATTTAGCATTAGTTTTTTGAAAAATGTAATTTTCACCGAAAAAATCGATCGTAATTTCTTTATAAAAACCGTAATTGTTGATTAACCCCATAAACCGTGTGTTCTCAAGTGGACAATCTATCTGAGAAGCTGCAGTTGAAATTTCAGCAGTTCAAATTCAAGTCAATAAGATAAAAAAAATTGAGCTCTACTGCGTGCCAATTTCAAAAACAAGATTTCGATAAAAACGCTTGCTTTTTTCAACGCGTCGAGAAAAACTATTGGCTTCCTCTACGAGTTACACAATTAGTTTTACTTTCCTTTTTGTTCATATACACTTTATCACTCTTTTTTACGTCATAACACCAACAAAAATAAATAGAAAACTGTTTACAAATAGCGAATGCGCAAACAGTGGCACGTGCTCGCAATGAGAAGCCGAATTTATCATTTCGGAGCTATCAGAGGTGTTTCGAAATTCAGCTTTTACAAGTGATTGAAAAAAAATGTCAAGAAATGTTAATGAATGTTATTCTTCCGGTGTTTTTACGTAATTTAGCCAATAAAACAATTCAAAAAGATATCATCCCTTAAACGGTCCGAAATCTAAAAGCCAAACGGGTTGTTCAAGTTAACAATAAATACGAGTCGTTGACGATCGTTGGTGTTATCCCTCAGGATACAGACTGTAAAAATGTAACGGTCCGTACGGACATGGGTTAGCCTAGCCCGGCAACTTTGATCGACTGTATATTGGGCTGTAATTCATCAAATGAAACATTTTCTTCTCAATCAATCGGAAATTTTATCAGAAATGCGATGGTTGAATCAGATTTGTGATATTTTTTCATTAAAAAAGTCACAGTTGAAAATGTAAACGCTACTTTCGTTGCTTGGCGCTACTTTCCAAACTCGCTCGAGTTACGCCAACCCAGTACGTACCTTGACTGTTAAGACCACTTTTTTTTCAACAACCCGGCGACGAATTTGAAACTCGAGCATGCAAAATCTATGAAAAAACTTGTCATTTTTACATAACTATTGAAAAAATGAAGATCGATTTTTAAAAAAAGTGAAATCATCAACGACCTTTAAGGGGTCTTCTCACATTAGACGCTAAAGAAGGTTATTTTCATGAATTTTTTTTATAGGTTTATATTATAAATATTGATATAAAAGTTGTTACACTTAATAAATACAGTTTCGAAATACATTAAAAAATTTATTTATTTAAGTCACTATTTATAGACGAAAATGGTAGTTACAGAAAGGTTCTAAAAAAATCTTAGGTCTGCGCTGTTGATGAAATCTCGGAGATGGATTATCCGAAACAAAAAAATCAAACGGTTTTAGATTCAGTATGTTAATGGCTATAGTGCATATCATACGATTTTTGGTATATGCAAAAATAACAAAATAGCGGACATTGTTCGAAAAAAAAACGTTTTTTTCGCCGTTTTTGGCAAAAAAATAGTAAGTATCAAAATTGAAAAAAATCCTTAATATGCGCTATAGCTATAGTTGTAAAGAATATGTGGTTAAAATTTCATAAGGATCGGTTCAGTAGTTTCCAAGATTTTATCAACAAGCCGTCGAAAAACGTTGTGTCGAGAAAAACGTGTGTAAAGTTTGTTTGAGTTACATAAAGACATAAGAATTTTTAAAAATGTATTACGAAAGAATATTTATTAAGTGCAACAACATTATATATGAATATCTATAATATAAACCTGTCAAAAAAATTCATGAAAATAGCCTTTTTCAGCGTCTAAAGTGAGAAGACTCCTTAAATGTTTCTCATCGTATCTCCTGTAAATTTAGAAACAATCCATCAACTGGTTCTCGAGAAATCATGTCCACCGACTTTGATAACAGTGTTTCAAGAAAAACGCGTTTGAAGTTTGAATTTTGGGGCTGCTCGGTGAATTTAGTAGGTTTAGACATTGACACATTTTATTCGAAAAGTCGCGACTCATCCAATTAGAAAATTTCAATGAAATTTTCACGGAACTTAAAAGGTGATACGATCGAATAAAAATATTTTTGGAAAATGCCATTTTTCGACCCACCTAGGTAGATGTAGCCCGTTAAGCAATGGGAAGTGGAAAACGCGTAGTGGATTTTTTTCTCAAAATGATTTTTCTCCTTGACTGACACTTTCGTGACCTCGTCTCAAGAACTTTTTTTCCATACCAGGAACGCGAGCCTACAACTGTTCGGTGCAACAGTCCCGAGATTGGTCGGTCAATGCAGCTCGCGAGAATTGGACTACGGGATCGGCTATTCGGTCGATCATTTCGTCACGCATTATCCGATTTTGGCGCGAAGCGTGCTCGATCAATTGGACGAATTCACGAACGTTTCCAGCGGCCCGAAGAACATTCGTTTCAGCGATTCGTCGATCGTCAGCAAAGTCGTGCCGATTATCACGCTTCTGTCGAAAATGTCAACCGGTGGTTGCGATCTCGTTGATTATTCCTCGAGAAATTACACAGTCCGTGCGAAAGATATATTCGCCGCATTGCTAGGCCACCCGGTGTTTCACGTGCGTGGGCTAGCCGCAAAGGCTTTCGCAGCTTTCGTGCCTCTCGCCGATATTCGCCACGAGTTGGCAAAGATGAAAATGCAAAAAATCGATCCCCACCAGGACAATTGCAACCACGGACAATTGTTGGCGCAATTTTATCTAAAACGCAAATTCGAGCACGAAACGAGCTGCACCGATGACAAATTCGCGACACGCAGCCACAAGATTTGCGAGGAGGCATTCGAAACGGCCGTAGTCGCACAATTGGCGCGAGCCAAAGTCTGCTGGGAAGACGAATTGTTGGCAATGGACGAATCGCCGTCTTGCAGCATTCACCATTTGAGTAGCAACGCCATCAGCGCAATGCTACTCAATTGCTTGATCGACTGCCCGGTGGCCTTGGCTGTCGCTCGAACCCTCGACGCCGCGAGCCGCGTCTCTGAGGATCGTCCACTCGCGAGTCCTCCGCCGTTCGCAAAAATCGACCGATCTCCGTTGCTGGATCTACGGGACTTTCTCACCAGCGCAAACGCTTTCAAAGAGCAGTTCTCGAGTTGTCCCTCCATGCGATACTTTTGGTTGAAATACGCGGGCGACGTTCGTCTCGCGAATCCCACGAAGTCAACGGAAGATCGTCAATTGTGGTATCTGAAAAAGTCCGCGCTCGAGATGCTTCGCGATACGTCAAAAACTCAAACTTTGCTGTGCGTACTTTGCGCCATCCTCCGTATGTTGGAGCGGAGAAAAGTGAGCGAATCGAATAGCTGGATGACTCTGAGCCATCGGTTGAAAAGTATCGACAAAAAATGGCCGTGTGCGGAAAAATTGCGAAATTTCGGCTATATTATCGCCCTCGATACGACGGTCATGGATGAGACTTTGTTAGGCTCGACGATTGGCCATATGTACGAAACGATGTACGGTAAAGTCTCCGATCAGGAAAGTGAGCAACTTTGGGATTCGAATCGTTCGGCGGATACGGCCGGACCCGACGTGGCTACGAGATATTTGGTTATCGATTGCCTCGCGCGTTTCGTCGAGAGAACATTCAATGACGCGGAGAATGCGCGTGTCTTTGAACGTACGCAGCTGTCCAGGAGAATGGACTTTCTTAGAATCGTCATTGACTTGCTGACGGACGAAGATGCGGACACGAGGGAACTGGTGGCGGAAAAACTACGCCCATTGACGAAAACGATTATCGGCCAGCCCGGAAATGCCCTTTGCTCGAGCGCTACTCTCTGCAAAATTACCGCCCACTTGATGCCCTGCCGCGAATCCATTCTCAGAATGGTCAAGGAAACGGTCCACCTGGAGATCGAACGATCGAACGAAACCTGCACCAACGGCCCGTTTCAGCGCGACAACGAGGATAGAACTTCGCAACGAGACGCCACGGGATTACTCAATATCTTATATTGTTGCGCTAAAACGTTGAATGTTCCCGGAGAAGAAAGTCTGTGGGGAAATAAGGAACGCGACGATGTCGTTGAATTAAAACGAATCGACGGGGCGATCCGGGCGAAATACGAATTAGAGAATTTCTGTGGACTCGATGTGGATAATGTCGGAGAGTGTTTTGACACGATAAGTGCTGCGGACTATTTACGGGTTAAAAAACTTCAATTTGAATCCGCAATCAGCTGAAAGAGGAAATATGCCTGATAGATTAAGGGAGGTTTCTACTTTGCCGGCCAAAAAATGTTCGATTTTTCACCAATTTTTAGTGCGAAAAATATTAAATATAGAATGTTGAAATTGGGCATGGCTTAGTGAGCGGTCTTTATTGAACATGATGATATTTTTTAGTTTGATGAAACGTGGTAATGCGGGAGGAGCCACGACGAGAAGTCCTACGTCCTGAACAGGTGATCTGAACCAAACATGAAACATGTTTTCACTTTCTACAAGCGGGTAATTCTTTAGAAAAGTGACTCCCGAAAAATGAGCCTAAAAGTTTTTTCTTGCTATTTTCTCAGTTATTGGTTTTCTCAGTATTTTCTCAATTATGATATTCCGTCGGGGGAAGCTGAAAATTTTCATTGACAAATTTTTTACGAGTAAAAAATTGTTAAAAATAATTTCGAATTTTTCAAAAACCCAAACAAATCTAATATAGGTGGCGAAATGTTCAGAAATACCGTATTTTATTACGTGTTTCTAAGACAGGGCATTTTTTAACATTCCGACGCCTATATTGGGTATGTTTGTTTCTTTGCTATTTTCTCATTTATTGGGTCATTAATTATGATATTCAGTCGGGGGAAGCTGAAATTTTTCATTAACAAATTTTTTACGAGCAAAAAATTGTGAAAAATAATTTCGGATTTTTAAAAAACCCAAACAAATCCAATATAGGTGGCGAAATGTTCAGAAATGTCCTATTTTATTACGTGCTTCTACAATAGGGAATTTTTTAACATTTCGACGCCTATGTTGGGTAGGTTTGGGTTTGTTTTTATGGGGGGGGGGGGGGGGGGTGAATCGGGGGTCGGGTTTCCCCCGACTGAATATCATCATTTGGAATCCAATAATTGAGAAAATAGCAAAAAAGTAATTCTAAGCTCATTTTTCGGAAATGTCACTTATCTAAAGCGTTACCTACAAGCGTAAACCAACCAGTGGATGGACGAATAACGACACTGCAGGACTCAGATGAACTGCAAAATGGAATCATTATCAAAACGAATTTTTTCAATGACCATAGCTACCAAAATATATTATTCTGATAGAAGAAAAAAATATTCGAAGTAATTGCAACAAATAATATTGAAGGAATTGACAGACAAGTAGCAAAATGATTAAATCGCCAGGGAATGAAAGAAATTAACAGTAAATGGACGCTCAACCGCCAGTAAATGAAAGTGTACTGTAGACGAAGGCAGTCAAGCAAAACGATTTATTTTTCTTCAGGGGAGACATACACCTAGGAGCCGGAAAAAAAGTCATTTTTGTTCATTTTTTTCAAGGAAAACTATTTGAATTTTCGGATTGGGGTTTTAATTATCTAAATGTATATACATTAAAAAATATGTTTAATTTTCTTTATTTAAAAATATCAAAAATATACAAGGATATTGTATGATCCTTGGAGCGTCGTAAAAAAATCTGCGTATACGGTACCCAGTGGCGTTTCTTCAAAAATCATCTGAAAAAAAAACCAAAAAGATTATTAAATTAGATACTATGATCTGGTACTTTCCATAGCCGATTTTAAGAAAATATCGATTTATGACAAAATGACGGACGTTTGAACATAAATAGTGATTTTTGGGCGAAAAATTAGTTATTATTTTGCCTATAAAACAAAAACTAAGTAACGGAAATAAAAATCCTACGACAAGTACTAGACAATGGTGTATAGAATAACCACAAAAAACCTCAAGGCAATCGGTTCATTGGTTTTCGAGAAATTTTGGGTACCGATTTGAAAAACGTGGTTTTGAGAAAAACGCGTTTGAAAATTTGGGAATGAATAAATCATGAAATTTGTCAACTTACATGGAATCATCGATACCAGGCCCATACTGTAGGTCTTCTACGGTCGACGGACTCGACCTCAAACTTCAAGAAAATGTAACAACAACAAATCGATTTTTTCGACCATCTTTCACCAGGTGTATATCTCCCCTTAAATGCTAGATTCGGGAATTACTGTGCTGTACAATAATTATAATATTCTTATAGATATGAGTATCATATTCGTTATTACGATTTCGTAAAAAATACACAAAGCTGTTTTACATCTTAATTCTTTCAAAAAACTACCAAAGATTGTTGCGACAGAGAAATAGGAAATTAAATTGTGCCAAAAATAAATTTAAAAAAAAAAACGAATGAATTGATTTTATGACAACGTTTAATGAAATGTACATTGTCATATCTTAATAATCAATTTAGCAATTTTCAGCAGATAAGCTTAATTTTTGACTCTGCTTTGGGAATTATCGGAACAGAACCATATCCCCATTCACTGGAAAGAGATTAAAATACAGCACCAGTGAATAAAGATGTCTAATTCTGAATTATTATTATGAATTTATTTAAAAAATTTGCAAAACATCAAGGATTGATTGTTTCTCATGTAATGAAAGTAATACTTACTATCAAAACTTATAAAAACGATTGTTTTCGCGTTTTGTACACCTACCTGCCTACCTATAAAAAAAGGGGGCCTTCTCACTTTGGACGCTAAAAGGCTATTGTCATCAATTTTTTTGGTTTATATTGTAGATATTGATACAAGTTGTTACACTTAATGAATACATTTTCGAAATACATTTAAAACATATTTTTTATTTATTTATGTCACTATTTATAGACGAGAATGGTCGTTAAAAAATGTCCTAAAAAAATTGCAGGTCTGCGCTGTCGATGAAGTTTCGGAGATGGATCATCCGAAACAAAAAATCGAACAAAATGGCGGACATTTTTGAAAAAAAAAAAACAAAAAAACGTGTTTTTTTCACCGTTTTTGGTAAAAAAACTACTAAATATCAAAAATTTTCAAAATCCTTGATATGCGCTATAGCTATAGTTGTAAAAAATATGTGGTTAAAATTTCATAAGGATCAGTTCAGTAGCTTTGAAGATTCTATCAACAAGCCGTCGAATAACGTTGTTTTGAGAAAAACGCGTTCAAAGTTTGTTTGGGTTATATAAATACATACATTTAAAAAAAATGTATTTCGAAAATGTATTCATTAAGTGTAACAACTTTTATATCAATATCTATAATATAAACCTATCAAAAAAATTGATGAACATAGTCTCTTTTTTAGCGTCTAAAGTGAGAAGACCCCTTAAGTTCCTTGTAAGGTGCGCGGTGTGAACGTATCACAAACTAGAAAAATTCCGTGTAGCGTCAAAATTCGATATTAAACTGTGAAATCGGTTTTAACAATAGCTGTAATTTTTTTTGCTTAATTATAGTGATCCGAGTTTTTGTCGACACTTCGTATTTTTTACTGATTTTGAATATAAATCAGCTTTTGTCCAATCACTGGTTCCCGTCTATTTACTGGTCGGTTTACCCAATATTGTGTATAAGTCGAACTAGAATCAAGAAAAAATGAAAAATAACAAAATAGTGAGCGATCGAAGGGGAAGTTTAGTTTTTTTACCAAAAATACTTTGAAGTTTTTTGTTCATAAAATAATGAAGTTTGAATTTTTTTGGATAATTCTAGTTCAACTAATGGACACGCTTGTACACGTGCCTGCCAAAATTCATAACGATTGCTCATCTAGGGCGTGTAGGAACACTTCCGCAAACTTGAAAAACGTGCTTTCGAGAAAAACGTGTTTAAAGTTAAACTGAACTTTATGTGCGTATAAAGTGAAAAGTTTCATACTTACACCTAATCTGCTATGCCAGGTCCATAGACCACACCTTCCTCTTCAAGAAGTTTTCGAGCCGTCCGCTATAATTTTTTTTGTCCCAACAAAGTAGAAACCTCCCTTAAAACGCCAAAGGATTATTTTTTCAATAAAAAAAAGCTCACGCCAAGTACTTAAAAATCGGTCGATTATCCTGTTTTTTAAAAACTTCGTACAAGTCTTTCTCAAAAAATGGTTTTATTTGCACCGTGCAGGGACGCTGTCGGATCTTTTGCCGCTCGTGAAAAAAATCTTTTTTCAAGTACCTGGCGTCGATTCGATGTCCGATTTAGCAAGTAAATTTTAATTATCGTACAATTATTTCATGTGTTTTTTTTGTTGTCTTTCGTTTTCTGTATTAACCGAGTAAATTGCTTTGAACAAACGTACACTACGAATACTTATGAGAACCGAAAATTCATTTACGCAGTTGAGACACGCACACACACTCCAGCTCAAGATCGATCGTCCGTCATTTGCGCAATTCAATTTCACTAGGCAAATCTCTACTGGTTTTTTTTTCGTGATTAGCAAAAAATACAAAGTATTTCATTTTTTTTATTTTTCTACTATTTTCGCACGAGACTCGGACTCGTCAATCTTGAGCGATACAATTCCCCAAACTTGTACCATTTGTACAATACCATCGAGTTGAGACACGGGTGTCTCGCAGGCACGACATCTCCAAATTGTCTATTTACAACTATTACATAAAAAAAATCTTTCCTCGCATTTTTCGCTTCCAACTGCCCGAAGTCTTTTCGAAAGATTCGCTTTTCACGGAGTCCGAAAAAAAAAGAACTGTTCGCTTGCAAGCGAGACTATTACTACTGATATACCTTAAAAACGAGGATTGTTACAAACTATGCTTTCAACTTACACACTAATCTCGAATGATTCTTATCAAACTTGGTATTTTTCGTAACTTTTTTTTTGTTTTCGGCGATTCGGCGCCGATTCGCAAAGACGCCAACGGAAATTCGGAATACGTTTTTTTCTTTTCTACACGGGCAGAACCTGCTCGGAAGTATTTTCCATTGGGAATTAATTTGAAAAAAAAAAAGTATAATCAACCGTACTTACGCTAACTACTGTAATGTAAGATCAATTCGAATTATCTGACGTATTTTAGGGCGAATAAAGTTTCTACGAGTCTTAGAATTCCATTTTTCGCAGCTCCTTATCGATATACAACGGCGGCACCTCACTGAAAACGCACGGTAATTCTTTCTATTCACTTTTCGTCCCGTTAAAATACTTTTCGCGACACACGAGGATCACCTTTTTTCCGTCTACCCTCGTCAAAGACAAAGAAAGTTGTGCGCGTAGTTTCGGAACGCGTATTTTGAATTTTCTCCTATCGCAAGTGTCGCTTATCCAACATTGTCCACGATTAATGACGTTGAATTCGATAAGTCTACACATATATAACATGCACGACGTTAAACCTAAAAAATCGTACGTCTATATATAAATATATATGCTTTCTCGTTCATTTATACGTATTTCAGATGATTTATATATATATATATATATATATATATATATATATATATATATATATATATATATATATATATATGTATAAAGTATAATCCAACAGTTGGAAAATACGAATTATCCGTGACGATTTAATCGGATAAGATTTAGGAAAAACGTGTACCAAGCCGAACGTGAATATTCACAAGTTTACTATTTCTCGCATTACCTATCGCGTGTCGATTTTTCGAATTCGCGGGTTCGCTCGAAACTTGTAACATTTTTTCTTCGCTTAGTTTCGCTCCACAATCTCCAAATTTGAATTTGAAGGAACGAGCACAATTTTCCGTCTCGACGAGGAAAACAAAAAAGACGAAGGAACAAGACGGAAGGTGTTTCAGCGATAAACACTTATAATCGAACCGCGATTGAAATTTCATTGGAGCAAGGAGCAGGCATACGCGCGGTTGTCAATGTCCGAACAAAAGTAACGATCAAACGTTTGGGAAAAAAAAAACAATGGAATAAATCTCAATCGGTAGATCAGTATAATTGTCCGTAAGCTTAAAAATTTGTATAAGTTTCGTCGCAAAGACTAAGAGAACATTAAGGTTTACGCGAAGCAAACATTCGCGCGAGTATGCTGCGTCTTCCGTACGACAAGCGTGCGAATTATAAATACGTGTGTGTATTGAGGTGCTGAATTTTTCTTTCGTTTTGGTATCAGTGATGGGCGGCGTCGTACGAATGAAATATCATCGAATGTTCGTCGCCGAAGGATGAATAATTTATTGAAAGTTTGATTGTAAAGAAAAGAAGAAAAAATCGCACGATCGCTTATCACGAGTTTGTCGGAAACGCGAATGAATGGAAAAGTATAATTGAAGGATTTTTCGTGCGAGTAGCGCTGGCTTCTACTCGCAATAACGAGCGACCTTAATCGTAACGATTGTTACACGACGATGCATTCTTATTCGCAAAAAGTTCGTCTCCGTCGTCATTAAACGACGAGCCTACCCCGTTTCCTCAGTCTCTCCCTCATTGCCGGATTTAACATTTATCCCGTTCTTCGCGCGTGCTCCTTATAAATCGTATCGAAGTAAAAAAAAATATTTTTGCACGTGTCCGTGTGAACGTGATCGGGGTCGAGTGAACGCGCGCTATCTCTCGATCGAGTCTGAAAATCTCGGCGCCCTTCCCTCTAATTTTATCTCGTCTCCCCGTTTCTCTTAATATTAATAATTCGCTATATACTATAAACATTGAATCAATTTTCGTTTGTTTCTCTTCAGTAAAAATGTGTCTCTCGATCGTTTAAATTAACGTTCAGCGCGTGCTTACTTAATGACCATGTGCGTCTGTTATTTAGCTGTTTGACCGACGCCAACCGATGATTTCGTCATTCTCTGGGATGTTTCCGCGTTCTCGTTGTTCGCCGGTGGATCCACGTCCATCTGGAAATGTAGGGGGAGCTTGAGAGACCACTCGAGAGTGGCTTGGAATCAGCGACGGTTAGGGTACTCTCACAAGCCCGAATATTTAACAATAAACTGATTTTTGTCTACAACGAAGCAAGAAATAAATTCTAGTATACTGGTAAAATTTTAAGCGAAGTTACCGAACTTTCAACTAAAAATGACGACTCTGAAGATCGCCTAATTTATACGGCATTTTACGGAGATGACATACTGGCCTCATTTCTATCTAATAATTTATACATTAAATAACTCTAGATGCCTGATATAAGCTGCTCTACGCGAGTAATAAATTCCAAAGATTCCGAAACGACGATGAAAATAGGGAGTCACCGAATGTTTAAAGAAAATATTAATGATGAATATTGGAAAAATGTGACAAACAGGAGAATTTCTGTAGCCACGAATTTTAGAAAATTTCAGAAGATTTTAGAAAATTAAAAAAGTGTAGTCCTACTAAATTTACGCGGAATTTTTTATTCCAGTTTATCGTTAGGTACAATAATTGATTGTAACTAATTTTTTTCTTAACCAGCTACATCTACCTAGGTGGATAAAAAAAGTGCATTTTCCGAAAATATTTTTGGTCGATCGTATCACCTTTTCGTTATATTCCCTGAAAATTTCATTGAAATATTTCCGAAACTGAATGAGTCGCGACTTTTCGAAAAAAATGTAAAAATGTCTAAACCTCCTAAAATTGCGCGAAATTTTAAATTCCCGTTTATCGATGGGTATACTAATTGACTGTAACTTTTTTTTTTATCAACTGGCTACATCTACCCAGGTGGGCGAAAAAATTGCTTTTTCTGAAAATATTTTTATTCGATAGTATCACCTTTTAGCTATATTTCTTAAAAATTTCATTTAAATATTTCTCAAATTGAATAAGTCGCGACTTTTAGAAAAAAAATGTCTAAATCTACTAAATTTGGGCGATTTTTTTCATTCCAGTTTATCGTTGGGTATAATTGATTGTAATTTTTTTTTAATTAACCGGCTACATCTACCTAGGTGGGCGAAAAAATTGTATTTTCCGAAAACATTTTTGGTCTATCGTATCACCTTTTAGCTGTATTCCTAAAATTGAATGAGCTACAGCTTCTAACAGTCGGCCGGGCGAGTGATAGCAGCACCATACTTCAAACTCTAAACGCGTTTTTCTCGAAACACTGTTTTCAAAGTCGGTGGACACGATATCTCGTGAATCACTTGATGGATTGTTTCTAAATTTACAGGAGATACGACGAAAAACATTTGAAGGTCGTTGACGATCTCACTTTTTTCAAATCGATCTTTATTTTTTAATAGTTACGAAAGAATGACGATTTTTTTCATTGATGTTGTATGCTCGAGGTTCACATCATCGCCACGTTGTTTAAAAAAATGATTTTAAAAATCGACGATCGTCAACTCCTCGTATTTATTGTTAACTTGAATAATCCGTTTGGTTTTTAGATTTCGGATGGACCATTTAAGCTGGAGCGTGTCCACCGCCAAACGTGGCGAAAAAATGTTCTCCATCTGCCAGCGGCCATGTTTTTGTCGTTTTTCCTTTTTTTGGTTATTTGTTTAAAAGCCTCTCAATATTAAAAAAATGCGTTTCTTTCTACCAACAGTTACCCAAAAAAAATTGGAATTTAGCCATTTTTTCGGGTTCCAGCCTTAAATATTCTCCCGTATATCCAAATGTTCATACCTTTTCCTCTTTCTCATCGTCGACTAGAATCGGCCCGTTCTCCGCCTCGTATTCTTTGAGGACCGCGTCGAGATTGTACCTTCTTCGATAATTGACGAAAAAGGAGCGCAGATGAGCCTCGGTTTTCGTACCGATAACGTCGGCAATGGCCGAGAAATCTTTGCCGTATTTTCTCACTCCTTGCACGGCGAGTAGAAGTTCGTCGTTCGTCCAACGCGCGTTTATGCGACTGGAGACCTCGGGAGGGCGCAAGTCATCGATGCCATCAATGGTCTTCCGCTTGAGGGCGCTCACTTGCTGCTTGTTGGATTGGATCTTACGTTTCGTGAGAAAAGAACGAATTATTAATCACTGATTATCTCTTCGCGCGGATAAGCATTTGTTTAGACTCTATTTTGTCGAGACTCAACGTCGTCTGCGTGTCTTTTGTACATTGCATTTACGCTCGTTTCAACGAGGCAGCGTAGTCACGCAGCAAACGTTAATCTACGAAGCGTACAAAAATGTATCCACACGATCGAAAGAAAAATTCCTTTTCGTTGATTTGTGTCGTTACAACGTGCAATTTTTGTTTCTTTAATGAAAAAACGTACTTGTCGCTTGAGGCTAACAATTTCGGTGTCGATAGCTTGAAGACTGTTGTTCGCTTGGCTCGGTTGGCCAGCCAACGCCGCCAAATCGTCGTGATTTACAACCAGTCCACGTGGAGGTTTTCGTTTGTTCGAACGACCGGGCATTGAGCTTAACGGTCTCGCGACGCCTGTTCGCCTAAATAATCCAAGATACTTCGTTCGGTGATCGTTTTTCGCTTCTTCGCCCACCCCCTCCTCCCGACCCATCTTTCTTTTCGCATTGACCCTCGTCGTATCGATAAAAAAAACGGCACAATAAGACGAGAACTCGACGTCGCGAATGTTCGTACAGAATTTCATATCCGAGCACTGATAAATTCCCGACTTTTCTCCGCCAAATTCTCATGGGGCCACGCAGCGAAGATCTTCGTTTTTTTTCTTCTTCTCTTCGAATTACTGTTAGCGCCCTATACGATATGCGGGGATTCCCATGGGAATTTGGACTGAAGAAGAGCGGGAAATATCGTTTTCTCGAGAGAAGGATCAGAATGAATATTCGAAACGGATTTCTCGCCTGTATGAACATTCCTGTTCAACAACGGACGGTTGACGCTCTTCGCATCGAGACAACGAAAGAAAGCGAGGGCGAGAGGGAGAGAGAGAGATAGACAGAAAAGCATAAGACGAGAGAAAATAGGAGATAAAAGTAAAAAAAAAATTGACGAGAAAAGATGAAACTCGTTGATGATTGTCACTTGAATCCACTGACCTCCAGTGCAGATAGCAGCTATGACACGCGTGTCCCTTGGGTGTCGCACGAACACTATGACAAGCAACGCCGCAGTTGCTACAAGATCCCTACAACACATAATGCCCTTTTTTTTATATCGACAAAAAACGTAACAGAGAAACGTGAAAGACTGTACAAAAGTATTTTTCAAAACTACGTATTCTCTTCCCCGCTACGTGCGCTACGATCAAACGTTTCAAACAAGAGGCCAATCTCTTGGGAAAAGACAACTGTTTTTGGTTTTATCAAAGAATCTTTCCTATTGGGCAACTAAGTGTGTTTGAGGGACATATTCTACGAGATAATGCACACGGATCAACCGGATACCGGTCGGGGTAAATTCAACGACACCAAAACAGAGACCCGCTCCTTCTTTTTGTCACAACGTGAGAGAGAGGAAAAATTGAACAAGGTTCCGTTTACGTTTCGGTGGTTGGAATGATGATCGGAATGGCAGCCAAGTGCTTTTCGGGGCGGGAAGAAAAATGCTATGGATATGACGATCTATCGGGGCATACATGTGCGATTAAAACTAGAAAAAAAATCAGAGTGTAGCAAATAACGTTGTTAAACAGTTCAGAGATTTGTACAGAAAGAGAGAGAGAGCGAGCGAGACAGACAGAGCGAGAGAGAGAGAGAATGGGATAAGGTTGAGGTCAAGGTACCTGAACCTGGGGTATGTTTTCCGAGTCAGACGAGGCTTTAGCGTCGGCGCCTTGGTTTCCTGGTACAGCTTGGTTTTTTCCACGACGTATTCCGCGATGGATCGTCCATTTCTGGAACGTTCCACATTCACGATTCATAAACACGTCCTTTCACAACCCGTTCCTCGTTTTAACGTGTAAAGAAATAACAAATTGTCGCCTCAAGGGGCGAGACACCCTCGAAAGCTCGTCTTTTACGACGACTGAGCTATACGTAAAACAAATCATCATTGACGTTTTATTTTTAACGGGCTACATCTACCTAGGTAGGTCAAAAAATGGCATTTTCCCGAAATATTTTTGGTCCATAGTATAAAGCGATATTCCCTGAAAATTTCATTCGAATATTCCTAAAAATGGTAATTCTTTGGATATGTGACTTTTCCGAAAAATGAGCCGAACATTTCCTTTGCTATTTATCATTTATTGGGTTATAAATGGTAATATTCAGTCGGGGGAAGCTGAAATAGACCCCCCCCCCCCCATAAAAAGTCATGGGGTTTTGAAGTTCGCGGAAACACGTGATAAAATGGGGCATTTTTGAACATTTCGACGCATATATTAGGTTTGTTTGGGTTTTTGAAAAATTCGAAATTTTTAACGATTTTTCGCTCGTAAAAAATTCGTTAATGAAAGTTGTCAGCTTCCCCCGACTGAATATCATTTATAACCCAATGAATTATAAAATAGCAAATTTTTTTCCCGAAAAGTCACTTATCTAAAGAATTACCGGTGTTTTTTTTCGAAACACTGTTTTCAAAGTCGGTGGACATGATATCTCAAGAACCACTTGAAGGATTGTTTCCAAATTTACGGGAGATACGACGAGAAACATTTAAAGGTCGTTGACGATCTCACTTTTTGCAAATCGATGTTCATTTTTTAATAGTTACGTAAAAATGGCGACTTTCTTTCATAGATTTTTATATGCTCGAGTATCAATTCGTCGCGATGTTGTTAAAAAAAATGATTTTGAAAATCATCGATCGTCAACGACTCGTATTTATTGTTAACTTGAATAATCCGTTTGGTTTTTAGATTTCGGATGGACCGTTTAAGCTGGAGAGTGTCCACCGCCAAAGTCGCAAAAAAAATTATCTGTCGTCGGCCATGTTTTTGTTATTTTCCTGTATTTTTTGGTGATTCTTTCCAAAGGCTCTCAATGTATGTACCTTTGTGTTAAAAAATTCGTTTCTTTTTCATCAACCGTTTCCAGGGACAAAATGTGCAATTTGGCCATTTCTTTCGGGCCTCTAGGTAGATGTAGCCCCTAACACATCTCCGCCTTAGGAGCGTATTGAAAAATCGTTCGTTCGGGATTCTCCATGCATTTTTCTCTTGGAGTCGCAAAGTACGATGGCGTTCCTCGACACCTGGGAACCACGGTTTTTTTTTAATAATCCGTTTCCCCGCATCCGTGGTACGAAGATTCGCGAATTTATTGCTCGTTTTTCTTTCTCCCTGTTTGTTATTCGTACGGGTGAAGAAATATCGGAACTTTTGTCGCGGTATAAATTCGATTTGAATTCGGTTCTTTTCGTTCGGTTTATCGTCTTACGCAAACTTTGTCGTTCACCCACGGCGATAATACCAAACGTGTGGATACATTTTTTTATACATACGATTGACCATATTTCAAAGCAAAAGTAGCGAATTGTTTTCGCCAATCGGCCGAGACGCGACGAATAACTCTTTTTCCTCGTCTGTGTTGAACGAGGGTCGCGTGTGAGCCGATTTTGCAATGAAAATTCACCAATCACGGTCGCTGAATCGTGTTTGTTAAAAAAAAAAACGTAAATCAAAGTAACGAATAAACCCGACAACCGACATGCAACTTTGATAAGTATGTTAGAGAAATAAAATTAGAGAAAAAAAAAAACAGTCGTGAGTTCTCGCGAATAGCTTACTTTTTCTTCGGATTCGCTGTCCGTGTTCGATCCCAATTCGCTGCCGTTCTCACTTCCGTTCTCGCCCTCTTTACCGCCGCTCGTCAATTTTCTCGCTTGTCTATCCATCAGGGACGTTCGGGTCCTCGTTTTCTTCCAACTGTAGTAATATTTCACCAGACTCGCGATCGATTTGTCCGGCAACTGGAATACACCCATTTATTATAATATAGTATTTGAGTATTATGGTTTTATTCAGATTGTTGGGGAAGACCTTCCGCTCGTTTATTTATCGATGGAAGAAACGAACCAAGGATAGAGCAGGATAAATTCGGAGACGATGTTTTTCAAATATAAGAAATTGCGTTTTCACAATTAAAGAAATTCCGTTTGATATTTTCTATGGCGTATTTCCTTTTTTCCTTGTAAAATCGCAAAATGTACCTTTTATGGGTAAAATTCCAAGATATCTCTTTTTTTGTCGTTGAAAAATCGCAAGATATATATTTTTTTAACTTATTTGTGGGAACGACCCTCAAGTCATGATATGCGAATTGATACTAGGAAAGTTTGCAAGTAGCAAAACCCGTTTGCTATTTAAGGGGTTAGGCTACTGTGAAAATGACAAATGGTAGTTTTTTCTCGTCCGACGGTTCTTTTCCTAATATTTTTTTCATTACTTAATAACATTAATGATGTTATTTGTCCTCGAAAAATCGGAAAAGAAATTAAATTTTTGAAAAATGATTGGCACACGTTGACAAAAAGAAAGCTCCGTCAAGTCTCAGCGAATATTATCTACTTTAAGAGCAAACTTATTTTTTTCTTGTTTCAAATCAACTGGGTGGCCACAATCAAGTACATCGTCTTTCATTTAAAGGTCCTTGACGAGATTCTTTATTATAACTTCTTCAATTATTATCTCTTTATGAAATTTCGTACACAACTTTGTCAATGTAAATAGAAATAAATGTCCAAACGATTTTTCAATTACGTTACTTATACTTCCAAAATTAATTTTTTCAAATAACCTTAATTTTCGGATCGTCACAGTAGCCTAACCCCTTGAACGCGTTTTACTAAGTAAAAACTAGTGCTAACTGAACGCCGTCGTTACAAATAGTCTTTTCGAGTGAAAGCGAGACTTTACGTTTAGAAACCCAAACAGACCCAAACGTCGACCTCATTCAAAAGCAGTTTTAACTGATCAATTTCAGAAGCATTAGTTTTAACTTTCATATTTATTTATCAGTAAATTCTTCACTACGAAGTGTTGACTAGTTTTCACTACGTAAAATGCGTTTAACCTGAAAAGCGGTTTCAACCGTAAAAAATATATGTTGCAATGTTCCATTTTATGCTCTTGCAGGCTTTCGCGACCCCAACCCTTTCAACTTTATTGCCTCCCACTTCTTTATTTCGAGTTTTGTAGACTCCCCCAAGTGCTGCCCACCGCCACTTCTTTCCTACTGCATCACAGATGCGCAAAAGCACGTGGAAACTGGTGCAAAGTCTGCGCCGATACAGGCAGCCATGTATTCACCGAGTTTCACGTGCGTTACAACCGAATACTAAGAAAACTCGCCTCCGAGCGTGTGGCTCACTGATCACCCATGCTCAACCAACACCACTCGACGCGGGAGAGCGCCGAAGTTCCACACCGACCTGACGCTACTGCACGTACTTTGCCTTCTTTTTGATCAAACGGTACCTCCCACTCCATTCTTCTCAACGGGTAAACACAAGAAGAGGATGGAACTCTTACCATTTGTCGTATTCTGTGAAAGCTTTTACCATGGAACTGAAAGGCCTGTTCGAACAAAACTTTGTCTTCCACCGTCCATTCGTCCGGGAACGGCGTAAAGTTCGCCAAGTCCAAAACCGCTCTTTCCAAATTGTGTTTATGCCAGAAAAGCATGCCCAACGCTTGTTCGCCGTTGTAGCCGTACTTTTCCTTCGCTAGTATAATATATTCGTCCACTGCAAGAGACGGTTAAGCGTTAAGCAAAAATCTCCCTTCCGCTATGTACCGGAGTACCGTAGACAAACTATGCGTAGCTGGAATTACGTTTCTGATCCGGTATGTCGACGGTGGGCGACCAAACCAGCAAAGCTCTGTCGGACAGTTGATCCGGACACCGATCTGTGGAAAAAGGCAAAAAGAATAAGGCCCCGTGCCTCGGAGATCCAGCAGCCGATCGCGGGTGCAAGTATCGTCCACTTACCGGCTACGGGAATGAGATCCGGTACGAGAACCTGATAGTCGCGGCCGACGCGTATCTTCTCCGCTGGAACTTTGGAGACACATTCTATGAATTTTTCCGCCTCGGACGAAACGATCGAAGGAAGACGATTTCCCGATATTTCTCGGTTTGCGATTACGCTCGATTTTGCCCATAGGAATGCGTTAAATGTAGTCGACGAATTTAGAAATGGAAATTGGAGCGCGATGTTTGAAGCTTCTTCGTGTACGTGTGAGTTTTTTGGGCAACGATCGATAAGCCAATTTGAACCACTAAATCGTTAACCTTTTTTCGCGAAACCCCAACCTTGCTCGTTGGAGAACGAGAACGTTGGAAAAGGGAAAAAAGGAGGGAAAAAAGGCTTCGACAGGACTCGAGTATGGAAAAACATGCACTTACCACCGTCTTCCTCGCTGGAGGACTCCGTCTGTACATTGGGGCTGGGACCTCTCGATCTTCTCCCGTTTCTCACGTTTTCCGAATTTCTCTCCGCCAAAACCATTTTTTTCCTCGTACCGAAAAACCCTCGCGAGTAAGACGGGATCGTGAAGAAATTTATTTGCACGCGTTCGCCCGCAAAATCGTGATGTTTGAAAAAGAAAAACTATACTACATCCAACCGCACCTTGCGTAGCGTACGCGAACCCTGGGCCGCCAAACTCAAGACTGCAGAGATGCCGCTCCGTGCGACCGTAGCGAAAGTATATAAAAGATGGCCGATCGCCTTAGGAGAGCTTCGATTGGTTCAGCCTTTCGAAGCGTCGAAATAAAAATGGCCTATATATATATCTATATCTATGGTGTGTAACTTTTTTTTTCCTCTTCATTCGAAATTCACGCTTCAACTTTGAAAAACTCGCGGAAAAATGCGTACGCTTTTTTCGGAGCAGAGTTCCATTGAACTCTTGTTATTTTTGAATAATTTAAATTGTAGTAAAAGATTTACTGGTTTTTCCGATTCGTTACGAAATTTCGATCCGCGGGGATTATACGCGGGCGCTTATTTAGCAGCGATCTCGATCTCTGAGGCTTCTCCGCTTCTCCGCACGTTTCGTTAGTAGATATATATATATATATATATATATATATATATATATATATATATATATATATATATATATATATATATCTCGTATGATATATGTATATGTACGCGCGTGAAAACCCAGGTAGAGAAAATTCGTGAGCAAACGTCGAGGAGTGGGGGCGAGAGGGCTGTTCTAAAATTGTTTTTATCTTTCGCAAAAGGGCTCGAGGCTGAAATTCCATCGTTCGAGCATTTTTTTCCACATTCAGGCAGAAAAAAATATAACGCGTTTTTGTCGCTCGAAGAACACGCATGCTGATCGTACGATAAATAAATAGCGAGTCCGGAAAATCGACGAGTAAAAGTGCGAAGAAAAAAATGTACAATGTTTTTGCAGCAGAATGAATATTGCATTATATATATGCGCTTTGTTATTTGTGTATGAAAAAAATATAAGATTCGTGAATTATTTACAGTATGCGATACGTGCTGGACAAACGAAATGATAAATAAGTAGTACGGTGCACGATTGGTTAATCGGGGGAGGTCACGTGGTCTGTCAAAAATCCGAAGCCTCGACCCTGCGGAAAATTCGAGAGAAAACGATTTTTCAAATAAACAAATAAACTGAACGCAATATTCGTGGTTGAAAAATGGCGAAAAAATGCTGATGTAAGGCGATGAACGTTTCATTTATTGATAAGTAAAACGTTTAGATCCATCGCTACTAGACACCCGATACATTGATATTTTGATGACGTCACGTACAAACTACGGTCGCGCGAAGTTCACCTGAGAATCTGTCGCCCGTGAACTCTCCCGGATGACTTAAAACTCGCACAAAGCAATAAAAGTACAATTGCGTCTCCATCAATCGAGGATTACTCGTATTCGACGAATATAACGATATGACCATTGAAAAAAGCACGTTAACAGGAAATATTTGGCGTATTCGTGACACAACCTCAAACGTCGCGTCGTTGATCGATTGGCCGCTCGGAGGCGCTACCGTACGGTAATTGCAGTCGCTGATGGATTTTGCCGTGTAGCAGGGGGTACTTTCGTCATCACGATTTTAATGTAAATATTAAAGAAATTATACATCGATAGGCCGATGTGCGAAGTTAATCGTGAATGAAAATTCGAAACGTTCCGTTCGACGAATCGCGGAGAAGAAACGCTCGGGATATTGCGTATTTTTGTCTCGTATATTCACCGTTCGCGGCAATAACCAACAAAAAAAAGCCTCTTCCCGCAACGCAGTCCTCTACTATTTTGTTTCTCGCGTATCACTCGAACTTTTTTTTTCGTCTCTCTCTCTCCCTCGATGATATTATCTCGTCAAAGTGGAAAAGTATTTCACGCCAGTGTCAGCGTCCGCGCGATTCGGTCTCCACGTCTCGAGTACTCGTCCTTTCGGTGATAATCTTCCGCATTCTCGCACTTATGTACGTTTCAATTTTTTTTTCTGTTTTTTTTTCTCGAAAAATACGCGAATTCGCTTTGTCGGTTTGACGAAAACGTGTGCCGCACGTTTTTCCGTCTCACGTTGCATCGACAAATCGGACGGAACGAAAAGACGATAGTCGCACGAACTTTTTTTTAAAATCATTATCGTCGTGACAGTATTTAGTGCGAGTAAATTCTTGAAGTTTCAATCGAGCACCACTTTTCTCCCTTATTCTTAGATCGAATGAGACTCGAATAGCGAAACCACGTCCATCTGTAAACGCAACTAGAATTTGGCACTCCGTTATGTTTTGCTCGACTAGTTACATCGCCGAATCACTCGTATCTTTAGTCGAAGAGAATGCTTAATTTTGCACAGAAGTATTTAGTCGTTAGATTCGTTCGGCTGGTCGAATACCGAAATTCTCCGTTTCCGCCGTTTTGGAGCGCCGGCACATTGTCCATCATCGTCGCAAATTTTTATGTATTATCGTCGTCGTCGACGGATGCTCTCGTGAGAAATATCGTTTGCCGACTTCTCACCGGAGCATCCTTCGTATGTAAAAAAATGAATTAATGAACAAAAACGACATTTCGATTGAACATCGTCACAGAAAAATGAGGGTCGTGGCATTGGTCAGCGGCGGCAAGGACTCTTGTTTCAACATGATGCAATGTGTAGCCGCGGGTCATGATATAGTGGCCCTGGCTAATTTGTACCCTGTTGGAAAGGGTAAAGAACAATCACCGTTCATCTTAATCTAGATCCTTTTATTATTCTCTTTCTTTCTTATCTCTCCCTTTGTAGATATTTTTATCACCTATCGACGTAGACTTAGCCACTTTTTAGAGTCCAGTCCCGGAGCTTAAAATGCATTGTTCTTTCCGCCCTTTAGACGAGCTGGACTCGTTCATGTATCAAACGGTCGGCCACATGGGAGTCGAGTACATCGGGAAAGCCATGGGCTTGCCCATGTATCGCGAGCCCACCTTCGGCAGGTCCAGCATGAGAGAAAAAAATTATTTACCCACTGCCGATGACGAGGTGGAGGATCTCTACAGGCTTCTTTCTAAAGTTAAGGTCAGAGGCGGCATTATTATGTTTATAAACACTGAGGATGTATCGTAAGTGAGATCGTGCGCAGAAGTTTGTGTCCAAGTTCTATTTCCGCTTTATTCGTGATTTTTCCTCATACTTTACGTTTTGTTTATCAATTCGAAATTTAATTTGGCAAATTTTCGTATCGTTTCAATCATTCATCCGACAAATCGCGAGAGGGTTTTTTTTTTGTAATTTGAGAATCTACGAGAGTCTCACATGGGCGATGAAAATTCAATGCATTACTTCGTTCGTCTTAAGGCCTTAGGCCCCAGTAACGGGTATAAACTCATGTGTGTATTTAACCATTTTTTTTGTATGAAAAAGTGATTCACTCATACAATTAATTACACATCTATTTAGTATGAATATCAAGCTGTTAGAAAAAATATATTTTTTTTTCGATGAACAAAATGCCCGACTACTAATATTTTCTTTTATCTTTTTTTTTAGGCGCTCTGCGGCGTGCCATTTAGCATCCACAATTTCGTACCTAGAACGAAAAACAAAAATTCTCGTCAATCTACATTAGAATACCTAGAGAAGTACGTACGGAATTTAAAAAATATTGTTTTATTCAGAAGTTGTAGGTATTTGAACTTGAGAAATGAATTTTCAGTGAAAAATTTCGTTATAACAGCTCATAAACTGCTCGTAAAATGAAAAGTTTTCGATTAATCAGAAATTCCGTACGTACTTCTCTGCGAAATGCAATTAGGAACATAACTTTTAAATTTGAAGTAAATCGAGTGAAAATTGTTGAATTTATTTGTCATGCCAAATGGCAAAAAGCTGTTTCGTGAAGTCTCGAGTAGTCGGCCATTTTGTACATCGAAAAAAAAATATATATATATTTCGTAACAGCTTGATATTCATACTAAATAGATGTGTAATTAATTTTATGAGTGAATCACGTTTTCATACAAAAAAATTGTTAAATTCGCACATGATTTTATACCCGTTGATGTCGCCTAAGGCCTGACAAAATTTCAGATGGATCCCCTCATCCGTTGCAGGATTGTATTCATTTGCAGTAATTATACAAGTGCCATTATGGGACGTTGTTTCACTCTCAGATACGATGAGATAATGGTAACGAGAATGTGCAGTCTTAGATTTCTCGTACGGTTAATTCATCTGCCTCCAAAAATTGCGATTCTTGCAATGCGCGGGATATTCCATCTCAGATCCTTGCCCACGACTGATTTAATTTTATATCCAGGCCACACATTCTAGAATTTCCAAATTTTCTCACCGTTCTAGAATGTCATTGTCAATTTTCAACTCGTTGCCACCATCCACGCGCGAAACATCCGCAACGAAAAATTCGACTTAGAAAAACGTTTTCAATGCTTCTATCGTGACTATTGTTTGCAGGAAAAAGAGAACATTGAAGCGGTCGCCTCGGGTGCCATTCTCAGCGATTATCAGCGAATCCGCGTCGAGAATGTGTAATTAACAAAACGCAAAATGAACGATCCGAAACGAAGACGAAAAAACGCGACGTTTGAAAAAATGACAATTTTTCTCGGGATTTTCGTAGATGTAGCAGACTAGGCCTGGTGTCCCTGGCGTATCTTTGGCGACGCGATCAGGACGAGTTGTTGAAGGAAATGATCGAGTGTTCGGTCAACGCTGTAATTATAAAAGTCGCGTCGCAGGGCTTGGAGCCGAAGCACTTGGGCAAATCAATTTCCGAAATGCAGCATCACCTCGGCATCGTAGTGAGTCATATATTTCGATATGATTAATTTTCACGATACACTAATAATGCCAAAAAGCCCCTCTTTCCGCGTGCAAAACCTCATCCGCGAAGGGGCAAGGGGGTAAGAGAGGGGTCGGGGGGCTCGTCGAGGCAATCGAGAGGAAAAGGGACGATGGAAGAGACGCGTTAGCGAGTACCTCAATTGGATTTGTTCCAACGTTTTAAGGCAACAGCGTTTAATATACATTTGCGCTTGTATCCAAATTTTCGCGCAATTTATTTTGGGAGATGCCGCGCTATCGGACGATGTCTTGTTTTAAAATTAACGAGAAAAGGCAAAGAGAAAAATAAAAAGGAAAACACGTTAACACGGCAGTGCAAAAACGGCTGCTGAAATCGTGTGTTTGCAGACGAATGATATTTTTGGAGGGCCTCGTTGACGATAGACGTTTTGAGAAGCCAAACGAAAGTCTCTTGCCTCAACGAAATGTGCCATGCTTAGAATATCGATAAACGTGCCGAATCGCGCGTGTCTACTGGTATATTTTTCCATCGATACGAGATACACGAGAATACAAAGTATACCGATTAAAAAAAGTATATAAACAAATTTTCGATACGTAAATGAAGAAGAAATTAAATATTGTACTGTCTCGGACGTATTTCTTTTCTCTAAGGTTCAATCGTACTCTCGTGTTTTTATTTATTATCACGATATTGTTCACAATCAATCAGAATTATTCGCGACTCTCTACACTCTACGTCATGACGCAATCAGTTATTAACGAGCAAAGAAAAACACACGTGTTTACGTCATCTATTATATTTACCTTATCGAATTTTCGTGATAAAAAAGCGCATTCGTCGTGATATGCGTATAGGCGAATATAAAGTTGCTATAAACCCCCGAGACAATAAGTCGTCCTTAATGTGTTTCTCTCACGAACCCGAATATTGAATCAATAGATTTTCGTCTATAATCAAGTAAAAATACATTCCAGTACACTGGTAAAATTTCAAGCCAGGTTACCGAACTTTCAAAAAATGACGACGAAAAATCGTCTCATTTATACGGCGCTTCGTGGAGGTAACACGCTGGCAATATCTTTGGCTAATAATTTATACACTGAATAACTATAGATACCTGATACGAACTGCTCACACGTGTAAAAAATCTAAAGATTCCGTATCGAAAGTAAAAACAGGGGGTCACCGATTGTTCGAGGAAAATATTGATGCAGGGTTGTTACGCATATGGAAAACAGGGAAAACCGGAAAAACTCAGGGAATTTCTTTCCTCCTGAAATAATCAGGGCATTTTTTTAATTTTCTGGATTTTTCTCAGAATTTACTTATTGCAAGAGTTACGAAAAATGAATCCGACTTGACCAAAAAACCGAACAGTATAAAAATAAATATTTTTGAAAATTTTTAATATTTATATTATTCTTCTTCACATACAAAAAAAGTTGTCAGTGCCAACCATTGAAAATTGAAAAAAAAGGAAAAACTAATGATAATAATAATAATAATCGAGTTTTATTTACACAACTTGCTTTACAAGTTTTTAACAAAAAGTTTCCGATTTGTTTATACACATTGTTCTTATATCTACCTTAATTCTATGTTCTACCCCGCATACTTTTGCTCTCTTTTTCTCAATTTACTCCTCATCTCCATCGCTTTCAACTCCCTCTGCCCCCTTGCGCATTTTTTTACATACTTCCTCTATTTCTTTGAAATACTGGCATATCCCTATATTTATCTTTCCACGCAACATGAAAAACTAAAAACTAATTTACTGTAAAGCTTTCAACATTTGCATTCGATGTGTCGATACACAATCACATCATTATTATTGTAGATAAGTGTTTATATTGGTTTTTCATTTATCGTCACCGGAATACAAATTTCTGTTTATAATAAAGAACAGGTTCCGTATTTGCTTTTAATGTATTTTTTCACTTTACAATGTTTAAATTATTTTTCGAATTTCAGTTTTCCTCAAATTTTATTTTAAATTTTAACATTTCCATATATTTGATCTTAAAAAAAATTATGTTATCCACTTCAACATGATTTTTCAATAGAAGGATCGAATTGAGAATTTCCTTTGTTTTTCCAAGTCGGTTAAAAATGTTTTTTTTTCTCACAAACATGATTCATCGCTATTTCTACGTAAATATTTTTTCCCGTATAGTTCGTAACGTTTACAAATACTGGTATGGTTAAAAAGAGACTTAAGGGGCAATACCAGTGTGAACGCTGAAAATTTTGGTGATTTTCGGGAAATTTTTGGAAGAAAAGTACTCAATTAAATGTTTCGGAAAATTAAGAATATATTTGGCTATATTTGACCTATATTACATCATTTTTTCATATAAAAATATTGAGATTCAAGCGACTTATGCGGTGCCTTCGGAGGCGCCAAAAAAAAGTTCCTCCACTGCTGACATGATTCCGGCCGATTGAGTAGCTGAAACCGAAAAAGCGAAAAAATGTCGTTAAACTGGAAGGTATTTTCTGTACAATGACGTAGGATTTTCGAAAAATATCAAAATCTAACAAAATGGCGTAGTTATGAAAAAAAGTCTGTTTTCTTGCATGTAAAATGGTCGTTTTTTTCAATGCCAAATCGTCAATTTTCATCCAATCAAAAATATCCTACGTCATTGTAGAGTAAATATATTCAAGAGTACTCAGTTCAAGTTTCAAGTCAATCGGATAATTGCTCTTTGAGTTACAATGTCAGCAAGTTTGAAAAATCTCATTTCGAGAAAAATGCGTTTAAAGATCGAACTATCGATTTTTGCAAGATAAAATGATAGAGATACGGCCTTGAAATGTTTACAGAATATTCTTGAAGGTATAAACTGTCGAAAACGGCAACAAAAAAAAATCGATTTTTTGAAAGTGTCATTCTGGTATAGCCTCTTAACTTGTGGCATTTGATTTTAAAAATATACATTTGATGAAAATAAAGGGTTCTTTATTCGACCGCAATCTGGGTCATTTTTGCAAAATCTGTATGGAAAACCTGGAAAAGTCAGGGAAGTTCTGAGGCAATAATGCGTGACAACCCTGTAATGATAAAACTAAGAAAAATGTGTCTAAGGGAAGAGCTTTCGTAGCCGCGACTTTTCTGAGAAAACGTCTAAATCCACTAAATTTGCGCGAAATGTTTCAATCCAGTTTATCGTTGGATATAATAATTTATTGTGACTTATTTTTATTAAGCGCCCCTGTAATTTACCAATAACTCAGAAGGGAAACTCAGAAACTTTAACCTTATGCCAAAATATAGCCCTTCGCGAAAGGAATACCTTAATTATAAATCTCCATAATTAAGGAGCGAAAAACGATCGCAGATAGAAGCGCAGAATCAAGATTTTCAACGGAGTGTAACGAGAGGTGCGCGCGTGTCTCTTCGAAATTCCACTCAAAACACTCGTGATAATGACGATAAAAAAAATATTCCGAGGTCACATCTGTATATGTGTATGCTAGATTTGGATAACAGCAATATAATATCACTCGAATGTTACGTAAAAAAAAAGGTTCGAGCGGTGTCAGGGGGTTTATCACGGGTCATTCGTTTTATCTGCAGAGTGACATGTACGGGGTGAACGTGTGCGGAGAGGGAGGGGAATATGAAACTTTTACATTAGACTGCCCGCTGTTCGTTAAAAGCATCATAATGTAAGTTTCTACGTATAATGTAGATTATAATGTATTTGAAATTTCACTAAAGAGAAAGCAAAACGTTTCGTTTGCCAAAATGCACTTTTTTTTTGGTTTGTTTTACGAAAGAAAAAGAAAAAAATGGCAATCCCTCTGTACGATTCCATACTATTGACGAATTGTTTTCTGTTTTTCAAGAGACGAGTACGAGAGCGTGGTCTCTAATGATAAGATTGCACCGGTCGGGTACCTCAATTTCAAGAAGATACATTTGCAAGACAAGAACGTGAGTGTGCCTCTCAGATAACGCGCGGCGCTCAAAGTCGCCCTGGTTCGGATTGAGGAATTAATCACGTGTGTGCCTGCGCAAAATAAAACTCGTGGAAGATAACGAGAAAATCATCTCTGACGTCATGGTTTACAGAATGTTTTTGAGAACACAACGCTGCAGGAGAGACTGAAGAGAGTTTCGATAAAAGGCCCTTACGACTATATTGCCGAGATCGTCGGGCCCGAGCTCCAGGACGGTTGTAATCTTTCCGATGACGATAATGACGAGCGTGAGAACGATAATAAGAGCTTGAAAACATCGAATTCCGGTAATCGAGTTCGCTTTATTTTCGCTGATTGTTTAAATAAGACACTTTTCCAAAAAATGAGTTTTTGGAAAAGACTCTTATTTTAAAAATTACCATTCATTTTGAAAGAATAAGATGATTGAAAAATCGTTTGAACATTTCATTTTATCCATATTATCAAAGTTGCGTAGCAAAATTCATAAGAAAATATTAATAATTGAAGAAGTTATAAACAATCTCGTAAAGGACCTTTGAACATGAGGGGCTCAATGGTGTACTTGATTTAGGCCACTCAGTTGATCCAAAACAAACAAAAAAACGGGTTTTTTTAACATAGATAATATTGGCCAAGACTTGACCGAGATTTTTTTACTATCGTATTTCAAAAATGAAAAAAAAAAAATGAAAAAAAAAAAAAAAAAAAAAAAAAAACCATTTGAATTTTTTTTAGTAACTATTTTTTATTGGTTTTTTCCTTAGGTACACACGCTTTTCGCGTTTGTTACCTATTCTTTCCCCTAATTGTGCCCGTTTCTTTCCTCTACAGTTTACTCTTTTTTTCTCCCTATTTCCCCCCCTCTTGCGGCCGCAGCCGACTTCCCCCTCTGTAATATATTCATCATGACATTTCTGTCATGGGTATGGGGAAACTGCGGAAAACCTACACCAATAACAGCCGGTCACCGAGTTCGCTCCCCAGACGTGGAACTAGTCTTATTTCGCCGCGAAATGCCGAAGAAAAAGATTTCACGACGAAATGTACGCGACTGGGATTCGAACCCGGGACCTCCCGGTCCGCTGGTTTAGTGGCGAGCACGCTAACCACTAGACCATCGCACCGGTTTGGTTAGTAACTAATGTTAAGAAATTTGAGAAGAAAAAAGTCGGTCAAGACTAAACTATTATTACACTGAATAAGTGTACCAAATTTCAAGTAAATCCGTTTATTGGAAGTCGGGAAATCGTGTACACCGTTTTAAAAAACAAAGTTTCGAGAAAAACGCGTTTAAAGTTTTCCTAGCAGTTCTATCGTAGTAATCATAAGTTTACCTTCAATCTGCGATTGCTGCACCGCATGTTGGACCTTCGTCGTCAATTTGTAGCCTAACGCCTTAATAATTCTTGCCGACATGCTCACTGCGTTTCATTGTCTATATTTTTCATTCTCAAAAACGAAGTACAACTACGGAAACCCCAAAGTTGGAGTTTTATCGAACGTATCTACGTTAAAAAAAAATCAGTACTTCTGAACATCGATCGGCGAAATGCTTGAACCTCGTGAATGAGTACCAAATGTAAGACCCAATCGCTTTTTCGCATTTAAGGCGTTAGGCCACACTAACGGGTATAAAATCATGTGCGAATTGAACAATTTTTTTTTTCGTATGAAAATGTGATTCACTCATAAAATTAATTACACATCTATTTAGTAAACGCCTTAAACGCGGTAGATCAGCCAGCTATATAAAAATCCGGCCCATTATCTGAATAAACTTTCCAAACATATAAACGACAGTTACTCGTCCCAAAGTGCAAAATATTTAAACTTCAAGCGTCATTGGGGAATTGATTTTTTTAAAATATGGTTATCAGTTGCATACTTACGTGCAATAAAAATTACAATGTGCATTTACATTATTGTGTGTCCTGCTGTTTCAATATTCCCGAACGATAAGAGCGTTGCGTATTGAGGCGAGGTTAACAATCCGAGAGAAATATTCGTTCGCATTAAAGGTCCGTTCAATCCGCCAAGCCCAATGGAAGTTAAGTACGACGACGAGGATTATCCGGACGTGCCGGTGTCGAATAAGAACAAATCCGGATGGTACTGGTTCGGCGGTATAGCCGGCAAAAATTCCGACTCGAAGCTCGCGATGGAGGAGGCTCTCGATAAATTAAGCAGTAGGTAAAATTGTTCTTCATTGTGTCTCTACTTATTCCGTAGATCCAGTCGTTTGACGGCTTCGTTCCAGCCGTTGCTGAAAACTAAACTTTCTTTTTTTCCTACGAATAATTCGAACGTTTCTGGCTGCTTCCAAACGGAAAAACCTTTTCTTCCCCGTCAGATCTCGTAAAGAGGGAAAATCTTCAAACATCGAACATCGTTGGTGTGACGTTATACGTTAAGGATATGTCGAATTACGCCTCGATAAACGAAGTGTACGTCTCGAGGCTTGGCCAGCCGAATCCGCCGGTTCGCGTGTGCATCGAGTGCCCGCTGAACGTTCACGTTGTCCTCGACGCGCTCGCTTACAAGGAGATGAAAGTGAACGAGACCGAGAAAGTACTGAAGAGGCACACCATGCACGTGCAGAGCATAAGCAACTGGTCGCCAGCCAGCATCGGTCCTTACTCCCAAGCTATCCGCGTAAGTCATAGCGCTGCGCGTTTCACCGTTAGTCACAAAAGCTCGAAAAAAGATTTCCCGAATGTGTTCATTGAATCCTTTCCTTGCATCGTTGGGATGCAACGATTAAGGGGAGGGTACGGGTTTCAGCGTGAAAAAAAAACACTTTTTTGCGATTTTTTTTTCATCTATATGGATAGAGTGAATTTATTGAAACCTTTTGTACATTGTTAAGTGTCATTTCAAGAACATTCCGTGAAATTTGTACGCGAAAATATCCACAAACAAGCCGGTGACAAAGCTTTTCCAAGAACGCCTTTGGAAAAACACGATTTGCGGCGTTCACTGTATCTCAGTTAGAAATTATCTGAAATCAAGTACCATTAAAATTTAGTCAAAGTATCATCAAATCCTCCCCCCCAACGGTCTTGGATAATTTTTTTTTCATTTCTAAATTTTTTGTGGTCATGTAAAGTGAAAAGTGCTATTTTACGCGAAAAATTCCGCCATTTTAGGGGTGGAAAAACCCCTTCAATGTAAAAAAAATCTCAAACTAACCGTTGGGGGGAGGTATTTTATATGTAGAAAGTGTGTACCAAGTTTGAAATAAATCGGTCATGTAGTTTTCAAATGGCAGAGAACACGGACTTTGAAAAAGTGGTTTCGAGAAAAATGAAATTTTGGGATTATATTCTTGAAATGTTTAACTATAAAAAAAAAAACAAAAAAAAAATCGATTTTTCAAAAGTACAAACCCCTACCCTCCCCTTAATTTTTATTATTCCTTCATTTTTACTATTATTTAAAACCTTTTCTTGTCATGTCGTAAATCTAATAAAAATGAGTAAAAACGTTCCAATGTTTTTCATAGCGCAAATTGGTCAAAATTAAATTTTATCAATGAAAAATAATTTTCGTTGCGTTCCAACGATTCAAGCTTCAAGACGATAATTCTACGACACTCGCGCGATCTTTTACCACCCAGGTCGGCCACATAATCGCGGTTGCCGGTCAAATTCCCTTCGTGCCTGGCACGATGCAGCTTCTCGATTTGAACATCAAGAGGCAATGTCGCCTGACTCTGAGACACATAAATCGCATCGTCAATGCGATGGACTCGAACACGCAGCTCCGTGACATTGTTCAGGGTATATGCTTCCTGACGCACCCGAGTTACATACCCGAGGCGAGAAAAGAGTGGGAAAAGCGCACGAACAACGCGATCGTCGATTACGTCGTAGTGCCGAGACTGCCGCGTGGCGCACAAGTCGAGTGGTGCGTTTGGGCGCACAGAGACAACAATAGGTTCGAGTGTGAGTGCGGTTTGCTTTCCCAATGCCTCTTCAATACCCGCAAACGAAAACAATGCTCCTTTATACGATAAACCTGCGTCGATCCGTTGCAGATGAGGAGACTGGCAAGTGCGTTGGTAACTTCAAAGTGGCGATAAGAAAGAGATGGAACTACGAGAACGACGTCTCCGCTATCGTATGTTACCTGTCGACCGGTGAGTAGCCAGAATATCACACTTCAATCTCAACAAGCCTTTCAATCCCTAAAAGCCACAGTAACGGTTATAAAATCATGTGCGAATTTAACAATTTTTTTTCGTGTGAAAAAGCGATTCACTCATAAAATTAATGGTAATTATGCAATATGAGGACTTTTCCGAAAAACGACGGGAAATTTTTTTTTCCACCGTCAACTTGTTTATTCCATTATATTGAGTGATATTCCGTCGGGGGAGGCTGGCATTTCCCATTAATTCCATAAGTTATGGGGTTTTGAAGTTCGCGGAAACACGTGATAAAATAGGGAATTTTTAAATATTTCCACGCCTATATCGGGGACTTTGTTTGGGTTTGTTTGGGTTTGTTTGTTTAGGTTGGCCCTTAGGAAACACGTAGCTGCTTAGCGACAACTATGCAGTATGCAGTAAATTATGCAGTATGAGGAAAGTCCTCATACTGCATAATTACCAAATTAATTACACATCTCTTTAGTATGAATATCAAGCTGTGAGAAAATATATATATTTTTTTTCGATGTACAAAATAGCCGACTACCAATATTTTCTTTTGTTATCTTTTTTCGGCGCCCCGCGGCGTGACATTTAGCATCCACAATGTTTCATCTAGAACAAAAAACAAAAATTCTCGTCAATCTACATTAGAATACCTAGAGAAGGACGTGCGGAATTAAAAAAATATTGTTTTATTCAAAAGTTGTAGGTATTTGAACTTGAAAAATGGATTTTCAGTGAAAAATTTCGTTATAACTGCTCATAAACTGCTCATAAAATGAAAAGTTTTCGATGAATCAGAAATTCCGTACGTACTTCTCTGCGAAATGCAATTAGGAACATAACTTTTAAATTTGAAGTAAATCGAGTGAAAATTGTTGAAGTTATTTGTCACGCCAATTGGAAAAAAGCTGTTTCGAGAAGTTTCGAGTAGTCGGCCATTTTGTACGTCGAAAAAAATTCCAACAGCTTGATATTCATACTAAATAGATGTGTAATTAATTTTATGAGTGAATCACTTTGTCATACGAAAAAAATTGTTAAATTCGTACATGATTTTTGACGCGTTACTGTGGCCTAAGGCCTTAATGAACCAGCCTACCCTCTCGTCCTTCCCTCTAGTCTCGAGGTTTGTCTCGAGGATGTACGGCACGGATCCCGAATTTTGCATACAGTGTTGGAACGAACAAAGTAATCGCGCCCGTACTGGCCGAGCTGCCTCGCGAGCGTCAAATCGCCATGAGGCTGCCTCGCGCGACAAGTGCACTCCATAAGTTATCCTAGGCACGCCGGTATCATTAAAAGCTGAGGCTGTCACGAGCGAGTGAGGCACGTCCACATAGTGCGAGGCGGTGCCGCGCTAAGCTGCCTCGATTCTTGCGTTGGCGAGTCTCGATGCGGCTAATAACGCATCTCATTTTTATCGCCATGAGCCATATATCCTCGATTCGCCATAAGTCGCCATCCACAGTGTAAATAAACGTAGGGTAGCGTGGTCCGAAACCGACCGCCTAAACAGCAAAGGCAATACAAGTGCATCAAATTAATTTTTTCGTTCAAACCAAATGTTGATTCTTCAGAGGGAACGTTATTCTAAGTTTTGAGCAGCGTGACGACGTTTTCGGGTACCGTTTGTTTAAGATACCGTCGCCGTAATGAAAGTCCGCATATTGGTCGTTCTCAAAAATCGTGGTCCGAAACCGACCTCCCCATGGTCCGAACCCGACCCCCTATTTTTTTTAGAGCGAATCAAGGGAAAAGGCAACATTTTGAATTTATTTTGCAACTTGTTAGCAAAACAATACGATTTGGGAATAATGCTTAAATTTATTTTAGAACATTTAAAGGCCTTTTTTAGGAAATACAATTGAATGAATGCATTGATTACAATTCTACTCGCTTAAGGTAGTTCCTCTGCGAAAATCTCAACCAAAAGTTTACATACCATGTTCATGTTTAAAAGATTGATAATTGGTTTAATTAGTAATAAATAAAATTAAAAACTACGCAATATTGACTCGGTACTAGTAGATAATACGATGGATATCATTTATTGCCGTAAAATATATTTTATATTGTGTTTTTGATCTACCATTGCCAGTAAACTTTTTGCCGGGACTGTCCAGGCTTTGCCCCAATTGTTTTTTTTCCAGGCTTTTCCAGGCTTTGCACCAAATTTGTGAGGGCTTTTCATGATTATATCTTGGAAACTAGATGGTGAATCATTCTCATTTTTTTCACATTATTCGTGATATCTTACTCTAGCTTATCCTCGTTTTTTAACAATTTCTTAATTTTAGTTTTGACGGTAAAATTAATGATGCTCTGTTTGCCAATCATAACACATTTGTTGCGTGTAAACCAAGCCAACTTTAAGTGTAAATATCGCAGGTTTGGGGTGGTCAAACTTATTCAAATTGCACAGATGTTTGGATAATGTATTGAATAACATATATGTCAAATTTCAACCATTTCTTAATTCAACTCTTCTGTGGAGGTACTAACTTAATGCAAAAATTACAATTTCAATCGCTGTCTGAGCTGTCATCTGCCTCACAATAACTGTGAATAGCCGACGGACGAGTCCTAATGCCATGGCAGCAAGTGCTTGCCGACGAATTGCCGGATCTCGTTTTGGCTTTAGACGTTTGAACGATCGGCCCATTTCTAAGACAACCATGTGTAATTACCGTCAGAAGTCATTGAATCACAGTTTGACTATCAAAAACACGCTAGAAAATCGTTAGTGCGCAAAAACGTAGAGGTCGGTTTCGGACCACCCATTGGCGGTCGGTTTAGGACCACGGAGACTTTTTTCAAACAATGACTCGCCGTTCACTTACAACGACGCAAGTGATCTAAATGTATTAGTGCGTGTTCAAGTCTAGGCCATAAGCAACCAAAACAACCGACCTTCGGATTTTTCAAGAAAACATAAAACACTTCTGCAGTTCCGTGCAGCTCAAAAATGAACTTTCGCGTTGTCAAAACACCACGCGACGCAAAACCATAGAATTAAATGAGAGAAAAAGATGGCTCTCTACCTCGAAATTGAATTTTTTCCCGTTGTTCCATGCAGGCTCGTCGAATTCAACTGGAAATTTGTCGACGGAGACTACGCTGACCCCGCCGGAAGTAACAGCGGCCGAATTGACCGAGGCGTTCGAGTACCTGATAGCCAAACTAACGAAGCAATCGCGCACGGAAAATCCAACGTGTAGCTTGAGAATTTTTTACAAAGTCGGCAATTCACCGAGCCCGACTTTCATTCAGAACGTACTGAATGGTTTTTCATCACGAAACTTGGTCACTACTATCATACCGACGATGCATCTGCATAATTTCAGTACCTTCCTGTCGGTGTGTGGTATAAGGCACGAGTAATAGACAGAAAGAGGGGAGGAGAGTGAGTGGGACAGAGCAAGAGGGACTGAACAACGCGAGCACGCGCGGCTCGAGAGCTCCTCGTATTTTATCGCACAGGGGTCAATTAAATGCACGAACACGAGGAGGGGAAAACGAAACGAATGAGAAGAAGGAAAAAAACAACCCGAGGCGAACGAAGAGCTGTTTATTTGCCAAAACGACGTGACGGGACGAGAAAAATCGTGGAGAAAGTCATGAAGTAAAATCGAGTCATAGTAAATCATAATGAAGCGTATCTGTGTGTGTGCGCGCGCTTGAACGGAGTTGCGGAACGTCGTGAATAAAAGAAATGATCGAAACGACCTATATCGGCGGAAAAATAGAATGTAAAAATGCGGAAAATAACCCCAGAATCGAAGTTACGAGGAAGAAAAAAACCCCCGCGGTGCTTCGAGCAATGTAAGATTGGTTTGAAAAACGATCTCTTATTCGCACATCGAGTCAGTAAATCAAACGGATTTCATTTTCGCGTCCGGTCGTTGATTTGATGTGTTCAGTTTTTCCACTTTTCACTATATGATTTTTCTTTCCATTTCACCGCCCCACGCTTCTGTTCGCTTTAAAATTCTTTCGACTTAACGGGGTCGTCTAGTGTGAAGGCCGTTTTTAATGCTTTTTTGAGGCATTATTTTTGACAAACCATTAAAATAAAATAATTTATAAATTGTATATCATTTTTTTAAACATTTAAACAAACTGTGAATTTTTTGAAGTCATATAGAATATAGTCGGAGATACACCGCCCAATAGGAACACACATAAAAAGAGGCGCTCCACTGCCATGATTCCGGCCGTTCTGTTTATCTGAAATAAAAAAAAACCGAACGCAATTTTAATCGCGAGACTTGAGGCTCTACATGGAACTAAAATAAAGTTATAATTCCAAAAAAATAATTTTTTTACGCCTTAAAAAATTCAATTTCAATTCAATTTTTTACGCCGAAAAAAAATTCAATTCCTCGTATTTCTTTTGGGGTCTATATAGCTGATAGAAAGAAAACTAACGAAGCAATCTTAATTATTTTAGTTCAACTTGTAGTTATATATGTACTAAAAACGCTGTATAAATTTGAGTAGAGTCAGTCAAATAGTTTTTGAGATATCATGGCAGCAGTTTGAAAAAATCGTGTTTTGATAAAAACGCGATTGAAAGATGTATATAATTCATAATAAAAAAATGGTCTCACCATCAATCTGCTATGTCTGGATCAAAGGGTACACCTTCCTCTTCGTCAAAGAAGTCATGCAAGGCTGTTTTCTCTTCTTTTGATCTGACACACTAGACGACCCCCTTAACATTTTAAGATTTTATTCGTTTGAATTGGACGCGGTTACGTCTCTTTTTCGGCTAGTCAACTGTTGGATGGGCCCGGGACTCAAATTGTCGATCTTTCGTTGTGTAAAAAGCAAGTCAAGAGAAGTTGAAGGAAAAGTATCATTTTTACGATCGATTGTAAAGGAAAAGAAGTTATTCACGAATTAATCCGCACGTGTGAATATGTATCTCGTTTCGTAAAACTTAACTCGTTGTCAACGAAGCCTCGTTTCTTTGCTCAAGGACTTTCTTATTTTCTATAATTACATATAATACGTATATACACAAATATGCGTGTATACATATATATATAAATCGTGGTGTCTCGCGCGAGGATAAAAAAGACTCACATGCGAACAGATTGTTCTCGGTTGTGTCAGTATCTATCGGTCTCGAAAAACAACTGATCGAGACACCTGCTGAATGAAATATCGTTTTTTATTATAAAAATTAGGGCGCGCAGTGTAGCCTCCCGCAACGGAGTACAGGCGGAAGAAAGCAAGTAACTTTTTCAATTGTTAGAAAAGATATCGGGATTTTTTGTCTTTACGTGTTCTCTTCTCGGAGAAGAAAAAACAACGCAAGTCATTAAGGGAAGGTTCTGCCTTGTAGGTCCAAAAAATGTTCGCTTTTTCACCAATTTTTTACGCGAAAAGTATTAAATATAGAATGTTGATATTTGGTATGTTGACTAAGCGGTCTTTATTGAACATCAAAATATTTTTTAAAGTTTGACGAGACATGGGGGTGGGAGTGGGAGGAGCCACGTATGTCGGTGCGCGGGCGATGACATTCTTCGCTTGCGGAAGTCCTAAGTCCCGGACAGGTGATCCAAAGCAAAAAAATCAAACTTGTTTTTACTTTGTACAATATTGTGTATAAGTTGACCTAGGATCGAGAAGAAAAAATGAAAAACAAAATAGTGAGCAAAAAACTGCGAAAATTTTTGGGGAAAAAAAACAAACTTCCTCCCGATGGCTCACTATTTTTTTATTTTTCATTTTTCTTGATTCTAGGTCAACTTATACACAATATTGTACAAAGTAAAAATATGTTTGATTTTTCTGCTTCAAATCACTCGTCCGGGGCTTAGGACTTCCGCAAGCGAAGAATGTTATCACCCGCGCACCGACATACGTGGCTCCTCCCACTCCCACCACCATGTTTCGTCAAACTTTAAAAAATATTTTGATGTTCAATAAAGACCGCTTAGTCAACATACCAAATACCAACATTCTATATTTAATACTTTTCGCACAAAAAAATTGGTGAAAAATCGAACATTTTTTCGCTTTCTAAAACGCGTTTACGGCGATCGACGTGCGTAACGGTGTTGTCGGAAGAAAAGAAAAAGGAACCGAAGCATAGAGAATTTGTATTTAGACGGAGTATTTGGCGAAGGTGTCGAAGTTCCTTCGTATCCGAGCCCCTCGAGGAGGCTCGAGCGTTTTACCGATGAATGTCAGATGGGCCGAGGCTATCGCGAGCGCGGCACGTCCACATAGAGCGAGGCGGTGCCTCGCTTCTTGCCTCGCCTAGTCTCCATGCGCCTAATAACGCAGATAGTAATTTTTTCGCGCGTCCGATAAAAGTCCAACTACGAATTTTCAAAATCTGCTTTTTCGCAATTAATTTAGTGGCAGTCACGAAAAATTCAAAGGTGAAGTTTTATCAGACGTGCCTACGGGGAAAAAGTCAGTACCCTCTAATATTCACTTAAACAAAAATGACACGTGCTGACTAAATTGGAGGATGCCAATGAGTTATTTATACCGGAAAATTGGAAAACAAGGTTATTTCAAAAATCGTTTATTTCATCGACTCAATGAATATTCGGTATAATCAAATGTTTTAGCGTTTCATCCTAATATTTCATTGGCCACCTGTTGATCGTTGATCCAATCGATCTCTCTCCTCCGTGGTCATCGGTGAAACGCTCGAGCTTCCGCAAACACCGAACGACACACGCAAGCATGTACCAATGCAAACTCGATGTCGCTCTCGCTTCGTGAACGAATACATTTTTGTTCTCATTGCAAAAAGACTATAGCGTAACAGCCACGTCGTTCAAAAATCTCGTAAATAGATGCAAAAAAAAAACAAATGTACACTCGTATCGCCGCTCCAATTGTGGTTTTTTTTTTTTAAACTCGTTGCTATATCCAACGAACTCTACTGTTATTCGAGCGGAATGAATGATGGTAAAAAAGCGCCCGCGTGAAGTGTCGCGAAGACGTCACGAGATTTGTACGTAAAACGAATAGCGGAATGTTACAAATATAGCAGTTGATCCAAAAGAGCCCACGCGAGTGGACGAATAATGAGGCGACGAACACAGAATGTTTCAGTATATTCGAGAGTGTATCGTAACATGGAAGAAGAAAAAAAACGAAACAACATTGATTCAAGAATGATTGCCGAAGAAAAAAAACGAGAGAAATAAATAATAAAAAAACGATATATATTTTTAAGAAACGTCTTCGTCAATCTGCGCAGCCCTCTTCTCTTTTCTCCATACCTATATATTTCTATGTTACATTCATCATCTTTTTTCTCTTATCTCGTCAGATAGATTCGTACATAAAAGTCCTTAGTGTAAAAGAAACGTCACGTTTTCACTTTAGCTTTTTCGAGATCGTTTTAAAAACTCGTGCACTCGCGTAACGAGGAATCTTCGAGCCTGATTATTTTCACGCTTTCTCTCGAAGTGATAATCTGTACAAAAAAGAAACAAAAACCGGGAGAATTCAATGATATTCTCGTACATTCTACTCTAACCACGGTCAACGATGATAATACTGTATGAGCCACGTATTACAACCGTGCTAATCAGATCGGCAAAAAGAGTTAACAATTTTTTCTTTCCTTCACCCCCAGCGCGAAGAGATTTAAACTCTCGCGATAACTGTTTTTTTTCTACGCATTCGCAAGCGCGACAAAAAATCGCCGTTTCGTCGTGTCCCCAGGGGCAAAAGACAAACACTTCCCCGAATCGCAAACGCACCGTGTATAAAGAGTTACAAAAAACTGAAGCCCTCGCGCTTTTCTTTTTTTTTTACACAGTAACTAGTCTCTGACTTGCAGAACGAACGGTGGTATCTATCGATATCCCGTTTCATTACGTTTTGAAGACTTTGGATACCAAAGGTTTTACCATGTGGGCTCGCAACGGTTGGCAAAAGTCACACCGATAATTTTTCCGCTCGACCATCTGATCCTTGGTCTCCACACAACCTGCGGAAGAAAAAACAGAGTGCGGTTCGATACGAGACGAGGAGAAAGAAGCCTCGTCGTGTTTTTTTTTGTCAACTGGAGCGAACTGTTCCGTGGCCGAAAAAAAAGAGAGTCCGCTCTCGGTTAGTTGAAGCGTGAGTCGTGCAAAAATGTGCAAGGTGAAGGGGAAGGTCAGGGAAGAAGAGACGAGAGAGTGAAGATAAATGATGACTGTTGTCAGTACCTAAGTGCAGATACTTGTCGCATGCGCTGCAATGCACTAGATTCACTTCCAGGTCGAGTCGCGGTACAGTATGACATCGACTGCAATGAGGGCAATAACGGCCCTTCCGCCACAGCCTTGTTAATCAATCACAAACGACGAAAGGTGTTAGTGAAACGAAACACCACCGTTATGAAACATGTTTTTTTCAATCGCTCCCCTCTCATACTCGTCTAATGGCGAAACGTGGAAAAAGAAAATGGACTTTGAAAAGTTATAGGGCTACATCTACATAGATGGGGCGAAAAATGGCATTTTCCACGATATTTTTTTATTCGATAGTATTCCCTGAATGTTTCATTGAAATATTCCTATAATCGAATGAGCTACAGCTTCCAACAGTCTTTAAACTTCAAACGTGTTTTTCTCGAAACACTGTTTTCAAAGTTGGTGGCAGGGTTGGGCATATTCGAATTTTTTTATATTCATGAATAAGAAAGAAACTTATTCAAAATTCGTTTCGAAAATGAATAAAGAATCCCACTGGATTCAGTATTCATTCCGAAAATAAATAATGAATCCTACTGGATTCAGTATTCATTCTGAAAATGAATAATGAATCCAACTGAATTCAGTATTCATTTCAACATAAGTAATGAATCCAACTCGATTCAGTATTCATTCCGTATTCGGATATCATCAAAGTGAATCATCTGGAAAAATGGACGATGGAAATGGGACAAATATAATGTCCTATTTTTACCCCCATTTCTTCAGTTACTAGATACTAAGAGCGCGATGTCCCTTGGGCAAATATAATGTAACCGGGTGATAATGTTTCAATAGAATAAACATGTTTTCTGTCAATATTTCCAGATTATTCAATTTTATGATATCCGAATACGGAATGAATACTGAATCGAATTGGATTCATTACTCATGTTGAAATGAATACTGAATTCAGTTGGATTCATTATTCATTTTGGAATGAATACTGAATCTAACTGGATTCATTATTCATTTTCGGAACGAATACTGAATCCAACTGCATTCATTATTTCTTCTCAGAACGAATACTGAACCGAGGTGGATTCATTATCGAAAAAATGGATATCCGTCTGACATGTATTGGTATTATTTTCCTACTCGAGTACTAAAAGTATTCGAGTATGCCCATGCCTCTGGTCGGCGGACGTGATATCTCGAAAACCACTGGATCGATTGCTTCCAAATTTACCGGAGATACGGTGAGAAAACTTTAAAGGTCGTTGACGATCTCCCTTTTTAATAATCGGTCTTCATTCTTCAAAGGACACCACTCTAGGTTTTTGGAAAAATCGTTTTTTGGCTTAAAACATACTTTGTGGTCATAAAAACAATATGCAATTGGTCCTGTAGCGAATTTTTTTGTTCAAAGGTTCAATTATCGACTTTGCCGCAGCGCCTCGGACTTCTTTCAGGCGCCTCGTATAAATTTAAACGCGTTTTTCTCGAAACCACTTTTTCCAAACTGGGAGGACGGGTTACTAGAACACCTTCGCATGGATCGATTTGAAATTTTGATCGTGGCTTCACAATTACATTCTCTATGGGAGTACATAGCCGTTTCTTGATTAAATGTAAACTTCTTTTTTATAAACAATTTACTGCTTATTTTTTGGGCAAAAAATCGATTTATTTCTTTCACTGTGCCATTTTTTCAAATTTGATTTTAAAAAATCCCTACGTAGTCACATAGGTAATAATATATAGATTGTAACTTTTTTGGTTTTTGTTCCAGGTCTTATATACTTTACGAGAAAACCGTCCCCTTGTGAAGCTATTTATAAAAAAACACGTTTTTCAAGATGGGCTCTGTCGCCGGCATTTTGTATGAAAATTATAATCAAATTGTTTTAAATACTTTAATATGTGAAATATTATTCCTTTTTTCATACTCCCAAAATAGTCAAAGTAAGGCCTCATTTTCTGTCGCTAGAGTGGTGTTATCCCTTAATAGTTACGTAGAAAGGACGGCTTGATTGATTGATTTTGTATGCTCGAGTTTCAATTCGACTCCACGTTGTTAAAAAAAAATTATTTAAAAAATCGCCGATCGTCAACGACTCGTATTTATTGTCAACTTGAATAACCCGTTAGGTTTTCAGATTTCGGATGGATCGTTTAAGCTGGAGAGTGTCGACCGCCAAAAGTCGCAAAAAAATTCTTTAATTGCCGGCGGCCATGTTTTTGTTGTTTTTCTGTATCTTTTGGTGATTTTTTTTAAGGCTCTTAATATATGTACCTTTGTTTTAAGGAATCATCACAGTGTTAAATTAGCTAAAAATCGTCTTTTTTGCCTTATCCGATAGTATAGATGGTTATAAACATGTTGTTTAATTTTAAAGGCGAAATTCGAGTTATTTCGGTTGCTACAGAGATACTCAAAACAAAGATTCAACCAGCTGCGTGAGACTCGGCGGTCTCTGGCGGTCCTGGACGGACGCGTTTTTCTCGAAATGACGTTTTTCAAAAGGGTGTACACTCTCAAAGGAAGAGTTTTCAAGCTATCCGTCTCAAATTTCGACACAACATTCTTCACGCCATTCTTTATCTTGCTATGGAAGCTGTTTATGTTTTTGAAATCTTCATATCTTTATTAACGGGCTTTACTAATGGACTTTATTAATAGGCTAAAATTGATACTTTTTTCCAAACCGCCGCCATGTTGTCAATTTTGATTTTAAACAACCTCCATAGCAAGATGGCGGCTTTCATACTGATTAATGATCTTTTTACAAATTTTGTTTCAGATAATATTCACGACCACAGCCGTGTATATCGTGAGGACTCTTTTTTTTCGAAGACATTTTCAACCGTTAAAAAAATGTTTAAAAAAATAAAAATAAACGTTTAAAAATGTATTTTATGTTTTTCACGAGTGCTTTGATTTGAGATAAAAAAAACAGACTGATTAGCGTATTTTAGCCATCGAAAAAAAAATCGCGATAGTTAGCCATTTTCCGACCCGTTACACTGTGATGATCCCTTGAAAAAGATGCGTTTTTTTTCACCAACCGTTTCTCAGAAAAAAAAACGTCGGAATTTGGCCATTTTTCGAGGCTCTACGTAGATGTAACCCCCTTAATGCTTCCTTTTTCCGTGGCTGTCCACTCCGACATCATGAGCGGGAGGGGGGAGGAGAGTTTCCAACTCAAGGAAATTGGAGCGTACACCCCGTGTGTGTCGTGTGCTGTTGTACGAATGATCAAGTGACCGATGAAATATTTCAGCGAATGCCCAACAAACCAGAACTAAGTCCCGTTTTTCTATTTTACGTTTTCGTGACGCATGTCGTGTGAATCCATGACCAGCAGAGTTAGTGAAAGGGATTTGAGTTTTTTCCGATTCTACGATTCAGCATTGTGTAAGCCACTCTTGAAGAGAATAAAAAGCACAAAAGAACCTTTTCGCGTGATTCTTCGATACTCACTTAGAGCAAGGAACGCACAGAGTCGAGACGTAGACGCGGGTATTTTTGTCGCCTTTCTTGTACTCGTGTTGCCACTGAGCGACGCTGTTTCGATCGGAATTCGTGCCACCGGCCTCGCGGGAACCGCAGCTTGCGCAAACCGCGCACTCCTGACAGTGCCATCTACCCTGAGGTACCCTTCTCAAACCGACGCAATAAATATGGTACCTGCAATCAGCCATTGGTTAAAAACTATTACTATCGTGTACAGAGATTGTTTATAGATTATTACCCCTCGTTCGACCACCGCGATTTTCCTACGTATCATTTGAATCGTTAAGGGGCCAGTCCACTTTGAAAGTTTCAAAAAATCGAAAGCAAGCAAGACTTGAAGAAATCGACGATGATGAGCAATCAGAAGGGATTTTGTACGGTGCAGGAATTGCCGATTGAGTTTAGGCAAGAGTTTTTCATAGTACAAACTTCAAACGCGTTTTTCTTGAAACAACGTTTTCAAAATCTAGCTCCATCGTATCTCTAAAACTAATAAACCGATTCTCGTGAAATTTAAACCACATATTGTGAACATGATCCGCAACTAGATGACCCTCAATGGTTTTGAATTTTTGATTTTTACCCTTTTTTTTGCGAAAAAGTGCGAAAAAAAAACGCTTCTAATTCAGGCTCCCGCCTTAAGGGAAAATGGACGAGACGAGAGAAAATGAAATGTAAATACCCTCGATCGCACATGTCACAGAAGAGCATTTTATCCTCGTCCGCGGGGTCGTGACACTGCGCGCATGTTTTGCAATCCGTGCATTGCCAAGCGTAGGCCTGAATGTGAGGGACCATGTCCAATGTTAAATCTATACACGACGGGTGAACTGAAAAAAAAGCAAATACGATTGATGAGAGTCTGCGGTTGTTTGAGGGGTTAGGCTACCGGAAAATGACGTCACTTGAGGCAAGTCAAATTGAAGAGGTCCAACATGTGGCGCAGGATTTGCAGATTTAAGGTAAACTTGTGCTTACAACGATAGAACTGCCAGTAAAATTTTAAACTCGTTTTTCTCGATACTATGTTCTTCAAACCGGTGTACACGATTTCTCGACATCTAATGAACGAATTGACTTGAAATTTGGTACGCTTATTCAGTGTAATAGTAGTTTAGTCTTGACCGACGTTTTTCTTAGCATTTTGTTTTCATGAATTATTAACAATAACAATGTCATGTTTCCTCGAAAAATTGAAGGAAAAATTCCAAAATTATTTTTGATGATTGAAACACGATAACAAAAAAAGCTCGGCCTAGTCTTAGCCAGTATTGCGTATTTAAAAAAACAACTTCTTTTTTTGTTTCAGATCAACCAGGTGGCCAAAATCAAGTACACTTGGACCCCTCACGTTTAAGGGGGATGATACCTTCAGGCGAGGGAAAAATTTGCTGATTTTCATGATTTTTTTGTATAGGGAAAGATTTGTTCACTGTTTTTGAGATTTAGTGTATTTTTTATTACTACTTTTGGCTGTTACGTGGTATTTTTTATTTTCATTAATCTTTAAAAATGGCCGAGGCTTCTAAACTGCATTTCCAAAGCTGGCGTGACGCTAAAAAACTAAACAACCGATTCTCATGAAATTTGGTATAAATCTCTCTAACCTTATTGTCTAGAACATGACCCAAAATGTTCAGGAAAATGGAAAATCAGTATTTTAATTGCAAAATGTAGCCATTTTTTCGGAAAATTCCATCTTTTTGTTTCAAAGCGTACAATTTAATCGATTTTCAACATTTCTCACTTTTTCTTGGTCCATATTCTGCGTATGAGTGTTAATCACAGGAAATCTTCGCCGATTTTTTTTCAGATTAATCCCGTCGACGCTAAGTGTAACGCCGTGTGACAACGTCCGCCGTAACCCGTTTAGAAGTCCGTGCCATACCTCCGTCATTTTTAAAGATTACAAAAAAAAAAACTATGTAACGCCCAAAAGTATTCATAAAACATGCCTCAAGTCTGAAAAATGGTGAAGGAATCATTTCTTTAAAAAAGAAATCATGAAAATCAGCAATTTTTTCTCGCCAAAAGGTATTTTCCCCCTTAAAGGGCCTTCACGAGACTGTTGACTTCTTTAATTAAGAATATTGTTAACTGAAATGTGCTACACAGCTTTGTCAATATACATACAAATCGGTCCAAACGATTTTTCAATCATCTTACGTGTTCCTTCAAAATTAATTTCTTTAAATAACCCCGATTTCCGGGTCGGCACACTAGCCTAACCCCTCAATACGTATTTTTTGTTCGAATTATTTTGTTTATATATTCTTCTGAATCATGTTTTTTTATTTATTTGTAATTTATTTTTGATTTTTTAATTATTGTTAATCAATTCAAAAAAATTAATTTGATTTTGTATTTTTTATTAATTTGAGTGATTAATTAATTATTTTTTATATACTTTTTTTATTCATTTATATAGTTTATTTGTTTAGTTTGGGTTTGTTTGGGTCATATATAGTATATATTTTATTTTCTCGCATACGATGTAGCGGAACTGACGAAACTTGACTCACCGTAACCATTGCACGTGCCGCACTGTATGAGAATTTCGGATCTACTGAATTTGTTCAAGTGTTTCAGGCACATTTTGCACTTGATATCCTTTATGTCCTCCTTCTGACGCGACAATTCCGCGTCAACGTCGTCCATCGTTGATTGCGAGGCTTCGGTATCCTGGGTGCCCTCGCTCGAGGACGAACTGCAAAGGATATTGACGATTCGAGCGTTAAGGGGGTATCGCAGTGTAAAATTTGTCAAAAAATCGATTTTTTTTGCATTATTCGATAGTATAGACGGTTATAAATATGCTGTTCAATTTTTGGGGCGAAATTCCAATTATTCCGGTTGCTACAGCCTTTCTCAGAAAAAGGGATTCGACCAGCTGCGTGAGACCTGGCGCGGACAAATGCGTTTTTCAAAACGGTGTACACTCTCAAAAGAAGAGTCTTCAAGTTATCCGTCTCAAATTTTGACACAATATTCTTCACGCCATTCTTTATCCAGCTATGAAAGTTTTTTTAAATCTTAATTTTTTTTTTAACGAAAAACTTTCGAAAAGTTCGGCTAAATTTGATACTTTTTTTCAAACCACCGCACATTTCGTCAATTTCGATTTTTAAAAAACCTCCATAGCAAGCGGTTTTCATACTGATTAATAATCTTTTTACAAATTTTGTTTCGGCTAATGTTTATGGCCACAACCGTGTACACCGAGAGGACTCCTCTTTTCCAAGACATTTTCACCCGTTGAAAAATGTAAAAGATGAACCCTTAAAAATGTATTTTCTGTTCTTCATGAGTGCTTTGATTTGACATAAAAAATCATACTGATTAGGGTATTTTAACTATCGAAAAAAATCGGGATAATCAGTTAGTTTTCGACCCGTTACACTGTGATGATCCCTTAAGGTTGTTATGAGGTTTAGCCGTCGGAGGTGAAGTACAAGGGGAGCGCCCTATGCTTATGCACGGAGCCGATTGACTGTTACCAACTGTTAGCTTTCAAACAATCGTCGTATCAAACGTACGTTTTCAAACTATTTTTCTACATCGATTTGTAAAAATATGCATTTTTGAACATTCGGTGATTACTTTAAGTGTTTTCATTACTTTGTATAATTATTTTCTATAACATTTTCTCGCTCAATTAACGCGAAACGAATTGGCAACATCGTAAATCGTGGTATATAATGCCCAGATTGTTAGAAGTGTCGCGAAGTTAGAGACATATGCGCCCCGTTCGTAACCTCAAGATCGGCCCAAGGAGCTGTCAAAAATGAATATCGGTCCGAGTAAAAAAAATTCCGCTGGAATGAAAAAATGTGTACTAAAACTGTCTATCATCTCGAAGAAATCAAAAACTGTAATAATTTTCCGACATTCTAAAAAAAATGTATGTATGAAAAAAAAATCCGCGTTATTTTGATTTTGCCTAGAAAATGTCTAGAAATTCATAAGTTCTGAACATAGTTATCAAATTAATATTAAGTAATTATTACTAATTAAGAGAATAAGTACCAATAATATTCGTTGGTAATTATCCTGACCGAGTAGTTTGAGGTTCCCGGGCATAATTACCGTATACCGATAAGATAGGTAGCATTTGTGCCGTCTATGACGTTGCCATGATTGCACAGTCTAATATTTTGTGTGCTTGATTTTCGCACAAATTCGCTATAAAAAACATGAATAATTTTATAACGGTACTGTGAATCCTCATTTTCACGGTACCAAGGGTCAGTCCGATAATTAGTCGAACCGTACCGATTTTTTCAGCTCCGTGGTAACGTTCACTTAGCAGATTTTAACAATGTACTGAAAAATGATCGGGAGTTTTCCATAAGCGTGATGTAATTAGCCCACGAAATACGTCGAGTTGCCGATTTTTTTTCTGAAAAACGGTACTATGGATCGTATTCAAACTGCACAGGGTGATCAGCAAAGAGGTTATAAAGGTCCAGAAAAAAATTCAGCTCGTTGGTAACATGTAGACTCAACCCCATAACAACCTTAAAAGTAGCAAAAATGGCGTGACGATTGGGGTGGGAGTATAGTCGTGTGGAATTAACCTGGAATCGTCGGACGAGGAATCGCTGTCGCTGTCGCTCTGCGAACCTTCCGACTGGCTGTCGAATTTCCTCTCGTTCGGTCTCATCGGCCCGTACAGGACCGTATTCAGAGGATAATATCGGAGTTCCGCAGGTGTATATTCCCGATAATAATCGGTGTATTGTCCCGGTATAAGAGCCACGGGATAATGATTCGCGCTGCTCTCTTCCTCGACTTTCTGCTGCTTCTTGGGCACGTGTATCGTGAACGTTTGCAAATCGAGGCTGCACTTTCGCGACTCCCGTCGCGCCTTGTTCAGACCTATGTTCCACGAGAGGGCCGACTGTACCGCCATTTCGGCGAGATCGATGCGATTTTTTTCCGCGTTCGCAGCCGCCGTCAGTTCCTTCTGCTTCTTGAAGTGCTCCTTCAATTGTTTCTCGCGTATGTGCTTGCGGTACTCCTCGTACTGGTCCGGAAAATCGCTGCACATTATGTCGAGAACTTCGGAACTCAGGACCGCGGTGAGACCTGCCGAGGGATGAAGTACACTGATCAGAAATTGTAGAGAATTTTTTACCGAGCTGAGCGAGGCTCGGTTGAGAAGACCAAAATTTACGGAATTTTCTATTTCTCCGATGGACAGCGAAAAAAATGTTTACGCCCTTGGCATCGCTTAAGGAGGTTGGAGCGTTAGCCACAATCCAAGATAAAATGTAAAAAATATATATATGAAAAAATATATATCTAGACTAGAAAAATATGTATGAGAAAAAATATACCTAGACTATACTGAGGGTTTGTGAATTTTTTGAAATTTTTCCCCCGCAATACACGAGAGATAAAAAATAGTTCAATGTATGCAATTTTAAGTGCGGTTAGATCGGCAAGACGTGGGTGACGTAATTTTTTGTGCCTATTTGGTACCAAGATAAACCATTTCCAACGGATTACCGCAAAATAAACACTTGTAAACATTTAGGGAAAAAAGAACCCCATCTTGCCAATCGTAAACCATATATATTCAATATTGAAGCATCAAGGTTTGATGAAAGATTACGAATCTTGGCTGGCGAGTGAAGAGCATTGCTGCCAACCTCAATGTCCGCGAAGTTGCCGTATTTCGGCAACACTTCGTATTAATTAATGGCAATAATGAATAATCTCGTGACATAAATATAAATAGGCATAATTATAAATGACTCGGAATTTTATTTCATAATTCATAAAAACTGCATCAGCGAATGTTTTTTCATAATAATATACGTGTATTGTTGTACTTTTTCAAGATGGACAAAAGTTTTTCTTATTTACGTAATAAAAATATGAAAATGCATAATTTTGCACTTTAATTGTATATTTCATGAGAAATTAGCATTTACAGAATAAATCTATGCCTCGTATGCATTTTTTGGGGTTCGTTGGAAAAAAAATCATAAACCGTAATTTGATTCAACGGAAACGCTTCAACCGCCTTAAGGCCTTATATACCGTTGGAAAAATCGATCGTTTTTTTTAGATTTAGCTCAAATAAGGTACAGCCATCCCAAAAATGATATGGTTGATATGTATAAACATCCCAAGAATGATATGATTAGAAGAAAAATGGTTTTCAAATTTCGAACGCATTTTTCTTAAAACCATGTTTTTAAAATTGGGCGGACTCGTAGCTCCTACAATTTTCCAAAAAAAAACCAATTACGGTTTTTATAAACAGATAACGGCTGTTCTCTTAGTGAAAAATGCGACTTTTTTTTCTAAACGGTGCCAAATTTGCAAAAATCAATATTTCGTAATAATCGTGTGTACTTTCGTAGCAAAAGTCATGTAGATTACGAAAAAAAATATTTTTTGGTCTAGGTGCTCAAGTGCGTCTCCAACGAGTCCGCCATGAAGGGCCTCAAAAAGAGGCGTTCTCTTTCTACCAGCCACTGGACCGCAATTTTGTACTTTTTGGAAAATAAAAAATTGATTTGAGTACCTACAGATTTGTAAGATAAACATTCCAAACCTCGTTTTGATTGCTTCATTAGAATTTTCAACAAAAATCCCAAAAAGCCTTATTTTCCGACCATTCGAGTATATAAGGCCTTAAGGCGGGAGTCCGAATTAGAAGGTCCGAAAAATTGTTTTTTTATTGCTTAAATCGACAGATAAACTATCCAAGAATATATTTACAAAGTTAGAGGCCAATTGTAAATATTTTCGAAGATACAAGCCCAAAAGCAGCGAAGCGATTGATATTTCCTCCTATTGAAAACTTCGAAGCGCGTTTTCTCCAGTTTTCATTTTCACGATTTTTCCAAATTAGCGGGCGCGATAGCAAAAGAACTAAACGACCTATTGAATCAAACCAAAGTTTATTTTCTTCAGTATCAAAATCTCTTCCAAGTGAATTAAAAGAGTCGTTGAGAAAGTCTTTTTAAATAATTTTCATAGCACGTTAAAGTGTTTTTTTACCATTTTTTTTTCAAACGTGAGAAAGTTATGATTTCACGATTTTTTTCAGCTTTTTCTTAATTCACCTGGAAGAAAAATATATGACAATTTCAAATTTTATTGTGTCGTGTTGAAATTTTTTTTAACATTTCAAATATACATGACTAGATACCTCAATGTTTACTGGGCTCACTTATTTTTTTCCCTTCTGAAAAAATTCCCGAAAAAACGTTTTTTTGGGCCTTCTAATTCAGGCTCCCGCCTTTAGCGAAGATTGCTCGGTTTGTCATACGTCAGAACTTACCCATGTCGCACATGGCCTCGCTAACGAGGCCATTCTCCCGAAGATAATTTCGCTCTTCCATATCGACCATGCGCCTCTTCAAATCGGGATATTTCCTCTTGAACGACTTGACGCCGAGATAATGCGATATTTGCTCCTGTATCATAAACGTCTCGTTCTTCTTCATTGGATCCAGCGGCCAATCGTATTCCGCGACTTTGTCAACGGTGAACGGTCCCTCGTCCGGATCGAAGTGTATTTCCATCCTACGATTTTTCACTTTGACCTTCTCGGACTCCGTAGTCGCGGTGCTCAGTACGCTTCCTTGCGATTCCTCATTCACGATCGTCTCCGGAGCTTGACAAAAATATTCATAATATTAACCAACGTCATTGATTGATTCCTATAAATAATTCGAATTTTCGAGTATTATCTCATAAATTCGTTCACTAAATCAGGATTCTTACGCAATATTGACTCAGAATGCCCTGACTTTTCCATTTTTTCCATACAGGTTTTGCAAAAATTCCAGGTTTTGCACATTATCCAGATTAGGGTAAAATAAAAAACACTTTGTTTTCATCAAATATATTTTCTTTTAAGTTAAAGACCATAAGGCAAGTCTCGTTTCAATCATACTAGTATTTGTAAACGTTAAAAACTATACGGGAAAAATTATATACGTAGAAATAGCAATTAATCATTTTTGTGAAAAAACACATTTTTAACCGATTTGAAAAAACAAAGGAAATTCTCAATTTGATCCTTCTATTGAAAAATTATGTTGAACTGGATGACATAATTTTTTTTAAGATCGAATATATGGAAATGTTAAAAATTGAAATAGAATTTAAAAGAAAAAGAAATTCGAAAAATAATTTAAAAATTGTAAAGTAAAAAAAAATACATTAAAAGCAAATACAAACCTGTTCTTTATTATAAACAGAATTTTTTATGCCGGTGACAGTAAATAAAAAATAAATATAAACACTTATCTATAATAATAATGATGTGGTTGTGTATCGACAGATCTAATGCAAATGTATAGCTTTATAGTAAATTAGTTTACAGTTTTTTAAATTTTTAATGTTTGGCACTGACAACTTTTTTTGTATATAATGAAGAATAATATAAATATTCAAAATATACACAAATACTGTTTATTTATTTTTATACTGTTCAGTTTGTCAAGTCGGTTTAAGGCCTTAGGCCACAGTAACGGGTATAAAATCATGTGCGACTTTAACCATTTTTTTTCGTATGAAAAAGTGATCCATTTATAAAATTAATAACACATTTATTTAGTATGAATATCAAGCTGCGAGAATATACATATTTTCGATGTACAAAATGGCCGACTACTCGAAACTTCTCGAAACAGCTTTTTTCCAATTGGCGTGACAAATAACTTCAACAGTTTTCACTCGATTTCCTTCAAATTTAAAAGGTATGTTCCTAATTGCATTTCGCAGAGAAGTACGTACGGAATTTCTGATTAATCGAAAACTTTTCATTTTACGAGCAGTTTATGAGCGGTTATAATGAAATTTTTCACTGAAAATTCATTCCTTAAGTTCAAATAACTACAACTTTTGAATAAAACAATACTTTTTAAATTCCGTACGTACTTCTCTAGGTATTCTAATGTAGATTGACGAGAATTTTTGTTTTGTGTTCTAGGTCAGAAATTGTGGATGCTGAATGTCACGCCGCGGAGCGCCTAAAAAAAGATAACAAAAGAAAATATTAGTAGTCGGCCATTTTGTACATCGAAAAGAAAATATATATATTTTCTAACAGCTCGATATTCATACTAAATAGATGTGTAACTAATTTTATGAGTTAATCACTTTTACGTATGAAAAAATGGTTAAATTCGCACATGATTTTGTACCCGATATTATGGCCTGAGGTCTTAATTTTTCGTAATTCTTGCAAAAAGTAAATTCTGAGAAAATTCCAGAGAGTTTCCAAAATTCCCTGATTATTCCAGGAGGAAAGAAATTCCCTGAGTTCGCCCGGTTTTCCATATGTGTAACAACCCTGTAAATCGAATGGCAGTTCTAATTCGGCAACTTTTTATTAACCCAAACAAGCCCAAGCATACTACTTCGCACTGAACAATGTTGCGATAAAGACCGATCATTCCGACCTTGCCGATAACAAGATGTCTAAAGTAATTGACTCAAAGACAAATTTCGAAAAAATCGCTCCATAATTGCAAGAAAAAAATGTGCGAAAATATTTTTTGTTTTTCGTCTTTACGACGCGCGTCTCACCGTTGTCCCGGCTGAGCGTGTCTCTTCGCCCGTGTACACTTCCCACGAATACCGACCATGACGAGCTATTATAATGCTTGGAAACTTTGAGACCTTAGGACGCTCGGAAAATGTTCTATTTTTGGATCTCTCGGTTGGAGGTCCCACCGTATATTTCACGTCCGTACATCGTCCAGGACAAATATAAACTATTCGACTCGTCTTTAACTACATTTTCCCCAAACGATTCCGACAAAGCTCCATCGCAATCGTCATCATTACACTCGTCTCTGCGCACTTTACGGTGGGCACATTACGCGTTCCGTTTAATTTCATTTCAAAACCGTATCCCGGACGTCAAACGACGTTGGGTTGAAAATTTCGGTAAATCGAGAGACAAAAATAAACAACGCGTTTCCGGTGCACAATAGCGTTGAAGGAGAGGAATTTCTTCGAGGTCAGAAGAGTCTCTCTATTATCTCTTACCTTGCAGCGACATATTTTTGGCGGGCGTTTGCGATCTCGAGCCAGATTCGGCGCTCATTCTCGTCTCCTCGTCCATCACTTGAACGTTCGATATGTTGCTCTCGTTGCGTCCCTCGCATTGTTTCTTCGACGAGGGTGCCAGCCAATTTTCGTGATCCATCGAGTTCGCTGGATCTTTGTTGGTCTTAGCGTCGTCGACAATTTTTTCCATTATTTTCTCGTCAAGCTCGATCGACAGTTCGGCTTTTTCGACAACTTCTGGCATCGGTTCAACGGGTATTTGCTTGTCCGAGCCGGTAATATCGACGATGAGCAACTTTCGTTCCTTCTCGAAGTTCTCGTCGCAGGTCGCCTTGTTTATCGACGTATTTATGACACCGTCCAGATGGGACATCAGTCTCGCGTCCATCAATGATTCCAAGTGATCACGCGTCATTTCGTCGGGTTCGTTGCGCGTTTCGTTGACAGCCTGCTCGATCTCGTTGCGCGCAATCGCGTTTGGCATCGTACGATCCATCGTTGGCTGCCTGAGCGCTTTGTACAATTCGGAAGTGTTGTGCGACGGGCCGGACGGCGAAGAGTTCGCGCTGTGCGTCAAGTCGGGCGGTGGCTCGTGTATCGTTATCAGTGCCGTTGTCGATCGTTCGATCATGTCCAAATCTTCATCCATACGCGGCCTCTTTGACAGCTCCGCGGTCGCGTCCATTTTTCGTTTGCCTCGACCTGAAATTAAAAAAAAGAAACACATTTTTTAGTTCAATATCGGCTCGTAAATTGCTCCTACTGTTTGAATTTTTTTACGAACGATCAGCATTGTAATGTGAAACTATTAGGACGTTGAATAAGTTCTCGCGGTTTTCCGACAGATGGCGTTACTAGAACTGCGTACGTGTAGTTTACGACCTTAGTACACAGTAACGGGTATAAAATCATGTGCGAATTTAAGGTAGTACCTCCACAGAAGACTTGAATTAAGAAATGGTTGAAATTTGGCATATATGTTATTCAATACATTCTCCAAACATCTGTGCAATTTGAATAAGTTTGACCACCCCAAACCTGAGATATTTATACTTAAAGTTGGCTTGGTTTACACGCAACAAATGCGTTATGATTGGCAAACAGAGCATCATTAATTTTACCGTCAAAACTAAAATTAAGAAATTGATAAAAAACGAGGATAAGCTAGAGTAAGATATCACGAATAATGTGAAAAAAATGAGAATGATTCACCATCTAGTTTCCAAAAAGTCCCGGCAAAAAGTTTACTGGCAATGGTAGATCAAAAACACAATATAAAATATATTTTACGGCAATAAATGATATCCATCGTATTATCTACTAGTACCGAGTCAATATTGCGTAGTTTTTAATTTTATTTATTACTAATTAAACCAATTATCAATCTTTTAAACATGAACATGGTATGTAAACTTTTGGTTGAGATTTTCGCAGAGGAACTACCTTAACAATTGTTTTTCGCATGAAAAAGTGATTCACTCATCAAATTAATTACACATCTATTGAGTATGAATATCAAGCTGCTAGGTTTTTATTTTCGATGTACAAAATGGCCGACTACTAATATTTTCTTTTGTTATTTTTTTTTGAGCGCTCCGCGGTGTGACATTTAGCATCTACAATTTTTTACCTAGAACAAAAAACAAAAGTTCTCGGGACTCTACATTAGAATACCTAGAGCAGTACGTACGGAATTAAAAATACAGTTTTATTTAAAAGTTGTAGGTATTTCAAGTTAAGAAATGAATTTTCAGTGAAAAATTTCGTTATTACTGCTCATAAAATGAAAATTTTTCGATTAATCAGAAATTCCGTGCGTACTTCTCTGCGAAATGCCATTAGGAACATAACTTTTAAATTTGAAGTAAATCGAGTGAAAATTGTTGAAGTTATTTGTCACGCCAATTGGAAAGAAGCTGTTTCGAGAAGTTTCGAGTAGTCGGCCATTTTGTACATCGAAAAAAAGTATATATAGTTTCTAACAGCTTGATATTCAAAGTAAATAGATGTATAATTAATTTTATGAGTGAATCACTTGTTCATACGAAAAAAAATCCTTAAATTCGCACATGATTTTATACCCGTTACTGTGGTCTAAAGCCTCAAGATGGCAACGAATCTAAAAAAAAGTACCGTGAAACTACAGAATTTAATCCAGGGCCTTGATTATAGTCCAGCTACCTCTTCAAACAATATCGCATTGGCTGCGACTATTAAATATATAAAAGCCAAGTATCAAATATATAAATCCATTCTTTAGTGGGAGAAAGACAAATGTGAAACCTGACAAATCTGGACCATAGTTGTGTGGTTTTACGGCACTGTAAGCAAGTTTGAAATTCAGTGTATGTCATTTCGCCGAAGTGTAAACGAGTTTTTTTTTTCATCTTGTTAAACATGTCAAATTTCGTGCCAAAAAGAGTATTCGCGGGGAATTTTACTGCACTTTGTTCAAAAAAATCTGCAGCTGAAGCACACAGAATTCTTGTTGAAGAGACAACATGCGAAGATTGGTTGAGACGCTTCAAAAATAATTATTTTGACGTGTTGAATTGGAGACTTTACTTCATGAAGACTCATGTCAGACGCTAGCTGAACTTGCAGAATCATTCGGAGTTGGTCACGCAACAGTTTCGAAACGTTTGAATGCATTAGGAATGATTTTGCACAAGCTTTTATTTAACTTGACTTTCTGTGAGATGCAAAACGGAAAATCGATATTTTACCCACTTCCCGACTACTTGAAGGTCTGAAATTTTGCAAACATGCACCTGAAAGAGGACAATGCATGATTCAACTAAAAAAAATTCATATAAGTTCCACCTTTTCATGTAAAATTAGCGATATCTAATCATCAATATAAAATCTCACTAACACATACAAATTCATAGCCGACCGTGTTTGTATGTGAAAAGTTTGTATGCAGCAATTAGTCGTAAGTTCAATCCCAATTACAGTCTTTGTTATTTTTTACAAGCATTCCATGTTTCTAACGTACAAACTCGTAACCTAGTAAACTACTACTAACAACTAACTAGTAAATCAATTAAAGACTAAAGAGTAGAAAATAGTTTACATGTACAAAAATCTTTTAAAAAACAAGCCTTTATTTAATGTACTGAAAAGTAGAAAATAATTTTTTTTACCTAGTCACTTAAATGTGACTATAAATAAAAGCTTGGGGCGCTCAAAATTTAGACATAAAATCTCAATTTACATAAATCCGTTAAATATCAACTGTATTTAATTTGCTGTAAAACAACCTTAGGCTTCTTAAATAAAAATCCTGAAACTTAGTATAAACGTGTGATAATAATTTCTCTAATTACTATTGTGCCAAATTAAATACGGTTAATGAAACTGAATTGATCAAATATATTGAACATTTAAAAAGTTAAGCGTCCCAAGCTTTTATTTATAGTCACATATAGGTGACTTGGTGAAAAAAATATTTTTTACTTTTTAGTACATTAAATAAAAGCTTGGTTTTTAAAAATATATTTTCTACATATAAATTTTTAAATAAAGCATTAATTTCCACGACAAAACAGCGTGATCTTATTCAACATTCCAATATAATAATAACAATGAAAAATCAATTCCTCGTATTTTTATTACAAATCTGTAGTTTACCTTACCGTGAGAATGAGTCATCGATATTATCACAAAATACTCTAAAACGAAGCAATTATCAAGTTTGCGAGACCGTTATTTTTTTTTTTTTTTGGATCGTACACCTGCACGTTTTTTTCCCTAGGAGTACACTCTTCGGTTTCACAGTCTCTACCAAAAAGTGCAAAACTGGCGTTTTTCGTTTTTCGCGAAACATTTTTATCTGCTCAATCAGCTTTCTCAGACAAAATATGAACCGAGCAGAGATTTTCTCTTCACAGTTCCCTTCCAACAGTCTGTTCTTCAATTAATAATAAATCATTTGACTAGATATAATTTCAAAGAAACATCATTCGAATGTTGGCCGTGTCTGACCCAGTGTGTATAACTAAGTAGCGAAAAGTATGAGTGTACATCTAGGATAAAAAAAGAGCACAGCGATTCGAACGTTTTGGCAATGTAACGATTGGTAAGACTGTTCTACAGGGTGTCCCTCTTATCTCTGCCACCCGAAATAACTCGGTAATTATCGACGTCACAAAAAAAATGTTGCAGACAAAAGTTGTACGGTGTGAAGGGTACACCGTACAACTTTCGTCTGGAAAATTTTTTGGTAAATATTTACCAGTAGGGCTGGACCCTAATCGGAACCAAACAATTTTTCACGTGTTCGGGGGTATTATGCAGTATGAAAATATGTTTTTTTTTTATGATGGGGGAGGGGTATATTATTATTTTTAAATATACATAATAAATAATTTGACTTGTATCCAAACAAACCCAAACCCATGTCATTTGACTCACTCGATTTCACCAAATCCGTTTCCTCCATACCTTTAAGGGGAGGCTAAACTTCAAACGCGTTTTTCTCGAAACCACTTTTTCAAAGTCCGTGTTCACTGCCATTTGAAAACTACATGACCGATTTATTTCAAACTTGGTACACACTTTCTACATATAAAATACCTCCCCCCAACGGTTAGTTTGAGATTTTTTTTTACATTGAGGGGGTTTTCCACCCCCAAAATGGCGGAATTTTTCGTAAAAAATAGCACTTTTCACTTACATGACCACCAAAAATGTAGAAAGGAAAAAAAAAATTATCAAAGACCGTTGGGGGGTGGATTTGACGATACTTTGACTAAATTTCAATGGTACTTGATTTCAGATAATTTCTAGCTGAGATACAGTGAACACCGCAAATCGTGATTTTCCAGAGGCGTTCTTGGAAAAGCTTTGTCACCGGCTTGTTTGTGGACATTTTCGCGTACAAATTTCACGGAATGTCCTTGAAATGACACTTAACAATGTACAAAAGGTTTCAATAAATTTACTCTATCCATATAGATGAAAAAAAATTCCCCAAAAAGTGTTTTTTTCACGCTGAAACCCCTACCCTCCCCTCAGAAAAGCAAAAAAAAGCGTCTGGCGGTTGAAATAAGGGTTGAAATTGTCTTCCCCCGATTCAAACATTCCAAACAAAGTGCCCTGAAATCCATCGCCTCGGTACAAAAGTTCTGAACAGCTTGTCTAGCTGGAGTAAATATTTACCCATTTTTCGTGACGTCGATAATTACCGAGTTATTTCGGGTGGCAGAGATAAAAGGGTCACCCTGTACAATGTTATCCCGCGGTATGAATAGCGTATCGTGTACTGTGGCCAAAAGAATCATCGTACCACCGCGTCCCCGTCCCCGTCTGGGTGGTGCGTAGCTCTTCTGATTTCTGCACGTTCTCTTCGGTCTGCCGTGAGTCTCGGTCTGTACGATTGGAAATATCTGTGGCATGTGGGACACCATGTGAGCAACGTCGTCCAGAGCCAACGGGTCTCTCTGTATAATTGGCTCGACGATCGTAGCAGCTGGGCCGCCGGTGGGTGTCGGTTTCGCGAGAATAATCGGCAGGGGATTTCTCCTCGGTCTGCCGCGTTTCTTCGGCACTTTGTTTTCCGGTCCACGTACGGCGGGTACTTCCTCGATTATCATGACGTCCTGACTCGAGTTTGAGTTCTCATTGACGATTATGAGCTCGGGACGATGCTCGATGATTTCGCAATCGCTGCTCGCGACTGGAGGATTGTGAGTGAGAATGGATTTCAATTTGTCGGTCATCGAGAGGTCCATCGGCTTGTTGGATCTCACTTGGGTTATGCTTATCTCTTGGCTTATGACGTTCATCTGTTGGCGACTTATGGAGCCGGCTTTCTTCTCGAAGACGATCTGTTGCTTCGCCGTGTCGCGCGTCACGATCGGCTGAATCGTCACTTCCGGCAGTATGTGAGACAGCTTCGTCTCGTGCTTGGCCTTCTTCGATTCGATCGGCGATATCGTAATGTCCTTGCGTTTCGCGACCGAGTCGTCCACGAGTTCGGTGGATTTTCGCGTTTGCAATTGGATCGGCTCGATCGTCAATTCCGATCGATTCCCGTGTAGATTAGCCGCCGCGTGCATGCTCTTCAGCATCTTGATTCCGGTGTTGTCGCGCGGTGACGATTGTTTGCTCGTGCCAACCGGCGCGGAGATCTCCAGACCGCTCTCCTTGCCACGCTGAGCCTCGGCGTAATTATCACATGCGACTATCGTCGGATGTCCCGTTTTCGACAGTTTGATCTTCATCTCGATCGGCATCTCCGTGTCTTTTCTCCTCGACGACTTTTCCCTCTTTTCCGATGTCTCGACGATGCCCGCCTCGGCACACTTCGGGAATTTCGCTTTGGCGATCGTCGGAGACTTGGCCCGCGTATTTTCCGCTTCTCGCGAAGACTCCAAGCTCGACGATTGTTCGTCCGATTTTTTCGAAGACGGCGATTGTATTATCGAGGCGTCGCCGCTTTTAAGGAGCTTTATCTTGACGCCGATAGGCGTGTCGATCTTCCGAACGTTCTCCTGATGACTTTCCGATCTTACGGAATTCTCGTCTCGATCGGGATGCACGATCGACGCGTCGCCGCTCTTCGACAATTTGATCTTCATGCCGATAGTGGCGTCTGAGCGCTTGGGCGTTTCCGCGATGGATTCCGTCTCGTGAACTTCCGGTTGGAGAGTCGAGGGTTTGCCGGGTTTGATCTTGAGGATCGACGGGGCTTCCGGTGACGCTTCCTGAACGACTTCCGGTCGTGGCTTGGAGGACTCTCGCGACTCGTCGTTGTGTATTATCGACGCGTCGCCCCCTCGTTTCGACAGTTTGATCTTCATGCCGAGCGGCGATTCCGTGCGCCTCGGGGCCTCTGGAGTCTCCAGCTTGTCCTTCGCGTCCTCGGCGTGCTCGAAACTAGCGACGGAAGTCGAGCTCCGGGTTTTCATCGGTTTGATCTTCTTACCGAGCGGCGAGTCCGTACGCTTCGCGTCTTGCTGGCTGTCCTCGGGCGGTTCGGTTTGGACGATCGAGGCGTCGCCTGTCTTGAAAAGCTTGAACTTCATGCCCAGCGGTGATTCCGTTCGGCGAGGCGTATCCTGTATCAGTGTGGAACGAAAAGCATCCGTTAGGAAAAATACTCGGCCAAGTGCGAGTCGGGTCTCGCTCTATTAGGGTTCCGTACATGTGATCAATAAACTTTTTTTTAACCAGATATTTAATTAGGTAATGCTTTTTTCTGTCTTGGTTCTTTGATAGTGCTAAACTGAAACCATAGGGGGTGATGATAGCTAAAGAAAGCTTTGTATACTCCTGCTATAAGCTAATAATGAAAATATATACAATTATTGTTATTTATATATTTACGATTACAAATGACTTATTTTTGGAGTCGGTACCAGCCAATTGCCAATATTGTCACATTTTTCGCATAAAAAGAGGAATGAAAAAAAAGAGGCGAATGAAAATAAATTTAAGGCCTTAGCACAGTAACGAGCATAAAATCATGTGCGAATTTAACAATTTTTTTTCGTATGAAAAAGTGATTCACTCGTAAAATTAATTACACATCTATTCAGCATGAATATCAAGCTGTTAGAAAATATATATATTTTTTTCGATGTACAAAATGGCCGACTACACGAAACTTCTCGAAACAGCTTTTTTCCAATTGGCGTGACAAAAACTTCAACGATTTTCACTCGATTTACTTTAAATTTGAAAGTTATGTTTCTAATTGCATTTCGCAGAGAAGTACGTACGGAATTTCTGATTAATCGACAACTTTTCATTTTATAAGCAGTTTATGAGCAGTTATAACGAAAATTTTTACTGAAAATTCATTTCTGAAGTTCAAATACCTACAACTTTTTAATGAAACAATATTTTTCAAATTCCGTACGTACTTCTCTAGGTATTCTAATGTATATTGACGAGAATTTTTGTTTTTTTGTTCTAGATAAAAAATTGAAGCCTATAAAAAGATAACAAAAGAAAATATTAGTAGTCCGCTATTTTGTACATTGAAAAAAAATATATATATTCTCGTAATTAATTTTATGAGTGAATCACTTGTTCATAGGAAAAAAATTGTTAAATTCGCACATGATTTTATACCCGTTACTGTGGCCTAACCCCTCAATATACGATCTACCGTCTTTTTTTTAAATTTGCAATCTCGTTTCTTTCGTGACGTCAATCTCTCGTTGTTGGCTGGCACCGATTCCAAAAATAAGTCATTTCGTTTTTTAAATATTCAAATAACAATAATTTTATATATTTTCATTATAAATTTATTGTATTATATATACAATAAACGATTATATATACTACATTGTAAATCGGCGTTTTCAGTATTTGTTGTTTATATACAGTATATGGTACATAATATACAGAAACTTGAAATTCCTAACTCGTTTGGCTTTTGAGATAGATCCCGTAACAAAAATTTTCTAAAACAGACAACTTTGACGGCCCCCATTTTCTTTATTTTTTAAGACAAAAAAGAATAAAAAATATATTTATACTCTACTCAAAGGGTCTTCACTTTAGACGCTAAAAACGGCTATTTTTATGCATTTTTTAATAGGTTGATATTATAGATATTGATATAAAAGTTATAACACTTAATAAATACACTTTCGAAATACATTTAAAAAAATTTAATGTATTTATATAACCCGAAGAAACTTTAAACGCGTTTTTCTCGAAACAACGTTTGTCGACGGCTTGTTGATAAAATCTTCGAAACTACTGAACCGATCCTTATGAAATTTCAACCATATATTCTTTACAACTATAGCTATAGCGCATATCAAGGATTTTTTTTAATTTTGATATTTATTATTTTTGTTGCCGAAAACGGTGAAAAAACAAGTTTTTTTTTCTCGGAAAATGTCCGCCATTTGGTTATTTCTGCATATATAAAAAATCGTATGACATGCGCTATAGCCATTAACATACTGAATCTAAAACCGTTTGATTTTTTGTTTCGGATGATCGATCTCCGAGATTTCGTCAACAGCGCAGACCTATAATCTTTTTAGGTCATTTTTTTAACTACCATTTTCGTCTATAAATAGCAGAGTTGGGCGTAATTCTATTTATAAATATGAATACGAATTTATTCACATCGTGATTTTCATGTGAATATAAATACAAACTTATTCATACTTCACTTATTGTAATAAGAATACCAATACAATTGTATTTACAAATATTCTGAACATACAAACAAATTCACAGAAAAATTGTGAATATTCACAAAAAATGTCAATATTTACAAAAAATCCTGCGAATTAAAAAAAATTCACATCCAAATCTGTGAATGCAAATGTATTCACAAAAAATTGTAAATACAAAAAAATGCACAAAATAAGTTGTGAATTTTTTCGTATTTAAGACAAATTAAAATCAAATTCACAATGATTAGATTAAAATTTACACCAAAAGTGAGTTCTTACGTACTTTGAGAGAAAACATTGCGTCGAGCAAAAACATTGTGTTGAGTTCAACACAATGTTTTCTCTCAAAATACGGAAGAACTCACTTGTGGTGTAAATTTTAATATAATTGTCGTGAATTCGATTTTAAGTTTGTTCAACTGGAGAAAATTCACAACTCATTTTGTGAATCTTTTCATGTTTATAATGTAATATTTGAAACTCACAACTTTTTTTGCAAAAATTTCTTTGCCTCGACGCAATGTTTTCCCTCAAAATACGTAAGAATTCACTTTTGGTGTAAATTTTAATCTAATCATTGTGAATTTGATTTTAATTTGTCTTAAATACGAAAAAAATCACAACTTATTTTGTGAATTTTTTTTGTATTTACAATTTTTCGTAAATACATTTGCATTAACAGATTTGGATGTGATTTTTTTTTAATTTACAGGATTTTTTGTGAATATTCACAAGTTTTTCTGTGAATTTATTTGTATGTTCAGAATATTTGTGAATACAATTGTATTTGTATGCGTGCATTTGAATACAAATAAGTGAAGTTTGAATAAATTTGTATTTATATTCGCATGAAAATCGCGATGTGAATAAATTCGTATTCGTATTTATAAATAGAATTACGCCCAACTCTGATAAATAGTGACATTAATAAATTTAAGAAAAAATTAATGTATTTCGAACGTGTATTTATTAAGTGTAACAAATTTTTTATATCAATATCTATAATATAAACCTACCAAAAAATTCATGAAAATAGCCTTTTTTAGCGTCTAAAGCATGCCGACGTTTTTTCCCACCGAATTTCCGTTTTTTTTTGCTAAAGAAAGCAAACACGCAAGTTTGGTTTTGGCGTTCTTTTGGTGATATGTACAATCAAAGTTAACATTTATGTTCATTTGACCCAGCTCCGTGGGCTATGCCACAGGTTGACCACCCGTGGTCTAAACTGTATAAAGTGAGAAGACCTCTCAATGAGCTTTAGAGAATGTCACCCCACATGCCAGGGTTAGTATTTTTTTTCTGCTCCTTTTGCATGTATAGGACCCCCCCCCCCCATGAAAAATAATTTAATTGAATTCCTAATTCAATATTCGGTTTTGGGTCAACATTCTACACAAAATATCCAAATTTCAGGTCTGTAACTCATTCCGTTTACGAGCTAGAGATCCTTGACATACAAACAGACAGCAGAATGACAGCAATAGGGCTCCGTTTTGCCCTTTGGGTACGAAACCCCAAAGAATCGACAGTTAGGAAAGAAAGCACCCGATATCCCGCAATTTGAAAAAAAAAAATCTACATGATTATTGCCCAACTTACGTTTCTTTCGCCGTATTGTTGTTGCTGTTGTAGCGTCGCTTCGAGTTTTTCCTTGACCCTCGTGCTCGTTTCTTTGTGTTCGTCCCCAGTTTCCTGCTTGTCCGGCTGTATAATCGAAGCGTCCCCGGATTTCGAAAGTTTGATCTTCATACCGATCGACGATTCCGTTCTCTTGGGCGAGTCCTGCTGCGCGTCGAATTTATCCTTGTGCTTGACGGGGCTCTCTTTGGCCTCTTGTTGGACGATCGACGGTTCGCCGGTTCGAGACAATTTGATTTTCATGCCGAGCGGCGAGTCGGTTCTCTTGGCTTCCTCGAACTTGTGCTTGCTGCTCGCCGGTTCTCTCGTCTCTTCGACCTCGTGCTTGTCCGCTTGGAGGCCACTGCTGTCCGATATTTTGGAGAATTTGATTTTCATACCGAGTGGCGATAACGAGGAGGATCCCTCGGTGTGCCATTGGCCGCAGTGTTCCTCGAAATTGTCGTTCGATATTATCGACGGATGGCCACTTTTCGACAATTTCAGCTTTATCTTGCCGAGCTTCTGACCCGGACTGTCCTCGGGATTGGGCGAATTCGTGGCCGATCGGATCTTCGGACTTTTCGGCGATCGGGGCTCGGCGCAATCGGCGATCGCTGATTTAGCGATTTTGAGAATTATTCGGGGCGAGCCGACGTTCTCGAAATCGTGCTGGCCGCTGTCCTTGCGCGGCGTATCGACGATCCTGAGCTCGTCTCTTTTCTCCGCTGATTTCGGCGATTCCAACTGTTTCGTCAGATTTATCGCTCTTACGTCACGCTGGATGAGCAGGCTCGTTTTCGGGGTCGTCGGTAGGTCGCAGATTCGCGGCGGCTCGCCAACCGGTATCTCGATCTTCGGTGGTATCTTGAGTCTCTCCTCGAGTATCGATATCTTCGGTATCGGCGCTGATTTCTTGAGCGGCTCGCGTTCGATTTTCTCGGCTTCCGGGCTCTTCGCGACTACCGTCCGAGTCTCCGGAGAATCCTCGGGATGTGTAGCTTCCTTGGTGGCCGTAGCGAATGTGGAAGCAACGGGAGATGGTTTCACTCGCGCCATCTCGTTCTCGACCGGCTCGATTTTCGCCGCACTCGGTGACGTCAATTTCGATGCTTCGGTTAATTTTGTTTTTCGCTCGATCTCGAGTTTCGCTGCCTCGTTTATTATCTCGGCTTCCGATATGGCTATTGGGTCGGGTATTATGCTCTCGAGCTCGGCCACGAGCTCCGAGTGGTCCTCGCAAATGTTCGCCTCGCTGGCGAATATACCCGCATTCTCGACGATGTCGTCAACTACGTCCTCCACCATTTTCGGCGACAGTACGAGCGGCGAGTCGATATCCTGCTCCTCGGACTCTTGCAAAAATTTCACCGCTGATTCGAGCTCCGAGATCTCGGAATTCGGCGGCAAACTTTCCATCTCGGCTGCCACGTCGCTCAGCACTTGATCGCGCACGGTGCTGTCCAACGAGATGTCCTCCGATAGTTCCATGTCTCGCTCACTTCCGACCGGAAGGAAGACTTCGTCGGATATCTCGATTTTCGCGGGCTCTTCGACCGTCGTCGATAGCAACAGATCTGTGGCGGAAAAAAGAACATTCGGAAGAGTCAATTTAACGGACTTTATCTACAGTCCGACCTCCGAATAAGAAACCAAAAGCCCCCAAGGGGAAGCGTTTTTCTTATATATCGCATACCCCCACCAGGCGCACGCTCCGCGCTCACTACCTCTGTCTGTCTCTCTCACTCTTTTCCGCATGCGATCCTCTCAACAAGAAACTCGCTCGAACGAGTTGCAACTTAGTATTCACATCGCCCATGCAAAAACGTTTTCGACTGCGCGTGGACATTTATTTAGCGAATTTTTGTTTCACGTTAATATACATACTATTGAATATCATTGTGTACTACTGTATCTCAATTACTGTTAACTGTCATAAAATGACCGAAACTGTAAAGACGCGTAAGAGATCAGACTGTGTATACAAGTCGAAGAAAATATTACAGAATCTGCGCCACAAGGTGATAATTTAGACACAGAGCTTTATGTCCATATTGTTTTATCCCATTTATATAAAAGAAGAAGTTAATATCTCTGAGGATTCATCTTCAATGGCAGAGTTCGACTCTCTCGAAAATATTTCACCGTCGGTTGAGTGCGTTGAGGATCAAAATAATACGCAACAAGACGAAAACGCTTTTCATTACGTCTCGGAAACTTTTGCTGTTTTATATGAAAATCTTTAAACGACCTTCTTCGTTTTTATTTTATATGAAATCTTGTCACACATGTATGTATCTTTTTAATGAATACAAAAAATTTCTAATAAACTTGTAGATTTTTTGTTACATTCACACACGCACACACATATACTCACGCACGCATGCACACATCAATTTACAGTACAACGTTCACTCTATTTTGCCCGAATGATCTCTCCCAGGCTGGTTTCTTAACCAGAGGTTCGGCGCACAAAATTCTTGAGCTCGGAGTTCGAGTCGGAGTGGGGGAAGCGCTCGAGTGAGAAACTGGGGGAAGTTTCTTATTGCCGGGTTTCTTATTCGGAGGTCGGACTGTACTTAGGTGGAGAAAAAATGGCATTTTCCGAAAATATGTTTTTTTTTTTTTATTATAGTATCACCTTTTAGCTATATTCTCTGGAAATTTCATTGAAATATTACTAAAATTAAACGAGCTACAGCCAGTGTTGGGCAAACTGTAATTGCTAGGGTAACTAAAGATTAACAATTCATTAATTGTTAATCACGATTTACAATTAATCAATTATTAATTGCTGTAGTCGCAATTAACAATTCACCAATTGTTAATCGTGACTTTCCACAATTAGAAACGAATCAATTTTCAATCTTTTTCATGTATTTGGTTTAAAACTAACAATTAAAATTGATTACTGTACAGGGCGCGGAGTTGCGTCAGAACAAATGTATATGTTATTGAAATACGTATATGAGGTTGTTTGGGATTAATTGATTTAGATATTGCTTCATTAAGGCCTTATAAACGCGAAAATTTTTTAAATCTTTCATTTTTTTTAAATTTGATTTCATTAGCCGGTACGGTTAGGAATATTTCAAGCTTCACAGAATTGACAAATTCTGTAAAGCTATTAAATGAAGTAAGATTGCATTTATCATAGATACCGCGCTGCGCGCCCGACCGCCAACTTCAAAGCCGTTTTTCCACGATTCAGTTTTTTGTACCTTATGAAACTTCTAACTCTCGAACGAAGGTTCAGATCGCTTTGAAATTTTCACAACATATTCTTAGTATCGTCACCTATCGTGTGAATCAGAGAAACAAAAATTTCAACGACACAAAAGAATAAAAAAAATGAAAAACCGACAGAAAATTGAGTAAAAAAATTTGAAGTTTCGCATTTTTATTATAATAATTTTTTTTTAATAATATTGTTGGTTCACACTGAAGATACATTCATTGTGCAATTATAAATATGTTCATTTTTTTTTAGACACCCACATCGATGCCGAGAATTTTCACCATCAACGCGCGCACAAAAAAAAATACATTGCTTTATTGTGTTATATCTCCGCCATTTGTTAGTATTTCTGATTTTTTTTAACACATACTTAACCATGTGCATATATGATCTGTGAAAAAATGTTGTCAATATATGCGTCTTTTTTTTTTAACCGCGTCTAGAAAAGTACCCTCGAAAATCGGCGAAATCGCGTATTTAAGGCCTTAATACAATTCAATACTACCCTTTGGGTTTGTTTGGGTTTGGTTTGTTTGATTTCGATATTGCTCCATTTATACAATTGAATTCTACACTTTCGGTTTGTTTGATTTAGATATTGCTTCATTAAGGGGTTATATTCAGTTAAAATTTTCGAAAAATCGATTTTTTAATATTTTTTTTCGTAATGTACATATATTTAATTACACACACAGAAAATTTCTTCTCAATCCGGCGAATATTCTTCAAGTTACATGCACATTTGTTATGACGTGTCAGAGCATTCGAAAGTGCTTTTGAAACTTTAAACGCGTTTTTCACAAAACTGTGTTTTTAAAGTCGGTGAGCAAGATTTCTCGGAAACGACTGAACCGATCAGTCTCAAATTTTAACACAATCTTTTCAAGTATATTTTTTAGTAATTGATCGAAGGTTTTTTCTCACTGATAAATAATTTCCATTTTATAAACAATTTGAGGCCTAAAGTTTGGCAATAATCGATTTTTTTTGGAGCAGCCGCCGTTTTGTCAAAAATTATTATTCTGCTTATTCCTTCGATCAATTACAAGATAATCCATTATATTAACGAAATATCTTTGGTTTTTTTTATTTTAGATAATCCAGTCCAGAGATATCGTGCGCATCGCAAGACGCCTTTTTTTAGAGGTGCGGAGATCAGTTATAGCAGCTTTGAAAATAATTACTTTTACAAATAAAAAATGTTAAAATACAGTTAAAAGTTACCATAATATATGTACAAATTTTTACGTTAATAGATTTAAAGGTCTTCTGAAGAAAAATTAAAGCCTCAATATACTGGGTGTCCTGTTATGAATGAATAATTCTACAACTGTCAATAGTTCATGTCTTACTATATGCTTTCTCATTTTCTTCTATACCATAGCAATACTACATAATTTTAGTTTAGTAAAAGGCCCACGGTTTTCGAGATTTTGGATTTCTTTTTGTTATTTTTGAAAAAAAAAAAAAAAATCATCTTTTTGGTTTTTCGCATGTCATTTCTACAAATTATATGAATGGACAATAACTAAGCAACTTTTTTAAGTAATTGGCACGATATGCGTAGTACATTTTTTTTACACCGCAGGCTATCGAAGTCAGATGTTCGAATTGGTTTGTATGAAAATTCTGCAATAAGATCTTTTATCACAAAGTTTCCTTAAGGAGAGATATACACCTGGATGGTCGAGGTCGAGGATTTAGAAGCTATGAACATTCCGTCGACCGTAGAAGACCTACACTATGGGCCTGGTATCGATGATTCCATGTAAGTTGACAAATTTCATGATTTATTCATTCCCAAATTTTCAAACGCGTTTTTTCTCAAAACCACGTTTTTCAAATCGGTACCCAAAATTTCTCGAAAACCAATGAACCGATTGCCTTGAGGTTTTTTGTGGTTATTCTATACACCATTATCTAGTACTTGTTAAGGATTTATTTTTCCGTCACTTAGTTTTTGTTTTATAGGCAAAATAATAACTAATTTTTCGCTCAAAAATCACTGTTCATGTTCAAACGTCCGCCATTTTGTCATAAATCGATATTTTCAAAATCGGCTATGACAAGTACTAGATTATAATATCTAATTTAATAATATTTTTGGTTTTTTTTCAGATGATTTTTGAAAAAACACCAGTGGGTACCGTATACGCAGATTTTTTTTACGACGCTCCAAGGATCATACGATAACCTTGTATATTTTTGATATTTTTAAATAAAGAAAATAAAACATATTTTTGAATGTATATGGGGCATTCCATACCAATTCGACCTGGGCCTGACCCTCGACCCCTCAAATATGGTTCCCGATTTTTCCTATCATTACTCTCACTCTATCAAGCAATTACAATTTTTTTCAGATTTTTCAAACTAAATTTGGGCGCGACACGAATTTTTGAATTTTTTTTTGACCACCTCGATGGCCGTAATCGAAAAATCTGAAAAAATTCCCAAAAATACAGTGTCAGATATAAAAAATGTTGGTGTAAAATTCATAATGTCTGAGCTTTTGCTTCAACCCGTTTTTTAGTTTTTTGAGCAAAAAAAATGAAAAAAATAAGAAGCAGAGGTCAATTTACTGTAGACTGTTTCTCGAAATTTTGTATGCATAATAACAGATTAAAAAAAAAATTTCTCCGATTTTTCTAAAGTGTATTTTGTAATTTTCGATTTTTTTTTTATCATGGTTGTCAAAAACCCTAATTAGGGGTTGAAGCAAAAGCCCAGACATTATGAATTTTACACCAACATTTTTTATATCTGACACTGTATTTTTGGGAATTTTTTCAGATTTTTCGATTACGGCCATCGAGGTGTTCAAAAAAAAAAAATTTAAAAATTCATGACGCGCTCAACACCAATGGGATTTTTGGTGTGAAGAGAATTCGGTAGTAAGTTGTATGTATGCGAGTACGATCGAATATGAGCACCAAGCAAGGGTAGTACACGTTCAACGATCTCCCATGTGAAGCGGCATTGGCCTGGGTCGATACTTGGATGGCGGAAGTGAAAATTGACGTCTCCTTACCTCGTTCCGGCATGTCCTCATCCAACAAGAGTTTGTCCGTCAACTCTATTTTACTTTCGACGTCAACGGCGATCTCGCGCAGCAGATCCTCGGCCAAATTGATTTTCGTCTCTTCCGAAGGATCGACATTGTCGAGAGGATTGGCGACTACACTGGCAAGATCGAAGGCCTCGAGGTCTTTTTCCGTGAGATCGGAATTTTCCTCCAATTCTCGATCATCCTCAATGGGGGACTTGTTCATCAGTTCGTCCACGGAGGTCGTCATCTCTTGAGAATCGTCCATGATTTTCGCGGCAATGCGAGTGTCGTAAACGTTGCCATCATCGGCATTCTCAATGGCGTCGTTTTCCTCCATGAGCAAAGCAACGTCCACGTTTTTGTCGATCGTTTCGATATCGTCGCAGCCCTCTTGCATGACTTTATCGAGGATCGGTCCTACCGATTTCAAATTGGCCTCGTCCGTCTCGGGTATAAGATCGAGGTCGAGCAGACCGTCGAGGGAATCGATGTTCGTCGTCGTCATGGGATCTTCGAGGGCTTTGTTCAGCATGTTGTCGGATTCCTTCGATAATCTTTCCATTCCGTTCATCGCCGAACATTCCTCCAAATCGTCGACCTCCTGATCATCGAGAATCGTATTTATATTGCCCTTGTCCGTTTCCAGTATGCTCTCCATCATTTCTTGAGTGCTCTGCGACTGCTCGTCGTCCTGAAAGATTTGCGTCACGCACACCGAGCTGCTCGACAAAATATCCTTCAAATTCTCATCCGAATCCTCGATACATTTCTCCGTAACTTCGTCGCCAGCTTCTTCGGTTTTGTACGCCGACGATTCGAGACACTCGGCCAATTGGACGAGATTCGATTCGTCGTTCTTTTCCTCGCTGTCCGAAGTAACAATCGTTTCAGTCTTATTGTCGGTATTCATCTCCTGGTCCTCGTACATACGCACCGGTGATTCTCTCGCCCGAGAATCTTCGACGATAGGATTTTCCGGGCTTGCCGAGAGAACGGGCAATTTCACTTCCTCGTCGCGTTGATCCTTCGTCTCAAAGGAAGAGGCTTTTCGACTCGAAGGATCTTTTTCCTCCTGCTCGGTGATTTCATTCTCGTCCACAGTTCCCTCGACGAAAAGCGAAGACTCCGCTTCGGAGTCCTTCGATTCCGCGTTTTCGTCGCATTTTTTTTCCGCAACTTGTACCGGTGATTTTGCCACTTCGCTTTCGTTCTCGTTCGTCGCAGGAGAAACGTTTTCTTCATCCTCTTTGGTCGGGTGTTCGGACTTTTTCACAGCAATTGGAGATTCTTCGTAATCTTCGCTGGGAGACTCAGTCGTCTTGGAAGCTGCTACTTGTTCCATTTCCGTACTGGAAGACTTTGATATTTCTGCACATGGCAAGCTTTCCTCATCCTTGGGCGAAGCTTTTTCCTCCGGTGAGTTTGGAATATGCTCTTCTTCGTCTTGCATGCATTCAGGCGCGCTCAATTTCCCTTTTTCTATCGTAGGCTCTGTCCTTTCCAGCGATGATGGTGAATCGTCCATTTTCTCGTCCTGCGACGGTGCGTCTTTCTCGGTAGGAATTAATTCTCTTGGGGCTTCGTTGGGAGTATTGCTTTTTTCTGTAGGATCCACAGCCTCCTCACCCTCTTGGTTGGAAACTTCCATGTCTGGAATGATCGAGGCGTCGCTCGCTTCGTGATTCGGACTGTCAGTCGTCTCGAGAGCATAATCCTCCACCCTTGCATTCGAAGGAGCCTCGGAAGGAAGACTGGACGTAGCCTTTTCTGGGTTGTTCGAAGATTGCGTCTTTTCCAGATGAATTGAGTTTACGTCCTCCACTTCGTTTGAAGTTTCAGCCGCCTCAGGCGAAGCTGATAATTTCAATTCGTCGTCCAACGTTTCCGCCTTTTCAGCGGAAATTGGAGATACACATTCCTCGTTTGTTGTCTCCTTTTGACCTTCTTCAGCCTTTTCGGAACAAACTTCAGTCTCTTCGGGACGAATCTCAGCCTCTTCGGGACGAATCTCAGTCTCTTCGGAACGAATCTCAGTCTCCTCGGAAATAATAACATTGGCCTCTTGCTCTTCGTTCGGAAGTCCAGCGGATTCTTGACAGATCTCCATTTTCTCATCCTCCGTAGATTTTGCATTCACAGACGATGATAAATCTTCTTTCTCACTCTTCGACACTGTCTCATCAGGCAAACGAATTTCAATCTCTTCCCGATCGAAATTCGGCTTCTCGACCAGATTTTTCGATTCGCAATCTTGGGTTTCCATCTCCGAGCTTTCCGTCTTTTCGCTCGATGTTAAAATTTCCTCCTTCTGTGCGGCAGGTACCGAATCAACCTCGATTTTTGGAGTCTCTTGCGGAGATTCGATTTCTGCGACACAGGTCGAAGTCTCCTCTACCTCGTTCGTTGGATTTTCTTCCATCTTGTGCGCATCACCACCGGGCGAATCTGCTTTTTCGAGCGGACAATTCTCGCTGGTGGGAGGCTGAGAAGCTGGGATGAAGATTTGAGGCCTTGCTTCGTTTTTGTTCAGTATTGCATCCTCTTTTTTGTCGGTAATGTCTTCACTTTCCTCGATGATGTTCTCTTTTTCTTCGGTAATGTTCTCTTGTTCCGTGGTTATGTGCTCTTGTTCGTCGGTAACGTTCTCTTTTTCTCCGGCAGTTATTTCTTTTTCTTCTGCAACGTTCTCTTGTTCCTGGTCAACATTTTCTTGTTCCGCGGTAATGTTCTCTTGTTCGTCGGTAACGTTCTCTTTTTCTGCGGTAGTTATTTCTTTTTCTTCTGCAACGTCCTCTTGTTCCGCGGTAATGTTCTCTTCTTTCTCGGCAATGTTCTCTTGTTCCTGGGTAACGTTTTGTTGTTTCGCGGTAATGTTCTCTTCTTTCTCGGCAATGTTCTCTTGTTCCTGGGTAACGTTTTCTTGTTTCGCGGTAATGTTCTCTTCTTTCTCGGCAATATTCTCTTGTTCCTGGGTAACGTTTTCTTGTTCCGCGGTAATGTTCTCTTGTTCCTCGGTAATGTTCTCTTGTTTCTCCACAATGTTCTCTTGTTCCATGCCAATGTTCTCTTGTTCCTCGGCAACATTCTTTTGTTCCGCGGTTACGTTCTCTTGTTCCTCGATAACGTTTTCTTGTTCCGCAGTAATGTTCTCTTGTTCCTCGGTAATGTTCTCTTGTTCCTCGGCAACGTTCTTCTCTTCCGTGCCAACGTTCTCTTGTTCCTCGGAAATACTCTCTTGTTCCGCGGTAACGTTCGCTTGTTCCTCGGCAATGTTTTCTTGTTCCTCGGCAACACTCTCTTGTTCCGCGGTAACGTTCGCTTGTTCCTCGGCAATGTTCTCTTCCTCCGCGGTAACGGTCTCGTGTTCCTCTGCAATGTTCTCTTGTTCCTCGGTAACGGTCTCTTGTTCCTCGGTAACGGTCTCTTGTTCCTCGGTAATGTACTCTTTTTCCTCGGTAATGTGCTCTTGTTCCTCGGTAATGTTCCCTTGTTCCTCGGTAATGTTCTGTTGTTCCTCGACCATTTTCTCTTGTTCCTTGGTAACGTTCTCTTGTTCCTCAGTAACGTTCTCTTGTTTTTCGGTAATGTTTTCTTGTTCCTCGGTAACGTTCTCTTGTTCCGTGTTAATGTTCTCTTGTTCCTTGGTAACGTTCTCTTGTTCCTCAGTAACGTTCTCTGGTTTTTCGGTAATGTTTTCTTGTTCCTCGGTAACTTTCTCTTGTTCCCTGGTAATGTTGTTTTGTTTCTCGGTAATGTTCTCTCGTTCCCCGCCAATGTCCATCTCTTTTTCTTCTGGATTCTCGTTCAACGATCCGGACATTTCGGTATCCTCGACAACAATCTTCTCTTTCTCTTCCCTCGTCTCATCTGCCTTATCCTCGCTCACGTCGTCTTTCTCGGCCATCTCGTCGGAGCACTCCGCAGGAACGATTTCGCGATTGTCGTTACTCTCGCACGGAACCGATTTTTCGGGAGTCGGCTCGGCCCGTTCGACTTTCGGTGACGCAATTGGCGCATCGTCCACCGTATCGATGCTCGGCTTGTCATCGATCGTTTCTGCACTGATCTCTACCTTCGCGATCGGTTCTCCAATATTCCGGGGGGGTGTGCAGGGCTGAGAGATCTCCATTTCTTCCGTGGCGATTTTTCCTTTAGACGAACCGTCCACCTCCATTTTTTCCTCCTCGTCGACCGGGGCGAGAGATTCCGTGGTATCGATTATCGATCGAGCCGGCACGGCGACTTCCAAAGATTCTTCGGACGCCTTCACACCCGGGGTGGAATTAGCAGTCGAGTTTTCTGCCGAATTGGAATCCGAAATCTGTATCTTTGTTTCCGCAAGCTTCGTTGTCGACTCCAACGTTTCGTGAACGCCGGCGTCATCCAGTTTATTTTCTGAGATGCGGTCCGAGACCGGTTCGACATTTTGGGGAGAATTTTCTGCTGTCGATGGGAGAGGTTCGACGGGCTTCTCGATTTCTCGCTGTTCGGGCTCGTCAATTTCCATGGGCTCGATCGCTGCTTCCGGTTCCTCGATCGCCTCGGTGGCATCTTCGATTTTTTCAACCACCTTGGAGCTTCCCGAATTTTCTTGTACGTCAACTTCTTGATTTCTCAACGACGATTCCGTGCCGTCATCCCGCATTGGAGATTCTTCTTGGACCACCGCGGCACGCGATTCGTCGATCGGTTCGGCGGAAATTTTCGATTGAATCTCCTTTACGATGGGTTTTTCGAGAGGCGCATCCTCTTCCGCGTTGAACTTTTTTTCCACGGTTGGTTCTCGATGTTCAGTGTCGTCTGATCGTTCAAACTCGATCTTGTCGTTTTTTAGACTTTCCGGTTGCTCCAGTTCGCGCTTTTCTTCCAGCGCTGTTTCCGGTTTCAGACCGAAGCTCGAGTCTTCTTCGACGTGCTCGGGAACAGCGGAAGATTCGACGACGTCGACTGAATCTTCGTCGTGGCTTCTTTTACCGACTTCCGGCTGAACAGTCGGTGACGTCGGTGCTGCGTCCGGATTAGACGATTCCCGATCACTCGCGAGATCTTTTTCCGACGAGTCGGGGATTGGAAGGTTCGCGAGAATCTCGTTGGGCTCGTCGACTTCCATCGGTTCGTCCGCAACTTCAGGCTCGGCTGCGAGCTTCGCTTCTTCGGCAACCGGAGCTTTGATCTCTTCTTTAATAATATTGTCTTTTTCTTTGTTCTCGCCCGATACTGCGACGCTTTCCGTCGGGCTCGCCAATTTCTCCAACGGGTCGCTCGAAACTGTCGAATCGACATCCATCATTTCGGTCTCTCTGTCTTCCGGCTTTTCCGGCTCAGTGACAATTGCAGCGTCCGTCGAATCCGTAGATTCGACAACTTCCGGGCCTCCTAAACATTCCGGCGACTTTTCACGTTCTTCCGCGCCAACCGCGGCGCCGCAGACTTCGGTTTTCTCAACTCCAGCGGTGTCTCCGGCTGCAGTTGCCTCCGACCCACTCTCGGTGACCTTTTTCCCGCCATTTTGATCACCAACCTCATCGTCCCGTCCCATTTGTTGCGGAGGTTCGGAACTTCCAGCAGGCTCGCTCGATCCTATAGATTTCTTCTCGTCGCCTTCCACCACGTCGTCAACTTCCGTCTCTCGGGAATCCTCCGAGATGTAAGCTTCTCCGATCAGCTGGAGACTCTTGTTGATACTCGCCGTGCCGGAGGAACTTTGCCCCTCGTCTGCCTTCTCGCTCCTGCTCTCTCCTGGAAAGACAAGACGCGGTGGGCCAAAAGATAACGGTCTTGCTTCAATGGAAAGTTTAAGGGGGGAGGAATTGGCAATGTTGTCACATTTTTCACAGAAAAAGAGAAGGCGAAGAAAAAGTAATGAAATGTACGATCTACAGTTTTTTTTTTTAATTTGCAATCTCGTTTCTTCCGTGACGTCAGTCTCTCGTTCTTGGCTGGTACCAACTCCAAAAATAAGTCATTTGGTATTGTAAATATCTTAACAATAATTTTATATATCTTCATTATGTGATTGTATTATGTATACAATAAATTATTATGTATACTACATTACGAATCTTCGTTTGTATTATGTATAGGGTCAAAGTGGGAACAGTGGCGACGGTGGGTACACTGAACCTTTTCTGTTTGTCAGAAGTGGACATGTATAAATGTGCGTCTTTTTCACATTAGAACCGCCCTCGGATGCCAATAGGTTTGAACCTGTATGTGAGTTGCTCCTGCGCAATTCGGTTGTGACGTGATTTTATATTATTTTTGGTGTCAAAAGTTGAAAAACCAGCTGAGTTTGTATGTTTTTTCCTTCTTTACCTATAGCAGTTATGTTCGAAGTTATTGTTCTCCCGCAATATACAGCTATATTGCGGTATTTGAACATTGTGTTTGTTAACCTAACAAAAATAGAAACTTGTCAGTACCCGCTTTAGAAAAAAAGAGCGGGTCGGTGCACAGTGGCTCAATTTTTCGAGGTACACAGTGGTAAGTCATAATATGAATATTTTCACGTTGTGATTTATATAGGTACTGGTACTACCTTACTAGGTAGGTACTCATTGTTGAATAATATTCAATAAATGATTGTAATTGATATCATAATATGCTGTCTTTTTTTAAATTAATTTTTCAATAGTTTACTGTACAATACTCCCCGTTGTATAGAGAAAAACACTCCATTACCTATGAGTGTACAGTGGATCAGGGTAATTTTCTTCAAATTTGTCTTGATTTTGAAATTTTGTTTGACTGTGGAATTAGGCATGTTTCACTGTGTACACCCCCAAGTACACAGTGGATCAAATCCCATTTTTTTTTAAATGGTTATTATCTCAATATCTACTGGGTTAGGCTGTTCAGTGTCTTTTAACAAAATTCAGTCAAGGTTCCATTAAGATTGTGTGAACGGTTAGGCAGCTATAGACCTCTGAAAAAAATGAGCCACTGCTCTGACCCTACAATAAATCATTATATATGAGGTATTCCACGTGAATCCGGTGGACTTTTTCCTTGGCCCCTGCCAATTTGTTTTTTTTTTAAATCTGATTCCATTGACTCTAAAAGACAAACTGCTTTTTCTTTACATTTTTCGAAACAACCCTTAGTCAAAAAAAAATCTCCAAAAAAACGCCCCGATTTAAAAATCTGCAAAAATTCCTAAAAATGCGTGATTGTATGTAAAAATTTTCAAGCTATCATCCGCAGTGGTAGTATGATTTTTTCTGTGCTTTCTGAGCGATTAACTTTAAAAAAAATCCAAAAAATTCAAGAACCGCTTACTTTGGGCGGATACTTAAATATTTTGATACCCACAATGAATTTGTTTGACCATTTTTGAATAACCACATCACAATCATGAACCTTGGACAGTTAGCAGTCAATTTTTCGGATTTTTTTAAAACGTTAATCGCTCAAAAAGCACAGGAAAAATCATACTTCCACTGCGGGTGATAGCTTGAACATTTTTACATATAATCACGTATTTTTGGGAATTTTTTCAGATTTTTTAATAGGGGCGTCTTTCTGAGATTTTTTTTTGACTAAGGATTGTTTCAAAAAATGTAAAAAAAAAACACCAGGGTGTCTTTTAGGCTCAATGGAATCAGATTTAAAAAACTAATCGAATTGGCGTGGGTCAGGGAAAAAGTTAACCGGATTCACGTGGAATGCCTCATATACTACATTATGAATCTGCGTTTTCATTATTTGTTGTTTGAATACAGTATATGGTACATGATATACAGAATTTCAAAAATTCAAAAGTATATGGTACATAATATACAGAAAGTAAAAAAATTCCTGACTAGTTTAGTTTTTGAGATAGACCCTGTAACAAAAATAGTCTAACAACTTTGACAGCCCCCAATTTCTCTATATTTGAAGATGAAAAAGAAAAAAAATATATTTGTACCCTACTCAATGAGCTTTATACAATGCCAGGGTAAGAAATTTTTGTTTTTTTTGCTGCTCCTTTTTCATGTATGGGATCCCCATAAAAAATGGTTTAATTGACTTTCTCATTCAATATTCGGATTTGGGTCAACATTCTACACAAAATATCCAAGTTTCAGGTCTGTAACTCATTCCGTTTACAAACGGATGGACAGCAACAGGGTTCCCTTTTGCCCTTTGGGTACGGAACGCTAAAAAGGTGAATAAATCTTTCCATTAAAAAAAAATCAGAAAAATTAGCAACTTTTCCACGAATAAAGGTATCTCTCCCCCTCAATCGGAATGGTGGCATGGTGATTTCACACAAACATGTAATTTTCGGCATTGCTGGCATGAAAAAACAAAAATTGTGAAATTGGAAACTTAAGGTAGTACGAGCGCGCAATCTTGATTTCTATAGATTTTGTCGACGTTTTAACCAGACATTGTTCATACCATTATGCATGTTTGAGTGAAATTTCAGAACAGTCGACTATTTAAATTGGGAGATAATGGGTTTTAAGGTATTCCTTTTACGGACGGCCGTATTTTGTGGGGGCATAAGCAGGGCCTTCCGAATCGTCGGTAAATTACAATTGCGCTTAATTAAAAAAATAAGTCACAATGGATTATTATACACAACGATAAACTAGAATAAACAATTTCGCGCAAATTTAGTAGATTGAGGCATTTTTACCTTTATTTGAAACGTCACGGCTACGAAAATTGTTCTGCTAGTCACATTTGTCCAAGTTTTAACATTAATATTGTCTTTAAACGTTCGGTGACCCTCTTTTTTTATCGTCGTTACGGAATCTTCAGACTTTTTTACACCTGTTAGCACTTTATATCAGGCATCGAGAGTTATTTAGTGTATAAATTATCAAATAGAAATGTTGCCAGTGTGACATGTCCATAAAGCGCCGTACAAACGAGACGATTTTTAGGGCCGTAATTTTTCGTCAAAGGTTCGGTAACTTGGCTTGAAATTTTACCAGTATACTTGGATGTATTTTTACTTCATTATAGACGAAAATCAGTTAAGGGTAAAATATTTGGGTTCGTGAAAGGAATACCTTAAAATTGCAACTTTCAACACGACAGGGTCTGCATTGAAATTTACACGGAATAATTTTCCGCAAAAAATATTTGTCCTCAGTAATAAGAAGACATATGGCAACACCACAGAACAATGTTGTTCAATATTTCGAGAAAAAAATAATTATCGTATCCCTTAAGTTGAAAATGTTGTCATAAAAGAATATTTGCATTATAAATATTAATATTTTATATTGTTAATGTTACCTTCATTAACGAATAAAAGGTTCACTCATAGCTGAAAACTTTGTCCGATTAAAAATTACTTCCAAATAAAAATTTGTGTCACACAATTATTTTAAATATGCCGCGCAAACTCACGTCATTGGATATGTGGAACGATGCGGTGTTGCCATATGTCTTATTATAGGGGACAAATATTTTTTACGGAAAATTATTTTGTCTAAATTTCAATGCAGACCCTGCAGTGTTAAAAGTTGCAACTTTACAACCCATTATCTTCCAATGTAAATAGTCGACTGTTCTGAAATTTCACTCAAACATGCATAATGATATGAACAATGTCTGGTTAAAATTTGAACAAAATCTATAGAAATCAAGATTGCACGCTCGTACTACCTTAAGCGCCGATCACCGCAAAACAGTAAAATTGTGAAAATGGAACATTAAGCGCAGATCACCGCAAAACAGTAAATACAAAAAAAAAAACTCTGGATTCTCATTTGTTGTCAATTTTATAGTGCTCGGACGATTTGCCTTCTATCGTAAAATCCTTACCAGATCCTTTTTGTCGCGCATCGTCTATGTCGCTGGAGCGTTCCCCGGTGACGTCGGATTTTTCCTCCAGGGTGCCGTACTCGTCCTTGGAGTCGGTAATGATCTCCGAGAGAGCGGCGAATTCGCTCTCGAGGGTGGAATCGCCGGCGGTGTCGGCTTGGACGCCGATGATATCGTTTATATCCATAATGCTGAGAGCTTCGGTATCGTAGGTCTCCGAATCGCTGTCGATGTCGTACGGAGCGTAACGATCGGATGGGCCCTTTCCTTCCGCTGCTGGTACTTGTTCCTTGTCCGATTGGTCGGCGTTCTTCTCATCGCTCGTTGACTCGTTGTTCTCGTCCTTCGAGCCGAACAGGCCCATTTTTTTGCTCTCGGACATCGTTCGATCTCGTCACAGCAGAAAGGTTAGACTCGTCAAAAGTTTCGCGAGGTCGTTCAAGCTCCAAAATGGAAATTACCGCAAATTCGTCTCATTTCGCGAACAACGCTCGCCGTCCGTCGGGTATTTCGTACTTTTCGCGTAACTTCGAAACCGCATTTAACCCTTTACGCTTTTTTATTCGCCGAAGTACGGCGCTTTTTTTCGTTTTCTCGCTCGTTAGGTCGCGAGCTCGTTTTTTTTGTAAATGAGTCTCGCGGAAAGAATTTCCGCGCCGAGGGGACGTTCTCTTTCGCTGTTTTTCGAATAGAATCACGTTTTCACTCGTATCTCCATTGTTTAACGGTGTACCGAGTCGTTTTCGCAACGGCGACTTTTTGGCTCACCGACGCCAAACGTCCGTTGGTATTTTCGCTTCGGGAGATGCGACGAAGCTAGGTTATGTTCGTTCGATAATGCGATAATAATCGACGTTTGTTTTTTTTTCGAGCGCTACGAGCGCGTTCGGCAACACATCCTTTTTTTCGGCAACCGAGGCGAAATTGGTCGGGAGTCTGCGATTTCGCGAAAATTGTTCGATAATCGTAGTGTCGGTGATTGTTGGGTCAATACGATCAATCGAACGCTTTGTCAGAGCTGCGTAAAGAACGACCACCGAAATAAACATTTAGTTGTATAAATATTTGCGCGGTGAACTTCACGGAGTTACGCTCGCCGCCTCTGCGCGCCGCCAGACGGCGCATTGCAAAATGGCGTCTCATCTTCGCGATCCCTGTAACCTGGCCCGGTGTCAGGACGGTTCAGGAAATTCTGAACAAACTCAAAACTGACGCGCCTCTCGATAAATCCTCAATTACTTCGGACGTTGAGACTTCTCGAGCGACGTGATCTCGAAAGAAGCGTAGAGTGTGCGAATTTACGATGAGCGCGCAGTATCGTTAGATCCGAGTGTTTATCACGTACACTACGAGGAGTGAACAATTGCGTCAGTGCGTGCGCGAGCAAGAGAAAAGCATCCCGAGGAAGATCGAATTGGTGAATTCGTCGTTTTGTTTGAATATCGTTCGAGCCGCGTCAAGTATAAAAAAGAAATATCCTTTCGAACGATTCTACCCGAAAGAAAACACAACCTCTCTACTGAAATGCTTTCAATTTCCCTTTACGATCGCTTAGCCTTCTCAGAATTGTCACGTAGACTTTTTCTTTTTCTTTTTTTTATCTCGACACGCTGACTCGCTGAATCTCAAATTTCGTTTCATTTTTTCGCTTTGATTTTTTTCGAAATAAATTGAAAAGAAATATATTAAAAAATGAGCGAGGGTAAACAGAAGGTAGGTGAAAGTTCCAGTGGAGAGGTTGATAACGGGTTTTGGAGCTGTAGGGATCTGACCGACGTTGTACCTCTTCACACGCCGAGGGGTTTATATTTGAAACCGATCGCGAAAATAAATGTGTCAGTCAATCTTCCGCGACTGAAGACACCAGGTAAATCCAAAACGTCAGAGCGTCGTTTCTTGAAGAACCAACAATTTTCACTGTATCGACGCGATCGGAACACTCTCAACAAAGATTTCTTCTTCGCGTATTTCTAATATCTTGGGAACCTCGTTTATTTTTTTTTACACGCTGGAGCGACTTTTTCACCATGCGGAAAAGGGAATGTCTTACGATGTGCGAAGCTTCATCTTTTTATCGTCGCTTCGGGAATTAATTTCTGAGAATTTTAGTATCGCGGACACGCGGCTCGGAGCGTCCATTTTTTGCAATGTTGCTCTATTGCGACTTGACTGGAAATTGTGTCTCACTTTTACTGTTTTATTTCGTTTTCAAGATCGATCGGCGGACGAACAAAGTTAAGGGGTAACAACGCCGTGTTAGGCCGGCAAGCAACGTTGGGTGTTTTGGGGAAGGATTTAAAAAAATTAGTCCAGTTGTTTGACAGTTTGGAATTGGTTTAGCTATTAAACGCAAAGATCGAATAAGGGAGAATTTTTAAAGATTTTTTTAATGCAAAATGACGGTGCAATTGCAGTCTGTACGGAGTAATTTTCTACTGAAAGCCGTTTTAACTCTTGAAACGAATTTTTTCAGTTCTTGGGATTGGTGACGGAGCAGAATACCAAAGCGTCTCTTAATAGGGTAGAAAACGCCGGAGAAGTACCAAGGATTTTCTGACTATATCAATTTTCATGATGTTGAAGTTTACATGGTTGGAAACGATATTGAAGTTTGGATTGTTAGAATGCAACGAAACTTTCGTCGTCCAACCTTTTTTGGCACACTTAGCCTTACAAAATCACTCAAACGTTTTTCAGGATCCTCATTAGATATTTTCAGCATCGATATGTTAGAAAACATTCAGGATAATAACGAAAATTAAGAAATAAAAACTAAAATAAAAATTTCGTTGCATTCCAACGATGCAGACTTCAACATCGTTAGCTGGAACGCAACGATATTTTTACATTTATTTTTATCATTTTCCAAAGCTTTTTTACAAGCGGAATTTGCGAAAACAGGCTTTGGAAAGTGATAAAAACATAAAAATTAATAAACAAATATAGTTGCGTTTCGATGGAAACTTCAACATTATAAAAATCGATAGAATTCGAGAATCTTTGGTACTTCTCTAGTGTAGTAGTATCGAGTTTTATTTGCACAACTTTTTCGCAAAGCTTTTTATAAAACATGACAATTTCACATACATACTTTTCACTTATTATCTACTCCCTACGTTCCTACATTCCGCATTATTTTCACACTCTCCCTTTCTTCATTTATTCGTCCACTTCGTCCATCCCTCCTCCCCCATGCTCCTTACTCATCTTTCCGCATATTTCCTCTGTGTCCCTAAAATACTCGCATATCCCTATTTGAATGTTTCCTCCCAGCATTTTTATGATTTCCCCCTTTACTGCCAAATCATCCATTCCTTCCATCCACTCCTCTGCTTTCTGCCTTGCTTTCTCTGATACTAACTCCCTACCTTTTTTTTACATATTAGTAGGTGCTCCAATGTCTCATTTTTTTCTTTAAATATCCTGCACCTCCAATCCTTTTCCCCTTTCTTTCCCGCCCTTCCTATGTTGCCGCATCTCAGCCTCGCCCATATTTTCTTGTCCCTACCCGTTACTCCCTCATCTGACCAATATTTCCCTGGCATCTCGTCCTTTTCTATAATATATTTATACTTATCGGTATACGTCGATTTTCTCCTCTTCCCTTCTTGAAATTCTGTTTTTTAAGTTTTCCAGTCCCTCTTCTATCCTTTCGTCTATTTTTTCACTTCTTTTCACTCCCTTATTATTGTTATTATATCTTCTATCTCTAGATCTCTTAACACCTTCACCAGATTTTTGCCCCATTTTGATGGGTCACCGTTTGCTATCGCTCTAATTTCGTCTAGTAAGCAAACTTTTGGCCACCTTGTCTCTCCATTCTCATCACTTCTCTAATATATCTCGACGCTCTTTCCCTTATCACATATTCCATAGTAAGCACTCCTAGCTCTCTCCTCCATATATATTTTCGCGTCGTTCCGTCCACCCCTAACGGGTGGACAGAACGTTCCCCTACTTCTCTATTGTTTTATGTCCACATTAAGAAACGCTTGGGTATTCTGATCCCGGAGCAGTCGTAAAAATTGAAAAAAATCGTTTCTCTTCTGAGCGATTTTCACAGCCCAGATCAACCAACACAAATTTGACTAGTTCAACAGAATTGATTTTCGTTGTATTCCCACGCTACAAACTTCAGTTATCGATCTTTGGAGAAACACTGCATACTCGCAATAAAAATAATGTACAAGCATGTTAATTGCAAAAAGATTTTCCAACATTTCCCTAAAATATTTGGTTCGTCTCTCTTCTGTTGCATATCTACAATAAGAATAATTTTCATATTTTGCTATATGTTTAATCCTGAAAATTGAAAAAATCCAGTGTCAAGTGTCCCGGTGAAAAAATGACCTTGCTTGGCCTCGAAATTTGCATGGAAAAGAACATTGTCAAAATTTATCCTCCACCGTCGTGTAATTTGAAGAACCAATCGTGAATTCTCAATATCGTTCATTGAAGAACAAAAAATCAGCTCCGAGTTCCCCAGGTCGGTTTTCGGCTCGCCGCGGTGGTGTGACCGCTCAAAGTTTTCTTTTTTCGACAATGTTGCGCGCTAGTTACCACGGAACGAATCGACTATCCGGAAGATCTATCGTATACAGGCTCGTCGGAGTTTTCGCATTGGCGATGCCGTCGTTCTCTAAACGTTTATCGTTCGCTTCTCCCCCTCGCTTAACGAACGAAAAAAAAATATTTCATCCCCAACGCTCGACCAATCGACGTTCGACCCTCGTAGCGTCGGGTTTTCACAGCAAATTGCTACCAATATCAAACAGGAAAAACAATATCGATATGGGAAGTAATGGAGAAGATAAGAGGCCTGGTCCAGTCGGACGAGTTCACCTCGCTCAAAGTTGCCAAGAGTACGCTGGAGTTCATCAGGCTGGAGGGAGATCTGAGCGACAGATGCAGACTGCACAGAGTGTTGGCGCGATTGGATTCGCAGCGTTTGAATCTCGCTGGATTTCCGAACGTACTGAAAGTACGCGTCGCCGAGGCCAAGGATGACTTTCCCACCAGGCACTCGTGGGACTCTTACTTCAGAGACGCCAAACACATGAACGAGCTCAAGCCGGGCGAGAGGCCTGACACGATACACGTCACGGGTCTGCCTGTGAAGTGGTTCAGCGAGGACGGCGGTAATACCCCGAGCGAGGCAGTTGTCTCCAAGGTCTTCAAGAAGTGGGGACCCCTGAGGAGGGTCGACGTGCCCGCTTCCGACGTCTACAGACCCAGAATGAGACTGAGCAATAACATACAGAAGTTCAGCTTCGGCGACGGCGTTTTCTTCGAGGCTTACGTACAGTACGTAGAATACATGGACTTTGTAAAAGCCATGGACGCTCTGAGGGGAATGAAACTTTTGAAGAAAGAGGCTGAAACTTGTCTCACTGCGCTCATAAAGGTATCTCGATGCTAGTACGGTGTACTTGTAAGTCTCGTACGTTATTTCCATTCCTTTGGAAACTGCTCCTTGTACGATGGACCGCCGACCGCTCATCCGCTACTGTTGAAGTTTGCATCGTTGGAATGCAACCATTTCTTTTATCCATTGTTTTTTACCTTAATTTTTTTCGTTATCGCAAGGCGTCTTTTTGCAACTTATGGTCGTATATTTCTACTAAGAATACGTGAAAACGTTTGAGTAATTTTCGTAGTCTAAATCGCCAAGAAAACATTTGAGCAATTAAAAAGAATTCCGTGGCACTCCAACGATGGAAACTTCAACGTCATCGCTACAAGTGTACAAATAAGTTCTTGGCCTTTTATTCGGGAAAATAATGATTTATTTGTTAGGACGTTGAATAAGTTCTCGCTGTTTTCCAACTGATGGAGTTACCGGAACTGCGTGCATGTTGTTTAACCCTCCATCCGTGAAGGTATTTGAGGCACTTTAATCCCGTGAACCTGGTTCGTTTTCGTTTTTACACTACCAAACCGACAATTGTCGATGAAAGAAATCTGAAAAAATTCATGGTCAATCTTCAGGCCGTACTTCATCATCATTTAGATGCTTCAAAAATAATGATTTTGATGTGTTGAATTGGAGGGTTGAATTGGAGGCTTGGAAACGTTTGAAAGCATGAGGAATTATTTTTTTCATGGGCCTAAAGTTTGCATCGTTGCAGTGCAGCAAAATTTTTTTTTCTTTCTCAAATTTCTTTTACCAGATTGAGCCACCTTAATCGCTGGACTCTTTTTTAGTATGCTTATTGGGAGATCTGCAATTGAAATTTGCCAAAAAGATGCGGTATCGTAAAAGAAATAAGGAAATAAAACTATGAAGATGAATTTTCGTTACATTCCGACAATGCAAACTTCATACCATTTTTTAAAAATAAAGCGTTAATTTTTATGAAAAAAAATAGCGAACATTTATTCAAGATCCCAATACTTAAAATCGAAATACATTTTGATCAGGAAAGTAATCTCCGTTTGCTTCCACACATTTCCCCCACCTGTCAGGCAGATTGCCAATTCTTCGGCGGTAAAGAGATGGTGGTTTTGAGTCGATAAAGTCGGTAATGGAATTTTTTACTTCATCGAACGTTTCAAAGTGTCTATCAGCCAAATGATGTTGGAGCGATCGGAACAAGTGAGAATCCGTTGTAGCCAAGTCTGATGAATGCGTGGGGTGACAAAACTTCTCAGCCCACCGAATCTGAAGCGTCCTTGGTCCTTTTTGCGGTGTGTGGTCTGGCATGGTACGCAGCAAATTGACTGGAGGTCTTTTGCCTGTGTAAGGCCGTTTTTAATATTGCCGAGCATTTTTAAACGACTGGAAATGTCTTATTAGATAACTCCTAATGTAGTTGCAAGCTCCGATTGCGTTTGGCAAGGATTTGCGTGCATCAACTGCTCCAAATCCTCGTCTTCAATTTTTTTTCGGTCGTCCCGCTCTCTCGCCATCCTCGGGGTTGAAATTTCCACTCCGGAACCTTTGAAATCACGTCTTCACGGTACTGATCGATACGGTATCTTTCCGAAATGCCCGATAAATTATCTCCTTAGTCTCGGAAGTATTGCTCTTTGAATTTGCACACGAAAAGCATACAGTGCCTAACATGCTCGTTATTGCTACTCATTTTGCTCACTGTGCTCACGATGTATATTTTGAGGTTATGTTAAGCTGTTCGAAAACATAGTAGGTTGGTATTATACACGGTGTTACATACAGGACTTTAAACGACGGTGGTATTGGAAGGCCCACTTAGTGTCCAAAGTTCGTAAATTCCGATTGACGCCGCAAGGTTCGCTCATAGTGTCGGGGTGTCGTGTCCGACAGAGAAGGAATATGGCAATTTCGTCTCTTTTTCCCGAACGTGGCGCATGTGGCGTGGGTGGTAACCATATATATTAATCGTAATTATGTATTTATATGCTTGATACGAAAGAAAATGTTTAAAAAGTTTCTTGAAAACTTTTCCAATAATGGTAATCGCATCCGCCTCTTAACCATGTAAAATTTCCAAATCCAAACGGCCTCGATAAATATGAACGATATTTATGACCTAATCCAAAGAAAACAGTTTGGCCGAGTGGATCAGTTCCGAACCGTCATATTTTGCGTTCGATCCCCACTCAGTGATTTTTTTCTCTATAAACCTCGTGAGCGATTTGAATCTAGATAAAATCACTTTTGTTCTTTTTATATGTTTTATTCGGGTGATTTCGACACCCATAATACACCAACACGTTTTTGACGATAACGTGTTGGTTATAGGTTATGTTTAACAATCATGGGCGCGGCAGATCAAGGGGCCGGGGAAAGAACACCCTGCGACAGCAGCGCCCTGGAAACCAAGCGTACCTACCTTCATCACTGAAATTTGCGTTCGTTACAAGACCTTCATATAATACCGTCATATTATATGACACTAGACCTGGAGGGAAAATCCTTTCTTTCAAATATTCAATACAGCGGGTGGGGGCCAAAACTTCGAATGGTCAAATATAGAAGGACAAAGATTTCGAGATGACAGAATTATAGACCAATGACGAAATCGAATAACTATTACATCAAAGGATTATTCATTCGAGAGCTCATTTATTCGAGAACGTGTATTCAGATAGTCTGCAGTTTGAGTCATACAAATACAGATTCGAACAATTTACAACATTCATATTTGCGAAATAGAAAAAAGTGAGCATCTAATATTGGTAATACTATCTATAGCAAAAGCCATATCTCGAGAATACAAACTTCGAATGTGTAGATCTTAGATACGCAAATGATCGATGGTCCAAAATAGCGAATACCTAAATAGCGAACATGGGATGACTGCCTTACGCGACTGACCACCAGCGCCATCTGACAGCTTCACTCTGAAGCACAAGTAACGTATTGCTCGATCATAAGTTTTCGCTATCCGGACCGTTCACCTTTTCGGGTTATCGCTATTTTAACTGATGGACTTTTTGGCCCTTCGTTTTAATGAATTCGAAAATGTAAGCATATATTAAATCTATCTAAGATTAATGATATTAAATCTTATATTTATTTTCGCCATAAATCAATTTCGAGATATTTGTATTCACAATTTGTATGAACTATCTTACAGAATATCGTAAGATTGATCTATCTATATTGGAACGGTTCGTCATTAATAAAGTCGAAGTTTCGGCCCTTCTGAGTTTTTATTCCCAGGCCGAGAACTTATTTGTACACCTAATAAAAATTTCGTAACGTCCGCCATTGTATTCATCCTCCCACTGCGTAGAGCTTCTTGCTCTAAACCGCCTCTTCGCTGGCTTCCATAAACAAAAATCATCTCGTTCATCAGGTTGACTTCGACAAAACCAAACACATGAGCGACAGCACCGTGTCCCATCGGGCGTTCGAGAGGAAGCGGCTCATAGCTCAGGACAGTCTGGCGGCGGAAAAACTGCGCAAAAAGGAGGAGCTCGAAGCCCAGAAAAAAGAAGAAACCAAGTACGTGCACCGTGTACCCCTGTTCATTTTTACCTCGTAAAAGACATAGTCTAACAGGGCCGTGAAAATCGCAGGAAGAAGGAAGCGGCAGATATGCAAGAGAAAGAGGCGAAGAGGCAGAAGAGAGAGGAGAAGCGAAAGATCAGAGTCTTCCGCAAGCAGGAGGAGGACAAGGTCTCCGTGAAAATCGCGCGTGAGGAACAAAAGTTGATCAAGGCGCAGCGGCAATTGGAGAGCATCAGGCTATTGGACGAACTCTTCGATCGGATAAAGGTAACGAAAAAAAACGTCACGTAACTCTCAGCAGTATCGTAGAACGAAACGAAGCAAAGTCGATCCTCGTTTACAGATTAAAGTCGAGAAGAAGGAAATAGTTCTCGGCGTGAAAAACGAGACCGGTGGAAAAGCCAGTCACAAAAAAGCCGACAAAGCAAACGACCAAGAGTCCCACAAGTCCAGCGAGAAGGACAACGAGAAGAAGAGCGACAAGAAGAGCAAAAAGTTGAAGAAGAAAAAATCGAAAAAGGAGAAAAAGAAAAAGGTTCGACTTTATTTTTTTAAATCATGTTGACCTTGTCAACGCAGTAGACTAAATGCTTCTTGTATTTATTCTTTTCGAAACAAAAAACACAAATAGGAAAAGGATACGAAGTCGGGAAGTTCTACAGATCAGTCGGATAGCGAGACGGCAAAGAAAAAAATTAAGAGTGTCCTGACGGTGAATCACGTACAACCTTCGTCTTCCGCAGGTTAGCAAGTGTACTATATATAAACTCTAAAGGGGTTCAAGAAAATATTAACAAGTACAAGTGAAACAATCAGTAAAAAAAAACACTCCAATGGATATTTGAGGGGCTATGCGACGACCTAAAAATCAGGGTTATTTATAAAAATGAATTTTGAAGGAATAAGTAAGATGGTTGAAAAATCGTTTGGGCATTTATTCGTATGTACATAAAAAAAGTTGTGTACCAAATCTAAAAAAAAAACGATGATTAAAGAAGTTATAAACAATCTCGTGAAGGATTTTGAACGTGAGGGACTCAATGGTGTACTTGATTTTGGCCACCCGGTTGATCTAAAACAAAAAATAACGAGTTGTTTCTTAAGGCAAAAAGCCAGTTTAGATGAGAAAAAAAAAATCGAATTTTTTTAAGTTCCATAAATTGTCAGTAAAACTATTAAAAAATATGTTCCCCAGAGTAGTATATATCATTCATTACTGCCTTGAATTTTTTTTAACGCCTTTTTCTCGAAATGACCCCTTTTTTGCAATTTGTGTACATTCTAGCTCAAAACATTTTGCACTTATAATTTTATAAAGTGATAGTTTATATAATAACGCTCTACATGAATAAAAATTTGGAATATCATTGTTTAAAGTATAATCGTTTTGAAATAATGGCGAAATTTTTTGGTGTTTAAACAAAAGTCCTGTTACGAATGGATAATCTTGCAACTGTCGATAGGTCAGGTCATGTCCTCCTATATGCTGAAATCTCAGTTGAGTAAAAGTCTCACGGTTTTAGAGATTTTGGGCTATATGTTATTGAAAAAAAAAATTGTCTTTTGCATGCCATTTCTACAAATAAGAATCGACGATAACTAAGCAACTTTTTTAAGTAATTGGCACGATATGCGTAGTACATTTTTTTTTACACCGCAGGCTCTCAAAGTCAGATGTTCTAACTGGTTTATATGAAAATTCTGCATAAGATCTTTTTTCATAAAGTTTCCTTAACATCTAAGGTTAAAAAGACGACTTTTCTAGATAAAACAAATAACCAAGAGCATTAAAAAAAAACGGGTCAATAAAGTTATCATTTGTAGAAATGGCATGCGAAAAACCAAAAGCAGATGATTTTTTATTCGAAAACTGTGGGTCTTTTACTAAGGGATCGTCCATTAATCACGTCAGGTTTTTTTGCCACTTTTTGAGGCCCCCCCTCCCTCATGGTGATATGTGGTGACGTTTCTGTTATCCAAATCCCCCCCCCCCTATTTGAGCCTCACGTACATTATAGACGACCCCACATCACCATGGGGGAGGGGGGGGGGGGCTCACAAAGTGGCCAAAAAACCTCACGTGATTAATGGACGATCCCTAAACTGAAATTCCAGTAGGGCATGATCTGACCTATCGACAGTTGCAGAATTATCCATTCATAACAGGACACCCTGTATATACTCGAGAATTTTGAATAGCGCTTATCTTTACCTCGATATCGACTGCGCAATACTCAAATGGAGGGAGAAAAAAAATACAGTCATGTATGTGGAATAACGAAAAATCTTCCCTTTCTCTTCTTCAGGAGCTCCTCCACTCGATTTGGGTCCGAGCTTTCCGGCGATGTATCCCCGATTTCCTCAAGCTTGGTACTACGACCCGGGCTTGCCGATGCTGTACTCGTCCATGGGGCGCGGCGGTGGTCCGCGCGGCGGCATGCTGAACCGTTTTCACCGCGGCCGAGGCAGGGGTTACGGCTTCCGGCGCGGCAACATTCGCGGCGCTATGAGAACCTTCAATCCTCACATCTACAACGAGCAATATTACAAGTACTTCGCGAATCTCGCGGGTCAAGATTATTCCGATTACGAGACGGATTACGACGACAGAAGCTCGCGCTCGCGCACGCGCGACAGGTCAAAGTCGCGCTCGCGCACGCGCGGTAGATCCAAGTCGCGCTCGCGCACGCGCGCCAGATCGAAGTCGCGCTCGCGCACGCGCGCCAGGTCGAAGTCACGTTCGCGAGGCAGATCGAAGACGCGCTCGCGCACGCGCGACAGGTCGAAGTCGCGAACGCGCGGTAGATCGAAGTCGCGCTCGCGGACGCGCGGCCGTTCGAAGTCGCGCTCGGGGGCGCGCACCAGATCGAGATCACGGTCGCGGAGACGCGCGCGCAGGCGGCGTCGTAGCAGCAGCGGCAGTCGCAGCGGGAGTCGCTCGCGGCGAGCGCGCGGTCGATCGTCAACGAGTTCGCGTTCGCGCGGCAGCTCGCGTTCGCGGCGCTGGCGTTCGAGCAACAAGCGCTCGCGGACGAAATCGAGATCACCGGACGCCTCGAGGAGTCGCAAAGGCCGACGGAAACGCAGCAGGTCAAGGGTCATGATAACGAGGGCCAGGTCACGATCGGCTTCCGGCAAGAGACGCTCGCAAAGCAGTTCCTGGTCGATGCCGAAATCGTCCAATCAACGGAGCTGCTCGTGGTGAAGAAACAAAATCGAGAGAACAAAAAAAGAAACGAGCCCGCGTCACGAACGAATACCAATCCTATCGAGATTATCTTTTCCGAAATTGAAGCTGGAAATTCCACGGCAGTGTCGAGGAGAATTTCACGCACTGGCGAAGAAAGCGAAGAGGATTACAAAATGGAATTACGTATCGTCGATTTTTCATCGCGACAGCTACCGGCCCGTGAATCTTCGGACGAGTTTTGTGAATTTCTTTTCTTGGTTATTTTTCTCGCTTCCGTCATTCGTCCGACGGTGAATACTTCGATTGTTGTAAATAGAAAGACAGAGAGCGGGAGTGTGGGAAAGTCGTGGACTGCAAACGAATTTTCCACGGATATGCAATTGTAATTTAGTTCGTATGAAGTTCCGAATAAATATCGACCCTCTTTTTAACGGGGTACTCGCGTACGGTGATTGAATTTCGACCTGCGAGAATTTTGCGATAGCCGCGTCTGGACTGGCCGAGGCGAGAACCGAGGCAGCTTCGCGCGGCACCGCCTCGCACTATGTGGACGTGCCTCGCTCGCGGCAGCCTTGGTCTGAGTGGTCGGCGGTGGCTCGGGTCTAGTTTGCGCGACGCTCGAAGCTGCCTTGTGATTCGCTCGCTCACTCTGGACGGGCTAGGAGCACGAGGATCATCCTTGTGAAATTGCGCACCGCGTTGTCGATGACAGTTTCTCGTAACATGCGGTTTCCGTATTCCATAGAATTTTTGTAAAATATCTTCATCCAGCTACATTTTCTTTTCTTACCCTTCGTTAAATTTCGACGTATTACCAAAAAAAGGCTACCGCTGCACCTGAGACTCGTAAGCTGTGTATCGACTACGCGCGGCAAACCCGCGAACAGTGTCTCGCGCGGCAGCCGCGCTTAAGGTAGTACCTCCACAGAAGAGTTGAATTAAGAAATGGTTGAAATTTGACATATATGTTATTCAATACATTATCCAAACATCTGTGCAATTTGAATAAGTTTGACCACCCCAAACCTGAGATATTTACACTTAAAGTTGGCTTGGTTTACACGCAACAAATGCGTTATGATTGGCAAACAGAGCATCATTAATTTTACCGTCAAAACTAAAATTAAGAAATTGATAAAAAACGAGGATAAGCTAGAGTAAGATATCACGAATAATGTGAAAAAAAATGAGAATGATTCACCATCTAGTTTCCAAGATATAACCATGAAAAGCCCTCACAATTTTGGTGCAAAGCCTGGTAAAGCCTGGAAAAAAAACAATTGGGGCAAAGCCTGGACAGTCCCGGCAAAAAGTTTACTGGCAATGGTAGATCAAAAACACAATATAAAATATATTTTACGGCAATAAATGATATCCATCGTATTATCTACTAGTACCGAGTCAACATTACGTAGTTTTTAATTTTATTTATTACTAATTAAACCAATTATCAATCTTTTAAACATGAACATGGTATGTAAACTTTTGGTTGAGATTTTCGCAGAGGAACTACCTTAACGGGTTAGGCCACAGTAACGGGTATAAAATCATGTGCGAATTTAACATTTTTTTTCGTATGAAAAAGTGATTCACTCATAAAATTAATTACACATCTATTTAGTATGAATATCAAGCTGGTAGAATTTTTTTCTTTCGATGTACAAAATGGCCGACTACTCGAAACTTCTCGAAACAGCTTTTTTCCAATTGGCGTGAAAAATAACTACAACAATTTTGACTCGATTTACTTCAAATTTAAAAGTTATGTTCCTAATTGCACTTCGCAGAGCAGTACGTACGGAATTTCTGATTAATCGGAAACTTTTCATTTTATGAGCAGTTTATGAGCAGTTATAACGAAATTTTTCACTGAAAATTCATTACGTAAGTTCAAATACGTACAACTTGTGAATAAAACAATATTTTTTAAATTCCGTACGTACTTCTCTAGGTATTCTAATGTAGATTGACGAGAATTTTTGTTTTTTGTTTTAGGTAAAAAATTGTGGATGCTAAATGTCACGCCGCGGAGAGCCTAAAAAAAGGATAAAAGAAAATATTAGTAAGGTAAACGGCTCAGCTTCTGACCCTGTCCCAGATTATGACCCCGACGGCAAAGTTTTGACTGCCATAAATATAGTTTTTGTCGAATAATCATTAAATTATCGGCTAGTTAAAGAGCGTTTTTCACTTTTAATTATTGGACAAACACACTTTTTTTAATGAAATATTTTATAATAGAAATTGACCAGTGAACAGTGTAACAGGGGTCTCAGTGGCTCCGCAGCGGCCGTGCTAGACGCTGATAGCAAGTGCGACGATCTACGTAAATCGGAAATTTATTCGTCCTGTAAGTATAAAACAACATAAAAATGGTATCGACATATTCAGCAGGAATCAGACTGTTGATGAGATAAAAAATAATTCAACTTTTGGTGAGATATTTGGTTAAATCCGTGGTGTCAATAACTACGTCACATAATTGAGGCTATGTTGCAGTTGTTGACCCTCGATTTGTCACCTGCTGCGTCGAACCATTTTTTGTTTATTTATTCTAATTTGCCGTGACATAACAAATCAATTTAATTATTAACAATGATTTAATTATTCATTATTATTAAATTATTAACAAATTATTAAAATTCGTGGAAATCTAGTATTCAAAATTTTTTCTTACTTGATGCTGCTGATTTTTTTTTGCATTGTTCAATGTTTATAATATATATGTTAATAATTGTGAATGTTGATAGGGAGAAAAAAAGTTTATCTCTCAAGACTGCGTCGAAGATATAATAGTTGTGCACTAATTGAATGTTTTTTACTGTTTATACTTGTTTATATATATATATGTGTGTCCGTGAAATTACATATATTTCCATTTAACCCGTTTTCATGGGGATATTCGGAAGGGTCAGGAAGTGGGTACGCATAGGTGTCATGAATTGTGCCAAGGGGGTCATAAATCGGGTACACGTAGGGGTCACAAACTGCGTCAAGGGGGTCATGAATCGGGTATACGTAGGGGTCACAAACTACGACATGGCTGTTTCTCTAGTGTCAGGAACCCCGGCAGCAGAGAAGCGATATTAAAACAATTATTATATTAATAAATATTAATTATTTCACTTGTTTAATAGGTGAATCTCATTCAGGGGGCTTTAACGCACGTGCTAAAACCTTTACTTTTCATTTTAGCTATATCGCGCGTCAATGAATAGTAAAAATCCGACACCGCTGCTCTTAAAGTGTCAGTAACTGGGCCGTTTACCTTAGTCGGCCGTTTTGTACATCGAAAAAAAATATATTTATTTTCTAACAGCTTCATATTCATACTAAATAGATGTGTAATTAATTTTATGAGTGAAACACTTTTTCATACGAAAAAAATTGTTAAATTCCCACATGATTTTATACCCGTTACTGTGGCCTAACCCCTTAATGAATACGGTGTTGCCGCGCGAGCCAGTTCGAACATCGGCGCGCTCGAACATGCCGCGGAGCAAGCCAATCTCGGTCGGTCTTTTGGGTCGCGGCAAAGACGGATCATACTTTTCGCGCGCGCAGTTGAGACGTGTGTCTCTGGTGTTGCCTGAGTTCACTGGCGCGAGAGGCAAGGTTATTGAAAAAAATATTCAAACGACGCGACGTACTATGAATAACGAAAAGTGTCACTTTTAATCCAAATGTACGGTGCCAAAGATTATTTGTGCAGTAGCAAACACACAAAATTGAGTGTAGTTTCCATCACACTTGGCTCAATTAATGATTTTAAGAACTTAAATTCCAATGTTGTCATCCTTGTAAAAAATGTATTGTATCGTCAATGGCTTCATATCTCCTCTTCCATCAGTCTCACACCATACTGCATTCTATTACTGAACAATGTTTTCATCTACCAACGCACTTTTCGTTTCGGTTTTTTGTGGATGATGTGATGCAATACAATGAAAGCGGCAGCTGCTCGTGCACGTGAAACGTCCATGTTGTTAATCGAGAACTGATTGCGTCAGTTGGATCTTTGGCCGCGCGTGGCAGTTGGATCGTCGGCCGCGCGCCGTTGCCGCGCTCTGTCAAAAGTCGTTCCGAAAAAGGCTCGCGCGGCAAATCAAGGGACTATACCAGCGTGAACACTGAAAATTTGGGTGATTTTCACGATTTTTTTGGAAGAAAAGTACTCAATTAAATGTTTCGGAAAATTAAGGATATATTTGGCTATCTTTGACCTATATTACATAATTTTTTCATAGAAAAATATTGAGATCCAAGCGACGTATGCGCTGCCTTCGGAGGCGCCAAAAAAAAAGTTTCTCCACTGCTGACATGATTCCAGTCGATTGAGTAGCTGAAACCGAAAAAGGAAAGAATGTCGTTAAACTGGAAGGTATTTTCTCTACAATGACCTAGGATTTTCGAAAAATATCAAAAACTACCAAAATGGCGTAGCTATAAAAAAAAGTCTGTTTTCGGGCCTATAAAATGGTAGTTTTTTTCAATGCCAAATCGTCAATTTTCATCCAATCAAAAATATCCTACGTCATTGTAAAGTAAATATATTCAAGGGTACTCAGTTCAAATTTCAAGTCAATCGGATAATTGCTCTTTGAGTTACAATGTCAGCAAATTTCAAAAATCTCATTTCGAGAAAAACGCGTTTAAAGATTTAACTATCGATTTTTGCAAGATAAAATGATATTTACCATAAAAACTGCTAAGTATAAACGTAAAATATAAAGTATAAACTGGTGAAAAGGGCAAAAAAATCGATTTTTTTTAAGTGTCACACTAGTATAGCCCCTTAACAGATTTGCCGCGGACGAACATGACGCACGCGGCAGCCGCGCGAAGTCGACACGCAGCTTCGTGGATCGTACTTGCCGCGCGAGGAAGCCTCATGACGATTTACCGCAAGCCCGAGGCTGCCGCGCCCGAAGCGTACGTACCGAGGCTGCCTCGCGAGGCAGCCTCGGCCAGTCTGGACACGGCTATTACTTCGTTTAAACATTTATTTTATTTTCTTCATGAGTGCTTTGATTTGACATAAAATAATCAGACTGATTAGCGTATTTTAAACATCGAACAAAAGATCGCGAAAATCAGTGACACTGTGATGATCTCTTGAGTGCAATTTTTTGGGTACTCACCGGTCGACGGGTAACCATGCGTTTGGGAATTATCGTTTCTCGACCGATGATAATTTTTGCCAGGAAGCGTGTACGGGGAAATCAGTATCAGACATCAAATGTTTCTTTTTTCTCTCTTTTTATCGTGTTAATTTAACGTTTATTACACTATATTTCTTTTTTGTTTTACGCGTCACTTAAAACTACTTAACAAATATGTACAAACATAATATGTTTTACATCAACACTTATTTACAAGATTACTTCTTTCAGAAGGCGTAGACTAGAAGAGGTTATATCATAATTTATTAAATAACAGACTAGACTTTATTCATTGGTTTCTTTTATTTTATTTATTTGTTTATTTAGGTATTTCGCGTCTAGTGCTATATGGTTTAGTTTAATTTATTGTGTGAGTGGGTGTATTTTTCATTCTTTTTTCTTTTCGTTCATTTCTTCTTTAAGAGCTTACAAACATTATTTTATGGATTTTAAGATCGCAACGGGTTATGATCTCGAGACGTTCTGTATAAATCTATATTCTATATTTATTTATTTATCTATATATGTATATCCTGATTCGTGGGAGCGTATGAGAATTGAATCTTAATAGTTTTTTGTTACGCTATAGTATAGACCGTGGCGGGTGAAAATCTGATCTTCCTTCCGCTTCTGACTTTTCACACGTCTTTGGGATTTCCGGCGTGAGAAAAGCCTCCTTGAGGACCGCGCGCGCTATTTACGAAAACTGTAGCTGTGCAGGTCTTCGGACAGTTCGCAATTCTCATTTTTGTAACCTATAAACTCATGCGCTGCGATGAAAAAAAGTAGGTGAACTTGATTCGGCTCTTACCGATCGCACGATTAATCTATAAATAGTAATTCGTAGGACTCCCCCCCCCCCGCCGTCGTCCTGGGATTAACCGTCTAATGATAACCCTCGTTACGTTTGTGCGGTATTGGTGCATCGTACGTTTGGACTCTGCGAGATTAATGATCTACACGCCAACGGACGATCGGTATTATTCCTACCGGTTTTTAGGTTAGCTTTGACTTTGCCGAACCAGTCAAACGAGGGATCGAACGTGCAATGTTAAAAAGTGTCGCTTCTGCGATTTTTAAGTTTTTTTTTAAGGGGAACAGGAACGGAAAGCGGAAACTGTTGAGGTTGGTGAACCTCTGGCGGCGATCGGTTAGATGGTTCACCGACGCCACCGCACGGCGGACCGGTGTAGATGGATTCGAACTGCACGAATTCTCGCGATCGCTGCGTTCAAACGGCGATAACGAGAGAAAAAAAAGAGCGCGTGCTTAAGGGGGGAGATATATTTGGGCGAGGAAAAAAATTGCCGATTTTCGTGATTTATTTTGTAAAGGAAAGATTTCTTCATTATTTTTGAGACTTGGGTATGTTTTATTACGACTTCTGGCTGTTACATGGTATTTTATTTATTAATCTTTGAAAATGGGGGGGGGGGGGGGGTATAGCACGGTCTTCTGAACTTAAAAATTTTCAAAACTGGCGTGACGTAAAGCTGAAAAATTAATCGACCGATTCTGATGAAATTCGGTATAAATCTTTCTAACCTCATTGTCTGAAACATGAACTTAAATGTTTTTGAAGAGAAAAATCTTTTTTTGATTGCAAATTGTAGAAATTTTTTCGGAAAATTCCGATTCTTCGTTTCAAAGCGTACCATTTCACCGATTTTCAACATTTCTCATTTTTTCTTGGTTCGTATTCTGCGCATGAGTGTTAATGAAAGAAAAAGCCTCGTTGGTTTTTTTTTTAGATTAATCCCGCTGGCGCTACGTGTCACGCCGTTTGACAACATCCGCCGCAATCCGTTTAGAAGACCGTGCCATACCGCCGCCATTTTTAGAGATTAATAAAAAAAAATACCATGTAACAGCCAAAAGTAGTAATAATACATAGCCTAAGTCTCAAAAATGGTAAAGAAATATTTCCTTCGAAAAAAATCATGAAAATCAGCAATTTTTTTTTCGCCCGGAGGTAACTCCTCCCTCAAGGGGGTCGAGCGTTTCATCGAAGAATGTTGAAGGATACCGATGTTTTTCAGCCGCAGCCATTTAATAGAAGTTTACCTTCGATGAATTCCACTGCGGCGTTTTCGATTAAAATCATCTGAAATCTGAACAATTTGGCAAAGTTTCTCGTGAAAAATCGTCAATTTAGCTGCAGTGGATATTTCTTCCTGGCGTACTTAACACGTCCATTGAAAATAAAGATCGAGTTCAATTAGCGATTCTCCACAAGAGACAGTCTTGAACTGTCCAAATTAAATATTTTTTCGTTTAGAAACGATCCAGCCGATTTTATAGAAATTTCGAAGTGGCACTTTAGACTCGTTTACGTCTAAAAAAATCGGTATCCCGTAACATTAACCGGTAAAACTCGGTCGTGAGGGCCGAGAGAAGGGAGGATTGCTGTCAATTTTCGGTTCAATAGTACAAACGAGGTCACGTGACTGGTCCCGATACAATAAAGCCTTTTCGAAATTCGATCCTTTGGGATCCTCCAACCTTTTCGTGGATTTTCCTCTCTCCTGTCACTCTCGTTTTCTCGAGACTTTTCCGTCGGATACGGAATTTCGTTGCAGAGAAATGTCTCGTTTTCTTCTGCCTTCTACATTGAGATTAATCGTGAGAAATGTTTATTTTTCTCGCTCGGGATATTATTTTTATTTGTATTTTTTTCGCGTCTATGATGAGTGTTTCGAAGCTGGACGCAAATCGTCGATATCTACAGGGAAGTGGCGAGGGGCTTTTTCTCGCTTCAAAATGTCTGCAAATATTTTTGGGCTCCGGATTTGGAAGATGTTGGTATGAAAACTTTTTTTTCCGTTTTTTTTTTCTTTCTCGATTAATCGCGAAATTATGACAGAATTTGTTTTTTCTTTACGTAACGCTTCGGAAATTTTCAAATTCGCTAAAGAGACAATATCGCTCGAGATCAACGCGGAAACGAATGTCCGAATATCGAAATTTTATCGAAAAATTCACATTTTCCGTAATTTCTCGTGTTGGGTTTCTTTTTTTATAGTCCTGGGAAAAAAAGAAGAAAAATTCGAAAATTGATATTGGCTTCATTACGATTCACGAGAGTATTGCGCGTTCTCCTTCCTTTTGTCTTTAATACGAGATCGATTAGATATTGACTACTTTCAATATTCGTTGCGCGAGAATTCTTTATTCTTAGGTAATAAGCAAGCGACAGCGTACTCTCTCGATTCGTTAAGACGTTATTGTTTTTCGAGTCTTCTTTCTTGCTTTTTTTTTGATATTTTTTTTTTCGTATTCCCGGTTGTGTAATTGTTCGTTCGTTAATTCGTAATAAGATAATTTTCGATACGACACTATATAATACTCGTAAGTACGAATTGGCACAACGATATGGCCCAAGATAACTTATATTATATCATTTTTCTATCTTCGTGGCTTCTTTTCAGCTTTTTCTTCAATTTCTCTCTGCACATTTGCTCTCGAACGTATTCTCGCTTGATGGTTCTTTTTTTACGTGTCTTTTGCACGAATTCTCGAATCATTAATGAAGATGCGCTTTTATCGTTTACGTTTCGTTTAAAATTGTATTTTTGCTTTAAGTCGCTTCAGTTTTTTTTGGTTGCTGTTTGTTTTATTTTAACGAATAACCTCTTCGAGCCTATAATCATATTTGCCGTTGCCTTTTACAATTAAATTTACATTTTACAGCTTTTTTACTCCATATATATATATATATATAGTGATCCGAAGCGGATATGGAGCCCCCGAATACAGCTGTGGCAATGGCCATATTTAGGATTTTTTTAATTCCTCTTTACTTTTTTCTATCCTCCACCCAAAACTACATATACAAGATTTATTTGTCCGCATATATAGTTTCAAGTGTAATTGTGCAATTTTTTAAATTTAAGCTTAAAGTAAAAATACAGTAAATCGTCGTACTTTTCTTTTTTTAAATATTTCGCATCGATACGAAGGACTGCAAAAATATCGAATTATTCTCCTCTCTCGTGCTTTCGCAGCGAATGAATTTTCGAATTTCGAAAAAAGAAATGTTCTCTATTCAAAGAGTACGTTGTTCCTCCTCTGTGTGTGTCTGTGTGTGTTTGTTTATAGGTCGAGAGTCATTGTTATGTTTTTTTTTCTTTTTTTTAATGTTAATTTTATACTGGTTCCCTATTGTTTCATTCTTTTTCTCGCTTTGCTATGAATATACTTGTATGTATATATCTAAATCGGCATATATATGTGTATGTATTTACTTGAGTGTTATACATATGTATACATACACAGGGTGACAATTATAAGGCGGCCGTGTTTATGCTTTTTATTCCTCTTACGATTTTTCGATTGCTTTGCGAAAAATATATAGCGTATTTGTCTGATGAGTAGTATTCGCCAGAAAAATTAAGCATTTTGGACAAAAATCAGAGTCTCATTTTGAGTTTGGCAGAACGAAGATAATTAAATTCCGAACACGAAATTTTCCTGGAAAAAACTTTTTTCAGATGGAACTATTTATCCACTTTATAATATAGATCTTTGATACATTTTTTCCCCAGATGGACAAAAGAAGTTTGTCCCCAGTGTTTCGTATTCGGAGTTCAATTATCTTCATTTTGCTGCAATGAAAGTTAAATTTTAGTTTTTTTTCTCGAATGTTCAACTTTTTCTGGCAGATACTACTCCCCACAAAAATACGCTGTATTTTTTTCGACAAAGATTCAAACATTCAAAATCATATTTTTTTCAGTCGCAGTCATGTTTGCGAGGCCCTAAAAAATGCATGGCTACTTTATAATTGTCACCTTGTAAATATATATATACATATATACACATACACACGGACACATATCAATTGGTAATTTTCTTGGTCATTTTACGTAATAATTAAGACAGGCAATAGTCGCACGGATTATGTATACACATGTGTGCATATATATGCGTACCTATATATATATATATATATATATATGTACACAGAATCCCACACAAGCACACACTCGTATATATACGTATGCGTATACACATGTGTATGCACGTATATACAGTACCGGCACAAAGTTTAATCACTTTGGATGATAGCAAAATTTTCTATCATTTTGGATAATTGCAAAATTATATCAGAATAATATAATTCATTGTGTTTCTTACTTTACGAAGATTCTCTATAAAATAAAGAAGATGTTCGTTCATTTCATGAAGGAGATGATAATTCATTTTATTTCTTATCTTACGGAGATTCTCCATAAAATAGAGAAGCTGTTCATTCATTTTTTGAAGACGATGACGATTCGTTTTATTTCTTATTTTACGAAGATTCTCCATGAAATGAAGATGTTCATTCGTTTAAGGAATCATCACAGTGTAAAATTGTCAGAAAATCGATTTTTTTTGCATCATCCGATAGTACAGATGGTTATAAATGTGGACCTGGCATCGCCGATTGATCGTAAGTTATTTATATGAAAATTTATATTCATATTTATATGAAATTTATATGAAAATTCCGCGCTCGAAACTTTAAACGCGTTTTTCTCGAAATGTCGATTTTTAACACGGTGTACACTCTCAAAGGAAGAGTTTTCAAGTTATCCGTCTCAAATTTTGACACATCATTCTTCAAGCTATTCTTTATCTTGCTATGAAAGCTTTTTTTGGAAATGTTTATGTTTTTTTGAACGAAAAACTGTCGAAAAATTAGGCTATATTTGATACTTTTTTTTCAATCTAGAATCTCATCTAAATCTAAAAACAACCTCTATAGCAAGATAGGGGCTTTCATACTCATTAAAAATGTTTTTACAAATTTCGTTTCATATAATATTTACGGCCACAGCCGTGTACACCTTGCGGACTCCTTGTTTTTTCGAAGACATTTTCAACTGTTAAAAAAATGTAAAATAAATAAAAATAAACGTTTCAAAATGAATTTTCTGTTTTTCATGAGTGCTTTGATTTGACACAAAAAATCAGACTGATTAGCGTATTTTAACCATCGAAAAAAAAAATTGCGAATATCAGCTATTTTTCGATCCGTTACACCGTGATGATTCCTTAATGAAGAACATGATAATTAATTTTATTTTTCATTTTACGAAAATACTCGACAAAATGAAGAATACAATGCAAGCGAAGTAAATACATTATATTATTTCTATGATAGTTTTGCAATTATCCAAAGTGATCGAAAACTTTTGACCGGTACCGTACACATGTATGTATAGCCGGTATAGTTTTGTTCTTCTCCTTATTAAAGTGCTCAGAAGTTAAAACTGTAAAAGTCTAAGATTCGTTCAATAATATAGTAACAATAATAATAAATGTTTATACAGAGTGTAGTTATATAACCGTTAATTTCGTATAAACCGTGTCTTCTTATTTACTTATTTATTTCGCCTCGTATTTTCTACTTTTGCGCAATTTGGAAATGCACCCTCGTAAAAATACGTCTGTTTCGACGTATATGTGTATCTCCTTATCGTGATCTTCATTCATCTTCTCGTATTCACACACACACACACGCACATCTTGTCGTCGAATATCGACGATCTACTCGATGTTTGTACACTAATATTGTTTCTTTTTTCGCAGCTTTTTTTATCGGCCTTTCGTGTTTTCAACGGACAGAGGGAGAGGGAGAGAGAGAAAGAGGGAGAGAGAGAGAGAGAGAGAGAGAGAGAGAGAGAGAGTGTGTATTTGAAGGGATAAATCCTGGTCGATATTATGACGAGCTTTATTCGAGAGTAATAATTGATCTCCATCAACGTATCAATCGTTGATCAATATTATCGCAAAGGTAAGAAAAAGGATTTAACGAGATCGGTATACAATTTTCCGCATTATTTTCTAGGCTTTCGATTTTTTGACTATCTGATTTGGCCAAAAGTATCACGTGATCAGATCTTTGCCAGTTAAAAAACAATTCTTTTACGCACCGGAAAAGGAGGAACTACAAAATACGACGCTGACGTTTGCATCGTTGGAATGCAACGATCTTTTTTTCTTAATTTTTCATTTCGTTATTTTTATCATTATACGAAGCTTCTTTTGCAAACTGAGGTCACGAATCTCTGATGAGAATAAGTGAAAACGTTCGAAGGATTTTCACAGCCTAAAACGGCGGAAAAAAATTGAACGATTAGAGGGGAGATACTTTTACGAGGAAATTTTTTGCTGATTTTCATGATTTTTTTTTAAAGGAAAGAATTCTTCATCCTTTGCATCCCCCTTAAAAAGAATCTATTTTCGTTGGATTCCAACGATGCAATCTTCGACGTGATAAAATATTGATAATTCACAAGTTTTTTTTAACTCTTCGAGTGCATTCTGGGTCGTTTTTACCGTACGTATTTAGTATTTTTCACTTTGAACGAATGTTTGGGCATTTAATTTTCGTTTTCGGCAAAAAATAAATTTAGGGCCTCAAAATATTGATAATTTACATCAAAAAACGTCTTTACAAAAAAAAAATGCATGTTTACCAGAATACAACGATTTGAAAACCGCCTTGGGTCAAATTGACCCAAGATGCACTTATAGGTTGGCGGCGGAGGTGCACTCGAAGGGTTAAGGCCCAATGCTGTCAGTTTTTCTACTATGGAAATATTTAGTGACAGTGCGATTGTGATGGGGATTCTCAATACTTTTGGCCAATTCTATATATACACAAATTCTCGTGTTATCTTCGATTTCCTCGACTCGTTAATTGTTTTCCCCACGTTCGTTTTTTCGGAGTCGTGAAGATTGTGTCGTTGAACGGAGACTTTCTTAAATTTAATCGTAAGTAGTACCCCGTGGTCTTATTCAATTTCATGTAGGCTTCATACGTCTGCTATCCCTCGTCACTTGCAGGGAAAATTATATTTTTCTTTCCCGACTCCATAATCAACGGGAAAAAATGAATTCGACATGAAAAAAGAAAGAGAATACGCTGGGCATTGTTTCGAGCATTCGAATATTCGTTGCACATTTGTTAGCACACTGGCGCAGCGACGGGTCATTTTTTCTTTGCCTTTTTATTGTTCTATTATTTAACATAGAAAAAATGTGTGTATCGAATAACAAAAAATTAATTTTGTTCTATCGGTTTGTGGATTCGATTCTAGCCGATTTTGTCCTGAATATGTCTCTCCCCTCCATCGGTTCGTGGTTTTTGAAAAACCTTCGAAACTTTCGATCTTTCCGGATTCTCGATTCGATAATCATTCTATGAGAACGTTATTCAAAAAATGCAAAAATGATACGCAGGTAAAAACATTATTTTTTATTTTATGTCTGCTTGGTAATTGAATAAAAATTCGAAATGTTCATGCGTTATCGTTACCACGTCTCTTGTGCCTCCTGATCTTTTCTTCCTTTTCGTAATTCCGGATCGTCGTTTGAAATGACGTGGTCTTTTTTGTTCTGGCACTGCAATCCACTTTCGAGAATTATTTATAATAGTATCGTGTTAATTGTCGTGTCCAGTGCGCTGTGACTTGAGAGAGAGAGAGCGAGAGAGAGAGAGAGAGAGAGAGAGAAAAATGTATTGAGAGATTTGTGACGATTGTGTCTTTTTTTTGGTCCCGTTTCGCACGATGTCAGACACAGGCGAAACAATAGTTTGTAAAATAAAACTGGGGTCAAGACAACGTAGGTCCCAAATTTGCCGATTTTAATTTTCCTCCTTTCTTTGTTTTCATGCCATTGAAGTTTGCATCGTTGGAACGCAACGGATATTCGTCTCTATTTTTTAATTTCTTCATTTTTCTACCACCGGAACTCTTTTTTCCGCCTTCAGGTTGTGGACCCCCAAAAGGGATGTTCGAAAATTCGTCAGTGATTTTCGTAGCCTAAATGTGGTGCAAAAAAATTAGGCAGTACGAAAAAAAATATCGTTGCATCTCAACAATGCAAACTTCGATAGCATATTTTTTTTTCTTCCACTTCCTCTCATCCTCCGCGATCTTTTTCGATCATCGTTGCCGTGTTGATTCCTCGCTTAGTCTGGCCGAAATCTCGTGTCGAAAAAAGGCTAAAAAAAATTCCAAGCGAATAGGGACTCGGGCAACTCGATTGCGCCTAGTACGAAAAAAAATACGTCGTTTCTCGCATTCTTATTCTCGTTTGAACGGTAATTATTGATACTTTTAGAGTCTACATTCCATATACATGCCTGGCTAGCCGTAGTTCTTTTTTTACCTTTTTCATTTGTTTTATTTTCTTCGATCGATAAAAAACGTATCTCTCGTGTGAAAAACCCACGTGGCTCCCCTCTCCCACCCTGCGTTCGTTACATATTCATACACACACACACACGCACGCACACTCTAGTAAAGTGATATCCTATAATAATCTACGGACGTTAAAGCGGATAAGATCACTTTGCGCTCCTTTCTTAGCTTCTCTTTTTTTCCCCTTTGATTCTCTTCTCTCGAAATTCCTTTCCTTTTGTTTTAAGGCTCTTTAAGTTCGCGGTTCTATTCAATGGCACCAGTGCAAGCAATTTCCCTGTGTGTGCGTGTGCGTGGGTGTCTATGTGTGTCTGCGTGTGTGCTTTCTGCCGAAGAAGTGGATCTGCCGAAATCTCCCGGACGGCTCGGTAATCCTAATTTTTCTGATTCTCATCGTTTGTTACATTCTAGTGCCAGAGATTGAGTTTCGATATTCGAGCACCCGATGCAGCACGGTATTCTTTTTTTAGCTGTAGCTTTGGTCGGTCGGTCGTTTATTTATTACTTTTTTTTAGCTTTTGGAACGAAATCGTAAGTGAGCGCAATCGTAAACGAGTAGAAGGCGGTGTGTTTGTATTTGTATAGATTTTTTTTTTCGAAGAGTTATTTCTGAAAGTCAAGGGGACAAAATACTTTTTTTTTTACTAACTTTACGTTTATATATATGTAAGCAAGTAAAAAAAGTAAGCAAAGTAAGTAAAGTAAGTGAAGCAAGCAAGTAAGCAAAGTAAGTAAAAAAAAGTTGGTAGACAAAAGGATTTTTCGTCTCCTTGGTGGATTATTTTTGAAATAATCTCGGTTAGCAAAAAAGTTAGTAAAAAAAGGACATTTTGTCCCCTCGGTTTTCTGAAATTATTAAAGAAATCCTAAACGAGGGGCAATGATGTGTGTGTGTGCGTGTGTGTGTGTGTGTGTGTGTGTGTGTGTGTGTATATATATATATAACCACGGAAAGCTAGTGAAAAAAAATTTCGTCCCCTTACTTAAAAAAAAATAATATCGGTTAGCAAAAAATGTTGGTAAAAAAGGATATTTTAATCCCTCGGCTATATGAAATAACTTTCCGAAAAAAAAAATATATATTTTGCAGATCATTTAACGAGACAGCTCGTTCAGAATATAAATTCGGTATATTAATGTTAATAAAATGCATTCATTTTAATTGATAATGGATTTTTTCACCCACTGATGGTGTGATTAAATAAAAAAAGCACCTAAATGTATTTCGCAAAACCAATACCAAATATCAATGTAAAAAAAAACAAAGTTTATTTCATTATTTCAATACTGAAATTTGGGATACCAAATGAATGGATTTCGTAATCGAGTTTTATCGTACCGTACTGCATCTTGTATCATTATCGCATGTAACGAGGAACACGGTTATCCATAGGATATTTCTTCCCTGTTTTTCTGTTTTCTTCGGTTTTTTTACATCGTCATTTTCATCGTCATGGCGGCTTAACAAAAATGCGCCCTCTTAAGGCCATCTTGTTTTGCTTAAGTCACTGCGTAATTCATTCGCGATAATTAGTAAATGACTAGTCCAATGGATTGAAAATTGTACGTGTTTGTACGATGTGAGATGTGGTGTATTTGTTTCAGGATTTACGTAAGGGATGAAGAGAGTGCGTAGAAGAGAGAGGGAGAGAGAGAGAGAGAGAGAGGGGGAGAGAGAAAAAGATTTCGGGAAGTTAAAGGACAAGGACAATATCAAAACCGAATATGTTTTTCGATTTTTTTTCATCGAGCCTCTTGAGTTTGGCGTCACGTGGAGAGGGAGAGAGAGACAAAGAGAAAGCGAGAAATATATATATATATATAGTTCAACTCGATTGATTTCCAATCAATGTTTTCTCTATCTTCGTGACGTCACTCAACACACGTAAGTCTTCAATAATTCGTAGAAAAGTTTCTTTAATTCGAGAATAAAACCTTTTTCTTTCTCCCTATCGTTCGTTTTGTTCGTTCTCTTGTCATTTTGTAGTTTCGTCGATCTCGTCGCGTCGTCTCAACTCTACGCTGCGACAATACGCGAAGTGTCACTTTTTCTTCGCGGATTGGAGAAAGACGTCTTTTTTTCTTCCCTGTGGTATTGGAAAAGGGCTTTTCGTATATAAGTATTTATATTATGTAAGAAATATGGTTTTTCAGGCACGCAATTTGGGCAAGAGCAGTCCGCAGCGAGTTTTGTTCTCTTTGTTCTCGAATCGTTCACGTCTCGTTTTGCAATGAGGCCACGCGCGTGTACTTCAAAAATGTCCCTCTCGTACGTTTGACAATACGTTCGCGAGCATGAGAATTTTTATCCGAAAATGGAACGAACGTTTTGAATTAAACCCGACGTCAGTCACGAGGCCGAATCAAGGCGGGAAACCACTGTGACGGGTAAAAAAATCTTTTTTTTTTTGCATTTTTTCAAAGTAAACATCTTCAAGAATCGGTATAAAAAAATTCAAGTTATAATATTGAAAATTGACCGGGTTACAGACGATTTAGCGAGAGCAGGTAGGAGGCCTGGCCGGAATCATAATTGTAACTATAATTGTCTGATTTTCAATTTAAGGAAATTAAAATTTCCGTATTTGATGTAACTATCGTTTTGCGTAGTCGTTTTTTTTTAAATTTAGTATTTACTGAATTACTTTTTTAGTTTTTACTAAAATCTAATACTAAATTTACTATCCACTAAAAAAATAAATTCTTCAGCTTTTACTAAAAACCAATACTAAATTTAGTATTGGTTTTTAGTAAAAACTAAAAAAGAAATTTAGTGCATGCTGAATTTAGTACGTACTAAATTTAGTATTCACATGCTAAATTTAGTATTTACTAAATTTAGCGAACACTAAATTTAGTATTCACAAACCAAATTTAGTAAATACTAAATTCACTATTAGTTTTTAGTACACACTAAACAAGAGTTTTAGTTTTTAGTAAAAACGAAAAAAGGAATTTAGTTTATAAGAAACTATTTTTTTGGTTTTACTAAAAACTATTACTAAATTTAGTATTCGTTTTTAGTAAAAAGAAATTTAGTAAATGCTACATTTACTATTTACTAAATGTACTATTAGTTTTGAGTAAAAACAAAAAAAGAAATTTAGGAAATACTACATTTACTATTTACTAAATTTATTATTGGTTTTTAGTAAAAACTAAAAAAAAATTTAGTGAATGCTGAATTTAGTAAATACTAAATTTAGTATTTACTATATTTAGCGAACACTAAATTTAGTATTCGCTAACCAATTTTAGTAAATACTAAATTCACTATTAGTTTTTAGTACCAACTAAACAAGAGTTTTAGTTTTTAGTAAAAACGAAAAAAAGGAATTCAGTTTATAAGAAACTATTTTTTTGGTTTTCTAAAAACCAATACTAAATTTAGTATTAGTTTTCAGTAGAAAGAAATTTAGTATTAATATATATATTATATATTAATATATAATATATAATACTAATATTAGTTTTTAGTAAAAACTAAAAAGAAATTCAGCGCATACTAAATTTAATTATATTCGGGGATAAGCCCTGTAAGTAAAAATTTCGCCAAAATTACACTTTTCGTTCGAACGCCCGCCGTTCGATGAATATTTTTTCCGAAGAACGGCTGCGTACAACGAGAGCTACTTTCATATAGACTATAAAACTATTTTATTTTTATTTTTCAGACCAACCATTTTCACGTTATCGTTCCGGCCGTTGCACCACATTTTTCATACAGAGGCATTATCCTCAATAACATTGCTAATGTCAATTTTCTTCAAAAATAAAAATGTCACGACTTAACTTCAAAGTATGCTCAATGACAGACCACTTTTCCAAATCTCGAACAAATAATCTAGTAGGAGAAAAAAAATCGGAAAACCTTTTTTCGGCCCGCCACAGCAGTGTCCTCCCTCAATCAGCCTGCCTATCCAAACATAAATGAATACGACTTCCGTTCCCTAATGTTCTCCACGTCGGACGAGCGCAGAGAAAAATCACCGCGTTTTCCGGATTTGGCAGCTGAGACCAAAACTGAACAAATTTCCATCGTTCGACGCGTCGACTTTGACGCGCCGGGTGTGGCCTTGAGATCTCTTGATCGGAAGTATAGGCAATCGACAATGCGCCCGGGCGATGCATCATACGTATGTGTATTCGCTCCGGCGATATAGCTAGCGAATTCCCGTGGCCGCGTTAAGGGGCTGTACCAGTGTGACACTTTCAAAAAATCGATTTTTCTTGCCTTTTTCGACAGTTCATACTTTCATGAATATCCTGTAGAAATGTCAAGGCCGTATCTCTAATCATTTTATCTTGCAAAAATCGATAGTTAAGGAGGTTCGAGCGTTAGCCACAATCCAAGGTTAAATTCAATAAAAAATACATGTTATCGTTTGGACTATACTGAGTCTTTACGAATTTTTTGAACTTTTTTCACCACCAAACACCAGAGATAAAAAATAGTTTAATGTATGTAATTTAAAGTGAGGTTACATGGGCAAGACTTTCACACTAAGGGTTATGTAATTTTTTTTGTCATTTAGCACCAAGATAAATCATTTCTAGCAACGGATTAACGCAAACTGTACCTTTGTAAACATTTAGAAAAAAAATCCTCATCTTGCCCATCGTAAACCATGGGCCAATAATCTCGTGACGTTAATATGAATAGGCATAATTATAAATTACTCAAAATTTTATTGTGAATTGTATAAAACATTCGTTGTCGTAGTTTTTTCATAATAATCATCGATAATGTTATACTTTTTCAAGTTGGTGGTAACACAAAACTTTTTCTACTTTACGTAATAAATATATTAAAATGCATAATTTTGCCCTTTGATTATATATTCAAAAAAATTCGCATATACAGAATAAATCAGTACCTCGTATGCATTTTTTTGAGGTTCATTGAAAAAAAAAACAAATGAACCGTCATTTGGCTGAACTGAATCGCTCCAACCTCCTTAAATCTTTAAAAGCGTTTTTCTCGAAATGAGATTTTTCAAATTTGCTGACATTGTAACTCAAAGGGCAATTATCCGATTGACTTGAAATTTTCAACTGAATACTCTTGAATATATTTACTCTACAATGACGTAGGATATTTTTGATTGGATGAAAATTGACGATTTGGCATTGAAAAAAACGACCATTTTATAAACAAGAGAACAGACTTTCTTTTCACAACTACGCCATTTTGTTAGATTTCGATATTTTTCGAAAATCCTACGCAATTGTGCAGGAAATACCTTCCAGTGTAACATTTTTTCCTTCTTCGCTTTCAGCTGCTCAATCGGCCGGAATCATGTCAGCAGTGGAGGAACTTTTTTTTGCGCCTCCGAAGGCAGCTCACGAGTCGCTTGGGGGGCATCCATTAATTACGTGAGGTGATTTTGGCGATTTTTCGACCCCCCCTCTCCCCCTGGTGAGATGTCCTGAGATTTTGCTCGACCCCCTCCCCCCTCCCCTAATCTCACGTGAGATTTTTCAAAATGCATACGTTCACGGAAAATAAATTGTAGTAGAAGTAACTGCGGTTGTAGTACCATTTACTCCACCATGTAAAGTAGTAGAGAGACTCTCCCTACGTGATAAAAATTACGTGATTGCTAAAATTACTAAAATTACTAAAATTACGTGATATTTGCCGAAGCCCCCCTCTCCACCACGTGAGATTGGGTGAGATTTCGCTCGACCCCCCCCCCCCCTAAACGCCTCACGTAATTAATGGACGCCCCCTTGGATCTCAATATTTTTCTACGAAAAAATTCTGCAACATAGGTCAAATATAGCCAAATATATTCTTAATTTTCCGAAACATTTAATCGAGTGCTTTTCTTCCAAAAAATGCCCGAAAATCACCCAAATTTTCAGCCCTCACACTGGCATAGCCCCTTAAGGGAGCTTTCCAGTGTGAAATTTTCAAAAAATCGATTTTTTTTTGCTTTATCGAATAGTATACACTCTTCCGAATATTCCCTGAAATTTTCATGCCGAAATTCAGATTATTTCGGTTACTGTACAGCATTTCTTGGAAGAAGGCAACGGAGCGCTACAGCTCAAAACTTCCTCACTTGAAACTTTGAACGCGTTTTTCTCGAAACAGCATTTTTCAAAACGGTGTCCAACTTGGAGGGCAGAGTTTTAAAGCTATCGAGTTGAATTTTTTACACAATATTCTTAACGTCATTGTTTATCGTGCTATGGAAGCTTTTTTTTTGACATCTTCCTATTGTTTTGTAAAAAAAACTGCCAAAAAAAATGCTAAAATCGATACCCAATTATATACCGATCAATAATCTTTTTGTGTTTTTTGTTTCAGATCAAAATTGTGACCCCCAACGTGGACACCACATCCAAGTGCATTTTATGCAACAATTGTTTCATCATTTTTATAGATATTAATTAATAAATAAATCGATCTTTAAAAAATTGTTTTGTATTCTTCAATACCCAATTAATATACAAAAAAAAACCAGACCGATTAGATTATTTTTTCTTTAAAAAAAAAATCGCGAAAAACAGCGATTTTTCGGGCTGTCACACTGGAAAGCTCCCTTAACGTCGTCGACGAGGCCGCTGCTACGTCAATCGAGACACTTGTTCCCACTTAATATCCACACGCGCACAAACATATGTATATATTTATAACATAGATATAAATATATAATAAATACGTGTAGGGCTGATGTCTGCGGTTGGAGGGCGCGAGGATGCGCCACAGATGGTCCCGGTGAGCGAAGGGAACGATGACGTGGGCTGGTAGCGAGACGTAGGAGGAAGCTGGGGTTGTAATTGGGAGGTAGGGGATAGGATGCGTGTGGTGGCGAAACTTTGACGAAGACCGAAAGACGCGTGAGCCTCATCGAAGTCCTGCTAGGTCGATACGGTGATCGTTGTCGTTTTTGTCTCGTACGTACGAACGGGGTGTTGTTCAATACGAGTGCTGCGGCTGCAGGGACGTGACTCAGCTGTGTGCGGATGTGTCCGAGCCTTGGCTATTGCCGAGTCCCCCCATGCCCGCTTGGGAGGTCAGCCTCGTTGCGGACTGCGTGGTCGTTGGTAGGGTCGTCGCGTGTTGGAGGATGCCGTGATGTTGCTGTTGTTGGGCTTGCTGTTGGGGCTGTTGTTGCTTGCCGGTTTCCGGTACAAGATGGGGCGTTCTGCTGGAGACCGGGGGTAGGACTGGACTGGCCGGCCACGGATGAAGGGACATTGTACTCGGGGCGTTCGGTACGCTGCGGGAGTGCGGCAGAAGTGGCGAATTGGATAGGCTCGCGAGCGGATGATGAGCCGATACTATGCTGCTCCCGGACATGCCAATACCCAGGCTATTGGCGACGTTCACCATCGGCCCGAGACCCCCGCTTGACATTCCAACACCTACACCACCTACCGAGCCACCCCCGCCACCCATCCCGCCCAATCCACCAGCTGGCGTGCCCAACGCGACCGCCGTGTCCGGATGCAGGAAGTTACGTCGCTGCTCTAGACGCTCCGCGTGCTGGGCCATGCAACGCGTCAATGCCTCCGGCAACATGTCCAATTGCTCCTGCAACGACGTCAACTTCTCGTCCAGACTCACCAGACGCTCCTCCAGCGTGTCCTGGCGCGTTGACATGTCCGACACGATCTCGTATACCGTGTTTTGCGTCTGCGACACACAAACAGTCACGGTTACAGGGTGGGCTTCACCCCCCAGGCACGGGTCTACGCACAGGGGGAGAGGGAGATTGAAAGGGAGAGCTTGTGGCTGAAAATTAAGGGGTTACGTGGGTTTCGAAGCCATTGAAGCATATTTTCTGTTTTTTTAAATGTAATACATAAATTATGTTATTTGAAATGTTAAGGGGTTAGGCCACAGAAACGGGAAAACCGTGGGCGAATTTAACAATTTTTTTTCGTATGAAAAAGTGATTCACTTATAACATTAAGTTACCCCCACTTGCGATTTTGAAAAAATCGATTTTTTGAATTGCATTTTTTTGAAGTATAAGTATCCGGGCCCATACAGAAGTATGGGCCCGGAATAGATGACTATGTAAGTTTACAAAAAAAAATATTTTCTTCGTGTAAACTGACATTGAAACTTTAAACGCGTTTTTCTCAAAATGGCCTTTCTGAAGTCGGTGACCAAGATTACTCTAACACTAATGAACCGATGTTCTTGAAATTTTCCAGGCTTATTTAATACATAAAAATGTAGTCTTTAATCGTTCGATTTTTTTTGAAAAAAATGGCCGTTTTATAGCCAAAAAACGGCCGTTTTTTTTTCGTTAAAATCGAACCATTAACTTTGACTGTCCGCCATTTTGTGAAAAATGAATATTTTTTAAAATCCTTCGATTCAAGACTAGTTTATACTTATATTTGACTAAATCCATCCGCATTTTTTTTTCAGATGATCCACTTCGCCGCAATGTTGGTCACTGCAAACCGTGTATATAAAAACATTATTTCATTGACGGCCATTTGCCACTAAACAATGTAATATTTTTCAATAAAAAAATTACTGAAAGTTCTTCAAGATGTGTTCTCTAAGATGGTATATTGAGCGATTAAAAAAGTTTTGTAGTTTTCTTTAAAAAAATTCATGAAAAAGGCCTTTTTTGCGCTACAAGTGGGGGTAACGCCTTAACCGAAGTACGGGTATATTCAATTAATGAATACTTCGTATTTTTTTTTGAGCTCACCTTCGCCATGTCCGTTATTGTATTCGCGTTGTCCATCAACTTTCGTTGGTCCATTTTAACTTTTCTGAGCCTAAGTGAGGAGCGGAGAAAAAACGAAAAAGTGAGTATAGCCCGAAAAAAGGATAAAGAAGACTGAGGTCTTTGCCGAGTCACGGGTAAGGATCGCAACCAGTTAATTCTGTATTTATTTTTATTTTGATGAAGTTCGCCAGGAGGGGAACGAGATAAATCGACTCACGCGTAAATTGCGAGCAGAAATTTTCTCTGATGGGTCCTCACGCGACCGGAATTGACGCGTTTCACGAGCCTCGTGTGCTTGTAGATGAGCCACGTTTCCCTCAGAACGTTAGCGGCTGCATTTTTCAACTGGAAAACGACAAAGGCCGCTCGAAATTTAATCGAATACGTATCAATTTTGTGAGCCTATTAGTTCATCATCATCATCATAAACTATTAATTCATCATCGTCATTAACCATTAATTCATTATCATTAAATGGAGGCTATTAATTCATTATTCATCATCATCATAAATGTTTATTTCCTCGATTTTAATGATGATTTTATTTTTGAGATTGACCGAAAAGAATATTCGCGAATAATCGAGTTGCTGATAAGAATTCTTACGAATATTTATTTTCCCGGATAAAAAGGTCAACAAAGGTACCTTATAAAATATTGATGTCGCTGATAACAATTTTTCAATTCATTTTCCTGGATCAAAAGGTCAATTTATTTATGAAATATTGATATCGCTAATAATATTTTTTACGGATATTTATTTTCTCCGATCAAAAGGTCAACAAAGGTACCTTATAAAATAGTGATGTCGCTGATAACGAATTTTTGATTCACTTTCTGGATTCAAAAGTCAATCCAAAAGTTTATAAAATGTTGATATCACTGATAAATATTTTTACGATTTTTTTTCCTCGATCAAAAGGTCAACGAATGTACTTTATAAAATAGTGATATCGCTGATAACAAATTTTTGATTCATTTTCCTGGACCAAAAGGTCAATTAATTTATAACATATTGATATGGCTGATAATAATTTTTACAAATATTCATTTTCCCTGATCAAAAGCTTTATAAAACATTAATCAAATTGTTTCATCCTCCATCGCAATCTTTACGAAAAAAGTCACATTCAATTGTGTTGTTTTTATTTTCAATTTGTTTCACTGATTCGGAGGAATGTCTCGTTAAAAATAAAAATGTGCCAAATGTGCCACAGGCTTCGTAGATCTTACCCTTTTCGTCAACTGCGTGTCCATCATGAAGTTGTGGACGTGTTTCTCGGCCCGGGTTAATTCGAGTTTTCTAGAAACGACTGCCACGAGTAAAGCCGTGCAGCCTGCGCCCTGAAAATCCCGAAATAATATTGTTAACACAAAGCGACATCGTCGATTAATTAAAAAGGAATCTGACGTAGGGAGAAGAGCGTGCAAATGTTTCCCGCGCTCAAAGGATCACACATTATATTCGAATCTCCCTAGGGCGAAATTACAGGGTCGCGTTGTTTGCGCGCTTACGTTCTTCCGCCTACGAGAATTCAATCTTCAGTATTACCGCGTTTCAAGACGCAGTTTCGTTCGAATTTAATTTAACGAAAACAAACGAAAACACCGCAAATTACGAGTGAACAATATTTACAACCCTTTGTCCAGAAAAGATTATTCATAAATAAATCAATATTAATAACGAGAAAATAAATTTGCTGATTTTCATAATTTTTTTTTTTCTAAAGGAAAGATTTTTTCACCATTTTTGAGACTTAGGGTATATTTTATTACGATTTTTGGCTGTTACATTGTTTTTTTTTCTAATCTTCGAAAATGGCGGAGGTATGGCATGGTTTTCTAAACTGCATTTTTAAAACTGGGGTGACGTACAGCTAAAAAACTAATAGATCGATTTTGATGAAATTGGGTATAAATATTTCCAACCTTATTGTATAAAACATGATGCTAAATGTTTTTGAAAATTGAAAAAAGGTATTTATTTGTTGCAAAATGTAGCGATATTTTTTCGGAAAATTCGATGTTTTTGTTCCAAAGTGTACCATTTTATGGATTTTTAACATTTCTCATTTTTTCTTGGTTCACATTCTGCGTATGAGTGTTAATGAAAGAAAAATCTTGGTTAGATTTTTTTCAGATTAATCCCGCCGACGCTTTGTGTCACGTCGTCTGACAACATCCGCCGCATCCCGTTTAGAAGACCGTGCTATACCTCTACCATTTTTAGAGATTACTTTAAAAATAATACCATGCAACAGTCAAAAGTAGCAATAAAACTTATCCTGAATATAAAAAATGGCGAATAAAACATTCATTAAAAAAACCATGAAAATAGGCAATTTTTTCCTTGCCTAAAAGCACTCCCCCCTTAATAAAAACTCACTACGCGAATTATGAGCATTTTCATTAACGAATAAAAATGCATATAACTAGACGACTCTATGAATTTTTATTCATTCGGATATTAGAATATTATCTATAATTCTCGAATATCTACTAAACATTAGAATATTTATTGCCAAACAATTATTCTTCGATACCGAATTTTTTCGTCAATTATTTATCGATATCTCCTAAAAAAATGAACGTCGGTGATTTTATTCGTCAATCATTATTTATACCATAATTCCCGTTGACACGGCGATCCCCCGACCGCAGTAAGTGTTGGGCACTATGTCGCCGAATCCGACACTGAGAAATGTGATTGCTATGAGCCACATTGCGTTGAGAAGGTTCGCGTGTTCCTCGTCGTGAAACCTGAAAAATGACATTCCTTTCTTTACACGAACAATCGTCAGATAAAAAAGTGAAAATAAAGCTATTTCTGTCAAACTAAAGAAAACAATATCCTTTCTTCCTCTTGAGGGAGTTAAATAATTATTCTTTTTCGTTGTAATTTTGTGGAAACTTGAAATGAATAAAAAAATAAACTCATTTGTTACTTTCGAGTTTTATTCTTTTTTTCTTCTATAAATTAATAATAATAACAACGATAATGATCATAGTTATTATTGTTATTATTATTATTATTGCTGAAATTAATTACAGCATTCCCAATATTAATAATTTCTTTGACGTTTTTGGACGAATTCCAATGTAATCGAGCTGTATTCCTAAAAAAATGCTCGATTGATACAATGTAGCTGGAAAACGATTCGAACGAGTACGACTGTAATTTTATCGATAAGAGTGCAATGAACATGAAAAACGAACGATAGGGAGGTAACATCTTTGTACGAGCGTGTCGATAGGGGGGCAACCCAATATGTTACGCAATCGATGAGCTTTGTGCCCGCACAAACATCCACCCGTTAAGTTAAAATTCAACTGAGCAGTCTGGAGCATCCCCATCATTTTCACGTATACTGGGAAAATCCAAATAAAAGCTCAATTGCGGTTATCACCGCGCGCATGGGGAATGAAGAGAGAGAGATTGATTGATGTATATATTGATGCCTTGGTTTTGAACCTTGAGACAATATGATACACGGTATCTACAGTTCGTTGAAAATCGTTTTATTAAATGTAAGAATAAACATAGTGTAAATGGTTATAAAATAAAAAATAAAAATAGTAATAGTAATAATAATAGTAACAATGGTGGGTGTTATCATGATGATAACGGTAGTAGTAACAACAAATAAACTAAAATAAAAGTTGAGAGAGAGAGAAGGGAGAGCGGTGCAGGAATTTGTTGGGAAGTCCCCAGATCCTACCACATCCCTTTAGGGATTTGTTAGGGACACCGCACATTGTCCTCATTGAGATACAATTGGATTCTGCATTGTTCCCCGATGAATACCAGTCGAGAATTTTCACCAAGTTCGAATCGAAAATATGTAAAAAGTCACGAGAAAAAACTGGGCATGTTGAAACATAACCTGCACGGTTCCCGAGCGTGTACGTGTGTCGTAATATTATGTCAAAGTGCAGTAAAATAAATAACAAGCTATCATTATAGTCGATTTTCAGTAATGTGATCAATATCGATTTTTAAGATTTTTTACAACGATTTATACTTTATTCAAGGAGGTTGAAAAGTTACAATGCAATAATAAAAAAATACATATGTTATTCCCTAGACTACACTGAGCCTTGATTATTTTTTTGAAATTTTTTTACCACAAAACACCGGAAAAAAAAATAGTTTAATGAATGTAATTTTACGTGAGGTTAGATGGACAAGACGATCAAGCTATGGGTGATGTAATTCTTTTGGCTATTTAGCACCAAGATGGATGGCCAACCAAGCACCAAGAGGTTGAAAAGTTACAATGCAATAATAAAAAAATACATATGTTATTCTCTAGACTACGCTGAGCCTTGATGATTTTTTTGAATTTTTTTTCACCACAAAACACCGGAAAAAAAATAGTTTAATGAATGTAATTTTACGTGAGGTTAGATGGACAAGACGTTCACGCTATGGGTGATGTAATTCTTTTGGCTATTTAGCACCAAGATGGATTATTTTTAGCAGTGGATTAACGTAATCTCAACCTTTGTAAACATTTAGAAAAAAGTCCATCTTGCTCATTGAAAACCATATTTGTTGTCTCAAAATGACCTGACATTTTAAATTGCGCGCCATTTTTTTGGTGGCGAACTTAGAGTACTAATCTGTAACAACTGGCATCAGGAAGTATGGAGGTTTTGTCATGGAGAGCTACACGACGAGCAACACATGGAAAATGTGAAAATTCACAACAGAGATGGTGAAAATTTTCCAGAGATTTTTGGTCATCATAACGCACCATCTCGCAACACTGTGGTGAATTCAATCGCTAAATTTGAGGTTAGTGGTTCAATTTTGACCGCGAAAAGCAGTGGCCGTCCACGTACCGGTCGGTCGAGTGAAAACATAGCCACAGTGAGTGCGAGTGTTGACGAAAGTCCTCCAACCTCGATTCGTCATCGGGCTCAGCAACTTAACATTTAAAGATGCTCTGTGCAGCACATTTTGACGACAGATGCGCATATGCATGCTTACAAGATTCAATTGACACACGAACATGTGGGTGACATCGACATGTGCGTTTCATATCTAACTTCCATGTTTGTACCTTATACTAAAATAAAAATATTCGTACTTTTCAAATAAATAATACCGTTTATAATTACAGTCGATTACAGTCGATCCATATCGATTTTTAAGATTTTTTAAAACAATTTATACTTTTTTAAGGAGGTTGGAGCGTTGCAATCCAGGTTTAAAAATATATATATATGTTATTCTCTAGTTTATTTTAAATATATACGTATAGGTACATATAAACTATATACATAGTACAGGTATATTGAAATCTGAAAACCCGTTTGGTTTTCAGATTTCAGATGGACTGTTTCCTCCAGATGGACTTCATAATATATATACAAATTCTAACACATATACGTTTATATATTAGAATATACCGAGTCTTGAGGATTTTTTTTCGAAATTTTTTCGCCCCAAAACACCGGAGATAAAAAATAGGTTAATGTATGTAATTTTACGTGAGGTTAGATGGGCAAGACGTTCACGCTACGGGTGGTGTTATTTTTTGTGAGTATTTAGCACAAAGATAGACGATTTGTAGCAATGGATTAACGGATTAAAAAGTAATCTAAACCTTCGTAAACATTCAGAAAAAAGTCCATCTTGCCCACCGAAAACCATACACATTCAATATTGAACCTTCAAGGTTTAAAAAAGATTACGACTGTTCAATGAAGAGCATTGCTGCCAATGTCCGGGACGTTGCCGTATCTCGACAACACTTAATATTTATTAATAGTAATAATAAATAATCTCCTGACATAAGTATAAATTACTGAAAATTTCATTTTGAGTTCTATAAAACATTCACTGACGCAGTTTTTTTTCATAACAATCATCGATAGTGTTTTTTGAGTTGGTAGTAACACGAAAGATTTTCTTTGTCACGTAATAAAAATATAAAAACGCACAATTTTGCCCTTTAATTATACATTTGATGTAAAATTAGCATCTACAGAATGAATCTATACCACGTATGCATTTCTTGAGATTTAGAGACAAAAAATTCTTGAACCGCTCCAACCGCCTTAAGATAAGATTTATACTTTTTCAAGATCCACTCGCGTTGCATATCTATATAGGTTGTTTAGAAAATTGAACGTACAGAATGCGATGGGATCCGTCAAGAATCGTAACGGATCCTGTTCGGTAATGTGGGAATCCTTTGGGTATCAAATTGGATTCCAATGCGGAATGCTGATTAGGATCCAATGCGATGGGCTATTGGATCCCTATGAGGAACTGGAAACGAGTATAGGAATCCAATTGGATCCATGCGACAATTTCTGCACTGGGGGGGGGAGGGAGGGAGAGAGAGAGAGAGAGAGAGAGAGAGAGAGAGAGAGAGAGAGAGAGAGAGAGAGAGAGAGAGAGAGAGAGAGAGAGAGAGAGAGAGAGAGAGAGAGAGAGAGAGAGAGAGAGAGAGAGAGAGAGAGAGAGAGAGAGAGAGAGAGAGAGAGAGAGAGAGAGAGAGAGAGAGAGAGAAATCCGGGGTCGAGGGAACGAGAATTCTAGGGGAAATGCCCATTATCGTGAAATATCGATTTCAAGTACACGATTTCCACGCACGTAGCGTGTGGTTGCTCTTCACCCGTAGAATCGGCGGTACCGATTTTCTCGCTGTTCAACGACCATACGATCTTGATCCTCCAACGCTCAGGTGCGAGGTACACTCGTATTTATAAAGTGTACGTATATAAAGGGTGTCTCAAAATGATCTGACATTTTAAATTGCGCGCCATTTTATTTGGTGGCGAACACAGAGTACTAATCTTAGACAACTGGCGTCAGGAAGTTTTGAGGTTAAGTCATGGAGAAATACACGATCGAGCACGCTTCGAACTTTCGTGGTGGCGCCGCGCAACGGCTGCCGGTGGCAAAACTTGTATTGGCACATGGCGGTTAAGACGGAATGACACCTCATCGCGGTCGGTATGGTAGAACAATTATAGATTCCCAAAAATCTCTGAAACGGCTCTTCAGATCCCGTCGAAACTTTGCCAAACGACGTCAAATAGGTAGACAAACAGCTGTCTGCCCCTCAAATTTTCTGAATATGAGGAAAAAAATGTAGATTGTCTTATGATAAGCCAATCTACATTTTTTTTTCTTTTTTATTATAAAATAGTGTGATGGAACCAATAACGACTACTTGCCAATTTCAATGTATCCTCATGACTTCCTTTCACCCTAAAAGCATATCTATAGATATGTGACGAAGAGAATGTTAATGAAATTGCGTACATTGGCTGCACACACATTTTTTTCTGCCGTACAACAAAATTTCTGTTTAAATTATTGTTTGCATCGGAAATTTATACAAAGGATGTTGTAATATAGGCAGAAAACGTTCGATAGTCATCATGTATCGCAAGTTCGCGAAACTGTTGCTGGTGAGAAAAGAACTGTGATGGGAAAAGTTCTTCCTCGAACACGCGTCAACAATCCCAAACATGACGTGAAACGCTGTTTTTACAACGTGAACATCACACGCGGTGCTGTCATTTACGCAAACACCTGATTTAAATGGCGACCGGCATACTGCACCAGCAGACGAAAACCAATCCAAGTTTTGCCAAAACTCGCCGCAAGGGCCGCGCCACTAGAGTTACTATCGGATGTTGTGTTCCACACATAACCTCCATGTTTGTACCTTATATTGAAATAAAAATATTCGTACTTTTCGAATGAATAATACGTTTTATTAATGAATAAAAATGTCAGGACATTTTGAGACACCCTATAGATACGCGCCAGCACACACATACATGCATTTCTGGACAGAGAACGATTTCATCAGGCGAAGGATACGCGGGAGTGTGAAAAAAGACGGGATAACAGTAAAACGAAATGTTCCTTCGATTTGTTCGCTGCGAATTCGATATCGATGCATTTTTTTTGCGTATCTCGTCTCGCGGGATGAATATGGCATGAGGTTTGAATAAATCGATGATTCACTCGCTGCGAAATGGGGCGAATATTCGGCAGACCGGCGAGAAATTGGGCGGCGATTTTTTTATGGGCTTTTTTTTATCGGCATACGATGCTTTAGGGAACGTTTTTGTTTGGAAAGGAAAGTTTGGTTTTTTCGATGAAAAAGTAAAATAACGATGTATCATTTTATTTATAAATGAATTGGAAGTGATTATAATAAAAATTGATCACGGTTACGGGACGTGGCTTTTTTAAGCCTACGTTGACACACTGGGTCATTGTGAGCTGGATGAATTTTTAGTAAAATGCTCGCCTCTCCGAAACTGATTTTTAAAAATAATTTGTTTAACGATTAAATTTGATATTTACCGAGTTTTATGCCGACACATTAAGGAATTTTGAAAGTACTATCCGGGTCAAATTGACCCATCGTGTGAAAATCGTGACCAAATACAAGTGTGCCAAGAAGGGTTAAGGGGTCTTCACACTTTGGACGCTAAAAAAGGCTATTTTCATAAATTTTTAAATAGGTTTATATTATGGATATTGATATAAAAGTTTTTACACTTAATAAATACCCTTTCGAAATACATTAATTCTTTTTTAAATGTTTTTATGTAACCCAAACAAACTTTAAACGCATTTTTCTCGAAACAACATTTTTCGACGGCTTGTTGATAAAATCTTCGAAACTACTAAACCGATGCTTATGAAATTTTAACCACATATTCTTTACAACTAGAAATATAGAGCGAATCAAGGATTTTTTTAAACATTGATATTTAATTTTTTTTTGCAAAAACGGTGAAAAACACGTTTTTTTTAAATGTCAGTCATTTTGTTATTTTTGCATATATCAAAAATCGTATGATATGCGCTATAGCCATTAACATACTGAATCTAAAACCGTTTGATTTTTATGTTTCGAACATTTTTTTAACGACCATTTTCGTCTATAAATAGTGACTTAGATACATTTTTTAAAAATGCATTTCGAAAGTGTATTTATTGAGTGTAACAACTTTTATATCAATATCTATAACATATACCTATCAAAAAAATTCACGAACATAGCCTTTTTTAAGCGTCTAAAGTGAGAAGACCCCTTAAGCGAAAATCGGTATTTCTATATGGAGTAACAGATATTCGAATTCTGATCATGTGTAGGGGGCTGCATACACTTGGAATTAAAAACAGGCTTTTTATTGCATCATTTTGTAGTCCCGGATTTTAGTCGACCGAACTATGACTATTTTTATGAAGGTTCGGATCGCCTACCGCTCTTTAGCCATTTTTCTTTTCCAGTATTCCTTGCAATTTTTTGTGATTTTTTTAAAAGTACCTATACGTATTTAAGAATATGTGAAAAAATCCTTGAGTTCAAATATTGAAAATGGACAAAGTTACAGACGGTTCAGTGAGAGCAGGTAGCGCAACGGTTCAGGTTTACTAAAACTTTCAATCGCGTTCTTTTTTTCAAAACGACTGTTCTCGACCTGGCCGGCATCATAGCTCCAGCCATAATTGTTCGACTTTTAATTTTGAAAAAAAAACCAACATTTCCGTACTTCGCGTAGGGCCCCTTATGTCCGTAAACCCGGGTAAAAAAATCGTGACCACCTAACGAACCTAATCGAGCAATTAAGGGGTTACCCCCACTTGCGATTTTGCAAAAATCGATTTTTTTTATTGTATCTTTTTGAAGTATAAGTATCCGGGCCCATACTTCTGTATGGGCCCGGAATAGATGACTCTATGTAAGTTTACAAAAAAAAAATATTTTCTTCGTGTAAACTGAAATTGAAACTTTAAACGCGTTTTTCTCAAAATGGCATTTCTGAAGTCGGTGACCAAGGTTACTCGAACACTAATGAACCGATCTTCTTGAAATTTTGCAGGCTTATTTAATACATAAAAATGTAGTCTTTAATCGTTCGATTTTTTTTTCGAAAAAAATGGCCGTTTTATAGCCAAAATACGACCGTTTTTTTTTCGTTAAAATCGAACCATTAACTTTGACTGTCCGCCATTTTGTGAAAAATGAATACTTTTTAAAATCCTTCGATTAAAGACTAGTTTATACTTATATTTGACTAAATCCATCCGCATTTTTTTTTCAGATGATCCACTTCGCCGCAATGTTGGTCACCGCAAACCGTGTATATAAAAACATTATTTCATTGACGGCCATTTGCCACTAAACAATGTAATATTTTTCAATAAAAAAATTACTGAAAGTTCTTCAAGATGTGTTCTTTAAGATGGTATATTGATCGATTGAAAAAGTTTTTTAGTTTTCTTTAAAAAAATTCATGAAAAAGGCCTTTTTTTGCGCTATAAGTGGGGGAACGCCTTAAATACTGTTTGCTCAATGTAACTTTTTTCCCACCGGTATCCAAAGAACGGACGACACAAAACGAATAATAGGATGTTGACTCACCTTTCGCACTGTCGCAACGTCCACGAGGCAATGATCCAAAGCGACACCATGAAGACGAGCAACACCGTGCCGGGGCAAATGGTCATTAGTGTTTTGAGCACGAATCTCGTGTTGAAATTTATACGATTCAAGGCCCCTATACTCCTCGACGAGGCGTCGGTGAATAATTTCGAGTGCAACAGCATCACCCGACAGATGAGATACAGCCTTAAAAACATGGGTAGCGAGAGGGTCACGTCGTAGGGTACCCATTGCGAGCCGACGTCACCTCCCTTGTTCGCCAATTTGGTCGTCCACAGGAAATAATATTCACCGGGTATCGGGTGGAGCGCGCAGATTCCCAGTTCCAATGATATCTGAGATATTCGTTGCCAGGTCATCGCTATTCGCCAGTCATCCGCGCAGTTATCGATCATGAATAACTGTAGTTTTTTTAACAAAAAAACAATGACACAAAAAACACATTAGTAGGCATCGCTGACGTATACCGTAAAATAGGGTTACTTTGACGATACATTCATTATGCAATTATAAATATGTTCATTTTTTTCAGACATCCACATCGATGCCAAGAACTTTCACCATCAATGCGCGCGCAAAAAAAATACATTGCTTTATTGTGTTATATCTCCGCCATTTGTTAATGTTTCTGATTTTTTTTACATATACTTAACCATGGGCATAAATGATCTGTAAAAAAAATGTTGTCAACATACGCGTCATTTTTTTAAACCGCGTCTAGAAAAGTACCTTCGAAAATCGGTGAAATCGCGTATGTAAGGCCTTAAGGAAACCTTTTACATAAAAACGTCAAGTACCTAGGGTACTATTATAGGCACTTAATCGATCTTATAATTGTCATTGAGATCAAAATCAACTTGAGCAACATTACAATCAACTTTGGCAACATTTTAATAAACTTGAGCAACAAATTTAAACAATAGAAAAAAATGTTAAAAAAATTAGTCTGTGCGAACATTTAAACCGTATTTTGGCGATCTGTTAAAGTAGCCCCAAAAACTGTCAACGTTACATTCAGTGTCAATTTAACCCCGCTTCACGGTACATGATGACAATGTTTTGCATATGTAAAGTCCTGACAAAAATGACACATTCCGAAAAAAATATGGCGTTAAAGTTTGTATAATTGAAATGCAACGAAAGTTCTTTCGAAAATTTTTATTTTTATATTGATATTACTATAGGATTTTTTTGGCAGATCAAGAAACAGCCGAAAATGTAAGCAATTCAAAAAGAAATTAAGATGCGTTGCGTTCCAATGATGCAAATTTCAACATCATACAGAAATGGGCTCGAATAACGCTGGTTCTTTTCATCCCCTTAGATACATTGATATATATGGACAGTATAATTGGTTAGAAATTAGACACTGAAAACGAGACGTCATCAGAGGGTCCAGGTGTCATTAAAAAATCATATGAAAAATGTCGTGCGGTTATGAGGAAACATTTTGGACACATTATTGAAATAAAAATAAATATTTCCTTCCGGAAATATCGTGTTCATCACCCGTCTCGAGTTAAGGAGGTAGACCAGCTTCATACAATGTTGCCATGCTAAACCATGGTCAAATTTCAAAATGGTGATAGATCAATAAAATTTGGTGAGTATATTCTTTAGTATTATATATGTCAATACAATTTTTTTCAGATTTTTTCATTGTGCCGTTATCGAATAATTGAACATTGAAGTTCACGTGTATAAGCATAGGGTTTTTATAGATATAGGTATATATTCCGGGTATAAGAATAAACGCTTGTGAATTATTTGTAACAAAACGGCACAACCAAAAAATCTGAAAAAATTTGTATCTACATGAATAATACTAAAGAATATATTCACCAAATTTTATTAATCTATCACCATTTTGCTGAAGCTAGTGTACCTCCTTAATTCGCTTTTTATTGATTTTTCTGGTACCCCCAGGTCATCTCGAAGGTACCGATATGTTGTTGGTTTCGTTGTGGAAAAAAGTAGAAACGGGGGTTTAAAATCTTGAATGTTATTTAAACAATCTTCATTTTTAATGAAAAAATCATGATTTTTTATTTTGAAAAATGGTTATCTTTATTTTTCAAATAGTGATATCCATTTACTTTTTTATCACCGTTCGATTTTTCTAAAATGAGGCTGATCTTGATTTGAGTTTGACGCCTTGACTTAAAAGAAAGACGCTGGCAGAAATGCAGATCTTGAAAGACCGTTTCGAATTATTGCTCCGAATTTTGCCGAAAATCAATATGTATATGAGTTCACAAATACCTGTTTTCGATGGTGGTGAAGTTTGCATCGTTGGAACGCAACGAAAGTTTTTTTTACAATTTATTTTCAATATTTTTATTATTATAGATCTTATTTTATAGATCCATATTGTAGATCGCTAAATAAATATCTTAAAAAATGGTTGAAAAATTTTTGTAGGCGACATCTGCCCAACGAAATTGAAGATATTCAGAAATATTAATTTTCGTTGCATTCCAACGATGCAAACTTCAACCTCGCTAATTTGAAGCGATTTATCACGTGTATATATTTTTTTATTTTCCGAGTTCCAACTTTCACCCTTGCCGGTTTTCTACGTATGGCCCTTCCCAATTGAGCCCTTTCGTATCACTCCCTACCCGGACTTCGATAATCTAACCTGACATCCGTCGCGTCGACAGCCGTCTTAAAGGGGAAGACATCTTTAGGCGGGGAAAACATTAGTCGATTTTCACTTTTTTTTTTAATGAAAGATTTCTCCACCATTTTTAAGGCTTAGAATATGTTTCATTACTATTTTTGGCTGTCACATGGTATTTTTTTTATCAATATTTAAAAATGGCGGGTTCATGGCTCTGTCTTCTAAACTGCATTTTTAAAACTGCAGTGACATATAGCTGAAAAACTAATCGACCGATGATGAAGAAATTTTGTACAAATCTTTCTAACCTTATTGCCTACAATATGACCCTAAATATTTTTAAAAATAAAAAAAGTGTTTTTTTTAAATTGCGAAATGTAGCCATGTATTTCGGAAAATTCAATATTTTTTTACGAAGCGTATTATTTAATTGATTTTCAACATTTCTCACTTTTTCTTGGTTCATATTCAGCGTATAAATGTTAATGAAAGAATAATCTTCGTTGTTTTTTTTTCAGATTAATCCCGCCGACGCTACGTGTCACGCCGTCTGACAACTTCCGCCGCAGCCCGTTTAAAAGACCGTGCCACACCACCGCCATTTTTAAGATTAATAAAAATAAAAAAAATAGTTAATCAAAATAAAAAAGTGGTAACAAAACTTACCCTGAGGCTCAAAAATGGTGAAGTCTTTCCTTTAAGGCCTTAGGCCGGGTATAAAATCATGTGCGAATTTAACCATTTTTTCGTATGAAAAAGTGATTCACTCATCAAATTAATTACACATTTATTTAGAATGAATATCAAGCTGTTAGAAAATATATATATATTTTTTCGATTTACAAAATGGCCGACTACTCAAAACTTCTCGAAACAGCTTTTTTCCAATTGGCGTGACAAATAACTTCAACAATTTTCACTCGATATACTTCAAATTTAAAAGTTATGTTCCTAATTGCATTTCGCAGATAAGTACGCACGGAATTTCTGATTGATCGAAAACTTTTCATTTTATGAGCAGTTTATGAGCAGTTATAACGAATCTTTTCACTGAAAATTCATTTCTTAAGGGGTTACCCCCACTTGCGATTTTGAAAAAATCGATTTTTTTTATTGCATTTTTTTGTAGTGCCATTTGAAGTGCAGTTTTTTTTGATGCCCGGAATAGATGACTCTATGTAAGTTTACAAAAAAAAAAATATTTTCTTCGAGTAAAGTGAAATTGAAACTTTAAACGCGTTTTTCTCAAAATGGCATTTCTGAAGTCGGTGACCAATATTACTCGAACACTAATGAACCGATCTTCTTGAAATTTTGCAGACTTATTTAATACATAAAAATGTAGTCTTTAATCGTTCGATTTTTTTTCGAAAAAAATGGCCGTTTTATAGCCAAAAAACGGCCGTTTTTTTTCGTTAAAATCGAACCATTAACTTTGACTGTCCGCCATTTTGTGAAAAATTAATATTAATATTAATTAAAAAATATTAAATATTAATTAATATTAAATTAAAATATTAATTAAAAATATTAAATTAATAAAAAATATTAATTAAGTATAATTAATAGTTTATACTTATATTTGACTAAATCCATCCGCATTTTTTTTTCAGATGATCCACTTCGCCGCAATGTTGGTCACCGCAAACCGTGTATATAAAAACATTATTTTGTTGACGGCCATTTGCCACTAAACAATGTAATATTTTTCAATAAAAAAATTACTGAAAGTTCTTCAAGATGTGTTCTTTAAGATGGTATATTAATCGATTAAAAAAGTTTTGTAGTTTTCTTTTAAAAAATTCATGAAAAAGGCCTTTTTTTGCGCTACAAGTGGGGGTAACGCCTTAAGTTCAAATCCCTACAACTTGTGAATAAAACACTATTTTTTAAATTCCGTACGTGCTTCTCGAGGTATTCTAATGTCGATTGACGAGAATTTTTGTTTTTTGTTCTAGGTACAAAATTGTGGACGCTAAATGTCACGTGGAGCGCCTAACAAAAAGATATCAAAAGAAAATATTAGTAGTCGGCAATTTTGTACTTGAAAAAAAATCTATATTTTCTAACAGCTTGATATTCATACTAAATAGATAAGGAAATTAATTTTATGAGTGAATCACTTTTTCAGACGAAAAACAATTGTTAAATTGGCACATGATTTTATACCCGTTACTGTGGCCTAAAACCTTTAAAAAAAATCATGAAAATCAGCAATTTTATACCGCATTTGCCGAGGGTACGGGGCAACTGTGGAAAACCCGTGCCAGAATAGATGGCCCCATATTCTTCTGGTTTTCTGGTGCACAGACGTTTTACTCAAGTATCTACACCAATGTCTCGAAAGTATCGGCCTTCCGGTGACTGGTTGACACGCTAGCCGGTGCACAGCTGAGCGGTCACCGCTCCGAGTATGGGCCATGCATAACGCTGCTTAACTCGAAGTACCGCCGGGGCCGAACTCCGACCGCCCAACTACCAGTGTCCGTTGTACATACATCGTATTTATTAACGCGAAAAAATATGATTTACGATGAAAGTTTTCTTAATCTACTTTCGCCATTGTCCGCGCTCTCGTCCCACCGCGCAAGCTCATGAAAAAGCAAGAAATGGGCGGAAAATTTCGTTGGCCGCGTGTGGTCGCGATCCCGCTGGAAAATTTAGTGACTCGACGATGATCGTAAAAATCCTTCTTCGCGGATATATACGAGAGAAGCGAGAAAGTTTTGAATCCTAACAGCCAATGAGATAATGCTCGATCTCTCGTCGCAATCTTTTTTTCACGCGCGGTTGTATTTTTCGCATTTGCTCCTGGTGTTTTTACCGTCCCACAAGAACGGCGGAAAAGTTTTTACTTTTTCTCTCTCTTGCTGGCTTTTTATTCAGATTTTTCTCTTCGCCTTTTCTCGCGCATTATCTCGTGGGAAAGCTTCTCACTTTGATTTTAAGGAGTCGTTGTACTCCTGGCGCTTGTGCGCGAGGATTTACAGTTATACGTTTCTTGCTTCTTGTGGCGTTATCGTGACGGATGATAAGGGGTACATAAATCATTGTGCCATTTCTCTTCTCGCTGTGTATGCGGATATACAGGGTGGCTCGAAAAGTGACGTGAAAAAGGAAAATCTAGATGCCTCGTATCGATACCTATCCGAATTACCCCCATGGATGTTCTACGATCTTTTTAGTTTTTGAGAAAAAAATAATTAAAATGTTTTTTTTTTCCGAGGTTTTCTATAGCATGGGCTTTGATTTATTTTTTGTGCAAATTTTAAGAGGTTAAGTGGGTCCGAAAATTTAAAAATCTCCATTAAAAAAAAAATTTCCTCCACTGCTGACATTATTCCGGCCGATTGAATAGCTGAAACCGAAAAAGGAAAAAATGTCGTTAAACTGGAAAGTATTTCCTGCACAATGACGTGGGATTTTCGAAAAATATCAATATCTAACAAAATGGCGTAGTTATGATAAAAAGTATTTTCTTGCCTATAAAATGGTCGTTTTTTTCAATGCCAAATCGTCAATTTTCATCCAATCAAAAATATCCTACGTCATTGTAGAGTAAATATGTTCAAGAGAACTCAGATCAAATTTCAAGTCAATCGGATAATTGGTCTTTGAGTTACAATGTCAGCAGATTTGAAAAATCTCATTTCGAGAAAAACGCGTCTAAAGATTTAACTATCGATTTTTTTCAAGATAAAATGATATTGATATAAATGATAATGATATTCTTGAAAGTATAAACTGTCGAAGAAGGCACAAAAAGATTGATTTTTTGAAAGTGTCACACTGGTATAGACCACTAAGAATCCTTCATTCAATCACGAGCTATACTTATCTACTAACAGATAAATTTGGTTTTTTAATTTCAGATAAAGCTACCATGAGTTATCCTGTCCACCACGAGGACATTTTTTTGGGGTCTTCGGAAACCAGCTCCCACCGGCTGAATTTCCCAAATTTTTGGGTGATTTAAAAAAAATTGTTGAAATGTTTATATTGTTGATGTTGATATGTTGGAATGTTTATGAATGGCTCTTTTATGTGCTTAACATTTTGAATAAAATAATTTACATATTATATTTAAAAAAAAGAGAGATAGTATGCTTTTTTGGCTTCAAAACCCTCGTAACCCCTTAAAAGCAATTGAGAGTCATTTACCCTAGTGTGAGTATTTTTGTTATCATCGGAACTTTAGTGCCGGATTCTCTCAGATCTATATTCAAAACTTTTGCCCGAAATCTATGGCCCTTTTTGTAGTGTTCAGTTGCTCGTCGATTTATTACTTAAAGCTACTGTGACGAGTGAAAAAAATCGATTTTTTGCATTTTTTCAATGTTTACGTATTCAAGATTATGTGAAAAAAAAATCAAGTGGAAATGTTTGAAAATTGACAAAGTTACAGACGATTTAGTGAGAGCAGGTAGAAAGAGAACTACATTTATATAGATTATGAAACCTTTTTATTTTTATTTTCCAGACCAACCATTGTCAAGTTATTGATCCGGGCGTTGGACCACTTTTTTTTATACACAGGCTCTATTATACCTCCATTAGGTTGTACATTTTTTTTGTTTTCAACAAAAATTCACACGAAGTAAGTTCAATGTATACTTAATAACATACCTTTTTTCCAAATTCCAAATAAATAATTCAGTATAAAAAAAAATCGGAAAAAACTACCTTCATTCGGTCCGTCACCGTAAATCGAGTGTAAAAAATTGCGAGAGCAGCACATATACTAAAGAGAACAATAAAAAATTATTTTCTCTCGGAAAATAAAAAAAATCGTCGAATATACGTGGGGGTAATTAGGATGCTTTCGAGGCATCTAGATTTACCTTTCGGACGTCACTTTTCGGGCCACCCTGTGTGTACATGTATGGTGGAAACGTCGACAACCGGCGGAAAGTTATTCCTCCCTTCGCGTCGTATTTCACGCGTGCTTCTCGTTCTTCAATGTGCGACGATTTTTATCGTCTTCCGTACGTTATGTCGCAGCAATGAATTTTTTTTATTGCTCAATTGTGATTGATGCAAAAATTGCACGACTCCCGAATCGATTTGTTCAATTTCGCAAATCGCTCTCGCGTTAAACTTGATCCTGACGCCGTTTCGATTACATTCGTATGGAATTACACGGAATTTCAATGAGACGGTTTCGTTTCATGCTCGTAAAACGAGATGGGGTTGATCTTTGCATCGTTGGAATACAGCGAAAATTCTTTTTCATTTCTCATTTTTATTATTATCCCAAACCGTTTGTTGCAGATTTAGGTTGTAGATCGCCAGATAAGGATCCTAAAAAGTGTCTTTCTGATCCCTGTGACTTAGGTCCACTAAAGGAAGTTTGGAAATTTAAGGGGCTACATCTAGCCAGGGGTCCGAAAAAAATGGTCATTTCGGACTTTTTTCTCTAGGAAACGGTTGGTGAAAAACAAATGCATATTTTTGAAGATACATATATTGGGAGCCTTTGAAAAAAATCATCAAATAAAAAAAACAGAACAACAACAAAAACATGGCCGCCGGCAGATGATACTGTTTTCAAAGTCGGTGGACATGATATCTCAAGAACGACTCGATGGATTGTTTCCAAATTTACAGGAGATACGATGAGAAACATTCGAAGGTCGTTGACGATCTGATTAAAAAAAAAATCTATCGTAATTTTTTAATAGTTACGTAAAAATGACGACCTTTCTTCTTAAATTTTGGATCCCCAAGTTTCAAGTCGCCACTTTGTTAAAAAAAATGATTTTCAAAATCGGCGATCGTCAATGACTTGTATTTATTGTTAACTTGAAAAACCCGTTTGGTTTTCAGATTTCAGATGGACTGTTTAAGCTGAAGAGTGTCCACCGCCAAACGTCGCGAAAAAAATTCAGCATTTGGTGGCGGCCATGTTTTTGTTGTTTTTCTGTATTTTTTGGCGATTTTTTTTTCAAAGGCTCTCAACTTATTTGCCTTGGTGTTAACAAAAAAGTGACTAATTCCCACCAATCGTGTTCCAGAAAAAAAATCGGAATTTGGCTATTTTTTTCGGGCCTCTAGGTAGATGTAGCCCATTCAAAATATTCATTTTCGTTGCATTACAACGATGCAAACTTCAATGCCATGAGACGAAGTTAGGAAGTGTAATAGACATTGTGACTTGAGATTGAGGGAAACAGCGGAATATTTTTCGTGGATCTCTTAGTTATTCAGAAGGCCATCGCAGTTTGCATCGTTGGAATGCAACAATTCTTATTTCCATTTTTCATTCCTTTTTTAAAATCATTATCGGAAGCCTTTTTTTTTTTTTAATTGAGGCCGTAAATCTCTAATAAGAATACGCAAAAAACTTTCGAGTGATTTTCACAGCCTGAATCGGCCAATAAAAATTTGAAACATGATGAGTAAATTAATTTTCGTTGCTTCCCAACGATGCAAACTCCAACGTCGTTGTTCAGAAGGGTGAACCCAGCTGCGTTTTGATTCTTCAATTGATAGAGCCTCAAAGGGATTCAAATGAGAATACTAGAAGCGACGGCAGTGAAGGCGATCCCTTAAGCAGTGTCGGCAGCCAATACTCGGATGGGTGACCGACAAACATTTTCAGTGGCACACTTTTGCCGAGTTGCCGATGGTAACACAATTAAAACTCGGTGAAAATATGGCCGTCAGTATTGACGCAGGTTTTTCCCAGTTTCCCTGTGCCCTCGTGGGGCAACAAGTGGCTGTGGGCATCACTCCTGAGGGTCTTTGAGGAACTGGAAATATTTGAGGAAAACAATTGATGCGATTATTTATATTATGGTAACATGTCGTCATGTCGTCCATGATGTATATCTTTCCGATTGTCGATAAATACATTTTACGTCTTGGAATAATAAATATTCGTATGTCTCAAGTCTGGATGAATTACAGGCGGCCGGCTGTTCCGACGAAAGCGACCGCAAGTTTTGGTCGTAGCACATCTAATGAACTGTCTTTTCGAGTGATTTATTCCAACGTTCGATTTTTATTTCTCTTACTTTCTCTAACTTTCTCTCTTTCTCTCTCTCTCTCACACCCTCCCACCCTCCCTCTTTTTCGGCCGACTTCGGTCGCGCTCTCCTCGTGATTTTGATATCTGAAGTAAAACTTTGACTTCTAGAGACCAGTGGTTCAACGTGTAGATATATACACCGACGAAAACGTGCTGATGAAACGCTGGAATTTTCCGGCTGAGAAGAAATTTGGTTACTGGAAAGTGTCCGGAAAACTTTTGTCACAAATTCTCGTCGCCGTAAATGGCGAATTGTGGCACGGCTGAGATTCTCTCGTTTCCTTTGAGTGAGCACGTCGTATTAACAAAAATATGGAAAAATACGGAAGCGCAGCGAGAGAGGGAGAAATATTTTCTTATATTCTGGAAAAGTCCCTTGATATAAATCGAAAAGTAACATTGAACGTCAAGCTTTTGGCGGAGGAGTTAAGGGGTTACCCTCACTTGCGATTTTGAAAAAATCGATTTTTTTTATTGCATTTTTTTGAAGTATAAGTATCCGGGCCCATACTTCTGTATGGGCCTGGAATAGATGACTCTATGTAAGTTTACAAAAAAAATATTTTCTTCGTGTAAACTGAAATTGAAACTTTAAACGCGTTTTTCTCAAAATGGCATTTCTGAAGTCGGTGACCAAGATTACTCGAACACTAATGAACTGATCTTCTTGAAATTTTGCAGGCTTATTTAATACATAAAAATGTAGTCTTTAATCGTTCGATTTTTTTTTTCGAAAAAATGGCCGTTTTATAGCCAAAAAACGGCCGTTTTTTTTCGTTAAAATCGAACCATTAACTTTGACTGTCCGCCATTTTGTGAAAAATGAATATTTTTTAAAATCCTTCGATTAAAGACTAGTTTATACTTATATTTGACTAAATCCATCCGCATTTTTTTTTTTCAGATGATCCACTTCGCCGCAATGTTGGTCACCGCAAACCGTGTATATAAAAACATTATTTCATTTGCCACTAAACAATGTAATATTCTTCAATAAAAAAATTACTGAAAGTTCTTCAAGATGTGTTCTTTAAGATGGTATATTGATCGATTAAAAAAGTTTTGTAGTTTTCTTTAAAAAAATTCATGAAAACGGCCTTTTTTGCGCTACAAGTGGGGGTAACGCCTTAAGACGTCGTCGATAAGAGACGGAAGAACATTGTAAAAAACCTGGAGGAAGGTTTAAAAGGTTCCTGGAGAAAAGTTGAACATTTTGCGTGAGAAAAGTTCAAAATTTTCCTGGAGAAAAGTTCAACATTGTCCTGGAGAAAAGTCCAAAATTTTCCTCGAGAGCAGTTTAAAATTGTGCGTGGATAAAAGTTCAAAATTTTGATGGAGGAAAGTCCTGTCCTGGAGAATTTTTTTTAAAATACGCTGGAGAAACGTTAAACAATTTCCTGGAGAAACGTTTATAAGTCAATTTTTAAACGTTTGAAAAAAAGGAGAGGAACGAGATATTGCATTCGAAAGTTGATTTGCTTCCTAATCGAATTTTATTCTCCTACAGACTCGGCTAGGCTTGAAAATAAAAAATGAGAGAGGAGAGAGAGGAGAGAGAGAGAGAGAGAGAGAGAGAGAGAGAGAGAGAGAGAGAGAGAGAGAAGGCATTTAAAGATTTATTTACGTTCACCAGCAATTAAATAGAATAATTTGCATAGATTGAGATAGGTGAGTACATCACGGTGAATAAGGCTGCCTCGAAGAAACCGCGGACCTCCTGAGATTAGTCTTGGCACATCCTGTGGTCTCTCCCGTGGTCTTCTGTACTGTAGAAACAGCGAGAGAGAGTGTGTGCGTGCGTGCGTGTGTGTGTGTGTGTGTGTGTGTGTGTGTGTGTGTGTGTGTGTGTGTGTGTGTGTGTGTGTGTGTGTGTGTGTGTGTGTGTGTGTGTGTGTGTGAGAGAGAGAGAGAGAGAGAGAGAGATCGCGAGAAAGGGAGTCAGGGGGAGAAGCAACTCCGTAAAATGAAGTTGCGCTCAGCTCCTGAAATTTTTCCGCCAGCCTCCAATACGAAAAAATATACTTTTTTCCTGCTAACTGCGTAATGTCAGATCCCCTGGAATCTTAATTTTCTGGGGACAGAGGTCATAAGTTAGTAGTCAAGTAGCATTGGCCTAGGCAACTACTCGGATGGGTGACCCCATTCAGCCGCCTGTGTCAGCCCAGGTTTTCCACAGTTTCCCTGTGCCCTCGTGGGGATGCGATACAGTAGTGCAATAGGAAACTCATGGGCCACATTCTGGGGAGACTCTCACAGGCTGAAAAAAGTCAAGTGACAAGAGAGCGGTAAAAATGTAGAGGCATGAAATCGTCTAATTTATTCTCTAGAAAAGTTCTAATTTATCTCTAGAATACTCCACAAAAGTTCTAGTTCATAACAATAAAAAATAAAAATATCCAGTTGCTGAAATGATCGATTTTTAATAATAATCTCAACAATAACTTAATAAAATAAAATAATAAAATTATTCCACGAACACGAGATTCTGTCTCTCCTCGTACAAAATAAATTCCTTGATTCCGAGGCAGAATCATTTTTGCCGAGTTTTTCAATTAACTTTTCGATCACCAAGAAAATATGACTCGTCCTTTGCTACATCTCGAAAGTATTACAAAGCCCCACTCTCGGCAATACGAAAAATTCGAACTGTGCGAGGTACCTTTCTCCTTCACAAAAAAAAATGAAAAAAAAAAACGACGCACAATAACGGATAATCTGCAATACGAAATATGTAGTTCATTTTAAAAGGTTTCGTCGGGGCATTTTCATCGAAGCCATACGTCGGGGTCTCATTCGTTCATTCATACGTGACACATTGTGCGCTCGTCTCTCTTTCTCTTTCATTCTCTTAGTAATCCGTCGCGATTAGCAAATCCCCTGTACCATTTTGACTTCCGGAGCTCTCAGTCTCATTACCATTGTTCTCCAAGTGCTGAAAAACTGCCGAGTCTCAGATTTTTCCCTGTCCAATATTCTCGAGACCAAGAACGGCGGAAAAAGTCAGCGGACCGGGAAATCTTCTCCCACCGCGAAAATAATTTAACGGTTTACATCTACATAGGTGGGTAAAAAATTGCGTTTTCCAAAAATATTTTTATCCGATAGTATCACCTTTTAGTCGCTGTGTGTTGCCGTTTTTTTATTTTGGTTTTTTTACAAAACTCCGACAATTTGGACGTTTTTTTCTGTTTTCAAGGTTCTTTTTTTGTATTGAAGCAGCTTGTAAAAATGGTATTTATCAAAATTGAAGAAAAACGCCTACGAAGATGTTAAAAATAAATTGAAAATTGGTTGAAAAGTTTTTGAGTATTCGCTGGGACAAGGTCAAAAAGTAGTTTCGAGAAAAAACGCGTTCAAAGTTTTCGTTCCGCTTTTTTCTCGACATAAAGTTATGTTTTTTTTCTAGAAGATTGATACTTACATTAAGGCCTTACGCCACAGCAACGGGCATAAAATCATGTGCGAATTTAACATTTTTTTTTTCGGATGAGAAAGCGATTCACTCATAAAATTAATTACACATCTATTTAGTATGAGTATCAAGCTGTTAGAAATTTTTTTTTCCATGTACAAATTGGCCGACTGCTAATATTTTCTTTTGTAATCTTTTTTTTAGGCGCTCTGCGGCGTGACATTTAGCATCCGCATTTTTTGACCTAGAACAAAAAACAAAAATTCTCGTCAATCTACGTTAGAATACCTAGAGGAGTACATACGGAATTTAAGAAATATTGTTTTATTCAACATTTGTAGGTATTTGAACTTAAGAAGTGAATTTTCAGTGAAAAATTTCGTTATAACTGATGATAAACTGCTCATTAAATGAAAAGCTTGCGATTACCAGAAATTAGGAACATGACTTTTAAATTTGAAGTAAATCGAGTGAAAATTGTTGAAGTTATTTGTCACGCCAATTGGAAAAAGGCTATTTCGAGAAGTTTCGTGTAGTCGGCCATTTTGTACATCGCAAAAAATATATATGTATATTTTATAACAGCTTGATATTCATACTAAATAGATGTGTAATTAATTTGATGAGTGAATCACTTTTTCATACGAAAAAAATTGTTAAATTCGCACGTGATTTTATGCCCGTTACTGTGGCCAAAGGCCTTAAAGTATCTAGTCGCGGGTGATATGATGGTTTTTCATCTTCATTATATTCACAAAATAATGAGAGCCTGCACTTCATCTAATGTGAACGATGCCACACCTGTCACCTATCATAAACCTATCATGAAAATATCTTTTTTTTAGCGTCTAAAGTGAGAAGACCCCTTAACCCTTTCAATTCGGCGTTTAAATCTTTAAATACGGTGTTCAAATCTTTCAACACGGCGAAAGGGTTTGACGCTTTCAATACAGCATAAACGATCCCATAACGACGCATAACATCCCATAACGCATCCCATAACGTCCCAACCGTAATTTCAAGATTTTTCCAGACTGGGACAGCATTTGTCCCGTCAGGTGTGAAAGGGTTAAAGGTCGTTGACGATTTCACTTTTTGAAAATCGATCTTCATTTTTTAACAGTTACGTAAAAATGACGACTTTTTTCATAGATTTTGTATGCTCGAGTTTCAAGTCATCACCACGTTGTTAAAAAAAATTATGTCAACAATCGACGATCGTCATCGACTCGTATTTATCGTTAGCTTGAATAACCCGTTTGGTTCTTAGATTTCGGACAGCCCGATTAAGCTGGAGACTGTCCACCGCCAAACGGTGCGAAAAAAATTTCTTCATCTGCCGGTGGCCATGTCTTTGTTGTTTTTCTGTATTTTTTGGTGATTTTTCAAAAGGCTTTGTGTTGAAAAATAATCGGTCATCAACTGTTTCCCAAAAAAGAAAATCGAAATAAAAAAAAATCGGAATTTAGCCCTTTTTTCGGGCATCTAGTTCGGTGTAGCCCCTCCAACTATTTTCGAGTATTGCCAACGAATGTTTTTTTTTTCGTACATCGAACTCTGCCGTTCCGGTAACCACGTAAATTCCGAGACAAAAATGCCTAGTTTTTCACCGGAAGTGGCGGGCCCATTTAAGGAGAGCGAGGGTGACGTTTGTAAAAATGGTACCGGGCCATTAATCCCGGCGTTCAGCAATTTTCATTACAGTTCCGTGGAATTCCGTAAGTTTGCGAAAGAATGCAAAAAAAAGAGAAAAACCAAAAAACAAAACAAAAAAGGCAACAAGAGAATAATAGAAAAGAATGTTGGACGTGCGTGCGTGCTCTCCGTCGGATATGGCAAGGGGGGAGGAGGTGAGGTGTTAAAAAATTTATGTCCGGTATGAACGCCAGTTGCACGTACACTAGAAGCGCGTTACAGTCGCTCCTCCCGTAACGGGGTCCTCTAGTTCCTCGGGTCGAAAAAATCGATTTTTTTTTTTCATAAATCACATCTACAACATGTGTAGAAAATGTGTGCCAAAGGATTTTTCGATATTCGAAGTGGTTCACAAGTATAAATCACATGCGCGAACTTTCAAACGCGTTTTTCTCGAAACACCATTTTTCGAAACGGTGACCACGATATTTCAGAAACTACTGCACCGATCTTGTTCAAATTTATACAGCATCTTTAATATGTTATAAGCCAGCGATTGAACTAGGATTATCATGATTGCTTCGATAGTTTTTTTTGTACGAGCGAAAAACTTAAGAAAAAATGAGTAAAAAATAGAATGTAATTTTCAAAAGTGTATAAAAAAGTCATTTTTTGTAATTTAGAATTCACTCTAGTTCAATCGCTAGTCTTAAATATGAAGATTAAAATGCCGTTTGGTTTTTTGATTTCAGATAAGCAGAACAGTCGCAATCTTGGTCACCGTCAAGCACCTCTTTTACTTGATGTCTTCCTGTCGGCCACTGTAACCTTTATTCTATTATATATTTTGACTTCAAAAAATTTGTAAAGCTCATTTAAATGTTAATAAAGATTATGCGAAAACAATGAGATTGATTATTTCGATGCTTTGCCCGTAAAAAATTATTGAAAAAGCCGTAAAAAAACAGCTGAGAAACTAGAGGACCCCGTTAACCGTCAAAAGTATTAATTTGCCACGGCAATCGCGAATTCCCGGCCTGCGAGCGCGACACAGTCAATGTATACGATTTTGCCACTTAATCTCGCGCCCATACACGGAGCGTGCTTCCAACCCTTAAATTTCTCCTAATATCCTCGTAAAGACTTTCCCGTATTTATGTCTCGACTGAAAACACTCTGATGCGAATCCTCCCCTCCTCGCGCTTCTCCATATTACGGTACACGCGAAGAATCATACCCGCGTGTACACCGGGTGACTCGGTAGAAATTGGACACCCGTGAACTCCTATGAGTATTGATTGAAAGATGTTGCTGAATCATTTTCGAAGTGTGGGGGGGGGGAACGAAATTCCTGTGCTAATAAAGGGCGTCTCAAAATGACCTGACACTTTTATTTATTAAGGGACTATACAAGTGTGACACTTTCAAAAAATCCATTTTTTTTGCCTTTATCCATAGTTTATACTTTCAAGAATATCCTGTAAAAATTTCAAGGCCGTATCTCTAATCATTTTATCTTACAAAAATTGATGGTTAAATCTTTGAACGCGTTTTTCTCGAAATGAGATTTTTCAAATTTGCTGACATTGTAACTCAAAGAGCGATTATCCGATTGAGTTGAAATTTGAACTGAGTACTCTTGAATATATTTACTCTACAATGACGTAGGATATTTTTGATTGGATGAAAAATGACGATTTGGCATTGAAAAAAAACGACCATTTTATAGGCAAGAAAACAGACTTTTTTCATAACTACGCCATTTTGTTAGATTTTGATATTTTTCGAAAATCCTACGTGATTGTACAGGAAACACCTTCCGGTTTAACATTTTTTCCTTTTTCGGTTTCAGCTACTCAATCGGCCGGAATCATGTCAGCAGTGGAGGAACTTTTTTCTGTGACGCCTCCGAAGGCAGCGCATAAGTCGTTTGGATCTCAATATTTTTCTACGAAAGAATTATGTAATATAGGTCAAATATAGCCAAATATATTCTTAATTTTCCGAAACATTTGATTGAGTACTTTTTTGCCAAAAAATTCCCGAAAATCACCCAAATTTTCAGCGTTCACACTGGTATAGCCCCTTAGTAAAACGTATTATTTATTTTAAAAGTACGAATATTGGCCCCATTTGTCCCTGTTGGCAAATGTTCACTCTTTTGACGAAATGTTTAATAACGTTTTGGCATAATTGCGGACTAATTTCATTAATTATATGAATAATAAGAATATGTCTTCCAAGTCCATTCCGTTTGCGCCAATTATCGGATATTGTGTTCCACACATAACCTCCATGTTTGTACCTTATATTAAAATAAAAATATTCGCACTTTTCAAATAAATAATACGTTTTATTAATGAACAAAAATGTCTATATATATATATATATATATATATATATATATATATATATACTGGAAAAAGAAATTCGTTCATCCATCCAAAATTCAGTTGGTTTAACAAAATGTATCTTTAAATACATTCAACTTGATTTTTGATTAGCATAAAACACGTTTTGTCAATCTAACTGATAGTTTTAGTGGTGTGAACTGTAGCTCATTTAGCATGTCTGAGCAACTGTTAAATCAACAAAATTTCGACGCAACAAAATGCATTTTGCACATTCAACGATTTTCTTTTCTCAGTGTGTGTATATATATATATATATATATATATATATATATATATATATATATATATATATATATAAATGTCTATATTAATATATATATATATACATATATATTATATTCACCCAAATATTTTTAAGCAACAACCTCAATTAAAAAAAGTTATGAAAAAATTGTGGAAGGTTTGTCAAGACATTCCGATAGGCCTCAATTTTTTCTTCATAGAGGCCTTTTCTGAGCTTGTTCGGGTTCTTTTGAGTGAAGACGTCAAAGTGATTTCAAGGTCAACACCAACTTAAAGTGGGAATTACTATTTTAAAGTCACCCCTTCCATTAAAAAAAAAACAATCGAAACAAAATCAATGATCTATCGTGACCTTGGGATGACCTTGATGTATGAAAAAAATGAATGAAAGGGGTATCAGCTCGAGGCGGATAATGGACATGATGATTGCGGAAGTGAATAATAATTAACAATTTAATTAACAATAATTAACTATTTTTAAACGACGCGCGGGCCTTTTGCGGCGGCTCGATGTTGAGGTTCCAAATTCTAGTGATTCACCCTGTATATCTATATACACACGATGTTAGTTGAACACGAAAGAATTGTGCACAATCGGATGAAAAGTATAGTTGCGTGATTCAACCCCGTTGACGCGTTTATCACGCACATTGAATATTAAGCACACAATTCACTTTACGCCCGCCTCGTGTTTGCTCGCCCCTCGCTGTCACTTCGTGCACCTAGCCCAGAACAAGAGCTGCTCTTGATAGGGAAAAAGTGAAAAAGACAGACAAAAACCAAGCGAAATTTATAAATTATGTTTCGAACACACGAGACCGGAGTTGAACGAGCGGCTTTTTTTTTAATAGCACGCTAGGAACGTGCTGCGGAATGAATCAGAGGCGGATGAACGTCCGTTTCAAATTTTCATTGCTGGATTTACGAGATGCTCTCGCAGCGGAAGTGTCGTATTTAGATTTGTTTCCTTACTCTCGGTACGGCCTGTATCCGTTTGAACTTTAATCGCCATATTTTGAGAGCGCTTGTGGACGAAATGAGCAAACGAAATTTAGACAGTATTTAGACACGTACATATATATATATGCATATGTATTTATTTATAACAATTAGTAAGGAATATGCAATAAAAGCAGTGTGGGAATTCTTTCTACTGGGGGTAAGAACGGAGGAAGGGTGGAATTAATTCCGGAGACGTTTCAAATTTTCTCAAATTTCGCATTCATTGATAATTTTAACGTTACAATCACTTGTATTTTATATTCTTATCAAAGTAGGCTTATTAAGGCTCATATTACATAGAGGCATTGTAGATTAGAAGTAAAAAAATATAGTATCATTTCAGCGTGACAGAATATAAATTTTATGCATTTTCAATTTTCATAAGCGTTTTTCTATATTTTTTCGCGTTTTCCTGTATCATATGTTTTTTCTTTTTTTCTTTTTGGTGTATGTACTTTCCTCTTAGAAGTTTTTAAAAGCAATTGGGAGTCATTTAGACTAGTATGAGTATTTTTTAATCATCAAAACTTTAGTGACATGCTTTCAAACCTTTTTTTAAAACTATTGATCTAAATCTTAGGCATTTCCGTTAGAGAGAAGTGCGCTGTTAAGGGGTTACTCCCACTTGCGATTGTGAAAAAATCGATTTTTTTTATTGCATTTTTTTGAAGTATAAGTATCCGGGCCCATACTTCTGTATGGGCCCGGAATAGATGACTCTATGTAAGTTTACAAAAAAAAATATTTTCTTCGTGTAAACTGAAATTGAAACTTTAAACGCGTTTTTCTCAAAATGGCATTTCTGAAGTCGGTGACCAAGATTACTAGAACACTAATGAACCGATCTTCTTGAAATTTTGCAGGCTTATTCAATACATAAAAATGTAGTCTTTAATGGTTCGATTTTTTTTTTTCGAAAAAAATGGCCGTTTTATAGCCAAAAAACGGCCGTTTTTTTTCGTTAAAATCGAACCATTAACTTTGACTGTCCGCCATTTTGTGAAAAATGAATATTTTTTAAAATCCTTCGATTAAAGACTATAGTTTATACTTATATTTGACTAAATCCATCCGCATTTTTTTTCAGATGATCCACTTCGCCGCAATGTTGGTCACCGCAAACCGTGTATATAAAAACATTATTTCATTGACGGCCATTTGCCACTAAACAATGTAATATTTTTCAATAAAAAAATTACTGAAAGTTCTTCAAGATGTGTTTTTTAAGATGGTATATTGATCGATTAAAAAGTTTTGTAGTTTTCTTTAAAAAAATTCATGAAAAAGGCCTTTTTTTGCGCTACAAGTGGGGGTAACGCCTTAAGAAATAGATAAATTACCAACTTGACAATTAAAAAAAAAATTCTCATTTATTGATCATTTTTTATGTTATATTCACTTATATTTTATGTTCTTATGAAAGTCGACTTATTAAGGCAAATATAAAGTCAAAACATTATGGATTAAAATGAAAACATTGCAGTACCATTTCGGCATAGCAGAATATACCAGGTGTAGAAGGATGATACCGGAATTTCCCTACAGATGGTGCTAGCCATCAGTTTGGGGACCGTAAGACCGCTTCTGCAGCGCCATCACCTCCTTCTAACAGCTGACGAAGATTTTCAACACACAACAACCCAAGTTCCCTACACCGGTATATTTTTCTATAACCTTAAACATGTCGAGTTTTGTGCCTATGAACTACGAGTTGCGGACAGCATTGGTTTTCTGTTATCATTTGAAGAAAACTGCTGCAGAATCGCATCGAATGCTTGTCGAAGCTTACGGTGAACATGCTCATGGTAAAACACAGTGTTTCGAGTGGTCCAAAAATTCAAAAGTGGTGATTTTGACGTGAGAAACAAAGAGCATGGGAAACCACCGAAAAAGTTCGCAGACAACGAATTGCAAGCCTTATTGGATGAGATGATGCTCAAAGTCAACAAGAACTCGCGGATGAATTGAATGTGACGCAGAAAGCCGTATCTATTCCTTTGAAAGACCGGAATACGGAAAAAGGCAACACAAAGTCATTTTGCTCAATGACAATGCTCCATCACACACAGCAAAACGGGTCAGGAAAACGATCGAGGCGTTCAGTTGGGAAATACTAGCGCATGCGGCTTATTCTCCAGACTTGGCTCCGTCCGATTATCATCTATTCGCATCAATGGGACACGCTCTCGCTAAACAACGCTTCGATTCGTATGAAAATGTACGAAAATGGCTCGAAAACTGGTTCGCTTCAAAAGAACTGTTTTTTTGGCGTGGCATTCATAAACTGCCGGAGAGGTGGGAAAAATGTATAAATAGCAATGGAGGTTATTTTGAATAAAATATTTTTTATCATTTTCAAACAACAGACGTATAATTTTTACAAAAAAATTCCGGTTTCTTACTTCTACACCTGGTACATGTTGGGTGTATGTATAAAAGGAGTTAATTTCTATTAAAAATGTCCAGAGTAAATTCCACCACTGTAAACACCGTAGGTTTTGGTCAAAAGTTGAAAAAATGGTTTGCGAGATCCTGTGAAACCAGTATTTCATTCATATAGCATTTTTAAGTATCATCCGAACTTTAGTGACTGATCTAGTCACTAAAGTCACTAATAATTTTTTTAGTATTTTTAAGTAAACTCTAACACTAAAAGTGACACTAAGCATTTTTATATTATTTTTAAGTAAACTAACACTAAAGTTCGGATTGTACTTAAAAATACTATAAAAATACTTATAAAAGTCTGAATGTCTCCCAATTGCTTTGAAAAACTTCTAACAGTAAAGTACTTTAAGGGGTTACCCCCACTTGCGATTTTGAAAAAATCGATTTTTTTTATTGCATTGTTTTGAAGTATAAGTATAGATGATTCTATGTAAGTTTACAAAAAAAAATATTTTCATCGTGTAAACTGAAATTGAAACTTTAAACGCGTTTTTCTCAAAATGGCATTTCTAAAGTCGGTGACCAAGATTACTCGAACACTAATGAACCGATCTTCTTGAAATTTTGCAGGCTTATTTAATACATAAAAATGTAGTCTTTAATCGTTCGATTTTTGTTTTCGAAAAAAATGGCCGTTTTATAGCCAAAAAACGGCCGTTTTTTTTCGTTAAAATCGAACCATTAACTTTGACTGTCCGCCATTTTGTGAAAAATGTAATTTTTTAAAATCCTTCGATTAAAGACTAGTTTATACTTATATTTGACTAAATCCATCCGCATTTTTTTTTCAGATGATCCACTTCGCCGCAATGTTGGTCACCGCAAACCGTGTATATAAAAACATTATTTCATTGACGGCCATTTGCCACTAAACAATGTAATATTTTTCAATAAAAAAATTACTGAAAGTTCTTCAAGATGTGTTCTTTAAGATGGTATATTGATCGATTAAAAAAGTTTTGTAGTTTTCTTTAAAAAAATTCATGAAAAAGGCCTTTTTTTGCGCTACAAGTGGGGGAACGCCTTACGGCCTTACGCCACAGTAACGGGTATAAAATCATGTGCGAATTTAACAATTTTTTTTCGTATGAAAAAGTGATTCACTCATAAAATTTATTACACATCTATTTAGTATGAATATCAAGCTGGTAGAAAATATATGTATATATTTTTTTCGATGTACAAAATGGCTGACTACTCGAAACTCCTCAAAACAGTTTTTTTTCAATTAGCGTGACAAATAACTTCAACAATTTTTACGCGATTTACTTCAAATTTAAAAGTTATGTTCCTAATTGCATTTGGCAGAGAAGTACGTACGGAATTTCTGATTAATCGAAAACTTTTCATTTTATGAGCAGTTTATTTCAGTTTATGAGCAGTTCTCACGAAATTTTCCACTGAAAATTCATTTCTTAAGTTCAAATACCTACAACTTTTGAATAAAATAATATTTCTTAAGTTCCGTACGTATTTCTCTTGGTATTCTAATGTAGATTGACGAGAATTTTTGTTTTTTGTTTTAGGTAAAAAATCGTGGATGCTAAATGTCACGCCACGGAGCGCCTAAAAAAGATAGCAAAAGAAAATATTAGTAGTCGGCCATTTTGTACGTCGAAGAAAAAAATTCTAACTGCTTGATATTCAAACTAAATACACGTGTTATTAATTTTATGAGTGAATCCTTTTTTCATACGAAAAAAAATTGTTAAATTCGCACATGATTTTATACCCGTTAAGGCCTAAGGCCTTAACAAAAGAGAAGAAAGTAAAAACCTCCGCTACAGGAAACCTCAACAATTGTTTTTCCCCGAAAACTAAACAGATCGTAGGGGATACAGATTCGGACACTTGTCGATACGAGGCACCTAGATTTTCCTCTCGGACGTCACTTTTCGAGCCACCGTGCACATATTTGCGAGCGATCACCCTTGTCCACGTGAAAATATTTGCGCCTGATTCCCCATACCAGGTTGAGTCCGGAAGTTTCCCAACTTGTTGCAAAAAGCTCGTCGAGCACATTTTTCTTTCGCGAGCTACAAGTTTCGCCGGTGCACGTATGAAGTGAGTCGATATATTGACGTGTACGTGTGACGTATGGACTCAGGTGTGGCGCTTGAAAAATATGCGAACGTACAGTAGGAGAAACGAAAGGGACGCGAGAGAGTGAGAGAGAGTGTGAGGGAAAGAGAGGTGAAGAACAGAAAAAAGTCAGACAGGTCAAGACCGAGTTGGAAAACGTTCTGATAACGTATTTACGATAACTCATGGACTTCGTGACAAGTTTCCCAGCTGACTGGTAGTAGCAGCCCTAGCCACTGGGAGTAGCAACAGCGTGTACGGTGCACAGGCAAGTCAGAAGGGTGCACTCTCACGTGTAAATTCGGGTCGGTGGACGACGTCGTAACTTTGGCAGCGGATGCAGCACGTTGCGTTACCGTACGGACACACATTGCAGTGTAAGCACTGGGAAAAATCGATGTGAGATTGCTACGAGGGTTGGGGGTGGGTTGGCGATGGAGTCTGGGAGGTCGCGAAGTACCAGGACATCGCGTGTACGAAGGGCAACCTCGCTGAATCCGCGTGACCCACGTGATTCAATCTTCCAACCTTATCCGCGTGATTCGTTGTTGTCGGGTTCTCGGGCAGCGAAATCGTCAAAGCCCTATAGCCAATAACCGTGTTTCCGGTCTATCGGGGACAGCCGGTAATGCGAAACCAGGTCTGAGTCGTCCACACGTGCATTTCTCAAATATCCTCGCAAACGACAATGCACGTGTCATTTCGTTCGATTTCGATTCGAGCTCGCACAATTTTACTCCTAACTTCGCAGCCTCGAGTCTTTGGGCTCGATTTGACCCTCGGGGTTATCAAATCGTAATCTTTCGATCGGTTATATTTGAGATGTGGAAGGGTGACCCGCAAAGACTGGTAACGTTACTAGTAACGTAGGTATTGGGTTGCGTAAGAAATCGCCCGCTGGTGATAGATGGCGTTTGGTACACTTTTTTCTCGAATTAAAAGTGACGAGTGAAAAAAGACAGACAGGTCAAGACCGAGTCAGATAAAGTGACGGCGATAGATGGCGTTAGGTACACTTTTTTCTCGAATTAAAAGCTGGCAGTATACATGGTGATCATCATCATGTGTACTGCCAGCTTTTAATTAGTAAGCTGCCATCTATCGCCAGCAAGCATGACTCGGTGGACCCATCAGCTGATGACGGGTTCATATAGCTGCTAAAACGCCATAGGTGACATTTGGGCGAGGAAGTTAACATCATCTTTTTCAATTTTCTTTACAATGGCAAGGTTTTCTTCCAAATAAGACACTTTTTGTGGCAAGAATTAAAAGCTGGCGCTACACATGATGTTGATCATCATTACATACATGTGTGCACATACACCTGATGTTGATCATCATTACATACATGTGTGTACATACACCTGATGTTGATCATCATTACATACATGTGTTCACATACACCTGATGTTGATCATCATTACATACATGTGTGCACATACACATGATGTTGATCATCATTACATACATGTGTTTATATACACCTAATGTTGATCATCATTACATACATGTGTGCACATACACATGATGTTGATGATGATCAACATCATCATGTATGATCATCATTACATACATGTGTGCACATACACATGATGTTGATCATCATTACATACATGTGTGCACATACACATGATGTTGATCATCATTACATACATGTGTGCACATACACATGATGTTGATCATCATTACATACATGTGTGCACATACACATGATGTTGATCATCATTACATACATGTGTGCACATACACATGATGTTGATCATCATTACATACATGTGTGCACATACACATGATGTTGATCATCATCAGATACATGTGTGCACATACACATGATGTTGATCATCATTACATACATGTGTGCACATACACATGATGTTGATCATCATTACATACATGTGTGCATATACACATGATGTTGATCATCACTACATACATGTGTGCACATACACATGATGATGATCAGCATGTGTACCGCCAGCTTTCGATTTGAGAAAAAAGCGTACCTAATGCCATCTATTGTCAGCAAGCGGGACTCTATGGATCCATCAGCTGATGATGGGTTCATAGAGCTGCTAAAACGCCATATATGACATTTGTGTGACGCGTTAACATCATCAATTTTAATTGTCTTTACAATAGCAAGTTCTGCTTCCAAATAAGTCACATTTGCGGCGAGTTATGCTCCATTTTTTCCTGTCGAAGAAATCGATCGCAGAAACGCATCGTTTGGCAGAGAAAGTGTATGCCGAACATGCTCCATCGAGTGAAATGTGCAAAGAGTGCTTAACCGCTTCCAAAGTGGTTATTTCTCTATGAACAACAAGGATCACAGGAAACCACCCAAAAGAGGCTGGTCGTGTATTACGAGCTGCTACACCACCCGCCATGTTCCCTAGACATCGCTCCCTCCGTTCGCCATTTGTTACGGTCGATGCAGTCAGCGCTCACGGCTCAGCACGTCACCTCGTATGAAGTAGTCGAAAAATGGCTAGATGACTTAATTGCCACTAAAGAACCTCATTTTACCTAACATTATTAGAAGCTTTATTGACAATTTAGTTACCCAATAGTGTTAAATGGAAATTGTGAATTCATCAGATGAAACAGATTTGTCGAAATTTCAGCGAAACATTTCATAGAGGGCCGCATTTGCAATAATCATCGTTGCGAGCACGAATACGATAGAGGTGAATTTCGAAATTACGCAAATGTCTACCGAGGCGCGAAGTTTCGACGCCGCGTGCGCTCAAACGAAATTTGTCACTCAAAGTCCAACGACACAACCACGCTCGAGGCAAGGGAGAACCGAGTGAAAATGAAATATTCACATATGATAACGAACTTCAACGGCAGCTATAAACAAGCGTCCTCCGATATTTTTTTATCATTCCCTCGGATAATGCCGCGCGGTTTTTCGCATTTACGACTTTTGCCTCGTGGCGACGGAAGGTTATTTTTTTTCGCTCTTTTTCGAGTTACGCAAGGTCTAATAAGACCGTGCAATTTTACGAGGGCACTTTAGTGAACGCCCAGGCCGTTTTTGTTCAGCGTTTTTTTTATTAACTTTGAAAAATGAACGGCTCGGTAACGAGATATGTGAAGTTACAGTGAGTTCGGTCCCTTCATTCATCATCCTTTGTCCGGTTGATGGCAATCCGAAGTGCGGGGTAGTAAAAGTCGCGGTGCGAATACACTTTTTTTTTAATATCTGTGTGCGCGTATCCGTGGTCCGATCTACACAGCCTAGTTATTCGTATACGCATATATATTCATATATACCGGGTGAGTAAGAAGAAATTAAAAACTCAGAAATCAGACAAAATTTGACAGGTTTGGCAAGATCTACATTTATTTTGGATCAGTTTTTTCAAAGTGAAGGACTGATTTCGAGGTTAAGTCCACTTCGAAATATGGAAAATCCTATTTTTAAAGCCTGGATACTATTAATTGTTTTGAAACTCCACCAATGACATTAGAGTGATTTTTACGTATCGAAACATGAGTAAAACGGAATTTAGCTAACGGGAGGGTAATGAACTCGGTATTTCCGATAACAAGTAACATTATTTTATTTCCTGAGTCCCAATGTCCTTCCTTCTAACTCGTGGGACTTTTAACTCATAGAACTTCTAGTTATTGGAACTTTTAGCTCTTGGAACTTCCAATTCTTGGAACTTTTAACTTTTGGAACTTCCAATTCTTGAAACTTCTAACTCTTGGAACTTCTAACTCATGGAACTTCTAACTCTTGGCACTTCTAAGTCTTGGAACTTCTAACTCTTGGAACATCTAACTCTTGGAACTTCTAACTCAATTAGATTTCTAACTCTTGGGACATTGGATCTTCTAGCCCTTGGAACTATCAACAAAGAAGATTGTCTAATTGGCTGGACAATTGGACCTTCTAACTCGTGGGACTTCTAACTCATAGAACTTCTAGCTATTGGAACTTTTAGCTCTTGGAACTTCCAACTCTTGAAACTTCTAACTCTTGGAACTTCTAACCCTTGGAACTTCTAACTCTTGCAACTTCTAACTCTTGGAACTCCTAACTCTTGGAACTTCAAACTTTTGGAACTTCTAACTCTTGGAACTTCTAACTCTTGGCACTTCTAAGTCTTGGAACTAGTAACTCTTGGAACTCCTAACTCTTGGCACTTCTAAGTCTTGGAACTCCTAAATCTTGGAACTTGGAACTCTTGGAACTTTTAACTCTTGGAACTTTAAAATCTTGGAACTTTTAACTCTTGGGACTCCCAACTCTTGGAACTTCTAACCCTTGGAACCTATAACTCTTAAAACTCTAGGTACATTGGATCTTATAACCCTTGGAACTATGAAGAAAGAAGATTGTCTAATTGGCTGGAAAATTGGACCTTCTAACTCTTAGAACTTCTAACTCGTGGGACTTCTAACTCCTAAAACTTCTAGCTATTGGAACTTTTAGCTCTTGGAACTTCCAACTCTAGGAACTTCTAACTATTGAAACTTCCAACTCTTGGAACTTTTAACTCTTGAAACTTCTACCTCTTGGAACTTCTAATTCTTGAAACTTCTAACTCTCGAAACTTCTAAGTCTTCGAACTTCTAACTCAATTTTTTACGTATTAGCGGCTTGCTTTTACGCACGAATTGCCCTTTCCAATTGAACGCTTTCCCATCACTCCTCACCCGCACTTCGCGAATCTAGCGTAGCTTCCGTTGCATCCACCGCCATCTTAAGTTACACCATCCCGAATTTGTCGAGAGGACATTGTGGAAAACCCGTACCGTTATGGACGGTCCAATATTTTTCTGATTCTCTGGTGCACATACGTTTTACCCGAGTATTTACACCAAGGTTTCAAAAGTATTGACCTTCCACTGACTGGTTGATGAGCCGGTGCACCCCTGAGCGGTCATCGCTCCGAGTATCGGCCATGCGCAAGTCTGCTTAACTCGAAGGACGGCTGAATCCGAACCCCGACAATCCATCCACCAGTGTTGGCTCGGAAGCGAATAATCGTTTATAGTAAATAACGTGTTCATCAACGTTCCCCATTAACCCTTTGCGGCATAGTGTAACACTGGTGTTACACCTTTTTAATTTTGACCAGATTTTGACTATTCAGAAGTGTTTTTAATTTAAGTATGCTGGTTGTAAATGCGTTTCAAGGTTCCTAGGACTTCAATAACTACTAAAACATACCTATTCAATTTTTATTTTTCACTTAGCGGGTGTCATCAATAACGAAAGTGCGAAAAAACGTGCACGTAAAGAAAAATGTATGCTTCAAAGGGGTAACCCCGTAACACTCTTCGACACGAGTGCCGTTGGAAATCGCCAAAAGTGTCAATTTTCAAGTGACGCACCCGGTAAATATATTTCCACACATGCGTACGTGTGCACGAAGCGCTTGTGAAGAACCAGCGAACCGTTTTCCGCGATGTTTATCATTGTACACTTGCCACGGCATTCCGCGAGACGCAGCAATAACCCGTGCGAGGCCATCAAAGGCGCGTGCGGACTTTGCGAATAAAAAAAGGGTCGCTCGATAAAGCGCCCTACCATCGAAATTGCGGTTGGATATAGTAGGGCGAAAATAGGAGGGATCGCGGAAGAGGAAAAGACAAAGAGCCAGAGCATAAGCGCGGGCACAAGCGGAATGGAAGTTAAAAGAAAAACGCTGAGAAAGGGAAATAAAAAAAAGCAGCTCAATGTTTTTGTATCTTTCGTCCCGACTCTCTAGATCCCTTGGGAATTAAGGCGATACGACGGTTTGGAGAAAGCATCGGGAACAGCCGTCGCGCAACCTTCCAGTCCTTTCCAACATCCCGATCGCACTCTTGTACCCTATTCAATCCCGGAAGGCATAACGACCGGGTGTCCCAAGACTCGCACCTCCTGATCACATTTCAGATCGTCACTGAATCACTTTCCAGTCTCCCACAAGTTATGGCCGGCACAGGCCGCTCGTGACGCTTTCAATTTTGATTTGAAATTCGAAAGATCAGAAGTATTGTAGTCCTTACGGCAGACGGGAAAAAAACGACTCGTGCTGACTAAAACCGAAATTGGAGGATGCATACAAAGTGTTTATTGGAAGACTGGAACTTTAGATAGTTTTAAGTAGAGCTGTAAATGGTCAGACTCGTTGATCTAACAAGGAACACCACTTAAGGCCTTAGGCCACTCTAGAGGCCGAAAAAATAGGCTTTTTGGGGATCTTTTTTCAGAAAAACTACAAAATTAATCGAGATTACAAAAAGGGTGTTTATCATACACATCAGTGACTGTATACTATAATTTTTTTGAAGCGATTAATTTCAAAATGGTGGCTGTGCAGCGTTTATCTCAAAACTGCATTTTTTAAGTTGGCCGGAAACATAACTCAGACAATTATCAACCGATTCACTTGAAATGTTGAATATATCTTGAAAAATACATTGTCTATGGAAGTACGTAGGACTTTTTTATATTGCATAGTTCATTTGTTATTAACAATTATCTGACGATTTTTAGGCAAGTTTTTGGAAAGTGAAAAATGTTGTCAGTTAATTGTTAATAACAAATGAACTATGCAATGTAAAAAAAATCCTACGTACTTCCATAGACTATGTATTTTTCAAGATATATTCAACATTTCAAGTGAATCGGTTGAAAATTGTCTGAGTTATGTTTCCAGCCAACTTAAAGAATGCAGTTTTGAGATAAACGCTGCACCGCCGCCAATTCAAAATGAATTGCTTCAAAAAATTATTGTATACAGTCACTGATATGTACGACAAACACCCTTTTTTGTAAACCCGATTTATTTTGTAGTTTTTCCGAAAAAAATCCCCAAAAAGCCTATTTTTTCGGCCTCTAGAGTGGCCTCACCCCTTAAGTGCACGCCTTTGATTTGGTTGAAACTCATACATGTGATAAAGCATTGAAAACCATTAGACACGTATTTTTTTATCGGCGGAAAAACGGTTTTAAAGGGGGAAACCACGCTTCAAAGAAACGCGTGTCACCCCTTAATTTTTTTCTCATACTTCTATAGTGGATAAAAACATCGCTTCACATTAGAAGAATTGTAGTTTTTGTTTCATCCAGATCGCTGAACTGCTTGTGGATGAAACTGCAAAATCTCTCCTCGACACGTCTTTTTTTGAGGGGTGATTTCTGCGCTTAAAACCATTTTTCCACCGGTAAATAAAATACGTGTCTAATAGTTTTCAATGCTTTATCACATATATGAGTTTCAACAAAATCGAAGGCGGACACCTAAGTGATGTTCCTTGCAATTGGTATTTTGCGGTTATTGCTGATAATAGGTCCATTACGGAAAATAATGAATAGGTCCAATGTGGACCTATTCATAGTGACCTGGTGATCAAAGACCTTGTCACCAATAAGCCTATATTGGAGGATTTCTCATGACGAGATTTCCGTACAATTGAGAAATCAGTGGAAAGTTTATCCAGATGAAAGTGAAATGTGTTGGAAGGCCGAGAAAAAAAGGAACTTTTCGGAACTTCTATTATCCATTTGTCCGGTTGGGAAGTACTCGAAATGGGAGTTGTATGTACCGAACTACCCCGGAAACGGTTGGAGAACTTTTTCGATCGTGGTGGACATTCGGGCTCCGGGATATAACACCGGTACTTACTCCTCCTACTAACTACAACTACGTGCGCTTACTTTTTGTGTGCTTGTGTGTGTGTGTGTGTGTGTGTGGGAAAGACGAGTAACTTTATTCCAGTCACTTCGTTCTTGCGGAAAATCAACTGGGCGACACATGCCAGTGAGCGGAAGAAGGAACTCGTCGGAGCCGAGTTAGCTGCACCGAGAGTGGGTTCTTGAGCGGAAAAAAAACATTGTTTCTTTTTTACGAGAAAAGTTTTTAGGACTGTCACATGAACGAACAATACCGTTCACACGAGAAACTTTGCAGAGAAAGCCAAACAGCGCGATTCTGGAACACTCGACATCCTCATTACTCCCTGTGCAATAATGCACTAGTCAGCAGTTTGCATTTTCCAAAAGCAAACTCTGGTGGTTTAAAAAAAATGTAGCCAATGACTGAATCTTTTTCTAAATTTCTCAGCGTTCCACTAGCTCAGAGACCACCGCAGAGTGCTATCCACGCACTGCGAAAAAAAATAATTGATCCAACATCATTGGTGTTATTGAATGAAATTTCGTTGATTCAACTGTAAAATTGTGGGTGTAAATAATCGGATTTATTAGTCCAAACAAAACGTTATTGACTTTAATAACATGATACAATTAAAAGTTTTTTTTTCATTCAAAAGCTATATTGTTAGCCGAGAACAATATATTATTGAAGCTATCTAAAAAATTATCGCGAACAAATTACATAGTTTTGAATGCATTTTCTGCAACGAACAAAGAAAGCGTTTCAATTCATAACATGAGTATTGTTGATTTGAGTACACAAGAAAAATTCAATTTCGATCTTTTGATTCAGATAAAATTTCTATTGAGTAAATATGTTATTTAATTTTTTTCACCATATCCGATATTGATTTTCAAGTACATTATTCGTTATAACATTAATATTTTATTTTGATTGAAAAATATTAAGCAAATGTCTGAATTGGTTAAAAAATTATGCGAAAATAAAATGTGTTTCTTGCGCATTTGGTTGAAAAAATTCAACCAAATCATGGCCGAGCGCCACCGAAATTATAGGTATGAGGAAACCCGTAGTTCTTGGAGTAACCGCTAGAAGCCGCACGCGCGCTCGTTTCTCGTAAGCGTAGCGCGAATCGAAAATCTACTTAAACGCCGGAGAAACTCTAAAGAGCATCGCTTCTCGGCCTGTGGCTAAGATCAAAGTGTAGTACCTGTTCTTTTCAGTTGAATATCTGATATTCTCTCCATGGATATTCCATTGGATATCTGATATTCTTTCCACTATTATCGTGAATGATCATTCTAATGCTCACTTTTTATTTAAGATTGAAAACAAATTGAAAAACTTACGTTTCATGGCATATTCGTTTCGATGTAGTAAAGAAATAATTCATTCTAGTGATTATATTTTTGTACGAAATAAAAAATGTTGTAGCAAGCGCTTAAGGGGTTACCCCCACTTGCGATTTTGAAAAAATCGATTTTTTTTATTGCATTTTTTGAAGGATAAGTATCCGGGCCCATACTTCTGTATGGGCCCGGAATAGATGACACTATGTAAGTTTAGAAAAAAATATTTTCTTCGTGTAAACTGAAATTGAAACTTTAAACGCGTTTTTCTCAAAATGGCATTTCTGAAGTCGGTGACCAAGATTACTCGAACACTAATGAACCGATCTTCTTGAAATTTTGCAGGCTTATTTAATACATAAAAATGTAGTCTTTAATCGTTCGATTTTTTTTTTCGAAAAAAATTGCCGTTTTATAGCCAAAAAACGGCCGTTTTTTTTCGTTAAAATTGAACCATTAACTTTGACTGTCCGCCATTTTGTGAAAAATGAATATTTTTAAAAATCCTTCGATTAAAGACTAGTTTATACTTATATTTGACTAAATCCATCCGCATTTTTTTTCAGATGATCCACTTCGCCGCAATGTTGGTCACCGCAAACCGTGTATATAAAAACATTATTTCATTGACGGCCATTTGCCACTAAACAATGTAATATTTTTCAATAAAAAAATTACTGAAAGTTCTTCAAGATGTGTTCTTTAAGATGGTATATTGATCGATTAAAAAAGTTTTGTAGTATTCTTTAAAAAAATTCATGAAAAAGGCCTTTTTTGCGCTACAAGTGGGGGTAACGCCTTAATTGTTTCATCCATACATCTACGGATTGTATATAGAATGATTTCAATAGAATATAAATTTATTTGAAGAATAATGTAGATATTCAGAGAACAGAAGAGATTTTCGAATAAAATAATATGTTGTTTGAATCAATCACATTTTTCAATATTCTATAGTATTGTAACAATCTTATATATCGGTCGCACTTCGCGATCGGACATTTATTTGAATCAACCAATATATTTTTTTGATTCAATTGGTTTTTTTTCTCAGTGCGATAAATGTCCCAATGCACAACTGTATCGCATCAGCACGAAAGCACATGTAAACTGTGAGAAATCCGTGCCGGTACAGTGTGTCACATTGTCGCTGAGTTTCACGCAGCCCGAGCGGTCACCCATACAAGTATTGGCCGAGTCGAACGCCGCTCGAGATGGGTTTCATTTTGGACGATACTCCAAGCAATAAAGTCAAGGGACAATTGCAGTTTCCGAGCCAGCTAGGCGCTCTCGACTATACGAGTGGCGATAAACTTGAGAGTCGTTTCACCAGTTGGGAAACACCGAGCGAGCAGGCGTTAAAACAGATTTAAGCGTAATATGGAAATGGAGAACGTTGGACCGAAGTCTACCGGTATGTGACGTTTGAAACGACGAGAGGCTTCATTAAGCCTGCCAGTCGAGTTGGAAAACTCATTGGACTCAATTGTGAGTGTGGGTGTCCAAAATACCTTCGTGTACGGTACACAAGGGCGGTCGGTTCTGCGCGCTCGATGTAGTCGTGCGATAAGCCCAATGGTAAATTGACCAGGCAATGTAGCCAAAGGAAGGGGTTGTTTAAGGAGGCGACTGAGATCCCCTGCAAGAAGATGACCTGCTCGGTTGCGTCTATTAGACAGCGTGTTCTGACCTCTCTAATGAACCGTATGAGCCTCCAACAAAGATACACAGCTCTGAATTACATCACGCGAGGAAAGCAAGTGGCGAAGGTTACTGTCAAAATGGTGGACGATATACGAGACACGGCCAGCCGAGAAGGACCCAACAATTGCTGTGGCAACAAACATGGAGGCCAACAAGAGCTCGAGGGAGTGCCTCGAATCAAAGTACCCTTTGGATCATGTGCCAAAGGGAAATTCCATTAGCACAAACGACTGCGTCCACGAGTACCGAGTGAACGAGGCGCGTCGACGATACCCTCGTTTCCCCTTGTAACTGCAATTTTAACCCCCAAAAGCCACAAACACCGAATGGGCGTGGAACCGGACAGGCAGCCGGACAAAAAGGGCACCCAGAAGATGGGAATTCCTTGAGGAACGGCAAATTGAGGACTGGAAGTTCACTCGTTCAACAATCGACCACGAGTTTCTTACTCGAAATTCCAAAAATTGCGCCGTTCCAGTCCGCTGCAAGCCAGAGTGCGCTGCTACAGAACTGGTGCAGCTTTTGCCACTCCGGCATACGTACACGCGCATCAGGAGTGGTGTGTAGGGAGGATATAAATTTTCGTTTCTCCAGCGTTTGTAGCAGCAGAGTCGAGTCGCATTCTCGGGTTGCGTGCGATTTACGAGTGCCAGAAGTTGGTGGCAAAGCGTTGCTCTCGGGTCTCTGATACCCGGTGCTCTTCCGCTCCGCTGTTCCGCTATCTTTCTTCGGTTCTCCAACAGCCATACGGACGTTTCAAACTGCCACGACAGACGCGCACACGCGTCCCTCTGTTTCTTCAATAATAAACTGCTTGAAATCCTTCGCCGAGAGAAGAATTACCGCATTCATTCGAGTCACGTTCATTGCTTAATTAAATCTTTATCCGCGTTATTGCGTTAACCGAGAGAGCCATAAATGGGGGAATGCGTTGGGGGATGTTGCAATCGAGCGAATGGCTATTTAGGGGGATGCTCTCGCGTACAGGGGGTGTATCTCATTGACGACTAAAGTATCAGGCCAATGACCAAATTCTGTGAACAGTTGAACGTTTCTATCCAGAGAAAAATTATCACTTGGGCCATCAGAGTCTTTATTCACAGGTGGCTGATGGAGTATTGAGATGAGAAACTAAAATACTTTATTAACCCAAACAAACTCGTTAATTTGATGGAATGAATCATTCTTAAAAAAACCTTACATTCCATTTTATCAATGAATAACTCGTTGACATCCTCGAGTAATGGATGAAGTCAACCCAATACATTTTTCTGTTCAGTTTAGTTCACAAAGGGAAGCGATGTTCACCAGCCTTCAATGATCCTACATCCCCTTTACACCCCACACTTCTATCCTACACCCACACGTCTCACTTCGTTACTTCCGGTTCCTCGGAAAACCCACAGTTGCCCCCAGCCACTCCTAACACACTACCCCATCGCAACCCCCCGAGGGCACAGGGAAAGTCCGGAAAACCCCACTCGATACGGGCTATTTTCACTGAGCTTCCAGTAGTGTTCACCATACTGAATTGGGTGAAACTACCCGTACCCGGTGAGCCGCGGCCAAGCGGTCACCCATCCAAGTGTTGCCCTAGGCCAATGACGCTTGACATGGGAGATCGTCAGAGCTGGACATCAACCGTGCGTCCATCACTGATGGTAACGATGTTCAGCGATTGCGAATAACCTAAGAGTTCTGACTTGCAGCTATTTAAAAAAATAATGATTAACAATTGTTATCGGCATTCCAATTAACAAGTGTGATCTGCTGATGGTTAGGCGTAAGTTCCAGCTACTTTTTGTATGAGATAGTATAGTCTTGGTATTGTTTTATGTATTAGAGATCAGTTCTGGCTTCTAACTATTGTCAAATACTTATTAACGGTGTTTATCAGCATCTTAACCATACAAGTGTGATCTGCTGACGGATAGGCGAGAGTTCTAGGTGCGGACAGTGTGAGATATTCTAGTGTAAGTATTGTATCATGTATTCGAGAACAGTTCTGGCTTCTAGCTATTTGTAAATAATTATTTACAGTTGTTAACGGCATTCCAGCTATACAAACGTGATCTGCTGATCGATAGGCGTGAGTTCTAGGTGCTTTCTGTGTGGGATATTATAGTGTTAGTATTGTTTCATCTATTCAAGAACAGTTCTGGCTTCTAGCTATTGTCAAATGATTATTAACAATGTTTATCAGCATCTCAACTCTACAAGTGTGATCTGCTGATGGATAAGCGTGAGTTCTAAGTGCGGTCCGTGTGAGATATTCTAGTGTTAGTCTTGTATCATGTATTCGAGAACAGTTCTGGCTTCTAGCTATTTGTAAAAAATTATTTACAATTGTTAACGGCATTCCAGCTATACAAACGTGATCTGCTGATGGATAGGTAGAAGTTCTAGGTGCTTCCTATGTGAGATATAATAGTGTTAGTATTTTTTCATATATTCGAGAACAGTTCTGGCTTCTAGCTATTGTCAAATGATTATTAACAATGTTTATCAGCATCCCAATTATACACGAGTGATCTGCTGATGGATAGGTAGGAGTTCTAGGTGCTTTTCGTGTAAGGTGTTATAGTTTTGGTATTGTTTGATGTATTCAAGACGAGTTTTGGCTTCTAGCTATTTTTAAATAATTGTTAATAATTGTTATCGGCATCTCAATTGTACAAGTGTGATATGCTGATGCAAAGGCGTGAGTTCTAGGTGTTTTGTGTGCAGTACATTATACTCCCAGTATTCTTCTACATACCTAAGAAGAGTTCTGCTTCTAGCTATTATTCAGATAATTATTAACTATGTTTATGCGCATCTCAACTATAGAAGTGTGATCTGCTGATGGATAGGACCTGAGCATTTCTATTCCATTTAGCGTTTTGTGACAACACCGCTAAAATTTCATGACTCGGAAAATTCGCCGTCGGGTCGGGCGCCTGGGGGGGGGGGGGGGGGGGGGGTGCAAACGAGAGACTGGCCGAAAAGACGAAATGCACAGGCATTTGTTGGCAAACTATATGTCGGTCTATCGGCCAAGTTCGAGTTGTCCGTAGACTCCGTAAACGAGCTTCAGTCAGCACTCGCTGGCACATTTCCGATAGGGACAAGAGTAACGATTCCTCTCACTCGCTCCCTCTCTCTCTCTCTCTCTCTCTCTGCTTCAAAGCTCCGATCGTCTACTTCGTAAAACCGACAATGGTATAAGGTTTGGCAGGAGACGTAGTCGTGAAAAACATGCCACATACACACATCGATGTAAACGTACAGCGCGTTCAGCCTGCACACACGTGCCCCAATCACGTGGCAGTTTCATCAATTTGAGGACAAGAGAGTGGCGTAGGAAAAAAGAGAAAGGGGTAAAAAATGTAGCTAGACGAGAATTTAATTGCCCTGCTTGACAATCGCGATCCAGCCGAGCTTGCAGGTTCCTCTGACAAAAGGAGAGCTATATGAAATTTGCGAGGTACACCGGATGAACTGAGAATACGAAGGAAGACGGATTGTGACACGGTAAATGTCGAATCAGCGCTTGAGACACGAGACACGAAAAAAAAGGACGAGGGGGAAGCGGAGTTCCAGGGGAAAAGCGAGCTGGTATATTTTGGAAGGATACATTTATCTGCGAGCCAAAATGAATCACCTTTGAGATGGTTGTATGTATTATCTTGCTGGGTGGATACTTGTACAAGAGAATGATGATTCGGTGCCAAAGTGAGCCGTGCAGTATCGGTATTGTATTCCATTCCCTATATATTGGATGAAGGTGATTATATTGGAGGAATGAAGACTAGGGTCTTCATTTTCATTTGCAAACAAGATTTTGTAGAAATTCCAAACATTTACCGAGTTGTGACGATTTTTGTGAAGTGTCAGATCGCTCACTGCGGTTTACCCTTTTCTCTTTTTCTCGTAACTATGTTTTATAAAACGGCGTAATTCGTACCTCAAAATCTATTCGTCCAATTCACTTTAAATTCGGCCAGAGCATAGTTTATAACATTTTCCATCGTATGACGGGATGATTTTTATACATTTATTAATATGAATAATTAAAGTTGTTTTATTTGTCAAAAGACAAACTTTTTCTCTACACCTTGCCTTCTTTTGTCATTTTCTTAATTTCAAAACGCATTCAGTCGTGCGAAAATGTTATCATTATACTGAAAGTACATTTTTCATTTCAGATCACCCTAGTTGCCGAAACCACCTGTACCGATTGGGCATGCACCAACTCAAACGTGGCAAGGCTATGTATTAATTATGTGTCAAATCCCGACGTCTCCATGCCAATACCCTCATCATAAAATAATATTGAAAATTGACCTGTTTTTGGGGTCCCCAAGCTTATGCAGACCCGTCAAAGACATTCGGCTTTGAAGATCGTCCTCAGAGTAGCACACTGTCCCCATACTTAACATCGCAATGCAAGGATATCTATATAAAGATCATTTCAAGAACCTGTCCCCCAAATCGACGATTGACTTGATGAAATTTGGAGGATCGTCCTCAAAGAAGCAAGATGCCCTGATAGTCGACATCGATACAACGGGTTCAACATATCCTTTTTTTCCATAAATCCATATATATTCCTGGAATTTACATCCTGTTTCTTGTATCTATACGAGTGATGGGAGATAAAAAATATCTCGCGGACACTTCTCTCTCACAGTGAAGTACAGAAAGCAACGAAGATATACATATATGTTCATCATATACGACAGATCGTATAAAATCTTGTCTGCCAGCAGAGAAAGCTCTTGGAGAGCTTGTGGCTTACGTACCATGGGATGAGAGACCGAAAAATTGTAATCTCACTCTGCTGGTACATCGCGTACTCTCGTCCAGATATACAAGTACACGCGCTTATGCAACCACGTGTATTCATCTCTCATCCATGTACCTATCCATATACGTGTTATATCTGTATCTATCGTGGCTTGGTGAGAGGCAAAAGATATCGCAAACAAGAACATCCCGCTGATGCTGCTGTTGAAGTATCCGGATTCAAAAGCAGAATAGAACGAGCTGTGCACGCTTCCGGAGGATATATGTCCACGGAACCGCGTGGACAATGCTCGGAAACGAACACTATTGTGATATGACTGAATTCAGTGATGGTTGGGGGTGCTGTCCAACTAGCAGTTCACATTGAAGACGAGGCACACTTTGGTGGAAACGATATCTTATGTGATAAGGGAGGAAGTGCAAATTTGTAGGAGTTTTGGCAGATGCCACATATGTCATATTAGCACGGCAGGCAGAGAAGCGGAGATTCGACTTGACATGTATGTCAATGGCGATCAATGAAAGTGATTAGCATTTATTTTCAATGTACCTTCTAGGTCCTTGCGGGATTTTAAGATTCCCTCCAGTTTGCATCCGGAGCTTGGTATTTCACTATTTCCAAATGACAGAATTCAACGCTTGTTAAGGATGCTATCCAACTGACAGTTTGCATTGAAGACAAAGGATACTTTGGTGGTAGCGATATTTTTTATGATAAGGGAGGAGGTGCAAATTTGAAGGTGTTTAAGCAGATGTCAGATTTGCCAACTTAGCAGGAGGAGGAGACGCGGGGACTCGACTTGCCACCTACGTCAATGTCGATCGCAGATTGTGATTAGTATTCATTTTTAATCTTCCTTCTAGGTCCTTGCGGAATTTTACGATGACATTCCTTTCAGTTTCATCCGGAGCTCGGCATTTTACTATTTCCGTACGATCGAATTCAACGCTTGTTAGGGGTGCTGTCCAACTGATAGTTCGCATTGAAGACGAAGGATACTTTGGTGATAGCGTAATTTTTTGTCATAAGGGAGGAGGTGCAAATTTGAAGGTGTTTAAGCAGATGTCAGATTTGCCAACTTAGCAGGAGGAGGAAACTCGGGGAGTCGGCTTGCCACCTATGTCAATGTCGATCACAGATTGTGATTAGTATTCATTTTTAATCTTCCTTCTAGGTCCTTGCGGAATTTTACGATGATATTCCTTTCAGTTTCATCCGGAGCTCGGCATTTTACTATTTCCGTACGATCGAATTCAACGCTTGTTAGGGATGCTGTCCAACTGACAGTTCGCATTGAAGACGAAGGATACTTTGGTGGTAGCGATATTTTATGTGATAAGGGAGGAGGTGCAAATCTGAAGGGATTTAAGCAGATGTTAGATTTGCCAACTTAGCAGGAGGAGACGTGGGGACGCGACTTGCCATCTATGTCAATGCCGATCAATGATTGTGACTACCAGTCATTTTCAATCTTCCTTCTAGGTTCTTGCGGACTTTTACGACGATGTTTCTTTCAGTTTCATCCGGAGCTCGCTATTTCACTATTTTCGGCGCCTTAGACTTCCTTAGAGACATTGCACAAGCGCACAGGCAAACCTGTGTGGCCATCCGGCCGATGAAGACTACGTTTCCACCAAGATTCCATCATGTTCACCATCGTCAACTCTACAAAACTGCCACCAGCTCGGTACTCGATGCACAGGCCCGTCCGCGGCCTAGCGGTCACCCATCCAAGTATGATCAGTAGAATAGCCGGTACAAGTAGAAAATCCTAAAGTACGCAGGCTCCAACCAGCCAGCTCCAATCAGCCCTGGCGATTACGATTGGTCCGGTGACTCGGCAGTTTCTCGAGGAGCTTTAGCGGCTTTCCTTTTTTTTCTGGATGAATCATCAGTTTCGCGGCAAGCGATGCGAAACACTCAAGCGCCAGAGTATACAGAGTGGTCGGGTCGTCGAGCCATCACCGGGAGATTATCTGTATCGGCTCTTGAATTCACAGAGATGAATGAGGCACGAGGATCCCGCGGATGTGGCGCGCACCTATAGCCACCGTGAGGACAACTTGAACGTGAGGCCAGAGATAAGAGGGAGTCGCGCAGCTATGTGTGCACGTGTGTCTGTGCATTGAGCCCTGTGAGAATCGACAGGAAGTGGGTTTGGGGTGTGGATGACCGCGACTCAAGTCCGGAGGTAAAGAGACGAAAGTCGGAAGATCTCCGCTCGGAAGCCTGTCTGTATACTTTGGAGGCAGGAGTCTGATGATGCGGTGGGGAAGAGCGTTGCCTGAAGAAAGGTCATGTGTGTGTTTGCCAGCGGAAGGTTCAGCGATGGTTGGGAAACTACATAGTGCCACGTGGACTCTGCTGGTCTATCGCCTGGGTGAAATCCTCGCGAGCCAGTGGGGCTTAAAGCAACCCCGAAAGCTTCCGAGGCTGGAGGCTTCTCGTCAGGCACTCCGCGGTCACTGGGGGATATCGGCTGATGGCGACTGGCTCCTATTCCGGCCTTCATCATCCCGGAATCGTACAGGATATGGACGCAAACGAACGTTTCAGCTGCCTTACGTCTGCTGTCTTTCTCACTCTACTGGCTCTTCGCCAGGGCATCGAAAAGCCTTCATCCCTCTTCGCCTGTTTGTTTCTCGAGACTGGCCAACGAAGTTGGGCTAGGGCGATGTTGCGGAGACGTTGGCTGGAGGCGGAAACTACGCTGAGGAACGAGGCTTGGATGACAATACGGACAAAAGAATCGTCAGTTCGGAGATGGAGTGAAAGAAGAAGCGAATGATGGTGGGAACAGCCTGAGAGGAGAAAAAAAAGAATCGCGTCATCACTTCACGTGGAGTCGGCCTCCATGGCTCTTTGTACCTTCCTGCCCTACAGCATCCACGCGCGCTTTCTCTCCTCCTCCAAAGAACGGCTGGTGGCCGCAGCCTTCGCTCGAACTTGACATCGGTCAAATCACCCGTCTCTTTCTCTCCGGTCATTCGGTCCAACTTGCTCGGTTCACACGCCCTTCACTTTGTCCTGATATAGGACCAAAGTTATTCTCGCCTCGTTTTCCACTCGAGTTTAGATACCGAGTCACTCGGTGAACGACGAAGGTCACGGACGGATGCCCAGCGAAAAATCGATTAGATCCACTATTAGGTAAGAGCTTGATGATTCACGGGAGAGATAGCATTTCAGGCGTGACTGAACGCAGGAACTGGTCCTTCGAAAACGTTCCGTTACAACGTAGATAGGAACGGCTTTGAAACGGCCTGAATGAGGCGACGTTTACTATGGACGTAGGGTACTTTATCAGTAGTTAGTTGGCAATCAAAGGCACAACCAAATTAAATATCCGCTCTTTTAGCTCTTTTGCATACCAGGTATGTGAATATGAAACCGGAATTTTCGGATAGAAAATACACGCTTAGTTTATGAAAATGATGACAAATATTTTATTCGAAGTATTGTCCATTGGTAGCTATACATTTTTTCCACCTGTCTGGCCATTTGTGGATGCTACGCCAAAAAAACTGTCGCTCTTTTGAGGCAAACCAGTCATCGAGCCATTTTCGTGCATTTTCGTAAGAAGTGAAGCGCTGCTCAGCAAGTGCGTGTACCATGGATGCAAATAAGTGGTAATCGGACGGAGTCTGGTGAGTAAGCCGCATGCGAAAGTATTTTCCAACCAAACGCCTCAAGGGGTTAGGCCACAATAACGGGTATTAAATCATGTGCGAATTTAACAATTTCTTTTCGTATGAAAAAGTGACTCACTCATAAAATTAATTACACAGCTATTTAGTATGAATGTCAAGCTGTGAGAAATTTTTTTTTCTCGGTGTACAAAATGGCCGACTACTAATATTTTCTTTTGTTATCTTTTTTTAGGCGCTCCGCGGCGTGACACGCATCCACAATTTTTTGCCTAGAACAAAAAACAAAAATTCTCGTCAATCTACATTAGAATACCTAGAGAAGTACGTACGGAATTTAAAAAATATTGTTTTATTCAAAAGTTGTAGGTATTTGAACTTAAGAAATGAATTTTCAGTGAAAAATTTCGTTATATCTGCTCGTAAACTGCTCATAAAATGAGAAGTTTTTGATTAATCAGAAATTCCGTACGTAATTCTCTGCGAAATCCAATTAGGAACATAACTTTTAAATTTGAAGTAAATCGAGTGAAAATTGTCGAAGTTATTTGTCACGCCATTTGGAAAAAAGCTGTTTCGAGAAGTTTCAAGTAGTCGGCGATTTGGTACATTGAAAACAAAAAATAGGTATTTTTCAACAGCTTGATATTCATACTAAATAGAGGTGTAATTAATTTCATGAGTGAATAACTTTTTTATACGAAAAAAAATTGCTAAATTCGCACATAATGTTATACCCGTTACTGTGGCCTAACCCCTTAATTGTTCCGTTGACCAGGTTCGCTGTGTGTGATGGTGTGTTTTCAAGAAGAATTCGGTGGCCACACACGTTCTTCGTTTCTCACGTCAAAATCGCCACTTTTGAATTTTTTAAACCACTCAAAGCACTGCGATTTACCAAGAGCATGCTCACCGTAAGCTTCGAGAAGCATTCGATGCGAAGCAGCAGTTATCTTCAAATGGTAACAGAAAATGAATGCTGTCCGCAAATTGAAATTTCCAGGCACAAAATTCGAAATATTCAACGCTAAAACAAACTATGTTGGGGTATGAAACTTGTATTGTTGTGAGTTGGAAAACTTCGTCAGATGTCAACGAAGCAAATGGCGCCAATGACGCGACTTGACGGTAACTACATTGACAGCTAGGGCCATCTATGGGCAAATTCCGGTTTCATATTTTCAGGCGTGGTACATCGTGTTTAATAGCGAATTCGTTTGCTTTGTCACATCTAGGACTTTTCGGGATGAGAGCGAAGGTATGAAAATACAAGTCATCGCGAGGTCTCGATGTACATTTTTGCGTTTTACTTTTTCATTCCCTTAGTACTCTTTTACCTTTTCATTGTTCTCTCGTTTTCTCGCCATGTTTCTTTCACTCTCTTGCTCTCTCTGTTTCTATTTCTCGCCCTCACTCGGTTTCTCTCTTTCTGTCTCTCTTTATCTCTCTCTCTCTCTCTCTCTCTCTCTCTCTCTCTCTCTCTCTCTCTCTCTCTCTCTCTCTCTCTCTCTCTCTCTCTCCCTCGCTTGCTCGGTATCTGTCTTTCTCATTTTGTGGGGTGAAAAAAATTCTTACAAGGACGGGAAACTTCGTCAGTAGTGAATTTCAAGTTCCCTCGAGGGTTTTTAAAGTGGAACGAAGGTATGTCTCGCGCAGTACAAGTCGAGAGAGAGAGAGAGGGAGGGAGGGAGAGAGATGAAAAATTACAAAAAAGTGCTCACTTTATGTGTGGCTTAGCTCTGCGTGTGAGAAGCCGAGAAAGGGAATCGGGCTTCCTTCCACCGCGGAAAATCAAGAGAGGGGACAGAAGTGTTTCGCGGTTGAGGCTGGAAAACGGCAGAGCAAACTGAGAGTCGGCCAATTTCTACGCGTAAGTGTAGCAGTGTCTACAGAGGGGAATCTTTCCAATTCGATCTTCGGGACTTTCTCAATTTTATTGCTTCCGTGATGTATTATCAGCACTCAAAAAACAGCAATAATATAACATTTCTAAATATTTTTTTGTGAGCCTATATCGATGAATATTAAGGGGTTACACCCACTTGCGATTTTGAAAAAATCGATTTTTTTTATTGCATTTTTTTGAAGTGCAATTTGAAGTGCAGTTTTTTTTTTGATGCCCGGAATAGATGACTATGTAAGTTTACAAAAAAAAAAAAAAAATTCTTCGTGTAAACTGAAATTGAAACTTTAAACGCGTTTTTCTCAAAATGGCATTTCTGAAGTCGGTGACCAAGATTACTTGAACACTAATGAACCGATCTTCTTGAAATTTTGCAGGCTTATTTAATACATAAAAATGTAGTCTTTAATCGTTCGATTTTTTTTTCGAAAAAAATGGCCGTTTTATAGCAAAAAAACGGCCGTTTTTTTTTTTCGTTAAAATCGAACCATTAACTTTGACTGTCCGCCATTTTGTGAAAAATGAATATTTTTTTAAATCCTTCGATTAAAGACTACTTTATACTTATATTTGACTAAATCCATCCGCATTTTTTTTTCAGATGATCCACTTCGCCGCAATGTTGGTCACCGCAAACCGTGTATATAAAAACATTATTTCATTGACGGCCATTTGCCACTAAACAGTGTAATATTTTTCAATAAAAAAATTACTGAAAGTTCTTCAAGATGTGTTCTTTAAGATGGTATATTGATCGATTAAAAAAGTTTTATAGTTTTCTTTAAAAAAATTCATGAAAAAGGCCTTTTTTTGCGCTCCAAGTGGGGGTAACGCCTTAGTTCAAAGCATTGACAGTGCATGGAAACACTTTTTCGCCTTCAGCCGGCGTAATTTCCGGCTTTCGACAAAAATTCGTGGTATTCGAAATCAGCGGAGAATTTCCCATCGGATAGACCCGCGAAATCGCATAAAAGTAGAAAAAAATCACCTTCTTGGTTACTTTTTCAAAATCGCCGAAATCCTGAAATTTTAAAAAGCCCTAGTGGCGGTCCGAGACTTCTCAAGGGGTTTCCAAAAAGCATTTTTACGGACTTACAGAATGCCGCTCGATTTATCCCGATATCTCTATTGTTTTTCCCGAAAAGTACAGTCGACAAATGAGTAAAAAAGAGGCAAAGGGTATGGGAAAATCGCAAAAATTGATGGTCGAGCTTTGAGATTGTGCTAAAAATTGAGGAATAACCGTAGCGCCGCGAATCAAGCAGCAGTTTTTAGAGGAAACCATTGCGAAGAAAATGCGGGCAGACCGGAATTCCAAACCGAAACGAACAAGGAATGAGCTACGATTGAGTAAAGACAATTAATATTGTCCGAGAAGTGAACAAAATGTGCATTTTAAAATGTTCTTTTATAAACGCCAAACCCTCAATTTCTATGAGAAATCGGCGAAAGTGTACGGACAAAAGTTTTTCGCGTTTGGCCAGCGTCATGAAGAATTTTCGCTAAAATCTGCTTGATATTCGCAACCAGTAATCAATTTCCTGCCGGCCAAGACCTTAAGGGGTTACCCCCACTTGCGATTTTGAAAAATTCGATTTTTTTTATTGCATTTTTTTTGAAGTATCAGTATCCGGGCCCATACTTCTGTATGGGCGCGGAATAGATGACTCTATGTAAGTTTACAAAAAAAAATATTTTCTTCGTGTAAACTGAAATTGAAACTTTAAACGCGTTTTTCTCGAAATGGCATTTCTGAAGTCGGTGACCAAGATTACTGGAACACTAATGAACCGATCTTCTTGAAATTTTGCAGGCTTATTTAATACATAAAAATGTAGTCTTTAATAGTTCGATTTTTTTTTCGAAAAAAATGGCCGTTTTATAGCCAGAAAACGGCCGTTTTTTTTCGTTAAAATCGAACCATTAACTTTGACTGTCCGCCATTTTGTGAAAAATGAATATTTTTTAAAATCCTTCGATTAAAGACTAGTTTATACTTATATTTGACTAAATCCATCCGCATTTTTTTTTTTCAGATGATCCACTTCGCCGCAATGTTGGTCACCGCAAACCGTGTATATAAAAACATTATTTCATTGACGGCCATTTGCCACTAAACAATGTAACATTTTTCAATAAAAAAATTACTGAAAGTTCTTCAATATGTGTTCTTTAAGATGGTATATTGATCGATTAAAAAATTTTGTAGTTTTCTTTAAAGAAATTCATGAAAAAGGCCTTTTTTTGCGCTACAAGTGGGGGTAACGCCTTAAGGTTATGGTGGCTCAATGAGGTGCTTAATTTTTTTAATGATTATTTCCCTCACCATGAAATGTGATTAAAATCGGGTATCAATATATCTACACACACATATATACCGGGTGTCCTTCTTATCTCTGCCACCCGAAATAACTCGGTAGTTATCGACGTCACAAAAAATGTTCCAGACAAAAGTTGTACGGTATGAAGGGGTCATCAAATGCGACCATTTTGTTTTTATTTCGGTGGAGGCGCTGACGCACAGTGCAGGTCACCTTCACTTCTTTTTTAATGGAATGGCACATTTTTTTTCAACCATCTTGGGAAGCACCTCAAGCCGCATAAAAACATTAGGGGTCAAAGTCGTTCAAGGTCATTCAAGGTCAGTATCGATTATACAAATTCAAAAATTTGGCAGTGATCCGAGATATTTAGATTTGTGTTTCATTTTAATAGGTGACCTTGAACGACTTTGACCCCCTAATGTTTTTTATGCGGCTTGAGGTGTTTCACAAGATGGTTGGAAAAAATGTACCATTCCATTTAAAAAAGTGGAGGTGACCTTCACTGTGCGCCTCCACCGAAATAAAAAAAATTGGTCGCATATGATCGCCCCCTTCACACCGTACAACTTTTGTCTCGAACATTTTTTTATGACGTCGATAATTACCGAGTTATTTCGGGTGGCAAAGATAAAAGGGACACCCTCTATACAAATATTAATTTCGATCGAAAATCTCTGCACGAATAAATCTTAATACTCATATTTGGGTCACTCGTCCGGCGCAATCCTTCCGCCCCGATCTAAACTCGCACTAAGCTTCAAATTTACTTTCATTAATATTCGGAATATAGCTTTAATTTCCATTTCCGCAGCTGTTCCAACCAAACGAAGATAACCATTACCATACAATTCATATCACAAAACTAAGACGATTATTCGCGATAATGCGTTTTGCCCGTTAAATTAGATTTGACAGCTGCAGCCTTCGATCATTTTCATCTCAATGTGGTATCTGCAAGGATGAAGAAAGAAGAGGAGAAAAAAAAACGCGAAAAAACAAACGTCAGCGAAATGTGACGAATTTATGATCTCGGTGCAAAATTTTGCACCGTCACGCGGAATATATGAATTATGGTCTCGATATCTCCTGCCACGCTCAACAGAGCTCCACGCAGACAAGCGAATGCCTCGTATCTATGCAAAGGCGCGGAGCGAGCCATCTCCGGCTGAACCTGGAATGATGCACCTTCGAACGGTTCATCTTTATCAGCGGATAGACAGCGAAAAAGCGCGGTGGCGACTTTTCATCTATAACTCATGATCTGGGTAGATATTGATGACACACGTAGATACATATATACGTATATGTTGGGCGGTCGCGTATGAGACCGCCCGCTGGCGACAGATAGCGTCAGCTACACTTTTTTCTCGAATCAAAATCTAGCAATACAGATGATGACAGGTCCATAGAGTTTCGCTGGAAGGCCATAGGTGACATTTGTGTGACGCGTTGACATCATATATTTCAATTGTCTCTACAATGACAAGTCTGCTTCCGAAGAAGTCACATTTGTGGTAAGAATCAAAAGCTGGCACTACAGAAAATGATGACAATCATCATGTGTAAGTGCCAGCTTTCAATTCGAGAAAAAAGTGTGCCCAACGCCATCTATCGCCAGCGAGCGGGACTTTATGGACGCGTCATCAGCTGATGGGTTCATAGAGTTCCGTAAAGGGGTTACCCCCACTTGCGATTTTGAAAAAATCGATTTTTTTTATTGCGTTTTTTTGAAGTGCAATTTGAAGTGCAGTTTTTTTGATGCCCGGAATAGATGACTCTATGTAAGTTTACAAAACAAAATATTTTCTTCGTGTAAACTGAAATTGAAACTTTAAACGCGTTTTTTTCAAAATGGCATTTCTGAAGTCGGTGACCAAGATTACTCGAACACTAATGAACCGATCTTCTTGAAATTTTGCAGGCTTATTTAATACATAAAAATGTAGTCTTTAATCGTTCGATTTTTTTTTTTCGAAAAAAATGGCCGTTTTATAGCCAAATGGCCGTTTTTTTTTCGTTAAAATCGAACCATTAACTTTGACTGTCCGCCATTTTGTGAAAAATGAATATTTTTTAAAATCCTTCGATTAAAGACTAGTTTATACTTATATTTGACTAAATCCATCCGCATTTTTTTTTCAGATGATCCACTTCGCCGCAATGTTGGTCACCGCAAACCGTGTATATAAAAACATTATTTCATTGACGGCCATTTGCCACTAAACAATGTAATATTTTTCAATAAAAAAATTACTGATAGTTCTTCAACATGTGTTCTTTAAGATGGTATATTGATCGATTAAAAAAGTTTTGTAGTTTTCTTTAAAAAAATTCATGAAAAATGCCTTTTTTTTGCGCTACTAGTGGGGGTAACGCCTTAATTCGAGAAAAAAGTGTACCCAACGCCATCTATCGCCAGCGAGCGGGACGTTATGGACGCGTCATCAGCTGATGGGTTCATAGAGTTCCGTTAAAACGTCATAGGTGACATTTGTGGGACGCGTCAACAACTTTTTCAATTCCCTTCACAATGGCAAGTTTTGCTTCTCCACAAGTCACATTTGCGGCAAGTTACGCTCCATTATTTCCTGTCAAAGCCATCGGCAGCGGAAACGCATCGTTTGCTAAAGGAAGTGTACGCCGAACATGCTCCATCGAGTGAAACGTGCAAAGAGTGCTTTGGGTGCTTCCAGAGTAGTGATTTCTCTATGGACAACAAGGACGATGGAAAACCACTGAAAAAAAGAGGGGTGCCGTGTTCCCCACACATCGCTCCCTCCGTTCACCATTTGTTCCGGTCGATGCAGTCAGCGCTTACGGCTCAGCACTTCACCTTCTACGAAGTAGTCCCAAAATGGCTAGATGACGGGATTGCCGATGAAGAACGTGAATCCTATTGGCCACGTTGGGCCAAAGTTGTCTGTTTCGATTGGCAATACTTTGGATAAACCAGTTTGCGGATTTGCTACCGAACCATCATCCTTTCTTTCGCTCATTAATGGTCGGTCTCATATGCAGCCAGCTAATATACACACACACATACATGCATAAATAATTCAGAGGTCATGTCGGCATGTCTTCAGAAATGGTCGATTCTTGAAGAGGCATATGGACCGCCACAAGCGACACGAAAGGGAAAAAGGCGAGATAGTTCTGGTTGAAGGATGTTTCATCCATTCGATGAAAAATACGGTTACAATACACATATATATATAAAATAAGGTTACGATATATGGATATAAACAGAAAGGGAGATAGAATGTGAAGAGGAAGTACGAAACGAAGAGAGATACGTGGCTTAGTACGTGAGATATAGGGAACGAAGTGGATTAGATGAAGAACATGTCCATATAAAACCCCTCGCACAACATGGAACACTATATGCCGGGACGCAGGGATGTGCCAACAGATGAGGGTGTTAAGAGCAAAGAGGATCATGTCATTATGACAGTGTCGATGGTTGACGTTACCTCGACCCACATGAACATCCCTCGTATACACCGATCCCTTGCTCAAATATCACGAAACGCTCGCGATTTCATACATTTTTATTCTTTCACATTCTCTTCCACGGATACTCGATAAAGCTGAAGGCTTCAGCTCTTTCTGAATGAAATACTGTTACTCGCGTTTGTACAGACGAATATAGCTGCAGCAGAGCTTTCTCCAAAGCTCGGGTGAACATTTTCTCTCGAATGCTCCGAGGCAGCTCACGGCGGTTGGTGGAGGCAAATAATGGAAAAAAATGGATCCCGATCGGTGTGATAAATGGAGGCTGGGTACGTCTAGAAACTTGAGGGTGGAGATGGCAGTCTTGGGAAATTCTAACATGGCGATAAAAATTGCAGACAATGGTGATGCGTTTGTTCTGAGCTTGAGTGCACACTTTGGGATCAATCCGTTTGGAGTTTGAAAGACTCTGACACTTTTGATTTTCGGTTGTTTTGTATGCCTTGCTCGGTGGAGGTTTTTTAACTTTTGGATACCATGAGGAAAGACGTTGTTTATTATTGTATAGTTTCAGAGCGTTGGGACTTATCTTTTATTTACAACGAAGATTTTGTACAAATTCTAACAATTGGAAGAGGTATGACGATTTTACCCTGCGAGGTGATTTTACCCTTTTTGCTTTTGCGTTTTTTTTTACATTATGTTTTACAAAACGGAGTCGTATCTAAAAATCTATTCGCACGATTCGCTTTAAGTTCGAATAGAGCATGGTTTATGGCATTGTCTATCGTATGAACGGATAATTTTTTATATGTTTATACATTTGTTAATAACGAATTATGATAGTGATTTTTATATTGAAAATCGAACGTTTTTTCTAAAGCTTGCCATTTTCGTAACTTTCAAACTTTTAATACAGTATCCGGGCATACGGAAGGTTTGTTCTCATACTAAAAGCACTTCTTTTATTTTTCATTTCAGATGACCCCAGTTTCCGGAAGCACCTACACCGATTGGCCATGCAGCAACGGCGGCACTTTGTCTAAATAATAATAATTTCATTTTTTATCAATATATTTGAATGAAAACCTCAAACTTGGCAAGACGATGTATTAAGGGGTCAAGCGACTGTGAAAATTAAAAAAAATCGTTTGTCGCTTGAGGCAACTCAAATTGAAGAGGAAGGTCCAACATATAGTGCAGGAATCGCAGATTGAAGGTAAACCTATTATATTGTTTTTCAAAACGGTGTACACGATTTCTCGACATCCAATCAACGCATTGATATGAAATTTGGTACACTTATTCAGTGTAATAGTAAATGTCTTGATCGACATTTTTCTTCTTATTATCATTTTTTTCATTGGTTATTAACAATAATGATGTTGTTTTTCTCCAAAAATCGAAAACAAATTCAATTTTTTTTATGATTAAACAACGATAACAACAAAATGCTCTATCCGGTCTTTAGCCAATGTTATCTATTTTAAGAAAAGGAACTCAATTTTTGTTGCTTCACATCAACCGGATGACTAAAATAAAGTACATCGTTAAGCCCCCCATGTTCAATGGTCCTTCACGAGATTGTTGATAACTACTTTAATTATCTATTTTTTTATATGAAATTTTAAATGAAATTTGGTACACAATTATGCCAATGTACATACAAATAAATATCCACACAATTTTTCAATCATCCTACTTGTGCCTGGAAATTTAATAGTTTTTAAATAAAACCGATTTTTGGGTCGTCGCAGTAGCCAACTCCTTAACTATGTGTTAAATTCCGCCGCGGCATCCCAATATTCTCACAAAAAAAGTGAAAATCGACTTGTTATTCGGGCCCCAAGCGTGAGTAGCCCCGTTTAAAGAAAAACACATTCAACTGAAAATTTGAGTCTACTCATCATGTCATCTACTGCTAATTTTACTCCACATCCGGGACATAAATAAAAGAAATTGCACTTTCGGCTACTTTTGCCTGGAATCGTATCTCCCATAACTCCCCAAGTTTTCGAGCTGCCGCGACGCGAATCGTCAACGAGATCATCAAACTTCCAGCCCTTCTCACTCTCGCGCTCAACGTGTTTGTCCAGTTGTTCTTTTTTTTTATTCCCTCCCTCGTAGGCCTTCTCATTTCTTTGCGAGTTTCTCGGGGTTGGAGGGGTGCGACCAGGGGTGCAAAGATGTGCGAGAAGACGTGCGAGGTAACGGACAAGTTTTCGTCCCTCAGCGCGATTTAACCCTCGGCGCGGTTGCGGTCGGCTTATCCATCCGTGTGGGTCGGCCTTTTTTCTCAGCGCCCATGACTTTTGCAGCCGTGCCAGGGATGAACATCCGTCGGAAAAATTGCGTGAAAGTCGTCTATTGTGCGGATAGATATGTCTCTAACCCTCGCTCGTCCCGCAAGGGAGATCGACGGGAGCTCCGTGCGTGGCTTCGCAATGTTGTGCAGAAAACAAGAAAAAAAATGAAAAAAGAAAAGGGGAGAGAGAGAGAGAGAGAGAGAGAGAGAGAGAGAGAGAGAGAGAGAGAAGCTTGCGTGTCTAACGCGACGGACAGCGCGTATGGGACACATCGTGGATACGAAGTGATGGCCCAGGGCGCGGTGGGAGCGGGAGGCGAAGAAAAGCTATAGAAACCGGGTTTATGTCCATCGCGATAGCGATCGCGCAGTGAACTCCGTGCGGACGAATGTCACGTGGAGAAAGCGACTAATTGACGTGGTTTTTTTTCCTTCTCTTACATTGTACCCTTATTCCGACAAAACGCCTAGAGCTTGAAAGCGAAAAATTGTGACGCTTTATCTTTTGACAAAGAAAAGTGATAGTAATAAATAAATACCAGTGCAAAATACCAAATGGGATAATGCGATCGAGGAAATTTTATTGCTAAAAAAAATCTTGAGCGGAATAAGAAGGTCTCGACGGAGGGCGTATGTGCTGCGTTGGAATACGCTGGAATTGATAGTCCATACGTATACGGATATATATACACGTTGCTATACGAGAGGAAGGAAATTGCATTAAGGTCCATTAGGGTCGTCCTCCGTGGAATAAATCGGGACCTTAAGTGGGTATATTCCCAAGTGACACTGTATGTATGTATTGCCGCTTCCGAATAATATGTTTCTATATATATCCATTGTATTGCTGAATTACCTGGATTCCTGTTCATAAGGACTCATATACTTTTAAACACTACGTGTGTACATGTGTTTGTATACAGACGTATGTATAGACGAATGTAGATAAATATATATACACGGACACACATATATACATATATAAACACACATGCTGTCCTGTCATGAATGGATAATCCTGCAACTGTCTCTAGGTCAGATTATGTCCTACTACATGCTGCAATTCCAATTTAGTAAAAGTCCCACAGTTTTCGAGATAAAAATAATCTGCTTTTGGTTTTTCGCATGCTGTTTTTACAAATGATAACTTTTTCTAATGTTTTTTAATAAATTCTCTTGGTTATTTGTTTTATCCAGAAAAGTCTTCTTTTTAACCTGAAATGTCAAGGAAACTGTATGAAAAAAGATTGTATGCAGAATTTTCGGCACGATTACGATATCTCCGGCGCCTTGATTTAATCATGGATAATCAATATTTGGGCCAAAATAAGCACTTTTTGAAGAATAAAAAAATCGCGATTTTGGCTTCGTTTAGTAGATACAGATACAATCCTCTCTTTATAATATATATAGATAAAGAGTCAACCCGAATAAAGAATATCGATGTGTGTGCGGAATCGTTGGGTGGGTCTGAAGCACCTTCGATGTGTGGGCGGAATCGTTGGGTGGGTCTGGAGCACCTTCGATGTGTGGGCGGAATCGTTGGGTGGGTCTGGAGCACCTTCGATGTGTGGGCGGAATCGTTGGCTGGGTCTGAAGCACCTTCGATGTGTGGGCGGAATCGTTGGGTGGGTCTGGAGCACCTTCGATGTGTGGGCGGAATCGTTGGCTGGGTCTGAAGCGCCTTCGATGTATGGGCGGAATCGTTGGGTGGGTCTGGAGCACCTTCGATGTGTGGGCGGAATCGTTGGGTGGGTCTGAAGCACCTTCGATGTGTGGGCGGAATCGTTGGGGGGGGAGATTACGATATCTCCGGCGCCTTAATTTTATCATTGGATTATGTAATATGGGCGAAAAAAATACGAAAAACAAGAATAACTTTTTTCGTTTTGAGCCTTAGTTTCGGAGTTACAGCGCTTTGAAGAGTAAAACATTTATTTCCCCGATTTTTCGATGTGAATCGAATTTCCGAGTGCTTTGCATTGTTTCATCGTACTTCGTTGGTGATTTATGTAAATTGGCTGCAGATTATTAGCGTTATCCAGAATACACCACGTGGAGGTTATCAAACAAATTCAAACAAACGGTGCTGAAGGTGCTTCAGACCCACCCAACGATTCCGCCCACACATCGAAGGTGCTTCAGACCCACCCAACGATTCCGCCCACACATCGAAGGTGCTCCAGACCCACCCAACGATTCCGCCCACACATCGAAGGTGCTTCAGACCCACCCAACGATTCCGCCCACACATCGAAGGTGCTCCAGACCCACCCAACGATTCCGCCCATACATCGAAGGCGCTTCAGACCCAGCCAACGATTCCGCCCACACATCGAAGGTGCTCCAGACCCACCCAACGATTCCGCCCACACATCGAAGGTGCTTCAGACCCAGCCAACGATTCCGCCCACACATCGAAGGTGCTCCAGACCCACCCAACGATTCCGCCCACACATCGAAGGTGCTCCAGACCCACCCAACGATTCCGCCCACACATCGAAGGTGCTTCAGACCCACCCAACGATTCCGCACATACATCGATATTCTTTATTCGGGTTGACTCTTTATCTATATATATTATAAAGAGGGGATTGTATCTGTATCTACTAAACGAAGCCAAAATCGCGATTTTTTTATTCTTCAAAAAGTGCTTATTTTGGCCCAAATATTGATTATCCATGGTTAAATCAAGGCGCCGGAGATATCGTAATCGTGCCTATAGTAGCATATGATCTGACCTATCGACAGTTGCAGGATTATCCATTCATAATAGGACACTCTGCATGTGTATATATATATGTGGCCCGAAGAGTGCCGTCCAAAAGGAAGATCCTGATGCCTCGCATCAATACCCATCCGACTCACCCCCATGTACGTTTTACGATCGTTTCAGTTTTCGACGAAATAAAGCATTTTTTATTTTTCTCTTCTGTGTATGTGTACTCTTGTCGCGATTTTTTTTTTACTTGTCGTTACGAAGTGCACTGGTAAGCAATAAATAAATGACCAGCTGAGCACTAACGAAAAGGCCATAGATCTCGATCAAATTTTGAGAAATAGATTTGGGAGGATTTTTTTGAATAGTCCTTGAATAGTCCTAAGTACACACACAAAAGAGAAAAATAAATAAAAACTTTTGGTACAGGGAAAATCGAAAAAAATAATAATTTTTTCTCGATAGCATACATGGGGTGGGGGGTGGAGGATGGGTATTGATGCGAGCCATTTAGATTTTGCTTTTGGACGGTACTTTTCGGGCCACTTTGTGTATGTGTATATATATATACACACACACACATATATATAATATTATTATATATTATTATTAATATATATAATAATAATAATAATAATATGTACAATTTTATATGTAAAAATATAAATATATATATATATATACGTATAGAAATGTACTTAAACGCGTCCATAAAATCGAAATAGGAAAATCCACTATACTAGTGAAATTCGTGCATATGTGTGGGTGTGTGTGTGTGTGGTACACTTCGTCACGTGTTCGCTCTACAAAAGCCCCGGCGCACAAGTTTGCACGCAAGCAGCTCACGCGTATTTGCAGTCACTGGGGAAAACTCTGGGGATTGTATAAGCTCCGGGCACATATTCAACTCTCCTCCGGAGTCCTACGTGCTCCCGTACAAGTGCGCAGGGCTTGGGAAGAAGTAGATGAGAATAACGCGAACTTCTCTCCATATGAGCCCTCCTACATAATACTTTCCACGTAGGTGAAGCTTTTCCCGTCCATACGGAATATATACGGTACATTTAATCGCGGCACTTACGTTACGGACATACTTTTCTGACACGTAAGGATAGCGTACAACTGATCAATTCGGCGACGTCAATTGGCGCGAAAAATGATTGGGAGGGTAGGTTTGTAAATGCATAATAAATAATACATAATAGAATATGTGAGTGTTTTAGATATATTATTTTGTATTAAATGTTGTAAAATAATATTCATAGATTTACATTGAAAATAAGAATAATTTGTAAAATAAGAACGAGGAAAAGTTGTTTAAATTAAGAATAATTTATGAATAAGAATATCGAATAAATATAATTGCAATTACAAGAAAATGATTATTTTACATATATATATTTCTATGATAATAACTGATATTTATGAGTATTGAATATCAATTATTATCATATATAGAAATCTTAAATGTTCTAAAGAAAAATCTAGATGCCTCGTACCAATACCGAATCACCCCCATGTATGTTCCAAGATCTTTTTTAGTTTTCGTCAGAACAGAATTGAAAAAAATGCAATTTTTTGAAAGTAATTGGGAATTATTTAAATTAGAATAAGTATTTTTTTTTGTCATTCAAACTTTAGTGACTGATATTCTCAAATCTATTTCGTAAACTTCCGATCCGGATCGTAGGCATTTATTTATTGTTCAACAGTGCACTTTATAACGAGTGAACAAAATCGCGAGAAAAAAATACATACACAAAAGAGAAAAATAAAGAAAAGCTTTATTTCCAAAGATTTTAAATGGGGGTGATTCGGATGGGGATTGATTCGAGGCATCTAGATTTTCATTTTTAACATCACTGTTCGGGCTACCATGTATATGTATGTTAACAGGAGTAGCATAGCTCAAGGAAAAATATTAAGGCAGTATTGTTGTCTAGAAATTTGAAAAAAAATCGTTTTTTTAAATCTTATTATTTTATAGATCTTTCTGAATACGTCTGTGAAAACTGTCCAATGATTTATATGAAAAATCCGCACTAGAAATTTTAAACGCGTTTTTCTCGAAATGTCATTTTTCAAAACAGTGTACACTCTCAAAGGAAGAGTTTACAACCTATCCGTCTCAAATTTTGACACAAGTAACATTCTTCACGCCATTCTTTATCTTGCTATGGAAGCTTTTTTTAAAATCTTCATATTTTTTTAAGTGAAAAACTGTCGAAAAAATAGGCTAAATTCGATACTTTTTTTTCACACCGCCGGCATTTTGTCAATTTTGATAAAAAAAAACCTCCATAGCAAGATAGCGGCTTTCGTACTGATTAATAATCTTTTTACACCGTGAATACTCCTATTTCGTCGAAGACATTTTCAACCGTTAAAAAAAAATGTAAAAAAAATTAACGTTTAAAAAATTGTTTTTTGCTCTTCACGAGTGCTTTCATTTGACACAAAAAATCAGACCAATTAGCGTGTGTTAACCATCGAAAAAAATGCGAAAATCAGCTGTTTTTCGATCCATTACACTATGATGATTCCTTAAGGGGTTACCCCCACTTGCGATTTTGAAAAAATCAATTTTTTTTATTGCATTTTTTTGAAGTATAAGTATCCGGGCCCATACAGAAGTATGGAATAGATGACTCTATGTAAGATTACAAAAAAAATTATTTTCTTCGTGTAAACTGAAATTGAAACTTTAAACGCGTTTTTCTCAAAATGGCATTTCTGAAGTCGGTGACCAAGATTACTCGAACACTAATGAACCGATCTTCTTGAAATTTTGCAGGCTTATTTAATACATAAAAATGTAGTTTTTAATCGTTCGATTTTTTTTTTCGAAAAAAATGGCCGTTTTATAGCCAAAATACGACCGTTTTTTTCGTTAAAATCGAACCATTAACTTTGACTGTCCGCCATTTTGTGAAAAATGAATATTTTTTAAAATCCTTCCATTAAAGACTAGTTTATACTTATATTTGACTAAATCCATCCGCATTTGTTTTTCAGATGATCCACTTCACCGCAATGTTGGTCACCGCAAACCGTGTATATAAAAACATTATTTCATTGACGGCCATTTGCCACTAAACAATGTAATATTTTTCAATAAAAAAATTACTGAAAGTTCTTCAAGATGTGTTCTTTAAGATGGTATATTGATTGATTAAAAAAGTTTTGTAGTTTTCTTTAAAAAAAATCGTGAAAAAAGCCTTTTTTTGCGCTACAAGTGGGGGTAACGCCTTAAGGATTTGTATGGATTTTTTTTTCAGATTCATACAACGTCTACACACCGGAAGCCAATTGGAGACGTTTTCGGCACCCCGTTGTAAACAAACGTACAAGAGAAGACGATAATAAACATTTTTTATTTTAATTTCTACATATTCTTGGGAAATAATAAACGTGTGTATTAATTATTTTTTAGTTATTCCTTCACTTATACCATGCTAAAAATCATTTCCAAAACAGCGCTCCAGCCAACAATACTGCCTCAATGCGGCAGGTGCCCGATTTATTTTGTCATATTTTTTCGTCGCCTAAATTCAGCAAATCAACTCAGAAGGTTTTTCCCGATATTTTGACCGGATCTTTTTCGCTACCGGGCTTCGCGATAATTTTGAAAAATACGGAACGGCATCATAAAATCGCAGTTTCAACGTGCACTTTTTTCACAGCGGAAAGAGCGTGTATATTACGACGTATATCGGTCCAGCGAGGTATTTCACGCGTCGACCATTCGTATTCAGGAGGTTAACGTTTTGATATCCCGAACGATCGTAACGAATCCAAACGAGTATCGATGTCCGGGCATTCTGAGGTTGCCGCATTGTGAGGTGAATATGGGGAAACGATATACCAGCATATCGGGGTTGCTACGTGCCGAAATAGCACTCTCGTATGGAAATTCGGTAGTACAAGGGTGGGTACTGAAAAAAAAAATCCGAAAAAAGTGTGTATTTAGCGATCGTGCGAGGTCCGCAAGTGCGTGTATGTACGCGATGTGAAAACAAACAGGGGACGATTCGGATGACGATCGGGCGCGTTATTATTGCTCGTGCGGCACTGGAGGGCTCGCGAGTTATGCTGAAAATGTGCATATCATAAATAAAGTGACGCATAGACGGGTGTACGACGAGTGAGGACATGTAATATACATGAATTCCGCGTGTACCTCGTGACGTTCCTGTCCTACGCTTTTTTTTCACCCCTTGTGTTCCATAGTCGCACAGCATGGACGCAAGTGTTTCCGGTATGTGAAAAACTGGACGGATCGCCGAATGGCGCGCGTAGCGTTGCCTCTTGCTGTTGAGGCAATTTTCTGGATATATATATTTTGTACATTTATTTTTAGCGCTTAAATTTTTTTAATTTGACTATTATTTTTATTGTTTTTATTTATTCAATTGACTTAACGGGCTTGAATTATAAATAAAATAAGTCAATTTACATTAAATTTCGGTTAAGTATCATATACAATTTATTTGATTTATGATAAAAAATGATTCATAAATAAACTTTATGTGAAAAACTGGACGGACCGCCGAATGGCGCGCGTATCATTTTCTCGCTAGGCAACGTTAAGGCAATTTTCAATTTTTTTCTGGGCTTTATTTTCGCAAAAGTTATATATATATATATATATATATATATATATATATATATATATATATATATATATTTAAATTCTTAGTGCTTACATTTTTTATTTATTCCACTATTATTCATATTATTTTTATTTATTTTACGCGCTTGATTTATAAATAAAAAGGTGAATTTAAATTAAACGTCGACTAAGTATATACAATTCATTCGATTTATTGATAAAAATTGATTCATAAATAAAATTTATCTGAAAAACTTGACCGACCGCCGAATGGCGCGCGTATCATTCTCTCACTGTTGAGGCAATTTTGTTTTTTTTTCTGGGCTTTATTTTCGTAAAAAATATTTTATTTTTTAGCGCTTAATTTTTTAATTTATTTTACTACTCATATTATTTTTATTTATTATTTTATTTATTTTACGCGCTTGGTTTATAGATAAAAAAGTGAATTCGAATTAAATTTCGATTAATTATATACAATGTATTTGATGTATTGATAAAAATTGACACACAAATAAAATTTATTTGATTTATTAATGAAAATTTATTTGAGAATAAAAAAAAGTTTATCAAAATTGAATTTAGAAGTATCCGAGTATTGGCCTGGCCCAATACTTGGATGGGTGACCGCACAACCGAGCGGGCGCCGTCGTGTTCATTACCGGAAACTCGGTGAAAAATAGCCGCATGTATCGACACAGGTTTCGTGAAGTGACATGCGTAGGGCTGAAGTGGGGGGTTGGGATCATAAAAATAGGGGGGGCATACAGAGAGACGTTGAAAGAGCATGAACGATAAAAATGTGTAAACATTTTTTTTCTACACATTTCTACACACAGAAAAATAACTTTTATATAATTTTTCGAAATTATTGAATAATTTATATGAATTCTAAAATATTTTTGGGATTGTAGCTTATCAACGATTGTAGATTATCAACGTTCGAAAGCTTATCAGCTTTCGAACGATACGTGGGAACTAAATACTCAAATATTGGAACGATGGAAATAAAAAGAAAATAAAGATGTTGATTTTTCAATATTTATTCCGTAATTACCAAATCCCTCGTTTACATTTTGTACCGAGGATGCTCGATTTTTCCATCTCTGAGCTTTCAACAACAAAATTAGCCACAGCTCATGATTAATTACCTTTTTCCGTAAAAAAAATTGATTTGCGCACGATATCGAATTAGCGATAAATAATTCGACAAAAAAATTCACAGCGCGTTTCATGAAATTCAACGAGCGTGCTTTTCAATGATAAATTCGGCCTGATCCATCAAACCTGATTAATTTATAGAATTTTCTTCTCGCGTTTTTTTGCGCTTTTACGAATATTCATACAAGCTCAAGGGGGTTTGACAGCATTGAAATATGCGTTTAATTTTTCTTTCTCGAGGCTCTAGATATTTTCGTAGAATTTCGAGGATAATATTTATGGGATGTTCGGGCTATAATATTCGGCTACGAAATTACAAGCCTCGTATAAGATTCGGAGGATCGCGAATAATCCTGTAGATTTATCGGTCCGGTACAGCTCTTCGCTCGTGATGATGAACGTTATCGGAATCGTTATTCGAAATGGTTGGCCTCGTAATTCGCCAAAATGCGTATCTACCTGTGTACTTTGTCCTATCCGCCGCACGTACAATTATCATTGAGCAAACAGCCCGAAAGGACTTTATGGGTAATCCGACGATAGAACCAAAATCAGTTGCGTAATATTCCCTCGGTAATTTCACCTTGAGGGAATCGATTTTACGCCGCGGATTGTCGGGAAAGGCCCGCTCGTTATTCCCATTTGAAATACCAATCATCGCGTTCAACATCAATTAAAAAGACAACCATTAAAAAAGGATTTCAACAAAATTCATCGGTTCTTTTTTTTAAACTGTATTCGCGGACGGTTTTACGAAAGCTCAACAAAAATCGGAGAGTGAAAAAGTAAAACAAACCATGCGGAGTAAAACAAAGCATTTATTTTGGGTCAACATTTTTGCAAACGAGTTTATCGTTTATATTCATTTATTTTGATGGATTGTTTTCGTTTGCTCTATTGAATTGAGTAAACTATTCGATTGAATAAAATCAAGGCAATTCAATTTAGTCTTTATGTTTGTACTGATTCGATTCTTTCACTTTCATTTATTTGATCAAGCTAAGTGTACAATTTTATAAATACAGTTCAATTCAATTAAAAAAACTCATTCCGTTCAATTGAATAAAAGACATCATTTGATTGAATAAATTCAATGCATTTCAATTTCATTTATTATTCCGCCAGAATTAATTTTTCATTTGTGTTTAATTCGATCAAATGACGTATTTAGTTTACGATATACAATTAAATTGAATTAAAAAAGTTTACCTCGACCAATTCAATAAACGTAACTTGAGGCGAGACACCACTGTGACGGGTAAAACAATTTTTTTTTTCATTTTTTCGAAGGATATATATTTAAGAATATATGGAAAAAAGTATGTTACTAAAAAATTAAATTTATATTAAAGGATTGAAAAAAAAAACTTATATTGTAAGAATATACATAGAAACGACTTTTCTCGACCTAGCCGAATTCATAACTTTAGCTATAATGGTCCTAGTCCAATTTTAAAAAATCAACCGTGACTGCAGTAGCGACGTTTTAGGTAGCCGCTTTTTATATTTCGTATGTTTTAAGCCTCCGAATATAAGTAAACATTTCGCCAAAATTACACCTTTTTTTTTAAACGCGTCATTGTGATTTTTTTTTCTCCGAAAAACGGTTACCTACGTCGAGAACTACATTTTTATAGATTATAAAACTTTTTTATTTTTATTTTTCAGACAAACCATTGTTAAGTTATCGACCCGCCCGTTAGACCGCATTTTTTATACAGAGGCTCTATTATACCCCAATAACGTTGTTAATTTTTATTTTTTAAATAAGAATTTACTTTTATTTAAAAGAAATTTAAATATTATTATCATTTAAAAAAAAATTTTTAACAAAAATTTACACGAACTAAGTTCAATGTATGCTCATTAACATACCTTTTTTTTCAAAATCCCAAGTAAATAATCTAGTAGACAAAAAATCGGAAAAAGATATTTTTTCGGCCCGTCACAGTCACTTTTGAATAAATTCAATGCATTTCAATTGAATTATTATTTCACCTAAATTAATTGATTAATTTTCTACAATTCGATGCATTTTTGTTACAGGCAAATTAATCCTTTACTTGGACTAATTCATTGAAATAAATTATTCGAGTAAAAAAATAGATTTCGATAAAAGCTTTTGAATGAAAAATACAATATTAAGCTTAATATTTATATTTAAATTTTTTTAAATGTCCATAAAAAATCAATTATTGTAACTCTTCAAATTAATTTATTTTGACCCGTTCAATGAAAAAACCTCCAAACGGCTGCGAGCTGGATAAAATACGTTTTTGTCCGGATAAAATGTCCCGTAAGTATATGTGTACACGTGTATTTGCGGAAGTAAGGAAAAAGGTGAGAAGGAGCCGGGTTATGCGAGGCATTGTGACAACGTAGGGTATTGCGATCACGTTTTCTTCCGGAGCAATACGAGAAAAGGCGAATTTTACCATTGCCCCAGGAAGATAAAGATCTTAATAAAATTTGTAAGCTCTTTGTGCCGCAAGCTTTGGATCCTCGCGTATTCTCATGGGCGCCTATGCATACAAGACTAACGTGTCAGGTATGACATCCGGAACTTTCTTACGTCGCGGATTATCAGGCCACAGGATCTTGCTAAGAGCTGCGAAAAAAATAAAAAATATCTCGAGACCAAATACTTCCCTCGAATAAAAAAGAACCTCAAACGTATTAATCGCGAAAAAAAAGTTGACGATAAAATTCATAACTTTAAAATGAATTCTCTGAAATCAGCGGGATGTTTTTAAGGAGCAAAAACTTGCGAGCAATACTTCGAGGAGTCTCTCTCTCTCTCTCTCTCTCTCTCCAGCTCGACTATTTGCCCTGGAACGAGTTTTAATTAAATATCGTGATATTGAAAAGTTTCGGGCCCTTGAATGTACCAACAAACCCATCGCGTTATCTAGCTCTCGCCAAAAAAATTCGGAAAAACTCATTTACAATCCAATATTGTCAAACGTTATGCAAAAGCGGAAATCTGCAACTTCCCGATTGTGAAAAAAAATGTATTTTTTTTCACAACGTATGAGAAATATTCAAATATCTTTAAAATGCATTTTATAAAAATGCAATGTTTATAAATTTTACAACATTCAATTCAAAAATATATTTTATTAAACTGCATACAACGACCGCAATTATTCCATGAAATGTTTCGGAAAAATCTTCATAGATCTCGAATTCTTTGCTCTTTTTCTCCGCGGCCTTTTCATCTTCGATGCCTAACGCCACTCTCATCAATGGAATACATGCACACCAAGCTATTCAACCGTCAAACTCGCCATAAATTTTCATCTACGAGATCATCGCATCTGTCTTCGTTCGGCACTGACAGACACTTCGGCCACGTTTGAGCTACTTCCTATCTCGGGAGAAATCGAATAACAGAGTAGTTGTAAATGTGAATAAATCGATGTTCGGTGCATGTGAGTATACGGGTATAGCGCAGAGTACAAGAAGCACGTACCGTTTGCAGAGGGCAAGCGGAGCCGATTGATTTCTTGTTTATTTATTGTCATAGTAGCACCACAGCAAAAATAAATATAATAATAATAATAATAATGATAATAAATAGTGTGAGAAGAGCGTGTGAGAGAAAAGGTCGAATTAAATTGTGATATTCGATGATGACGAAAATAGTAGTAATGATAATTTTTATAATAATAATGAAAGTCATTACAATAATGAAATTAAAGTGATCGAAAAAGGCGGAGACAATTTTTGTCCCCGTCTTTTTCCTTTTAAAACCTTTAGACGAGGAAAAAAATTGCTGATTTTCATTATCTTTAAAAAAAATGTGTTTCTCCATCATTTTTGAGACTTAGGGTATGTTTACTACCTTTGACTGTTACATGATATTTTTTAAATTAATTTTTGAAAATGGCGAACGTCTGGCACGGTCTTCTAAACTGCATTTTCAAAATTGGCTTGACGTACAGCTAAAAAATTAATTGACCGAATCTGATCAAATTTGGTATAAGCCTTTCTAACCTTGTTATCCAAAAGATGACCTTAAATGTTTTGGAAAAGTAAAAAAAGTGTTTTTTTTTAATTGCAAAATATAGCCATATTTTCGGAAAGTTCAATCTTTTTGATTCAACGAGTACCATTTTATCGATTTTCGATATTTCTCACTTTTTCTTAGTTCACATTCTCCATACGAGTGTTAACGAAAGAAAAATCTTCGTTAGTTATTTTCAGATTAATCTCGCCGACGCTACGTGTCACGCCGTCTGACAACATTCGTCGCAACCCGTTTCGAAAACCGTGCCATAACCCCGCCATTTTTAAAGATTAATTTAAAAAATTCCATATGACAGCCAAAAGTAGTAATAAAACATACCCTAAGTCCCAAAAATGGCGAAGAAATCTTTCCTTTGTAAAAAATTATGAAAATCAGCAACTTTTTCCTCGCCAAGAGGTATCTCCCCCTTAAGGCTTAAGGCCGCTGTGACGGGTAAAAACATCGATTTTTTGCATTTTCTTTAAGTATGCATATTCTAGAGCATGTGAAAAAATGTCAAGCTAAAATATTGAAAACTAACCAAGTTACAGACGATTTAGTGAGAGGAGGTAGTGCAACAATTTGCGTATTCTAAAAATTTCGATCGCGTTTTTCTCGAAACGACTTTTCTCGACCTGGCCGGAATCATAACTGTAGCTATAATTGTCCAATTTTTAATTGAAAAAAAACCAGCATCTCCATAATCGCAGTGGCTATCCATCGTTCAACATGGCCGTTTTTGTGTTTTAAAATTTAATATTTTTAAAGCCTTTGAAAATGAGTAACAATTGACCGAAAATTACACTTTTTTTAATACCTGCCATTTTGTGATTTTTTTCCTTTCGAAAAACGGCTACGTACAACGATTGTCGAGTTATCGATCCGGACGTTGGGCCACATTTTTTATACAGAGGCTCTATTGTACCTCAATATCGTTGTTAATCTTTTTTTAGAAAAAATTACACGAAACAAGTTTAATGTATGCTGAATAACATATTTTTTCCCCAAAGGCCAAATAAATAATCTAGTAAACAAAAAAATCAGAAAAACGACGTTTTTCGTCTCGTCACAGTGGTGCCCTTCCGTGCTATTATTATTTCATTTGTCGATGACATTGTTATTTTTGTCATATAATCGGTTGGTTTTTCGTTAACAATAACTAGTTTGGACTTTGGTTAACAAACAGTAAATGGTTTTCTGATTTTTTTCAATATATCATTGAAAAAATATGTTTTTACTTTTATTTTCAATTTTAAGCGAAAATTATAATTTTGTTTCATTCTATGAGACCAAATAATAATATTCACTCAAGATTAACAAGAAAAATAAAATAAGATTACAAAATGTTAATAATATCAATAAGGAAGAAGAGAGAAATCAACGACGCGCAAAACAAGAGTAGCAGCTGATTTATCTCGATAGGTACGTACTCCAGGAGTAAGCAACATTTATTGGCTCAAGTCACCGTGTACTCGGATGATAGGTGCCACAGTCGCGAACCTGTCTGGGATGCTCACGTTTTACGAGCCCCTGTCCCATTGGTTTACGATGGCGATAACGCGTCGTGGGAAATAAAAGAAGACGAGACGAATAAGAGGAAAAAAAGAATACATTTTTCGGGTAGGAGGAGTACGAAGCGGAGTGGTCCCTCGTGTAACCAAGTTTTAATCCTCCAGATTCTCGTAACCACATATAAAGCTTTGCCATCGCCGCCTCCCAGGCTCAACGAACGTCCATCTCATCCAACTAAATTTTCAACGCTTTCCGCAAGTTTCCACGGATATTAAGATTTCATTGAGATATACTTCGTCTTCTGAGCTACGTACTTCGTATAATCAAGTGCTTAGTTAAGGTGTGTGAGTACGAGTACTATTTCACTGCTTGTTGGCCATCATCCAGCAAAAAAATCCTTTTTTGATCATTATTTTATCATCATACTGAATTTATTAAATAATTTATTAAATGCGTCTTATTGAGAAGCAATTCATCAAAAAGCAATATTACATTGAAAAAGCGAATTCGTTTTCTTCGTTAATGCATATACAGGGTGTTTCTCTTATCTCTACCACCCGAAATAACTCGATAATTACCGACGTCATAAAAAGAATGTTCCAGACAAAAATTGTACGGTGTCAAGGGGGCCATCAAATGCGACCAATTTTTTTTATTCCGGTGGAGTGGTACATTTTTTTCAACCATCTTGTGGAGCACCTCAAGCCGCATAAAAAATATGAGGGGGTCAAAGTCGTTCAAGGTCGTTCAAGGTCAGTATCGATTATACAAATCTAAATATCTCGGATCACTACCAAATATTGGGTAGTGATCCGAGATATTTAGATCTGTATTTCATTTTAATGGTGACCTTGAATGACCTTGAACGACTTTGACCCCCTAATGTTTTTTATGCGGCTTGAGGTGCTCTACAAGATGGTTGAAAAAAATGTACCATTCCATTTAAAAAGTGGAGGTGACCTGCACTGTGCGTCGCCGTCTCCACCGGAATAAAAAAAAATTGGTCGCATTTGATGGCCCCCTTCACACCGTACAACTTTTGTTTGGAACATTTTTTGTGACGTCGATAATTACCGAGTTATTTCGGATCGCAGAGATAAGAGAGACACCCTGTATACATATATGACTTAATTTTTCTATTTTCATTTTTCATTATTGATGTTCATTATTTTATTATCATACTGAATTATACTGAAGTAAACAAATTCTTTTATTCAAAATAGTTTTGATGAATTTTCCATAATTTATTAATGCTTTTTATTAAGAAGCAATTCATTGAAGAGCAGTGTTATATTTAAAACGCCCATTTTGGCCCTTGCCAATGCATATATATATACATACATATATATATATATATATATATATATATATATATATATGTATGTATGTATGTATGTATGTATGTATGTATGTGTGTGTATATATATATATACATTGGCAAGGGTCAAAATGGGCTTTTTAAATATAACACTGCTTTTTAATGAGTTGCTTTTTAAGGGGTTACCCCCACTTGCGATTTTGAAAAAATCGATTTTTTTTATTCCATTTTTTTGAAGTGCAATTTGAAGTGCAGTTTTTTTTTGATGCCCGGAATAGATGACTCTATGTAAGTTTACAACAAAAAATATTTTCTTCGTGTAAACTGAAATTGAAACTTTAAAGGCGTTTTTCTCAAAATGGCATTTCTGAAGTCGGTGACCAAGATTACTCGAACACTAATGAACCGATCTTCTTGAAATTTTGCAGGCTTATTTAATACATAAAAATGTAGTCTTTAATCGTTCGATTTTTTTTCGAAAAAAATGGCCGTTTTATAGCCGAAAAACGGCCGTTTTTTTCGTTAATATCGAACCATTAACTTTGACTGTCCGCCATTTTGTGAAAAATGAATATTTTTTAAAATCCTTCGATTAAAGACTAGTTTATACTTATATTTGACTAAATCCATCCGCATTTTTTTTCCAGATGATCCACTTCGCCGCAATGTTGGTCACCGCAAACCGTGTATATAAAAACATTATTTCATTGACGGCCATTTGCCACTAAACAATGTAATATTTTTCAATAAAAAAATTACTGAAAGTTCTTCAAGATGTGTTCTTTAAGATGGTATATTGATCGATTAAAAAAGTTTTGTAGTTTTCTTTGAAAAAAATCATGAAAAAGGCCTTTTTTTGCGCTACAAGTGGGGGTAACGCCTTAATAAAAAGCATTTAATAAATTATGGAAAATTCATCAAAACTCGTTTGAATAAAAGAATTTGTTTACTTCAGTATAATTCAGTATGATAATAAAATAATGAACATCACGAATGAAAAATGAAAATAAAAAAATTAAGTCACATAATAATAATGAAATAATAAAGACAAAAACAAACACCGGATGGCGCATGCCGGATGGTTGATGCAGGGTTCTTCTGAAACCTCGGGGCAGATACTCGAGAAAAATGGCTGCGCACCGGAGAATCAGAAGAATATCGGGCCGTTTATACCTATAAAGGTTTTCCACATTTTCCCCGTACCTTCGGCAAATGCGGTATAGAGTAGTTTGAGATGGCTAAACTAGGAAGGGTAATACGTAAAAACCGGCGCGGGTATACGTTGGAACTCAGGAAATAAGAAAAAAATATTACAAAATTATAATAAATGATTAAATTGAAATGATTATTAAATGATCTATTTTGAAATATATGTATATATATATATATATATATATATATATATATATATATATATAATATGTTTGTGGTTAATGTATATGAGACGTTTATTCTGAATTTTAAGGAGAATCGTTGGCGCCTCCGTACAATTTTTTCATTAATTTTTAATAAATAATAATGGGATTCGCCTCTACATTAATTGTGATCTTGGTAATACGCACCTGGACTTCTAAGGCATGGTAAGCAAATATGAGGCCAAGCAGTATCACAGTCGACACAGAGATCAGGGTTTTCAGTGCAGTCGAGTAAAACGAGGCCTGAAACATGAAATGGCGAAATGGAAATTTACTTCACGCAAGCAACGCTCAGTGACAAAAATTTTCAATACACATACAATTGATCGAAGTATACTTATGTATATTAACAATTTATTAATTAATCATTTTTATGTGTCTGTAATGACATACGTGAGATTCCGGATAAGACGGTAATGTAAAAAACGGTAAAATGTAGAATAAATATAAATATCGTAATGAAATAACGATACAAATCTTTTCGAAATAACATCAAACGAGTATATTTAGCTAATGGCTGCGCTGGAAACATTCCTCAAGCGCACACTTTACTTCGGCGATCCGCAAAATTCTTTCGCTCGCAAACGACATGGAAATCAGTTGCAAACCTATATCCAGTGGATATAAAAATTGCACAACTTATCCATCGTATACGGAAATTTTCGTGATTGCCGGAAATTAAGCTATAGAGTAGGAAGTTGTTTAAATTCTATCACCGTTAAAAAAAGCTTTAAAAATGTTACTTTTCCAATTTTAATGAAACTTTTCGATATTTGATTGTTTTGGCGTATATTTTTATATGCAGGATAGTCCGAAAGAAAAATCTAGATGCCTCGTATCAATACCTTTTTGAATCACACCCGTACATGTTCGACGATCTTTTTTAGCTTGCGAGGGGAAAGCATTTTTTATTTTTTTTCGATTTTTCCTGTAGCATACGTTTTTATTTTTTTCTCTTTTATGTATGTACTTTCCTCTTGAAAGTTTTTAAAACCACTTAGGAGTCATTTAGACTAGTATAAGTATTTCTTTTTATCTTCATAGATTTTTTCATAGATAAATAAACAAAATGAAATAAAATCTAAGGCATTGACGTTACTGCTCAGTTGGTAATTTATTTATTGCTTAACAGTGCACTTCGTAACAACCACGCAAGTCGGAAAAATTGCGGGCACACACACAAACGAGACAAGTAAAAAATGTTTTTTTTCTCGAAAACTAAAAAGGACCGTAGACATACACTACCGGCCAAAAGTTTCCGGACATTTCCGATAATTGGAAAACTTTCGATCATTTTGAATAATTGCAAAATTATATTGGAATAATATAATTATCTATGCAGAGCTATATAATATCTTCGTGAAGTAATAAATTAAATGAACTGTAATATTCTAACATTATTTGTCAATTATGCAGTGATCGAAAGTTTTGCAATTATCTGATGTGTCCGAAAACTGTTGGCCGGTAGTGTACATGGAGGTGATTCGCATAGGTATTGATACGAAGCATCTAGATTTTACTTTCGGGCCTTTCTGTATGTAAATATATACGCTAAAAACAATTTAATATCAACAAGTTTAATTAAAATCGAAAAAGTAACATTTTTAAAGCTTTTCGAAATGTTAATACAATTTAACCCTTAACAGTCATCGGGGGTTGAATCAACCCCAGCCCTTTTTCGACCTGTGATACCTTCCAGAAATGTTGAGAAAATGGACATTTTTTTTATATTAAAAATTACATGACTTGAAAGTAATCGGCATGGTCTTACACACAAGGGTTGAAAATGCATCGTAGTATTTTTTCATTTAATTTTTCAATTATTTATCACTCTCCAAAGTGAGTGGGGTTGATTACACCCCCAATGACTATGACGTCACAATCTGGAGGTGCGACTGACAAGGATTAAACAACAGTTAATAAATAATTTCTCGTCTATCTCAGTATATGAACAGGGTGTCCCTCTCATCTCTGCCACCCGAAATGACTCGGTAATTATCGACGTCACAAACAAATGTTCCAGACAAAAGTTGTACGGTGTGAAGAGGGCCATAAAATGCGACCATTTTTTTTTATTTCGGTGGAGGGGCTGAAGCACCGTGAAGGTCACCTCCACTTTTTTAAATGGAATGGCACTTTTTTTCAACCATCTTGCGGAGCACTCCAAGCCCCATAAAAAAAATAGGGGGTCAAAGTCGTTCAAGGTCATTCCAAACACCTATTAAAATGAAATACAAATCTAAATATATCGGATCATTACCGAATATTTGGTAGGGATCCGAGATATTTAGATTTGTATAATCGATACTGACCTTGAATGACCTTGAACGACATTGACCCTCTAATGTGTTTATGCGGCTTGAGGTGCTCCACTAGATGGTTGAAAAAAGTACCATTCCATTTAAAAAAGTGGAGGTGACCTTCACTGTGCGTCAGCGCCTCCGGTGAAATAAAAAAAATTGGTCGAATTTGATGGTCCCCTTCACACCGTACAACTTTTGTCTGGAACATTTTTTTGTGACGTCGATAATTACCGAGTTATTTCGGGTGGCAGAGATAAGAGAGACAGCCTGTATATATTTTTTTACACTCAATTAGTTCACCTTCAATACGTTTAAGATTCATGTATATATATTCCATAGGTTATTAAATGTCGGGACGTTTTATTGAAAATAAAAAAAGTGAAATTAGGAAACATAAAAAGATTGTTTCATATGTATGAAGTTTGAGGGAATTAAAAGAAACACTTGCGGTATGAATGCTTTAGTAATTTAAGTGTTTTTTTTTATTGTTCGCGAGCAGACACGTGTGGGTGTGTGTGAACTCAATATACAGGGTGTCCTGTTATGAATGGATAATCCTGCAACTGTCTATAGGTCAGATCATGTCCTACTTTATGCTGGAATTTCAGTTTAGCAAAAGTCCCACGGTTTTCGAGACAAAAATCATCTGCTTTTGGTTTTTCGCATGCCATTTCGACAAATGATAACTTTGTGACCCGGTTTTTTTTAAAATACTCATGGTTATTTGTTTTATCTAGAAAAGTCTTCTTTTTAACCTTAAATGTTAAGGAAACTTTATGAAAAAAGATCTTATGCAGAATTTTCATACAAATCAATTCCAACATATGATTTTGATGGCCTGCGGTGTAAAAAAAATGTTCTACGCATATCGTGCCAATTACTTAAAAAAGTTGCTTAGTTATTTAAAAGTTGCTTAGTAGTTATTAAGTTATTTAAAAGTTAAGTTATTTATTTAAGTTAAGTTATTTATTTAAGTTATTTAAAAGTTATTTAAAAGTTGCTTAGTAGTTGCTTAGTCGATTAATATAATTTGTAGAAATGGCATGCGAAAAACCAAAAGCAAATGATTTTTTTCAAAAAATAACATAAAGCCCAAAATCTCGAAAACCGTAACTCAAACTGGACTTTTACGAAACTGAAATTCCAGCATATAGTAGGTCATGATCTGACCTATCGACAGTTGCAGGATTATCCATTCATAGCAGGATACCCTGTATATACTTTTCAAACATATGCAACGTTTTTTTAATCTCTTGAAATTTCACTTTTTCATTTATATATATATATATATATGATATATAACAGCGATAAAAAACCTGTATACATGCAAACTCATGACCATGCACAAGAGGGCTGTATATTCTCCAGTTACCACGACGATACGATGTGGTCCTGCGCATGTCAGATTCGACCAGCAGAGACTCTCGACACGGCTGTACACAACAGAGGGGGACAGAGGGAGACTGAGAATGAACGGCATACTCGGTCACGCCCTTAACAAAAATTTGATATAATGACCCTCAAATTTAAACTCGAGTAACAGGTTTTAAAACGTTCAAGATTTTTATGAATTCTGTTATTTTTCTAGCTACAACGGGAACGAGAAAAAAAACTGCATGAAATAACGAAGTGAGCGGAATAAATAAACGAGGGCGATAAAAAAGCTCTGAACTTGAAACACAAAAAAACGAGGCAGGAGGGCGATAATGATAAAGCTTGAAAATTTCTTGTGAGCGTTCAATATTCATTTGTACTGCTTTGGACAGATGCCTTGGGAACACGCCATCTCGTTTTACATTAATGTCACGATTCGGGACAACGATCAAAATGATTTATAAATCATTGCGATGGATGATTTACGGGTTTTAATTCGGTGATATGGTTTTTATTTATTTCTTTCATTTTTATTTCGTACGATGAAAAGTAGATATGAATTTTGAACATTGCTATACGTTCGAGAGTTTATTATTCATTTACGTCTGGCTTGGATTTATTAAAAGTATTTAATTTATCGATGAAAGAATTACATTTATTTATTGGAGAATGAGATTTATTTATTACGGGGTTGTATGCGGTTAAAATTTTCGAAAAATCGATTTTTTAAATTTTATTTTCGCAATGTACTTATATTTAAGTACACACACACAAAATTTCTTGTCAATCCGGCGAATATTCTCGAAGTTACACGCACATTTGTAATTACGTGTCAGAGCGGTCGAAAGTGCTTTCGAAACTTTAAACGCGTTTCTCTCGAAAACTGTGTTTTTAAAGTCGGTGAGCAAGATTTCTCGGAATCGGCTGATATTTCTTTTCAAGTATATTTTTTAGTAATTAATCGAAGGTTTTTTCTCACCGATAAAAATTATCCATTTTATAAACAATTTAAGGCCTACATTTTTGTCAAAAATCGATTTTTTTTTGAAGCCGCCATTTTGTCGAAAAATTATTGTTTTGCTTATTTCTTCGATCAATTACAAGATAATCCATTACATTTAAGAAATATTTTTGGTTTTTTTCATTTTAGATGATCCAGTCCAGAGATATCGTGCTCACCGCAAGACGCCTTTTTTACAGGTGCTCCTGGAGATCCCCTATAGCAGCTTTCAAAATAATTATTTTCACAAATAAAATATGTTAAAATACAGTTAAGGGGTTACCCCCACTTGCGATTTTGAAAAAATCGATTTTTTTTATTGCATTTTTTTTAAGTGCAATTTGAAGTGGTTTTTTTTTATGCCCGGAATAGATGACTCTATGTAAGTTTACAAAAAAAATATTTTCTTCGTGTAAACTGAAATTGAAACTTTAAACGCGTTTTTCTCAAAATGGCATTTCTGAAGTCGGTGACCAAGATTACTCGAACACTAATGAACCGATCTTCTTGAAATTTTGCAGGCTTATTTAATACATAAAAATGTAGTCTTTAATCGTTCGATTTTTTTTTTCGAAAAAAATGGCCGTTTTATACCCAAAAAAACGGCCGTTTTTTTTTCGTTAAAATCGAACCATTAACTTTGACTGTCCGCCATTTTGTGAAAAATGAATATTTTTTAAAATCCTTCGATTAAAGACTAGTTTATACTTATATTTGACTAAATCCATCCGCATTTTTTTTTCAGATGATCCACTTCGCCGCAATGTTGGTCACCGCAAACCGTGTATATAAAAACATTATTTCATTGACGGCCATTTGCCACTAAACAATGTAATATTTTTCAATAAAAAAATTACTGAAAGTTCTTCAAGATGTGTTCTTTAAGATGGTATATTGATCGATTAAAAAAGTTTTTTAGTTTTCTATAAAAAAATTCATGAAAAAGGCCTTTTTTTTGCGCTACAAGTGGGGGTAACGCCTTAAAAGTTACCATAATATGTGTACAAATTTCTACGTTAATAGATTTGAAGATCTTTTGAAGAAAAATTCTTGGAAAATCGATCTTTTTGGGCCTCCTGACTGTATATAACCCCTTAAAGTATTGAATATATTCATTGTATGAATTTATTTCCAAATATTTTCGAAAACAAACGAGCTCGGTTGTTTGGGTCGTTTAAAATGATTAAATGTATAAATGAAATTATTAATTTAATTCTTGCCAGGGTGGATTAAGATGATTAAATTTATCAACTAAATTCATTCATTCCAAGGTTCATCAAAAGTATCAAATGTATTGATAAAATTATTAGATTCATCAATTAAATTAATTCATTCCAGAGCTGATAAAGAATCAAATACATTGCCGAAATTATGAAATTTATTACCATAATTAAATTGATTGATGATCTACCAAAGAAATTAAATTCCAGAAGGACGAAAGTATTTTGAAGAACCAACTAATTTTATTCCCCAAGTTTTTACAAATTTGTCAAACGTCTTGTTTCGCAGCATTTCTGCGATTTGTCTCCGACCGAAGAGAGCTCGCATCCACTTATTTTCTCCAGCAGGCATCTCCATCACGTCCTCTGACATTTCGCAACGATAAACGGCGCGATGATTTATCATGGAAATTTTCATTGTTAATCGTTCTCGAGAGTGCGCTGCTTGTTGTCACTCGTGAGTGGCAAATCCTGGATTCGCACTTCGGCATACAACGAGGTTACCATCTAGTCGGAGCAGCTCTTCATTCGTATACACGATATTAATGGTGGTTCAAATTGATTATTTCGATGGGGCTCGTGTACATCCTTCTCTCACTCTCTTTCTCACCCTCTCTGCTTTGCTGTCTTGAGTAGGCGCCTCAACGAACCAGAACACTCCGATTCGTTACGGGGAGTATGTCATCGTCATTTCTCGACGTACTTCCCTCTCAGCCTTTCAGTCCCTTCGTGTCTTACCACCCCTCATTGACCATCCCGGACTCGACACCGCGGAAACCACGGAAGTGGATCCTACACACCGAGTATACTCCCAAGCTCCAAATTCATATTCGCTGGACTCGTTTGCGTTTTAGTCGTTGACGACACGCGAGAAACGTCGAGGAAGGTAATTGAATCAGGAATTCTGTTTACAGACACATCGTCATCCTCTGCTTATACTCCTTCTTCTCTCTCTCAGTTTTTTTTTATTGCAAAATGAAGCCATTTTTTTCGGATAATCCAATTTTTTTATTTAAACGGGTCTTCTCATTTTAGACGCTAAAAAAGCCATTTTCATGAATTTTTTTGATAGGTCTATATCATCGATATTAATATAAAAGTTGTTACACTTAATAAATGCACTTTCGAAATAAATAAAAAAATGTTTTTTATGTTTTTATGTAACCCGAACAAACTTTAAGGGGTAGGGCCACAGTAGAATTTTCAAAAAATCGATTTTTTCTCTTTAAAACGGTGCTTTATCATCATAAGAATGAGTTACTATTCGATTTATAGCATGAACATTTTTGATTCACTGACTTTGAACGTGTAACGTAAGCCCACCTCTGGCACGGCCATAGAGTACCTAAAACTTTAAACGCGTTTTTCTCGAAACAGCTTTTTTCCAATTGGCGTGACAAATATGCGAATGCGAATTTAACAACTTTGTTTCGTATGAAAAAGTGATTCACTCATGAAATTAATTACACATCTATTTAGTATGAATGTCAAGCTGTTAGAATTTTTTTCGATGTACAAAATGGCCGATTACTCGAAACTTCTCGAAACAGCTTTTTTACAATTGGCGTGACAAATAACTTCAACAATTTTCACTCGATTTACTTCAAATTTAAAAGTTATGTTCCTGAATGCATTTCGCAGAGAAGTACGTGCGGAATTTCTGATTAATCGAAAACTTTTCATTTTATGTGCAGTTTTGTACGAAATTTTTCACTGAAAATTCGTTCAAATACCTACAACTTTTGAATAAAACAATATTTTTTTAATCCCGTACGTACTTCTCTAGGTATTCTGATGTAGATTGACGAGAATTTTTGTTTTTTTGTTCTAGGTAAAAAATTGTGGTTGTTAAATGTCACGCCGCGGGGCGCCTAAAAAAGATAACAAAAGAAAATATTAGTAGTCGGCCATTTTGTACATCGAAAAAGAAAAATATTTTTTCTAACAGCTCGATATTCATACTAAATAGATGTGTAATTCATTTTGTGAGTAAATCACTTTTTCATACGATTTTTTTTTATTCCCACATGATTTTATATTCGTTACTGTGGCCTAACCCCTTAATAAATACACTTTGGAAATACATTAAAATTTTTTAAAATGTATTTATGTAACCCAATCAAACTTTAAACGCGTTTTCTCGAAACAACGGTTTTCGACGGTTTGTTGATAAAATCTTCGAAACTAATGAACCGACCCTTATAAAATGTTAACCCCATATTCTTTACAACTATAGCTATAGCGTGAATCAAGGATTTAAAAAAAAATTGATATTTAGTATTTTCTTTTTTGTCAAAAACGGTGGAAAACAGGTTTTGTCTTTTGTTTTTTCGAAAAATGTCCACCATTTTGTTATTTGTGCATATATAAAAAATCGTATGATATGCGCTATAGCCATTAACATACTGAATCTAAAACCGTTTGATTTTTTTGTTTCAGATGATCCATCTCCGAGATTTCATCATCAGCGCAGACCTACAATTTTTTAGGACATTTTTTTAACTACTATTTTCGTCTATAAATAGTGACTTGAATAAATAAAAAAATTCTTTAAAGTATTTAGAAAGTTTATTTTTAAGCGTTACAACTTTTATATCAATATCTATAATATAAACCTATCAAAAAATTCATGAAAATAGCCTTTTCTAGCGTCTAAAGTAAGGACAGAATAATTTAATTTTAATGAAAGAAAAATCTTCCTTGGTTTTCTTCAGATTATTCCGTGACATACCACCGCCATTTTTGAAGATTAGTAAAAAAAATACCATGTAACAGCCAAAAGTGGTAATAAAACATTCTTTAAATCTAAAAAAATGTGGAAGAAATCTTCCCTTTAAAATAAATAATGAAAATCAGCAACTTTTTCCTCACTCAAAGGTTAACTTAAAAGCCCTTAAACTAAAAAAAAACATGAATTTAACACCCCGCTTAAAAGCTGATGTTTTAACATCTCCGCTTGCTCGATTTTTTAATGCAGTCGATTTTTAAATCCATTCAATTGATGGAGACAATGATTTGTTCTCTTCAGGACTATGTACAGATGCCCCAAGGGTCACTTGTTTTTTTAAAGGGTTTTAATCGACATACACAAGTCTCTAAAGATATTCCCATAACGAGTGATCTCATCGGCAATCTTCTTGCGAGCAATTACTCTGAATACCATTGTCGTATTTTTATTTTTTATGATTATTTTATCATTATATCGTTTGTTTTTTATGATTAATCAATTGTTATTATTATTCTATTATTATTATTATTATCAATTTGTTTTTTTATTATTATTTTATTGTCAATATTATTTGATTTTTTTATGACCATATTATTATTATAATTTTTTATGATTGCTGCTCATTAATTTATTATTATGTCTATTATTTTTTAAATTGTTAATTAGTTCTAAGATTTATATTATATGCCGACTGGTCTCTCTTGCTTTTATTTCTATTATGAAAATTAATGAAAGTCATTTCTTCCCTACTATTTGCAAAATTGCCCCATAGTGTGCTAGGGCATAAATAAATTGTCATTTAATTTAATTTAATTTCATCTCATCTCTCTCTCTCTCTCTCTCTCTCTCTCTCTCTCTCTCTCTCTCGTCTCATCACGCACAGATCAAAAGCTCCACCTCCGATCGATCAGCGTCTCATCCTCAGGAATCTTCTTCACCGCTGATTTCTTTTTGCATTAGAAACGTTCGTCCAAAACAAAGTAAGAATTCCAGCTCTGAAGAATGGAGGCGAATTCCGTCGATAATTTTTCGCCGCAGGGAAATGACATATCGTTTTAAAGCCCTCCGCGCGCTCGTGTCGAAAATGTTATCTTTATTTTCGCTACCTACAGCTTTCTTTTTACCCTTTTTCTTGCTCTTTCGTCGCCGGGGCAGGGGAGAGTAAATCTGTTTGTCGATAGGATCGATGTTTCAATATTTGCGATTCGGCTCTTCCAACATCACTGTATACACGAGGGTATTAGTTTATCGAAGCCGTGTATATGGAAGCCCGTATGCGCACGCGGAACGCTGCAATTTTTCTTGTAATCTTCTTCCAGTGTGGATTTTGCCCGTGCACCGATGCATGTTGATAGTGCACTAGGGGAATGCACACGGGGCATTGCTCTCCACCCTTATCTTCCTCTTCGTGTGCGTGTGTGTGGGTGTGCCTGAAATACGGTCGATTGGTCCACGACGTCGAAGTTAATTAAGCTGGACCCTTCCTCTCTTCTCTCTCTCTCTCTCTCCCTCTCTCTCTCTCTCTCTCTCTCTCTCTCTCTCTCTCTCTCTCTCTCCTGCTTCGTGAATAGCAATAAAAAATAATCAATTTATCGAGTGCCCAATGAAATATTCAATACAGCTAATTAACCACCATGCCATCATTTTCATAATTAAAACGTCAGGTACGCTTTTTGAACAGCTTCAAAACTCCACATAACTTCTCAACCGTCTTTATCCTTTACACGACATTTTCTATTTTTTAAATTTAATTCCTGCTTTTTTCACTTTTTTTTTTCACCATTGAAACCTGTGCAGAGACACCCCTCCCCCTCCCTTCTGGACCAACGTGAACATCTGAGATCGTCGTCGGTTCAATTTCTCATTATTATTCATCTTTGTTTCAGCACGAAATCGCGTCGAATATTTGTCACAATCGCGACGCGAAAATCTTTCACATACGTTCGATACCGGATGAAGAATGGGCGGGACATCGTCCTTGACCCCTTTTCAATTATTCGGGGATTTAATCGTCGACAGACACAATCCCCGATCTCTCATCGAATATTTATAGACTAACAGGTGAAAATCGAAACGGCAGAGTTGGAGCGGGGCGGGGGAAGGGGGAAGGTTGTTAATAACGAAACGCGTGCCTTGATCGAACGACCGCGTGTCCTCGATTATTCAGCTTTATTGCCTTTTTTTTGGCAAATTTCTGTACAAGGATTTATTGTTGTTGGCTGAAATGACGAGATAATAATTGAGCTCAGAGGTCGTACGATATTATATATATATATATATATGTAGTGAACAGATTGAACTGTCCAATAATGAATCCATTATTTTGGAAATTGCTCGACGTATTGCGTCGTCTATTGTTTTATAAAAATTTTACTGTATGCCATGTCATATCTATCGTCTATAAATTCATATACAAGTAAAATTAACAATTTTCGAGAGAGAGAGAGAGAGAGAGAGAGAGAGAGAGAGAGAGAGAGAAAGAGAGAGAGAGAGAGAGGAGGAGAGGGAACAGATGGGAATTCAAAGAGATTTACAAACGTAAAAGGTAATGGCAATGAAAACCATTATCAAAATTCTTAACCCAGAAAATTTGACTCCAGATATTTCGAAGACAACATAAGGGAATTAAATTGAATAAATGCTTTTTTTTAATTTCTAATGTTCCTCCGTATACTCGCTTTGCATTATGAAATCTCAGACCTTCCCCCCCAAACAGTATCTCAAATTTTATTGCACGTCATATATATATCGTATTTTAATTACAATTTATTCGTCCGATTCACTTGAAATTCGGACAAACCATAGTTTCTAACATTCTCTATCGTATGGCTGGATGTTTTTTTGCATGTTTATCCATTTGTTAATGACAACTGATTGAATTTGTTTGTTGTGGTCGAAAATCGATATTTTTTTTCTACAGCTTGCCATTTACGTAATATTGAACATTTCCAAAAAGAATCCGGTCCTAGGGAAGTTTTATTATTATACTAAAAGTGCATTTTTTACTTTCCATTTTAGACGACTCAAGTTGCCAGAGCAGGCTACGCCGATTGGCCATCCAGCAGGGGCGGCACTTTTTAAAATAATAATAATGGCGTTGTTTATGAATATTTTTCAATGAAATATTTGTAGATTTTTTTCTACACGCTTTTATTTGATTTACTACAAAGTAGAAAATATTTTTTTTCTCGTTACCTACATGTGACGATAAATATAATCGGGGTGCTCAATTTTTTAAATGTTTAATAAATTCATCAAATCAGTTATACTTCCCCTACAAACACACTCGGCTACGAATTTGTTCCTATGTGTTAGTGAGATTTTATATGGATAATTAGACATAGCTAATTTTACATAAAAAGTTGACAATTTTATGGATATTTTTATTTCCAAGTTGAGTCATGCATTGTCACCTTTTAGCTGCATGTTTGCAAAGTTTCAGAGCTCTAAGTAGTCAGGAAGTTGGGTGAAATACAGTCGAACCTCGATATAACGAAGATTTGTCCATTCCCTTCCGATAGACACCCAAAACCTTTATACAAGGACATAGTAATATACATTGTGCCCTAATTGCTAATTGCTTGTAAAAATGGCTCTAATTTGAATCTTCCTTTCTTTAAAAAATATCCCTATATTTACACCACTCATTTTTTTTAAAGAACATTTTAAACCACATGATTTCGATGTAACGAAACCGCGATATAACGAACTTCCCTAGAGATTCCTTATATCGAGGTTCGACTGTATCGATTTTTCGTTTTGTATATCACAGAAAGTCAAGTCAAAAGCTTGTAAAATTAGCCCAATCTTAGCCCAAATTAGCCCAGACTCTGTATTAATACCCGAGGGAAAACGATTGTATATACTTAGATACAATTATATAAAAATGATATATAATCATATATATTTATATGTAGGTTTATATATAATTGTATATAACTCTATACATTCGTATATATAATCCGATATAAATATACTTCCATCAAATTTGATTTTATAAAATTATACATAGTTCTGTATATAATGATATATGGAGATACTATTTTTATAGGGAGTTTATATAATTAGATATAATATCATATACAGTTATAAATAATTCAATATAGTGTTATATATAATTATAAATATACGTGAAAACTTTATTTACGGTATATAAAATTGTATATGACTGTATATGAGTACCTTTATTTTCTTTTGAAATACATATAATTGTATATATGTTTATATGGCTTCATATATGATTAGATGTAGAAAAAGTTTCCTTTGGTTTTATTCGCGTATGGAAGCAGTTAAATCAAAAGATTGTTTATTAAAAGTTAACAAATTATGTATTGATGCAATATGTTTACTAAATTCGATTACAATTATTGGGTTTCTTACAGAGATAATTTCCAATTCTGATCAGTTGATTAATATTAGTTTTTTCTTGATATTTTACTAACAAAATATCATCGCTTTCTTCGACTGGTATAATATGTATCACAATAGCTTTTTATTCTACATGACAGAACATATCAACGTATTTTACATTGAAATGTTGAATTATGAAGTATAAACTCGAGTAAAAATGAATATATATAAAAATATACATAAACATATATATATATATATATATATATATATATATATATATATATATATATATATATATATATACAGGGTGTCCCAGAACTCAACGTCAAGCCGAAACGGGGTGACAGGATTGATTGTAACCATTATGAGAAAAATCAGAAAAAAAATCTATTTTGAAAATTTTAAATTCATAGTTTAACAAAAAACAGTCTTAATTCTAGGAAACTTGGGGCAATTGTGTCATTATTTTTGACTGGGATTCTAGAAATGTTATTTAGGGTTACGGTTCCAAAGTTTGAATGAACAAAAATAATAAAAATTAACCACAATAACCGAAAAATGGTTACAGTTTGACCAAATTTCTAGGTTTTTCTTAAATGCCCAGATTTTTTTTCTGATTTTTCTCATGATGGTTACAATCAATCCTGTCACCCCCGTTTCGGCTTGACGTTGAGTTCTGGGACACGCTGTATATATATATATATATATATATATATATATATATATATATATATTTCTATTGATATTTTTCTATATATTCATAAAATTCTATCGGGCCAATTTTTGTATGCAATTGTACATGATCAATTAATATACAATTATATATGTTTATATATATATTCATTTTTACTCGGGTAGCGTCTAAAATGCTGACCTCGTAATCTTAAAATTCTCGTCAGAATAAAATATCGAAAGTCGAACAGTTTTTTGGGCCGCCAGCTGAAGCTGATGAATTCATCAGAGCTCCCACCGGACCTTGCGACAAATGGAAGTCAGAGAATTATGATGCCCGGCAAAAGCATCGATCGATCAGGGTAAACGATAGAGTCCAGAATTTGAATCTATCCCCGGCGTCTCGGCGACAGCCGGAAGTATCAATTACGTCTAACTAACGTTAATTTTCAAAGAAGCGTTCCCCAAGCTCCGCGTTACAAAAGTCTACGCCATAGGGAAAGGGCACGTTCGCTTGCATTATTAATCGGCAAGGACGCAGATCGATAGCGCCCATTCTTCCTGCTCGCGCGTACAACGTGCCGACGACATATATCCGGAAGTGCACGGGCTTTTAGAACGCGGAGCTCCCACAACCGCTCCGGATATCATTTCGTGTTGGGACTATGACGCGATGAGTTTTCGCGAGGTACTCGCTGGGCCTGAGAACGCCCTAAGGAGCGAACTTTGCACGCGAGGTGGAGACTTTTTCGATCGGGAACTCCCTCGTAAGCGCATGCGAAATGTATACGCTACTTTGCGTAAGTCTTCTCTACTGAAGATTCTTGACGTGACGTGAAATTAAGGGGCCAGTCCACTTTGGAGCCACGAAAAAGGCTATTTTCGCGATTTTTTAAAGGATTTTATAAAATATATGAATATAAAAGTTGTTGGGCTTGATAAATAAAGTCTTGAAATACATTTAAAAAAAATTTTAAGTCCTAATGGACTTAAAATTTTTTTTAAATGTATTTCAAGACTTTATTTCAAGACTTTATTTTAAGACTTTATTTCAAGACTTTATTCAGTATGACACCAGCTACAAAATGACCCTCGGATATACACTGTAAAAAATGATATGAAATTTACAATACATTTAAGATACAAAGGAATTGAATTTTACGAACTCGGTAGATGAAATTAAATTTAAAACACTTGTACCGTAAATTTAAATCAGGAACATGAAATTCTAACGTGGATATAGAATTTAATAGATGCAACATGGAATTTCAAAGACAAGTTTCTAAATTTGTGGGAAATGTATTGTATTAACCCGTGTCTTCAATTGAAAATTACTACAGATGTATATTAAAACAACTATAAAAAATAGAGTATTGAAAATACAAAACAAGTTTGAAATTTATTTACGGCTGCCTGAAAAATATAAAACATCTGGAACTGAATTGGAATTGGAAAGTATCGTGATTGTACCCCTATCTGATATTATTTCTCATCAACGCTGAGTTAAATATAAGACAAATCTTTAGGAATATCGATGATGTACTTCTCGAAATAATACCATCCAGTACATGAATACTGTGATTCGATTCAGAAATTTCCAAGATAAAAGCTACTGAGATTAACAATTGTTTGTCAAAAACAAATCACAGATAAGTTGAATTTAATGTGTTCGTATATTAATATTGAAGAAACATTTTATGATTTTCATAATTGTTGACCCGGACGATATCTCAAAATCACATGAATTTCAAATACAAGCGTGCAGTAGACAGAGTTGGGCGCGCGGTCGGTGTGCGGGCTCGGCAGTCACTGAAGTTAAGCAGTATTGGGCGCGGCCAATACTTGGAGCGGTGACCGTTTGCCCGTGAACTGGTTTGCCCGTCAACCTCTGAGTGGGAAACAGTTTGTCTGAGTTTCTCATGGTAATACAAATGAAACTCAGCCAAATATGTGACCGCCTGTATCGGCCCAGGTTTTCCGCAGTTTCCCTGGGCCCTCGTGCAAATGCGATCCAGTAGTGCATTAGGAAAGAGTGGCTGCGGTCAATAAAAAAACTCGATAGATAAAAAACGAAAAAAGTAAAAAAACGCACGTTTTTCGCAGTTTTTCGCAAAAAAAGAGTAAAAATCAAAATTTTAAAACCATCGAGGGTCATCTTGTTGCGAATCGTGTTTACAATATGTGGTTCAAATTTCGAGAGAATCGGTTTATTAGTTTTAGAGATACGATGGAGCTAGATTTTGAAAACGTTGTTTCGAGAAAAACGCGTTTGAAGTTTATACGATGGGCCGGCCGAGCGCGCTATACGCTCAGGTAGACGAAATGAGGTCCTGACGTTCAGGTAAAAAAAAATACTTAGAGAGCTCGGATTTTCATAAAATTTTGACACAAAATTTCTGAATGTATGTACTTTCGAAAACAGTATTAAAAAATCGATTTTTTGAAATTATCAAAGTGGACTGACCCCTTAAGGGGCACACTCCATATGGAGGCTTAAACAAAAAAATGCATTTTTATCGCCTAAATGTGTAGTTTGAAAACTGTAGAAAACGATGCAGTTAGTGATTTTGGTGAGGCCTCGAAAGTCACGTAACGAGAGCCTTTGAGGGTGACTTATCTCTGCTCCGTTTGGAGCCCTATGCGCAGGTACCCAGGTAGGAATTGACGATGAAAAAAGGGCTCGCCAAGCTCTGAAACAAGGCTCACATTTTTTAATTCAGGCTGAGCACCAGCCTGATTTCAGGCCTAGCTGAACCTCTGAATGATAACGCGGTTTCAGGCTATTGCACACAGGCTTGACCAAAGGCTGGTAGAAAAGCCTGTACTAAGCCTGAAACGACGAAACAACAAGGCTCAAAACGAGCCTTAATGAAGCCTTCACGAGCATTTATGACCAGGCTTTTCCCAAAGTCTTCCCGAGGCTATATGAGGCCTGTTTTTAGTTTTCAATATTCTACATTGGGGTACATTTAATAAATTTGTAAAGAATTCATTTGATTTATTATATATATTTATTATTTGTTATATTATTTGTTACAAAATATATATAAAAAATATTTAAAAAAACAATACTTTATTTTATTGTGTACTTTTATTTTCGTATATACTTTTTTGTGTACCTCATAAATATCGATAAGAGCATATGTTTAAATGTTCTGAGCGCGGGTGGTGGTGATAAAGATTAGGGTCGCGAACTTTGCCACGGCGAGATGAACGACAAGTCACAAGCTGTCGGAGATCTCTTCTCACACGCCTACCCAGGTAGGAATTGACGATGAAAAAAGGGCTCGCCAAGCTCTGAAACAAGGCTCACATTTTTTAATTCAGGCTGAGCACCAGCCTGATTTCAGGCCTAGCTGAACCTCTGAATGATAACGCGGTTTCAGGCTATTGCACACAGGCTTGACCAAAGGCTGGTAGAAAAGCCTGTACTAAGCCTGAAACGACGAAACAACAAGGCTCAAAACGAGCCTTAATGAAGCCTTCACGAGCATTTATGACCAGGCTTTTCCCAAAGTCTTCCCGAGGCTATATGAGGCCTGTTTTTAGTTTTCAATATTCTACATTGGGGTACATTTAATAAATTTGTAAAGAATTCATTTGATTTATTATATATATTTATTATTTGTTATATTATTTGTTACAAAATATATATAAAAAATATTTAAAAAAACAATACTTTATTTTATTGTGTACTTTTATTTTCGTATATACTTTTTTGTGTACCTCATAAATATCGATAAGAGCATATGTTTAAATGTTCTGAGCTGCATCCTTCACTTTCGTTTTTCGTGCCTTCGCACCCGACAAATTTATTGCTAAATTTTTTTTTCATAGAAGTACAGAAAAAATATTATTTTAAACTTATTTTATTTTATCACAACCGGAAACAAGCCTGCATCCAGCCTTGATTTATCAGCCTCAAAATTCACCGGCTGAATAAAGCTTGAAATAACCCTGAGTTTAGGCTAAGCAGCCAGTCTTGGTTCCAGGCTGCTCCAAACGATGCAATGAAACCTGGGCCAGGTCTGTCTCACTCAGGCTCGGTGAAACAAGGCTCGCACAAGCTTGTTTCCATCGTCAGCCTTTTGATTTCCTACCTGGGTATACGCACCATGCAGAGATGTGAGTCGTCTATTCAATAATAGCTGTTAGTATTACCCATGGAAATGTAGTCTTACGAGGAAGCTGAAGGACTATTATATGGTGCTGGAATAGCTGACTAGTCGGTAAGGTTGTTGCGGGGTTTAGCCGTCGGGGGTGAAGTATGAGAGGAGCGCCCTATGCTTATGCACGGAGCCGAGTGGCTGTTACCAACTGTTAGCTTTCAAATAATCGTCATATCAAATGTACGTTTTTGAACTATTTTTCTAGATCTATTTGTAAAAATATGCATTTTTGAAATTTGGTGATTACATTAAGGCCTTCGGTCACAGTAACGGGTATAAAATCATGTGCGAATTAACAATTTTTAACAATTTAAGGGAGACTTTGTCCTTGAAATTTTCAAAAAATCAATTTGAGCTCAACATGAGCAGTTAGAAGAAGAGGAGGGATGCCTCTATGGACCAGGCATTGCCGATTAGCGGTAATTATAAACACATTTGTGTAAACACATTACAAAACATTAAACGCGTTTTTCTCGAAAACACGTTTTTAAAAATGGCTGACATTCTCCTGACCGCTGTAATTAACATATCGACCTGAAATTTGGAGAGCATACTCAGAAAATATGTCTTCATGGAATGACGGATCGTTTTTTCGATAGATACATTTTTGCATTTATTATTTATCTTTTTATGCGAAAAAACGCGAAAATTCGATTTTTTTTAAATTGCCGCCATTTTCCGAATTTTTGAAAATGATTGTTTTTCGTCCGCTTGAAGATATGACTAATAACATCTTTGAATATTATTATCCTCTTATTTGTTCTTCCACCAAAAAAAATCGCTTAGTTTTAGACGTTTATGGTGGTGTAATTTAATTGTCATTAATCTGTCGAGCAGAGGAATTTGCCAAATGGAATACGAACTCTTCACCCTAGTACTTATTTAGTCCTCTGGGATTTCGAACGGTTATGCATCAATTGCGTTGCATTTTGCATCGTTGCAATTCCCTGAAAATTCACCCTCTTTGGCAAGTGCCCAAATTTTTACTTGGTACGTTCGTGCTACGAAAATCGCTCGGACGCTATTTAGAATTCTGGCTGCGGATCGGAAGTTCGCACAGTTAACAAATTTCATTTTATTTCACTCTGATCTACTTTATGATGTTGAAATTTGCATCGTTGGAATGCAACGAACGTGTTATTTACATTTTATTTCCCATGTTTCTATTGTAATAGAAGATCTTTTTGATAGATTTATATTGTTTTATATATAAATTATCTCGAAAAATGGCTGAAAAATGGTTGTAGGCAAGATCTGCCAAAAGAAGTTAAAAGAAATTTAAATATATTAATTTTTGTTGCATTCCAACGATGCAAACTTCAACCTCGTTCTATTTACGTCAAATCATTTTTTACGGAGCAATAAAAAACGATTCTACTTGGTGGAAATATTTTTTTTGTAAAATTAGTTTCGAGCATTCCTTAAAGCGGGACATCAGTGTGACCGGTAAAAAAAAACGATTTTTTTTGTATTATCTCAAAGTATACATATTCCAGAATATGTGAAAAACTGTTCAAGTTAAAATATTGAAAATTGACCAAGTTACAGACGTTTTGGTAAACTATTTTTCATAAAAAATTGCACATAACAAGTTGAATGTATGCTTGATAACATACCTTTTTTCGAAATCCAAAATAAATAATCTAGTGGACCAGAAAAAGTTCGGAAAAACGATCGTTTTTCGGCCTGTCGCAGTGGTGTTCTCTCTTAATGTGAAAAATTCAATGAATACGCATTTGATCAAAATACATTGTTGATTTGAACGTATAAGAGATATGTTTGAATAAAAAATATCTTTATTTGCATGCAGTCAATGGGTCTTAAATTCAAGTATAATTTTATTTCGAACGAATAAAAATTGTATTTGAATTCCTAGTATTTTAATTTGCAACCACAAAATTTATCATATTTTTTCTAAACCAATACCTATCCATCAGTGTCGTTAGCAATCCTCGATGGTAAAAATTACAAAAAATATTCGCGTTGCCTCGGAGTACAAATGGCTTGCGGGAGAAGTCTTGGGCCCTGCGCCACACTCCGGCGGCAGAGTGTACTACAACGTCTATGAATTTGCTAGTCGATTCAACTTAAAAGTCTAAATACACCCATTTGGTCTACGCTACGAAATATTTTTTTCAGCACATAATGCCAAATGCCAAAATCATCAGAAGCATAAAAAATGTTTATTACTCAACGCTGTTGATTCAAATAAATCAACATATTTCAAATGAATCCCTGGAATACTAGATTCACATTTGAAAATAAAACATTAATTTCACGAAAATTTTAGTCAATTCTAAAAAAAAATAAACTTTAATTTCAATACATTTTTTTAAGTGTAAAATAAATAAAAAATCGACAATAATATTGCATTAAATTGTTGTTTTCTTTTTGATAATGCGGGCTTTTACGATTCCTTTTACTCGTACCCTACATTTGTCACCACATCATTTCCAGGTCCTCCACCCCTGTCTCTACATTTTGTGTAACAAAAAGGGCGACATAGAGAAAAAAATTACGTTGCATGCAACTTATTGTCAGCTGATAAAGAACTTTGAGTCAGGATGATAGTAGAAAAGTCGTCGAGTACCAAGGCCTCTCGAATCCCCAAGAGAAAAGGTGACATTCGTACGAGGAGAAAGGAAACTTTGATCGGTATAGAGCTGCTCGGATTCGCTTTATGCAGAGGCTCCGTTTGAAAGGGAGTATTTTGTGACAATGGATGCGAAGAGCCTATCGAAAAATCGAACAAAGCACACTCGGGGTTGGGTGTCGCTCTGTGAGAGCAAAAGCTTGTCGAAGAAGAATGAATTACGTAAGCTCTCCTTTGGGTCCTCAATTATCTAACACCATTTGCCATCGCTGGTCCTCCGGACTCGTCGAATTTATGTTATTCCAGTGGATTCCCCTCGGTTCTCTTTTCACCCGTTCTCTCGCTCCCTTTTTTCACATTCTTGCCCTAAAAGCCCTAGAAAAAGCCTCGTTTAGTATCCACGCTGAATATACGAGGAGATTTTCGGGTTGAGTCCACGGGACTGTCACCTTGGCCATTTTCTTTTTGCGCGACATCCTCCAGAGGCTTAAGGGGGGAGATACCTTTAGGCGAGGAAAAAAATTGCTGATTTTTATGATTTTTTTTAAAGGAAAGATTGCTTCGTCATTTTTGAGACTTGGGTGTTTTATTTTTTATTTAATTTTTTTATATTTTTATATTTTTTTATTAATATTTAAAAATGGTGGAGTCTTTCAAACTGTATTTTCAATACTGGCGTGACGTATAGCTTAAAAACTATTCGACCGATTCTGATGAAATTTGGTATAAATCTTTGTAACCTTATTTTCTAAAACCCTAAATATTTGTGAAAATGGAAAAGGATTTTTTTTGCAAAATTTTAAACATTTCTCATATTTTCTTGATTAATATTCTGCGTATGAGTGTTAGTGAAAGAAAAGTCTTCATTGGTTTTTTTTTCTCAGATTAATCCTGCCAGCGCTACGTATCACGCCTCCTGACAACATCCGCCGCAAACCGTTGGGTAGACTGTGCCATACCCCCCCCCCCCCATTTTCAAAGATTAATCAAAAAAATACTACGTAAGAGCTAAAAGTTGTAATAAAACATACCCTAAGTCTAAAAAAAGGGTGAAGAAATCTTTGCTTTTAAAAAAAAATCATGAAAATCAACTATTTTTTTTCTTGCCTCAAGGCATCTTCCCCCTTAAAGAGCAGAAAAGAAATCCTTCGCACAGACGTTCAATTTTTTTTCTCAAACTTCTCCGGCCAGCATGAACGAAACTTTTGTCTTCAGACTCTCGTACGCTTTTGATCTTTATGCGAAATCTTTTATGTCCATTTTTTCAGAACATAGTCAGGTAAAGTGCGTAACTAGAATTGACATTGCCTTGAAAGAGGACTTGTCGTTCCGATATAGCAACGTTATTCGAGTTATAATAAAAAATGAATAAAAAAAAACAATTAGTCAGTCATGCGAAGGTAAAGTGAGCAAAGTTTTCTCGTGTAATTTTCGATTGATGTCAACTTGAAAAAAAGTGTCAGCCAATCGAGGGTGAGTTCACATTGTGTGCGGGTGTAGATTATATTGCGAATACCAAAGTCGTTAAATATGTAATCAGCCCAAGAGGATTGCAGCTCGCGATGTCAATACACACACACACACACATACATACATACATACATACACATATATATATATACAGGGTGATTCAGTTCAGGTCGTGCATCCGGCAACTACCGATGCTGGACGATGTTCGGAACAAAGCTACTTAGCCGAATTTTTTAATTCGCAATAGCTTTTAAATGGAAAGCAATAGAATTCTGGAATTCTAGGCCAATCAGAATCGCCGTTACGTACGCGTTGGGCGACGCCTCAGTGTCGGGTTATCAAGGCACCGATTCTAAACATTTGAAAAAGTGGCAGAGTTCAGACGGAATTTCGTATCGCGAACGCGAAAGTTCTTTTGTTCGTACCGAAGTTTGCTGTCCTTCTCTATCAAATGTTGAAGCAACGAGTGATCGGCGTTTGTCACATGTGCAATGAATTATGCTGTAACGTCCAGTTCTTTTATTAAAACAATATTTTTATCCAAACATACGTAGATTTTAGGTTCTCGGATAATTCGAATGGGATAAATAAGTCATATGATGTAACGCTCGGTCCCGGCGATATATTTGATGAACTACCACCGCCGATTAAACCTTTGTGAACAATTTAAAAAAAAACGCATCTAGAAATGTAGAGTGCGCATTGCTCAGCTTTAAATGTTTCAGAGAGTTGAAAATAATTACTCGACAAAATAGGAGAGAAAGGTTTTGCCTAAAAAAATACACAGAAAAAAGTTGGCTACTAACGGATAATGGAAAAAAAGGAATTGAAAAAGACTCGGAAGTTAAATGGAATACCCTCTGCAATCATAGATCATTGCGCAAAACATTGGCTTCATTTCGTTACGTAGCCGAGTGCAATGGTAGCTGTTCGGAAGAGCTCTTTTGAGCTTTGAGCCGACCACTGTAAATATGATTCCAATAAACAAACGTGAAACATTATTTGAACGAATGGTCTTGCATATTGGATTCGTCTCGACACTGGAAAAAAATTATTGTATGCGTATTTATCATACTTAAAGAAAAATTAAAGTCGTATCTCATGGAAATCTCCGTTTGGATCAATATTTTTTACAGTTGGGAATGAATACAAGTGCGAATGCAAGTGGTCTCGTTGTGGAACAATCTCTACAATCAGAAAACATTGAGCAAGACATTGGTTTCATTTCTTTTCATAGTCCACTGCAGCAGTAGTAGTTCTGAAACGATATTCTCGATATCGAGGGAGGTAGAATTTTAGAATCATGCATAGGAAACGAATCCAAACAATGAGAACCTTTTGAGGTTGATGATGCGGCTCGAGCCGATAAAAAAACGGTTGAAACAGGCGTATTAATCAACGTTAAATCTCATGTGAATTTATCGTCGAATCGACGACTTTCAAATCAGGAAACGGATCCGAGTCTGCATGCAAGTGGTTCTGTTGTGGAATAATCCCTACAAACTGAGAACGTCGCGGCGAGCATCGGATTCGTTCACGTTCATAGTCCACGGCAGCAGTAGCAGTCCTCAACGGCTATTTTCGTGGCGAGAGTGAAACATTTAAAAAAATCACCCACTGGGAACGAGTCCGAAAAGTCTCAAGGTTATTTCGATAATGAAACACAAAACAGAATTTGAATGGACCGTTTTACATGTTGGATTCGTCTCGATTCGATCAAAAACAAACGGTCGAAACAGGCGTATTTATCAACGTCGAATCTCATGTGAATTTTCGTCCGAATCGACGACTTTTAAATCGGGAAACGAATCCGAGTCTGCATGCACGTGTTTCTGTTGTCGAATAATCACGACAAACTGAGAACGCCGCGCCGAGAATCGGATTCGGTCACGATCATAGTCCACAGCAGCAGTAGTAGTCCTCAACCGCTATTTTCGTGCCGAGGGTGAAACATTTTTAAAAATCACCTTCTGGGAACGAATCCGAACAGTGTCAAGGCTATTTCGATAATGAAACACAAAACAGAATTTGAATGGACCGTTTTACATATTGGATGTGTCTCGAATCGATAAAAAACAAACGGTTGAAACAGGCGAATTTATCAACGTCGAATCTCATGTGAATTTTCGTTCGAACTGATGACTTTTAAATCGGGAAACGAATCCGAGTCTGCATGCAAGAGTTTCTGTTGTGGAATAATCCCTACAAACTGTGAACGCCGCGCCGAGCATCGGATTCGTTCACTTTCCTAGTCCACAGCAGCAGTAGTAGTCCTCAACGGCTTTGATCGTGCCGAGGGTGAAACATTTTAAAAAATCACCCACTGGTAACGATTCCGAAAAGTCTCAAGGTTATTTCGATAATGAAACACAAAATAGATTCGTCTCGATCGGATAAAAAACATACAGTTGAAACAGGCGTATTTACCAACGTCGAATCTCGTTGGAATTTTCGTTCGAATCGACGACTTTTAGATCGGGAAACGAATCCAAGTCTGCATGCATGTGTTTTTGTTGTGGAATAAACCCTACAAACTGGGAACGCCGCGCCAAGCATCGGATTCGTTCACGTTCATAGTCCACAGCAGCAGTAGTAGTCCTCAACGGCTATTTTCGTGCCGAGGGTGATACATTTTAGAAAATTACTCACTGGGAACGATTCCGAGCAGTCTCAAGGTCATTTCGATAGATAAACACAAAACAGAATTTGAATGGACCGTTTTACATATTGGATCTGTCTCGATTCGATAAAAAAAACGGTTGGAACAGGCGTATTTATCAACGTCGAATCTCATGTGAATTTTCGTTCGAATCGATGACTTTTAAATCGGGAAACGAATCCGAGTGTGCATGCAAGTGTTTCTGTTGTGGAATAATTCGTACAAACTGTGAAAGCCGCGCCAAGCATCGGGTTCGTTCACGTTCATAGTCCACAGCAGCAGTAGTAGTCCTCAACGGCTAGTTTCATGCCGAGGGTGATACATTTTTAAAAATTACCCACTGGGAACGATTCCGAACAGACTCAAGGTTCTTTCGATAATGAAACAAAACAGAATTTGAATAGACCGTTATCATTTTGAATCCATCTCGGTCCGATAAAAAAAAGCGGTTGAAACATGCGTATTTATCAACGTCGAATCTCATGTTAATTTCTGTTCGAATCAACGACTTTTAAATCGGGAAACGAATCCGAGTATGCATGCAAGTGTTTTTGTTGTGAAATAATCCCTACAAACTGAAAACGCCGCGTCGAGCATCGGATTAGTTCACGTTCATAGTCCACAGCAGCAGTAGTAGTCCTCAACGGCGATTTTCGTGCCGAGGGTGTTACATTTTAAAAAATCACCTTCTGGAAACGAATCCGAACAGTCTCAAGGTTATTTCGATAATGAAACACAAAACAGAATTTGAATGGATCGGTTTTCATATTGGATTCGTCTCGATCTGATTAAAAAAACCGGTTGAAACAGGCGTATTTATCAACGTCGAATCTCATGTGAATTTCTGTTCGAATCGACGACTTTTAAATCGGGAAACGAAACCGAGTCTGCATGAATGTGTTTCTGTTGTGGAATAATCCCTACATACTGGTAACGCCGCGCCAGGCATCGGATTCGTTCACGTTCATAGTCCACAGCAGCAGTAGTAGTCCTCAACGGCTATTTTCATGCCGAGTGTGATACATTTAAAAAAATTACCCACTGGGAACGATTCCGAACAGTCTCAAGGTTATTTCGATAATGAAACAAAACAGAATTTGAATAAACCGTTTTCATTTTGGATTCATCTCGGTCCGATAAAAAAAGCGGTTGAAACAGGCGTATTTATTAACGTCAAATCTCATGTAAATTTCTGTTCGAATCGACGACTTTTAAATCGGGAAACGAATCCGAGTATGCATGCAAGTGTTTTTGTTGTGGAATAATCCATACAAACTGAGAACGCCGCATCGAGCATCGGATTCGTTCACGTTCATAGTCCACAGCAGCAGTAGTAGTCCTCAACGGCTAGTTTCATGCCGAGGGTGATACATTTTTAAAAATTACCCACTGGGAACGATTCCGAACAGACTCAAGGTTCTTTCGATAATGAAACAAAACAGAATTTGAATAGACCGTTATCATTTTGAATCCATCTCGGTCCGATAAAAAAAAGCGGTTGAAACATGCGTATTTATCAACGTCGAATCTCATGTTAATTTCTGTTCGAATCAACGACTTTTAAATCGGGAAACGAATCCGAGTATGCATGCAAGTGTTTTTGTTGTGAAATAATCCCTACAAACTGAAAACGCCGCGTCGAGCATCGGATTAGTTCACGTTCATAGTCCACAGCAGCAGTAGTAGTCCTCAACGGCGATTTTCGTGCCGAGGGTGTTACATTTTAAAAAATCACCTTCTGGAAACGAATCCGAACAGTCTCAAGGTTATTTCGATAATGAAACACAAAACAGAATTTGAATGGATCGGTTTTCATATTGGATTCGTCTCGATCTGATTAAAAAAACCGGTTGAAACAGGCGTATTTATCAACGTCGAATCTCATGTGAATTTCTGTTCGAATCGACGACTTTTAAATCGGGAAACGAAACCGAGTCTGCATGAATGTGTTTCTGTTGTGGAATAATCCCTACATACTGGTAACGCCGCGCCAGGCATCGGATTCGTTCACGTTCATAGTCCACAGCAGCAGTAGTAGTCCTCAACGGCTATTTTCATGCCGAGTGTGATACATTTTAAAAAATTACCCACTGGGAACGATTCCGAACAGTCTCAAGGTTATTTCGATAATGAAACAAAACAGAATTTGAATAAACCGTTTTCATTTTGGATTCATCTCGGTCCGATAAAAAAAGCGGTTGAAACAGGCGTATTTATTAACGTCAAATCTCATGTAAATTTCTGTTCGAATCGACGACTTTTAAATCGGGAAACGAATCCGAGTATGCATGCAAGTGTTTTTGTTGTGGAATAATCCATACAAACTGAGAACGCCGCATCGAGCATCGGATTCGTTCACGTTCATAGTCCACAGGAGCGGTAGTAGTCCTCAACGGCTAGTTTCGTGCCGAGGGTGTTACATTTTTAAAAATCACCTTCTGAAAACGAATCCGAACAGTCTCAAGGTTATTTCGATAATGAAACACAAAAGAGAATTTGAATGGATCGGTTTTCATATTGAATTCGTCTCGGTCCGATAAAAAAAGCGGTTGAAATATTTATCGGCGTATTTATCAACGTCGAATATCATGTGAATTTCTGTTCGAATCGACGACTTTTAAATCGGGAAGCGAATCCGAGTATGCATGCAAGTGTTTTTGTTGAGGAATAATCCCTACAAACTGACAATGCCGCGTCGAGCATCGGATTCGTTCACGTTCATAGTCCACGGCAGCAGTAGTAGCCCTCAACGGCTATTTTCGTGCCGAGGGTGATACATTTTTAAAAATTACCCACTGGGAACGATTCCGAACAGTCTCAAGGTTATTTCGATAATTGAACACAAAACAGAATCTGAATGGACCGTTTTACTATTGAATTTGTCTCGATTCGATAAAAAACAAACGGTTGAAATAGGCGTATTTATCAACGCCGAATCTCATGTGAATTTTCGTTCGAATCGATGACTTTTAAATCGGGAAACGAATCCGAGTATGCAGGCAAGTGTTTTTGTTATGGAATAATCCCTACAAACTGAGAATGCCGCGCCGAGCATCGGATTCGTTCACGTTTATAGTCCACACCAGCAGTAGTAGTCCTCAAAGGCTATTTTCGTGCCGAGAGTGAAATATTTAAAAAAATCACTCACTGGGAACGAGTCCGAAGCATCTCAAGGTTATTTCGATAATTAAACACAAAACAGAATTTGAATGGACCGTTTTACATATTGGATTCGTCTCGATTCGATAAAAAACAAACGGTTGAAACAGGCGTATTTATCAATGTCGAATCTCATGTGAATTTATTTTCGAATCGACGACTTTTAAATCGGGAAACGAATCCGAGTCTGCATGCAAGTGTTTCTGTTAAGGAATAATCCCTACAAACTGAGAACGCCGCGCCGAGCATCGGATTCGTTCACGTTCATAGTCCACAGCAGCAGTAGTAGTCCTCAACGGCTTTTTTCGTGCCGAGGGTGAAACATTTTTTAAAATCACCTTCTGTGGACGAATTCGAACAGTCTCAAGGTTATTGCAATAATGAAACACAAAACAGAATTTGAATGGACCGGTTTTCATATTGGATTCGTCTCGATCCGATAAAAAAACATACAGTTGAAACAGGCGTATTTATCAACGTCGAATCTCGTTGGAATTTTCGTTCGAATCGACGACTTTTAAATCGGGAAACGAATCCGAGTCTCCATGCAAGTGTTTCTGTTATGCAATAATCCCTACAAACTGAGAACCCCGCGCCGAGGATCGGATTCGTTCACGTTCATAGTCCACAGCAGGAGTAGTAGTCCGCAATGGCTATTTTCGTGCCGAGGTGATACATTTTTAAAAAATCACCTTCTGGGAACGAATCCGAACAGTCTCAAGGTTATTTCGATAATGAAATACAAAACATAATTTGAATGGACCATTTTTCGTATTGGATTCGTCTCGATCAGATAAAAAAAACCGGTTGAAACAGGCGTATTTATCAACGTCGAATCTCATGTGAATTTCTGTTCGAATCGACGACTTTTAAATCGGGAAACGAATCCGAGTCTGCATGCATGTGTTTCTGTTGTGGAATAATCGCTACAAATTGAGAACGCCGCGCCAGGCATCGGATTCGTTCACGTTCATAGTCCACAGCAGCAGTAGTAGTCCTCAACGGCTATTTTCGTGCCGAGGGTGATACATTTTTAAAAATTACCCACTGGGAACGATTCCGAACCGTCTCAAGGTCATTTCGATATTTAAACACAAAACAGAATCTGAATGGACCGTTTTACTATTGAATTTGTCTCGATTCGATAAAAAACAAACGGTTGAAACAGGCGTATTTATCAACGCTGAATCTCATGTGAATTTTCGTTCGAATCGATGACTTTTAAATCGGGAAACGAATCCGAGTATGCATGCAAGTGTTTTTGTTATGGAATAATCCCTACAAACTGAGAATGCCGCGCCGAGCATCGGATTCGTTCACGTTCATAGTCCACACCAGCAGTAGTAGTCCTCAACGGCTATTTTCGTGCCGAGAGTGAAACATTTTAAAAAATCACTCACTGGGAACGAGTCCGAAGCATCTCAAGGTTATTTCGATAATTAAACACAAAACAGAATTTGAATGGACCGTTTTACATATTGGATTCGTCTCGATTCGATAAAAAACAAACGGTTGAAACAGGCGTATTTATCAATGTCGAATCTCATGTGAATTTATTTTCGAATCGACGACTTTTAAATCGGGAAACGAATCCGAGTCTGCATGCAAGTGTTTCTGTTAAGGAATAATCCCTACAAACTGAGAACGCCGCGCCGAGCATCGGATTCGTTCACGTTCATAGTCCACAGCAGCAGTAGTAGTCCTCAACGGCTTTTTTCGTGCCGAGGGTGAAACATTTTTTAAAATCACCTTCTGTGGACGAATTCGAACAGTCTCAAGGTTATTTCCATAATGAATCAAAACAGAATTTGAATAAACCGGTTTCATTTTGGATTCATCTCGGTCCGATAAAAAAAGCGGTTGAAACAGGCGTATTTATCAACGTCAAATCTCATATGAATTTCTGTTCGAATCGACAACTTTTACATCGGGAAACGAATCCGAGTATGCATGCAAGTGTTTTTGTTGTGGAATAATCCATACAAACTGAGAACGCCGCGTCGAGCATCGGATTCGTTCACGTTCATAGTCGACAGCAGCGGTAGTAGTCCTCAACGGCTAGTTTCGTGCCGAGGGTGTTACATTTAAAAAAATCACCTTCTGGAAACGAATCCGAACAGTCTCAAGGTTATTTCGATAGTGAAACACAAAACAGAATTTGAAATGATCGGTTTTCATATTGGATTCGTCTCGGTCCGATTAAAAAAGCGGTTGAAATATTTATCGGCGTATTTATCAACGTCGAATATCATGTGAATTTCAGTTCGAATCGACGACTTTTAAATCGGGAAGCGAATCCGAGTATGCATGCAAGTGTTTTTGTTGAGGTTCCCTACAAACTGACAATGCCGCGTCGAGCATCGGATTCGTTCACGTTCATAGTCCACGGCAGCAGTAGTAGTCCTCAACGGCTATGAACGTGAACGAATCCGATGCTCGGCGCGGCATTCTCAGTTTGTAGGGATTATTCCATAACAAAAACACTTGCATGCATACTCGGATTCGTTTCCCGATTTAAAAGTCATCGATTCGAATGAAAATTCACATGAGATTCGGCGTTGATAACTACGCCTGTTTCAACCGTTTGTTTTTTATAGAATCGAGACAAATTCAATAGTAAAACGGTCCATTCAGATTCTGTTTTGTGTTCAATTATCGAAATAACCTTGAGACTGTTCGGAATCGTTCCCAGTGGGTAATTTTTAAAAATGTATCACCCTCGGCACGAAAATAGCCGTTGAGGACTACTACAGCTACTGTGGACTATAAACGTGAACGAATCCGATGCTTGGCTCGGCGTTCCCAGTTTGTAGGGATTATTCCACAACAGAAACACATGCAGGCAGACTCGGATTCGTTTCCCGATTTAAAAGTCGTCGATTCGAACGAAAATTCCAACGAGATTCGACGTTGATAAATACGCCTGATTCAACTGTATGTTTTTTATCGGATCGAGACGAATCTATTTTGTGTTTCATTATCGAAATAACCTTGAGACTTTTCGGACTGGTTCCCAGTGGGTGATTTTTTAAAATGTTTCACCCTCGGCACGATCAAAGCCGTTGAGGACTACAATTGCTGCCGTGGCCTATGAACGTGAACGAATCCGATGCTCGACGCGGCGTTCTCGGTCTGTAGGGATTATTCTACAACAGAAACACTTGCATGCAGACTCGGATTCGTTACCCGATTTAATAGTCGTCGATTTCAACGAAAATTCACATGAGATTCGACGTTGATAAATACGCCTGTTTCAACCGTTTTTTCAAAATCGGACCGAGACGAATCCAATACGAAAAACGGTTCATTCAAATTCTGTTTTGTATTTCATTATCGAAATAACCTTAAGACTGTTCGGATTCGTCCTCAGAAGGTGATTTTAAAAAATGTTTCGGCCTCGGCACGAAAAAAGCCGTTGACTACTACTGCTACTACTGCTGCTGTGGACTATGAATGTGAACGAATCCGATGCTCGGCGCGTCGTTCCCAGTTTGTAGGGACTATTCCTTAACAGAAACACTTGCATGCAAACTCGGATTCGTTTCCCGGTTTAAAAGTCGTCGATTCGAAAATAAATTCACATGAGATTCGACGTTGATAAATACGCCTGTTTCAACCGTTTGTTTTTTATCGAATCGAGACGAATCCAATATGTAAAACGGTCCATTCAAATTCTGTTTTGTGTTTAATTATCGAAATAACCTTGAGACTGTTCGGACTCGTTCCCAGTGAGTGATTTTTTTAAATGTTTAACTCTCGGCACGAAAATAGCCGTTGAGGACTACTACTGCTTGTGTGGACTATGAACGTGAACGAATCCGATGCTCGGCGCGGCATTCTCAGTTTGTAGGGATTATCCCATAACAAAAACACTTGCATGCATACTCGGATTCGTTTCCCGATTTAAAAGTCGTCGATTCGAACAGAAATTCACATGAGATTCGACGTTGATAAATACGCCTGTTTCAACCGTTTTTTTTTTAAATCGGATTGAGACGAATCCAATATGAAAAGCGGTCCATTCAAATTATGTTTTGTATTTCATTATCGAAATAACCTTGAGACTGTTCGGATTCGTTCTCAGAAGGTGATTTTTTAAAAATGTATCACCTCGGCACGAAAATAGCTATTGAGGACTACTACTGCTACTGTGGACTATGAACGTGAACGAATCCGATCCTCGGCGCGGCGTTCTCAGTTTGTAGGGATTATTGCACAACAGAAACACTTACATGCAGACTCGGATTCGTTTCCCGATTTAAAAGTCGCCGATTCGAACGAAAATTCACATGAGATTCGACGTTGATAAATATTCCTGTTTCAGCCGTTTGTTTTTTTATCGAATCAAGACGAATCCAATATGTAAAACGGTCCATTCAAATTCTGTTTTGTGTTTCATTATCGAAATAACCTTGAGACTATTCGGATTCGTTCCCCGTGGGTGATTTTTAAAAATGTATCACCCTCGGCACGAAAATATCCATTGAGGACTCCTACTGCTGCTATGGACTATGAACGTGAACGAATCCGATGCTCGGCGCGGCGTTCTCAGTTTGTAGGGACTATTCGACAACAGAAACACTTGCATGCAGACTCGGATTCGTTTCCCGATTTAAAAGTCGTCGATTCGAACGAAAATTCACATGAGATTCGACGTTGATAAATACGCCCGTTTCAACCGTTTGTTTTTTATCGAATCGAGACGAATCCAATATGTAAAACGGTCCATTCAAATTCTGTTTTGTGTTTAATTATCGAAATAACCTTGAGACTGTTCGGACTCGTTCCCAGTGAGTGATTTTTTTAAATGTTTAACTCTCGGCACGAAAATAGCCGTTGAGGACTACTACTGCTTGTGTGGACTATGAACGTGAACGAATCCGATGCTCGGCGCGGCATTCTCAGTTTGTAGGGATTATCCCATAACAAAAACACTTGCATGCATACTCGGATTCGTTTCCCGATTTAAAAGTCGTCGATTCGAACAGAAATTCACATGAGATTCGACGTTGATAAATACGCCTGTTTCAACCGGTTTTTTTTTTAAATCGGATTGAGACGAATCCAATATGAAAAGCGGTCCATTCAAATTATGTTTTGTATTTCATTATCGAAATAACCTTGAGACTGTTCGGATTCGTTCTCAGAAGGTGATTTTTTAAAAATGTATCACCTCGGCACGAAAATAGCTATTGAGGACTACTACTGCTACTGTGGACTATGAACGTGAACGAATCCGATCCTCGGCGCCGCGTTCTCAGTTTGTAGGGATTATTGCACAACAGAAACACTTGCATGGAGACTCGGATTCGTTTCCTGATTTAAAAGTCGTCGATTCGAACAAAAATTCACATGAGATTCGACGTTGATAAATACGCCTGTTTCAATTGTATGTTTTTTTATCGGATCGAGACGAATCCAATATGAAAATCGGTCCATTCAAATTCAGTTTTGGGTTTCATTATCGAAATAACCCTGAGAGTGTTCGGATTCGTCCACAGAAGGTGATTTTAAAAATTGTTTCACTCTCGGCACGAAAAAAGCCGTTGAGGACTACTACTGCTGGTGTGGACTATGAACGTGAACGAATCCGATGCTCGGCGCGGCATTCTCAGTTTGTAGGGATTATTCCATAACAAAAACACTTGCATGCATACTCGGATTCGTTTCCCGATTTAAAAGTCGTCGATTCGAACCGAAATTCACAGGAGATTCAACGTTGATAAATACGCCTGTTTCCACCGGTTTTTTTTATCGGATCGAGACGAATCCAATACGAAAAACGGTCCATTCAAATTATGTTTTGTATTTCATTATCGAAATAACCTTGAGACTGTTCAGATTCGTTCCCAGAAGGTGATTTTTTAAAAATGTATCACCTCGGAACGAAAATAGCCATTGAGGACTACTACTGCTGCTGTGGACTATGAACGTGAACGAATCCGATGCTCGACGCGGCGTTCTCAGTTTGTAGGGGTTATTTCACAACAAAAACACTTGCATGCATACTCGGATTCGTTTCGTGATTTAAAAGTCGTCGATTCGAACGAAAATTCACATGAGACTCGACGTTGATAAATACGCCTGTTTCAACCGCTTTTTTTTTTATCGGACCGAGACGAATCCAATATGAAAACCGATCCATTCAAATTCTGTTTTGTGTTTCATTATCGAAATAACCTTGAGACTGTTCGGATTCGTTGCCAGAAGGTGATTTTTTAAAATGTAACACCCTCGGCACGAAAATCGCCGTTGACGACAACTACTGCTGCTGTGGACTATGAACGTGAACGAATCCGATGCTCGACGCGGCGTTCTCAGTTTGTAGGGATTATTTCACAACAAAAACACTTGCATGCATACTCGGATTCGTTTCCCGATTTAAAAGTCGTCGATTCGAACAGGAATTCACATGAGATTCGACGTTGATAAATACGCCTGTTTCAACCGCTTTTTTTTATCGGACCGAGATGGATCCAAAATGAAAACGGTCTATTCAAATTCTGTTTTGTTTCATTATCGAAATAACCTTGAGACTGTTCGGAATCGTTCCCAGTGGGTAATTTTTAAAAATGTATCACCCTCGGCATGAAAATAGCCGTTGAGGACTACTACTGCTGCTGTGGACTATGAACGTGAACTAATCCAATGCTCGGCGCGGCGTTCACAGTTTGTATGAATTATTCCTCAACAGAAACACTTGCATGCAGACTCGGATTCGTTTCCCCATTTAAAAGTCATCGATTCGAACGACAATTCACATGAGATTCGACGTTGATAAATACGCCTGTTCCAACTGTTTTTTTTTATCGAATCGAGACAATTCCAATATGTAAAACGGTCTATTCAAATTCTGTTTTGTTTTTAATTATCGAAATGACCTTGAGATGGTTCGGAATCGTTCCCAGTGAGTAATTTTCTAAAATTCATCACCCTCGGCACGAAAATAGCCGTTGAGGATTACTACTGCTGCTGTGGACTATGTACGTGAACGAATCCGATGCTTGGCGCGGCGTTCCCAGTTTGTAGGGATTATTCCACAACAGAAACACATGCATGCAGACTCGGATTCGTTTCCCGATTTAAAAGTCGTCGATTCGAACGAAAATTCCAACGACATTCGACGATGATAAATACGCCTGTTTCAACTGTATGTTTTTTATCGGATCGAGACGAATCTATTTTGTGTTTCATTATCGAAATAACCTTGAGACGTTTCGGATTCATTCCCAGTGGCTGATTTTTTAAAATGTTTCACCCTCGGCACGATCAAAGACGTTGCGGACTACTACTGCTGCCGTGGACTATGAACGTGAACGAATCCGATGCTCGACGCGGCGTTGTCAGTTTGTAGGGATTATTCCTGAACAAAAACACTTCCATGCATACTCGGATTCGCTTCCCGATTAAAAAGTCGTCGATTCGAACAGAAATTCACATGAGATTCGACGTTGATCAATACGCCTGTTTCAACCGCTTTTTTTATCGGACCGAGATGAATCCAAAATGAAAACGGTCTATTCAAATGCTGTTTTGTGTTATTATCGAAATTACCTTGAGACTGTTCGAAATCGTTCCCAGTGGGTAATTTAAAAAAATGTATCACCTCGGCACGAAATCAGCCATTGAGGACTACTACTGCTGCTGTGGACTATGAACGTGAACGAATCCGATCATCGGCGCTGCGTTCTCAGTTTGTAGGGATTATTGCACAACAGAAACACTTGCATGGAGACTCGGATTCGTTTCCCGATTTAAAAGTCGTCGATTCGAACAAAAATTCACATAAGATTCGACGTTGATAAATACGCCTGTTTCAGATGTATGTTTTTTATCGGACCGAGATGAATCCAAAATGAAAACGGTCTATTCAAATTCTGTTTTGTTTTATTATCGAAATAACCTTGAGACTTTTCGGATTCGTTCTCAGAAGGTGATTTTAAATAATGTTTCACCCTCGGGACGAAAAAAGCCGTTGAGGACTACTACTGCTGCTGTGGACTATGAACGTGAACGAATCCGATGCTCGGCGCGGAGTTCTCAGTTTGTAGGGATTATTCCTTAACAGAAACACTTGCATGCAGACTCGGATTCGTTTCCGGATTTAAAAGTTGTCTATTCGAAAGGAAATTCACATGACATTCGACGTTGATAAATACACCTGTTTCAACCGTTTGTTTTATATCGAATCGAGACGAATCCAATGTGTAAAACGGTCCATTCGAATTCTGTTTTGTGTCTGATTATCGCAATAACCTTCAGACTGTTCGGACTCGTTCCCAGTGGGTGATTTTTTAAAATGTTTCACTCTTGGCACGAAAATAGCCGTTGAGGACTACTACTGCTGCTGTGGACTATGAACGTGAACGACTTCGATGCTCGGCGCGGCATTCTCAGTTTGTAGGGATTATTCCACAACAAAAGCACTTGCATGCATACTGGGATTCGTTTCCCGATATAAAAGTCGTCGATTCGAACCGAAATTCACATGAGATTCGACGTTGACAAATACGCCTGTTTCATCCGTTTTTTTTTTATCGAATCGAGACGAATACACTACGAAAAACGGTCCATTCAAATTCTGTTTTGTGTTTCATTATCGAAATAACCTTGAGACTTTTCGGATTCGTTCTCAGTGGGTGATTTTTAAAAAATGTATCACCCTCGGCACGAAAATAGCCATTGAGGACCACTACTGCTGCCGTGGACTATGAAAGTGAACGAATCCAATGCTCGGCGCGGCGTTCACAGTTTGTAGGGATTATTCCACAACAGAAACACTTGCATTCAGACTCGGATTCGTTTCCCGATTTAAAAGTCATCGATTCGAACGAAAATTCACATGAGATTCGACGTTGATAAATTCGCCTGTTTCAACCGTTTGTTTTTTATCGAATCGAGACAAATCCAATATGTAAAACGGTCCATTCAAATTCTGTTTTGTGTTTCGTTATCGAAATAACCTTGACACTGTTCGGATTCGTTCCCAGAAGGTGATTTTTAAAAATGTTTCACCCTCGGCACGAAAATAGCCGTTGAGGACTACTATTGCTGCTGTGGACTTCTCGGTCGGGGTTTCTCCACAACAGAAACACGTGCATGCAGACTCGGATTCGTTTCCCGATTTAAAAGTCGTCGATTCGGACGAAAATTCACATGAGATTCAACGTTGATAAATACGCCTGTTTCAACCGTTTGTTTTTTATCGAATCGAGATGAATCCAACATGTAAAACGGTCCATTCAAATTCTGTTTTATGTTTCATTATCGAAATAACCTTGAGACTTTTCGGACTCGTTCCCAGTGGGTGGTTTTTTTTAATGTTTCACTCTCGCCACGAAAATAGCCGTTGAGGACTGCTACTGCTGCCGTGGACTATGAACGTGAACGAATCCGATGCTCGCCGCGACGTTCTCAGTTTGTAGTCATTATTCCACAACAGAACCACTTGCATGCAGACTCGGATCCGGTTCCTGATTTGAAAGTCGTCGATTCGACGAGAAATTCACATGAGATTTAACGTTGATTAATACGCCTGTTTCAACCGTTTTTTTATCGGATCGAGATGCATCATCAACCTCAAAAGGTTCACATTGTTTGGATTCGTTTCCTATGCATGATTCTAAAATTTCACCTCCCTCGATATCGAGAATATCGTTTCAGAACTACTACTGCTGCAGTGGACTATGAAAAGAAATGAAACCAATGTCTTGCTCAATGTTTTCTGATTGTAGAGATTGTTCCACAACGAGACCACTTGCATTCGCACTTGTATTTATTCCCAACTGTAAAAAATATTGATCCAAACGGAGATTTCCATGAGATCCGACTTTAATTTTTCTTTAAGTTTGATAAATACGCATACAATAATTTTTTTCCAGTGTCGAGACGAATCCAATATGCAAGACCATTCGTTAAAATAATGTTTCACGTCTGTTTATGGGAATCATATTTACAGTGGTCGGCTCAAAGCTCAAAAGAGCGCTTCCGAACAGCTACCATTGCACTCGGCTACGTAACGAAATGAAGCCAATGTTTTGCGCAATGATCTATGATTGCAGAGGGTATTCCATTTAACTTCCGAGTCTTTTTCAATTCCTTTTTTCCCATTATCCGTTAGTAGTCAACTTTTTTCTGTGTATTTTTTCTGCATTTTTAATTTGCGTTGCGATCAGCAAAACCTTTCCCTCCTGTTTTGTCGAGTAATTATTTTCAACTCTCTGAAACATTTAAAGCTGAGCAATGCGCACTCTACATTTCTAGATGCGTTTTTTTTTAATTGTTCACGAAGGTTTAATCGGCGGTGGCAGTTCATCAAATATATCGCCGGGACCGAGCGTTACATCATATGACTTATTTATCCCATTCGAATTATCCGAGAACCTAAAATCTACGTATGTTTGGATAAAAATATTGTTTTAATAAAAGAACTGGACGTTACAGCATAATTCATTGCACATGTGACAAACGCCGATCACTCGTTGCTTCATCATTTGATAGAGAAGGACAGCAAACTTCGGTTCGAACAAAAGAACTTTCGCGTTCGCGATACGAAATTCCGTCTGAACTCTGCCACTTTTTCAAATGTTTAGAATCGGTGCCTTGATAACCCGACACTGAGGCGTCGCCCAACGCGTACGTAACGGCGATTCTGATTGGCCTAGAATTCCAGAATTCTATTGCTTTCCATTTAAAAGCTATTGCGAATTAAAAAAATCGGCTAAGTAGCTTCGTTCCGAACATCGTCCAGCATCGGTAGTTGCCGGATGCACGACCTGAACTGAATCACCCTGTATATGTGTGTGTGTGTGTGTGTGTGTGTGTGTGTGTGTGTGTGTGTGTGTGTGTGTGTGTGTGTATGTGTAATAGACGTCTTGCATTGCACATATATTTATACATGTTTATTAAACTGCTTTGAAGTGGAAAACTTCGCCGAGTGGAGTTGCCTTCGAGACGAAACTCATTACTTACTTTTTCTCATATTATTTTTTCTCTTTGGGAAGGAAAAAAATTGCCAAGTGCACAGATCGATTGCCGTCGAACTTTTGCAACGATATGCGCAAGAAAAGGGATAACGCTCGTTAATATTTTCCTTCATACTTGCATATATATATATATATATACGGGGCCACCCCATAAATAATGCGGGTTTTCACACACTTTTTAGGATAATAAGGATAAACATTTTTTTGATATAAAAAATACTTCCTTTTATTTTGCACAATGCTCTTCTATCTTTCTGGTAGACTTTGAAAGCCCTTTTTTCCAAAATTCACTTATCCGTGACGCAAAATGCAAATGAAAAAAACCGCATTATTTTTGGGATGACGCTATATATATATATATATATATATATATATATATATATATATATATATATATATATATATATATATATATATATATATATATATATATATATATATATGATTATAACGCTTTTGTAAGAAGGCAAGAAGCGGAAGTACTACAAGCTCAAAGGGAATGACTTCGTCCGGAAAAAGCATCTGTACACTCGAGCTAGAGAGTTTATTACGTCCGATAGATACATCGAAAGGGAAGATAAAAAGCGAAGCGGATAGATGGCGGTCGTTTTTTTCTCCGGGATATACGTGAAACCCGAAGGATGAGAGAGAGAGGGGGGAGGAAGAAAGATCGTGAAATTGGGCAAACATATTTTCGCGATAGTCTGGTTTTTCCAGCTCCCCCTTATACTTGAATCCTCAGCAGGATTATAAATCCGCCATTGATAAATGTTATTCGTGACAGACTACATTTATATCTATATATACATATATCTATACAATGACGATATATTAGCAGCGAAAGATTCACAACCCCAAAAAGCTCTTTTGCCAAAGGTTTAAGAGTTAAGTCGAAGGGTCCCTGGCATCTTTTCGTTCTCAGCCTCCGAGAGAGACAGGTTGAGAGACAGAGAGAGAGCGAGAGGGAGGGAGCGAGAGGGAGCGAGAGAGCGACGGGGGTTGAAGGGGGCGAAAAAATCAGAAAATACACGACCGTAGGGACGTTCCGTTTTCGAAGCCCTGTGTCGCCCCGTGGAGAGGAAAAAAAACAAAAAACTCGTCGCACGCGATATCCTCTCGATTCGCGTTTCACGCTTCGACAACGGTGCCGACAGAAGACAACGCTGAGAAGCTATTATATATATATATATATATACACACACACATACAGGGTGTTCTGTTATGAATGGATAATCCTACAACTGTCGATAGGTCAAATCATGTCCTACTACATGCTGGCACTTCAGTATAGTAAAAGTCCCACAGTTTTCGAGACTTCGGGCTTTATGTTATTTTTTTTAATCATCTGCTTTAGGTTTTACGCATGCCATTTCTACAAATAATATGAATCGACAATAGCTAAGCAACTTCTTTAAGTAATTGGCACGATATGCGTAGCACATTTTTTTTACACCGCAGGCTATCAAAGTCAAATGTTCGAATTAGTTTGTACGAAAATACTGCAAAAGGTCTTTTTTAAAAAGTTTCCTTGACATTTAAGGTTAAAAAGAAGACTTTTCTACATAAAACAAATAACCAAGAGTATTTTTTAAAATACGGGGTCAAAAAGTTATCATTTGCAGAAATGGCATGCAAAAAACCAAAAGCAGATGATTTTTATCTTGAAAACCGTGGGACTTTCACTAAACTAAAATTTCAGCACATAGTGTATGTATCCAGCATGTATGTATACACACGCGCACACACACACACACACACACACACACACACACACTCACTCACACACACACACACACACACACACACACACACACACACACACACACACACACACACACACACACACACACACACACACACACACACACACACACACTCACACACACACACACACACACACACACACACACACACACACACACACACGCGCGCGCGCGCGCGCGCGCGCGCACGCACGCACGCACGCACACACACGCACACACACACACACGCACACACACACATATATATATATATATAGACTGTATCGTTCGAAACAACCCCAAAGGACTCCTTTCCCCCTTTTATGTATCGGTGCTTTTTTTCGCCTCGACGTCTCGGAGAAACCACCAAAGTAGGTGAATCACCGACTCGGACCCCCCGTCCCGCAACGTCTGTCTGGGACACTTTGTACTTCATGTTCCCGGTGGAAAAGTCAACGAAGCTACCCCGTCGAGGATACGCATTAATTACGCAAACGCGCGAGGGTACGTCGCATCTCGGACCTCTTCAACTGAATACCTAATGGTTCGATTGCGTCATGAAGTCGTTGCGCAATATTAGCCATACTCGAATTACGTATCGAGGGGAAAGAGAAACGCAGGCCTGTGGTCGTTGCGAGTCGCTTACAGATATATCAATTCTCCATTTTATCGGTTGAACATCTGAAAATGTTTTTGACAGCCCGAACCTCAATGTCACTGCTCGTTTTTTTTTCTTTCATTTTCGAGGGATGCCTGTATCTCCCGCGCTATGTACTGCATGGTCTGGTGAAAACAATTGTTTTAGGGCGACGAGCGCTTTGTGATAACAATGTCGTACCATTCATGGTTCTGCAATAACGATTGGGTCTTGACTGAGAGGGAGAGCAAGGAAAAAGGAAAGAGAGAGGGAGAGAGAGAGAGAGAGGGAGATATTAGATTTATTAGCGCTTTACGACGACAGCGTCCTCTGGCAATAAATCCTCTTTGTGCAACGCAAAAAACAAAATACAAAGAAATAAAAAGCGACTCGATACAAAAACGAAGAAAAATGACTCTGTATAAACAAACGGAAAATAAAATAAATAAAAAACGCAAACGACAAGAAAAATACCGATTAAAAAGGTCAATAAAAAGAAAATCGCAAATAGAAGGAGAGAAAACGGTACTAAAAAATACAAAGAGACGAAAGAAGCTCCATACAAAGAAAAGAAAAAGAAAATGGGAATCTATGTAATATAAAGAGAAAACGAAAATAACACATTTCAAAGTAAAAATAAAAACAAAAATAAGAATAAAAGAGGAAGGTAATCGATGATGTTGGATGGTGGTGCTTCGGGTTAAGCAGCGTTGTGCATGGCCGATACTCGGAGTGGTTGGCGGTGGGATAAAAAAGGGCGAGAATGAAAATGGTACAATAACTCAAAAAAAGTAGGGTGACTGAATGGTAACTTGATGAAAATAAAAAATCCGCAATACGAAAAAGGGTAAAAAACACGATGCAAAAATTGAGGCGAGACACCACGTGACGGGTAGAAAAACATCGATTTTTTTGGCATTTTCTCAAAGTATACATATTCAAGAATAAGAGAAAAAAAAATCAAGTTAACGTATTGAAAATTGGCCACGTTACAGACGATTTAGTAACTCTAGCTATAATTGTCCGATTTTCAATTCAGAAAACCAACATTTCCGTAATCGCAGTATCTATCGTCGTGCGTAGCCTTTGTTTAAAATATCTTTTAAGCCCCCGAATATAAGTAAAAATTTCTCGAAAAATACACTTTTTTTGGACACCCGCTTTTTTGTGAATTATATTTTTCTTTCGAAAAACGGCTACGTACAACAAGAACTATGTTTATATAGATTACAAAAGTTTTTCATTTCGATTTTTCGGATCAACCATTGTCAAGTTATCGATTCGGCCATCGAATCCCATAATTATCGAATTACATAATTAATGAACGGGAAACGAAGGTCATAGTGCTGGTACTGGATACGTTATTGCAGGACGAAATATCGAACTTGTCGGATAAATTACGGGTTTTGAACAATTTTGTACACAACAAATCTTGCATTTTCTGGTAGTTTATAAAAAATAATCCGGCGGAAGAAAAATGCCATACTCATGCGGTGTCGCTTACAGCCCGCCATAGCAATCGAAACAGGTAAGTTTTTTTTTCTAAACGATTTTGTGCAGCCTCATTTTTGTTTCAAATAATTCTTTTCAAGTAGACACTCACGAAAATCGCCACGCCATACCGTTTTGACGCGTATAAATAGTCGCCATACTGCCATTGAGTAGTCGATTTTTTTTAAGTTGCTAAACGATTTTTCACAACCCTGAAAAAAAACCAATTGAATAAAAAAAATATATTGGTTGATCCAAATAAATGTACTGCTGCGGAGTGCCACCGATGTATGAGATTGTTACAATACTATCAAATATTGGAAAATGTGATTTATTAAAATAACATATTATTTTATTTGAAAAAGCTCTTCTGTTCTCTGAATATCTACATTATCCTTCAAATAAAATTATATTCTATTGAAATCATTCTATATACAATGCGTAGATGTATGGATGAAGTAAATTAGCGGTTGCTACAACATTTTTTATTTCGTACAAAAATATAATCAATAGAATTAATTATTTCTTTACTGCATCGAAACGAATGTGCCATGGGACGTAAGTTATTCAATTTGTTTTAAATCTTAAATAAAAAGTGAGCATGAGAATGATCATCCACGATAATAGTGGAGAGAAAGTCAGATATCCAATGGAATATCCATGGAGAGAATATCAGATATTCAACTGATACGAACGGATACTACACTTTGATCTTAGCCACGGCCCAAGAAGCGATACTCTTTAGAGTTTCTCCGGCGTTTAAATAGATTTTCGGTTCGCGCTACGCTTACGAGAAACGAGCGCGCGTGCGGCTTCTAGCGGTTACCCCGAGAACTACGGGTTTCCTCACACCTATGATTTCGGTGGCGCTTGGCCATGATTTGGTTGAATTTTTTCAACCAAATGCGCAAGAAACAAATTTTATTTTCGCATAATTTTTTAACCAATTCAGGCATTTGCTTAATATTTTTCAATCAAAATAAAATATTAATATTTTAACGAATAATGTACTTGGAAATCAATATCGGATATGGTGAAAAAAATAAAATAACATATTTACTCAATAGAAATTTTATCTGAATCAAACATGCGAAATTCAATTTTTCTTGTGTACTCGAATCAACAATATTCATGTTATGAATTGAAACGCTTTTTTTGTTCGTTGCAGAAAATGCATTCAAAACTATATAATTTGTTCGCGATAATTTTTTAGATAGTTTCAGTAATATATTGTTCTCGGCTAACAATGTATCTTTTGAATAAAACAAAACTTTTATTTTGAATAAAACAAAACTTTTATTTTGAATAAAACAAAACTTTTATTTTGAATACAACAAAACTTTTATTTTTATCATGTTATTAAAGTCAATAGCGTTTTGCTTGGACTAATAAATCCGATTATTTACACCAACAATTTTACAATTGAATCAACGAAATTTCATTCAATAACACCAACGATATTGGATCAATGATTTATATTTCTCAGTGAGCCTGTACATTTTTTTACCAGATGTTTTTATGACTAGAAACCGTAATCCGACTATGCCATACCAGTGGGATGATCCAAATACGTATAATATTATAACAAAACTGTATATAATATAGTGTGTATAATATATATATAGGCCATACTGTAAAAAGTCATTTCACATTATTTTTGTTCCCACATCTTTACGCGAGAGGGGCGTTCCAGCATCATCGTCACAGTATGGGGTATTTTTCAAAGGTACAATCATATTGAAATAAACTGAATACAATGATGCCATACTGAAATAAATAATTTCACGTCTTGCCAATTTAAATATATCGTATTTAAAAATCGTTGCGTAAAAACAGTTTTTCAAGTATGGCGCTACTTTTGCACTTGACGAGAAGTATGGCTAATATATCAACGGTTACATTGTACCATGAAGTATCGAAAAAATCGAAATGCCATGCTGTAAAAAATCGTTTAGCAACTTAAAAAAAATCGACTACTTTACGGCAGTATGGCGAGTATTTATACCCGTCAAAACGGTATGGCGTGGCGATTTTCGTGATTGTCTACTCGCACGAAATTATTGAAAACAAAAATGAGCCTGTACAAAATCGTTTAGAAAAAAAAACAAAACTTACCTGTTTTGATTGGCATGGAGGGCTGTAAGCGACACCGCATGAGTATGGCATTTTACTTCCGCTGGTTTATTTTTCATAAACTACCGGAAAATGCAAGATTTTTTGTTTACTAAATTGTTTAAAACCCGTAATTTCTCCGACAAGTTCGATACTTCGTCCTGTGATAACGTATCCACTACCAGCGCTTCATATGACCTCCATGTCCCTTCCATTAATTATGTAATTCGACCCCTCAAGGGTCGCCGTACTTGTACAAAATGAGTTGGCCATTTCGGGCATCACCTCCAGGCTTATCACGCAATATTGGCGATCCTGGACATGCATATGCTTTCTCTACTAAATTCAACTCTGAAGGAGAAGAAGGGTGGGGATCGGAAATTCGAATGATCAATATTCAGAAGGACCGAAATTTCCAATTCAGTAATGACGAACATTCCAATATAGATACATCAATCTTATGATAGTCTGTAAAATAGTTAATCGAAATGGTGAATACAAAAATCTCGACGTTGATTTATAGCGAAAACAAATATCAGAATTAACAAAATAATGCGAGATACAATATCGATTCACCTGTATCTATACACCAAACCATTCGAGACGTCAAATCGTCGAATTGTGAATATTACGACAGTTTACAATTTCGAATTCGTTAAAGCGAAGGACCAAAAAGTCGATCAGTTAAGGGGTTAGGCCACTCTAGAGGCCGAAAAAATAGTTCTGGGAGAAATTTTTGGGGATTTTTTCCAGAAAAACTACAAAATAAATCGAGATTACAAAAAAAGGGTGTTTATCATACATATCAGTGACTGTATACAATAATTTTTTTGAAGCGATCAATTTCAAAATGGCGGCTGTGCAGCGTTTATCTCAAAACTGCATTTTTTAAGTTGGCCGGAAACATAACTCAGACAATTTTCAACCGATTCACTCGAAATGTTGAATATATCTTGAAAAATACATTGTCTAGGAAGTACGTAGGATTTTTTTCACATTGCATAGTTCATTTGTTATCAACAATTTTTTTAGGCAATTTTTTTACTTTCCTAAAATTTGCCTAAAAACTCGTCAGATAATTGTTAATAACAGATGAACCATGCAATATAAAAACAAATCCTACGTACTTCTATAGACAATGTATTTTTCAAGATATATCCAACATTTCAAGTCAATTGGTTGAAAATTGTCTGAGTTATGTTTCCGGCCAACTTAAAAAATCCAGTTTCGAGATAAACACTGCACAGCCGCCATTTTGAAATGAATCGTTTCAAAAAAATTATTGTATACAGTCACAGATATGTATGATAAATACCCTTTTTTGTAATCTCGATTTATTTTGTAGTTTTTCTGAAAAAAAATTCCCAAAAAGCCTATTTTTTCGGCCTGCGCCAAAGTGGCGAACGGTCCGGATAGCGAAGACTTGGGATGGAGCAATACTTCTTGCGCTTCAGAATGAAGATGGCAGATGGCGTTAGTGGTCTGTCGGGTTAGGCAGCCATGCCATGTTCGCCATTTAGGTATTCGCCATTTCGGATCATCGATCATTTGCGTTTCTCAGATCTACACATTCGAAGTTTGTAGTCTCGATATATGGTTTTGTGCTATAGACGGTATTACGAATATTAGATACTCACTTTTTTCTATTTCGGGCTGCTGCAGACTATCTGAATATACGTTCTCGAATAAATGAGCTCTCGAATGAATAATCCTTTGGTGTGATAGTTATTCGATTTCGTCATGGGTCAAAGGATAAAATTTCGAATAATTCAACCTTCGTTATAAGTTCATAATTATATCGTTTCGAAATCTTTGTCGTATATTTTGTCATTTGACATTTTGACCCCCACCCGAGTAGAGCAAAGGGCAGAAGAGTTTCCATATATATATATGTATATATATATATATATATATATATATATATATATATATATATATATATATATATATATATATATATATATATATATATATGTATATGTATATATGTATGTGTGTGTGTGTGTGTGTGTATATATGTTGCTTTCATTGCTACGTTGTACGTAATAATGAAAATTAGCTATATAGGGTACTGGCAGCTTCTTGACCGCTTTAACAAGGGCTTGTAAATTTAGTCGATCTACAAGAGAGGGCCAGAGAGGGGGAGAGAGAGAGAGAGAGAGAGAGAGAGAGAGAGAGAGAGAGAGAGAGAGAGAGAGAGAGAGAGAGAGAGAGAGAGAGAGAGAGAGAGAGAGAGAGAGAGAGAGAGAGAGAGAGAGAGAGAGAGAGAGAGAGAGAGAGAGAGAGAGAGAGAGAGAGAGCAACTGCGACGAAGGGACACAGGGCACGTACCTGATACGCCGATACCCCACCTGACACTGTTTACAGGCATTATGTATTCCACTTAGTGCTCAGATTACGGATACATGACGTGTGCTACCCGCAATATAGCCGCAACTTAATTATGCAATGATGCAATACTAAAATAAACCCCCTCGACGCTGCTCACACTGTTCAGCAGGCACTCATCTTAGCGCAGTTATTTGTGTCATTTTTTGTCTCTGTGCCAAGCTTTTGTATTCCGGGCCCTCATTACTTGGATGGGTGACCGCTCAGCCGCTTGCGCGCCGCCTACCGAGTGGCAGGCGATCGTAAAAACTTGTTATCAGCACTGGACCAAATCTTAGTCGTGTAATTCGGGATGACATCAAACGGGTTTTGCGGAAGGTTGACATTTTGGAAATACCATTTTGGCAATGTGCAGACTTATACTGCCGTCTTATGGAAGAAGGCGGCATCTACAACAAAAATCGAATGTGCGTTTTTGGTACCGTTATGACACAAATTTTGAAAGTACACAATTTTCCATCGTTCTGTGTAGTAAAACGCATTTTCGATGTTTTTGTCGATGCCCCCTTCTTCTATGTGACGGTAGTATTGCCTAGGGTCTCGAGGCGGGTCTCACTTGGAACGGTCAAAAATCGATTAGTTTTTTTTGTCTTTAAACGATAGAACTATATATGTGGAATATTTTCCCCAAAGTTTCGAAGCGAAATTCGAAAAAGTTCAAACGTTACAAGCCATCAACGCTGTGCCTCACCACTCGGATTCGGAACGGGGGTAAACTTTAAACGCGTTTTTCTCAAAACTGTATTTTCTGAGACTGAGCCGATTTGGTTGAAACTGGGTCGCAATATTGATAACATTGCTACCTTCTACTTGGCAAGAAATGTTTCTGGAAAATTATTATAAAAAACTACTTTTTCAATGCAAATTTTACAGAAATTTTGGATGAAATTTTGTTTTTTTTTGCAAATGCGTGCCATTCTCTCAAATTTGCATTTTCATTATTTTAATTACTGTAAGTAAAAACTATACATGTTCTAGCTGAAAATGTTTTTGAATGTGTTTGCAAATCAAAGTCTACTGGACTGCACGCCGATTCGCAACTCCCGCGGCAACCTTGCTGCAACACTCTGCCACAGCTCCGCAATTTTAATGATGAATGTATTTAAGGGGTTACCCCCACTTGCGATTTTGAAAAAATCGATGTTTTTTATTGCTTTTTTTTGAAGTATAACTATCCGGGCCCATACTTCTGTATGGGCCCGGAATAAATGACTCTATGTAAGTTTACAAAAAAAATTATTTTATTCGTGTAAACTGAAATTGAATCTTTAAACGCGTTTTTCTCACAATGGCATTTCTGAAGTCGGTGACCAAGATTACTCGAACACTAATGAACCGATCTTCTTGAAATTTTGCAGGCTTATTTAATACATAAAAATGTAGTCTTTAATCGTTCGATTCTTTTTTTTTCGAAAAAAATGGCCGTTTTATAGCCAAAAAACGGCCGTTTTTTTTCGTTAAAATCAAACCATTAACTTTGACTGTCCGCCATTTTGTGAAAAATGAATATTTTTTAAAATCCTTCGATTAAAGACTAGTTTATACTTATATTTGACTAAATCCATCCGCATTTTTTTTTCAGATGATTCACTTCGCCGCAATGTTGGTCACCGCAAACCGTGTATATAAAAACATTATTTCATTGACGGCCATTTGCCACTAAACAATGTAATATTTTTCAATAAAAAAATTACTGAAAGTTCTTCAAGATGTGTTCTTTAAGATGGTATATTGATCGATTAAAAAAGTTTTGTAGTTTTCTTTAAAAAAATTCATGAAAAAGGCCTTTTTTTGCGCTACAAGTGGGGGTAACGCCTTAAAAAAATGTTTTGTGTAGTTTGCTCAAGTTTCTGGGTTCGATAGCTTATCCTAAATATACATGGTCTCTAAGCTTACAAAAATCTTTTGAAAACACGAACAATCAAATCAAGCCAAATTAACAATAGTTTCGTGTGAGATGTACAAATACTTTTTTTACCCGCTGTATATGATTGTATGGAATGAATACAATTAGAGACGAGAGAGGTGATTATGCTCCGTCGCGGAGAACCTTTTCTTCCAGTCAGGGGTGCTTGTCTTACTTTCATGGTTGTGTTATTTCAACTCGAGTGTATGTGTGTGTGTGTGTGTGTACGCGTGGAGTGCGTATTCTACGATCTCCGTTGTAGGATGCAGCCAGCCGAGCGGGTAATTAGCCCTCTCATGTCTCGCAATGTGTTCCTTCGTTATATCCATTTTGAGGCGACCCTTGTGCAGCCACGAAAGGGTGTTATACTTAGGGGTGCGTCTCGTGTGTCGCTGCTTCTGCTTCTCGACTTCTGTCAATTAATAATCTCCACGAAAATTCGACGCCGGTGCTTTCATCCGACACGGGCCAATTGGATCAGCCCTTTTGCCCCCTGAGTTGGGTCTTTGCCCCACCGCTTGTGTCTATTTTCCCCTAATCTATAGCGTGGCGTGATTACGACTGGATGTTTTTTGGTCACACCACGGTGAAGAGCTGCCGGGAGTGTAAATTGTTATTGAGTATTTGAGAGTGCCAATGTAGGGAAAGGGCCTTCCGTGAATGATCCGTAGCCTGGAGCCCTTTTGCTCACGAAGAGGGAGGCTCAAGCGTTAGTCACAATTCGCGATTAAATTTGAAAAATATATATGTTATTGTCTGGACTATACTGGGCCTTTACGAATTTTTTGAGTTTTTTTCACCACAAAACACCAGCGATAAAAAATAGTGTAATGGATATTATTTTACGTGCGGTTAGATGGGCAAGACGTTCACGCTACGGGTGGTGTAATTTTTTTTGGGTATTTAGCACCGAGATAAACCATTTGTAACAACTCATTAACACAAACTGAACCTCGGTAAACATTTAGAAAAAAACCCATCCTGCCCATCATAAACCATATATATTCTATATTAAACCATCAAGGTTTGATAAAAGATTACAAATCTTGGCTGACGATGGAGGAGCATTGCCGTCAACATCAATGTCCGTGATGTTGCCATATTTCAGCAACACTTAATATTGATTAATGGTAATAAAACAAAATTCGCGTGACATTAACATAAATAGGCATAATGATAAATGACTGAAAATTGTATTCTGAGTTGTAAAAACATTCGTTGTCGCAGTTTTTTTTTCATAATAAACATCGATAATGTTATACTTTTTGAAGTTGGTAGTAATACAAAAGTTTTTCTTATTTACGTAATAAAAATATAAAAAATACATAATTTTGCCCTTTAATAATATATTTCATGAAAAATTAGTACCTAGAGAATAAATCTATACCTCGTATGCATTTTGTCTACGTTCATTGAAAAAACATTCATAAATCGTCATTTGACTCAACTGGTGTGCTGCAACCTCCTTAAGGGGCTATACCAGTGTGAACGCTGAACATTTGGGTGATTTTCGGGAATTTTTTGGAAGAAAAGTACTCATTTAAATGCTTCGGAAAATTAACAATACATTTGGCTATATTTGACCTATATTACGTAATTTTTTCATAGAAAAATATTGAGTTCCAAGCGACTTATGCGCTGCCTTCGGAGGCGCCAAAAAAAGTTCCTCCACTACTGACATGATTCCGGCCGATTGATTAGCTGAAGCCGAAAAAGGAAAAAATGTCGTTAAACTGGAAGGTATTTCCTGTACAATGACGTAGGATTTTCGAAAAATATCAAAATCTAACAAAATGGCGTAGATATGAAAAAAAGTTTGTTTCTTTGCCTATAAAATGGTCGTTTTTTTCAATGCCAAATCGTTAATTTTCATCCAATCAAAAATACCCTACATCATTGTAGAGTAAATATATTCAAGAGTACTGAGTTCAAATTTCAAGTCAATCGGATAAATGTTTTTTGAGTTACAATGTCAGCAAATTTAAAAATTTTCATTTCGAGAAAAACGCGTTTAAAGATTTAACTATCGATTTTTGCAAGATAAAATGATATTTACCATAAAAACTGCTAATTACACGATATTCTTGAAATAAACTGTCGAAGGCAAAAAAAATCGATTTTTTGCAAGTGTCACACTGGTATAGCCCGTTAACAACAGTCGGATTCAAGGCCAGCCGACAAGAGGGTGGTTGTAGCACAAATGGAAAGTAAATGGAGGTTTAGCTTCGCCTCAGCGTGATGGGCAAAATGCATTCTCCATCTGTCACTCTCGGTCTGCCGTCAACGTCAGCTATCGCCCTCGCACCCATATCCGGTTTTACTCCGAGTAGCACGTCACCTTGGCACGGATCACGTACACTTCTTTTTGCAACTCGAAACCTCCGGAGTACATGATTTTTTTTCTCTTCGTTTCTCCACCGATGATCAGTTTTACGTTGCATCAGATCACACGAGAGCTCAGAGAGCCCTGCACAGAGGCGCGTATGTGCAGAGGACACTTGCTTTGAGCTTGTTAGCAAATACGAGTTTTTAGCCGGGGCTTTAGCAAAGAAACACTCGAGTTTCCCTTTTGTTGACAAAAGCGCCCACAGTTCCGAGGGATTTTGCCCGACGATTGGCCCCAGCCGCGAACTTTCACCTCCACGAATGACATTCGGTTGCCTATAGCGCCCCCGTGTTGCAATATGGACACTTGGCTGAAGTGAAGTGTCGCTTTGGGTCTCCACACGTACGAACCGCTCCGCTTCCCTCGAGAGGGCAAACAATTTTCCCCCGGTACAATAAAAACAGCTACGAAAGATTCGGTGAAAGCTTGCAGCAAAAATTGGAGCCTACTCGTGTTATTGTGGGTTTAAAGTGGGCCCTTGATTCGTCGATATACCAGAGGGGTGAGAAAAGCTCAGCGCGAGGCACAGCCCGCTCTCTCGCCTTTCTTAATTTCCAATGAGTCTTCCCTTCCTCCCGAAAGATCTTCCAGAGTGTTGCCCATAGTCACTCGTTTCCCCATGCTCTACTGCATCGTATTCGCACGAAGGCACAGGGAAACTGTGCAAAGCTGCGCAGGCGGCTATCTTTTAGTGACTTGATTAGTGACGGTTGCACAACTTTCGGAAACTCGACAAAACTACGTCCTGCTCGGTGGTGGGAGCGCAAATCAGTGCTCGTCTAAGCGATCACCCATCCAACTATTGGCCCGGTGCCAAATTCGCTTGAAGTGGTCGCACTCCTCTTTTTTACCACCCCTACTGATTACCTCTAAGAGTTTGTGATTGAACTGTATCATTTCGGCAGGGAATAAAGTTGGAGAATCGCAATTGGCGGTAATGGGAGAGAAGCTCAGACTTTCTTTTCCTGGATTTATAGCAAGAAAATCTTTTCATTATTCTTTCATAGCTCACTTCTCGTTTCATCCTGGCAGAGGCAACGAAGGTTTTTCCATTGGGAAAAGCGATTCCACGCGCTCAGAAAGAGTCTTCGTGAAGACGTTACCTTCGATCTCTCCACTGCTTCAATTCTTGTACGTGTTTTCTTATTTTCCTGCAGTACGAGCACGGCTACGGGTTTTTTTTTATAGTTCCATTTTTACTGTCAAAGTACTGCCGGAGTATGGCCAGAGAAAAGACAGCATCTTCGATTCGCTCCTTCAAACGAAATCGATCGTAGGGGAAAAAAGATCGGAGCGCAAGTGGTTACCTAGTAATGAAAGATTGGACAAACCTTGGTGTAAACTCCGGCGCTGGAGAGCTCGTTCTCGATAACCATGACGATGATCCCGAACATTCCCATGACGAGGGCGTAGTCGCTAATGCGTTTTCGCTTCTCGAAAAGCGCCTTTCTCCGGCCCAGCCGATAGCCAACGTTTGGCTTGTGTTTCGATGCGGGCCCTATGCTACCGGACGGACCCTTCATCGGACCCCCGCCGAGTCCCCGCTCGTCCATGTACCTCGGATACTCCGAGTGTACCCCGACGAGGGCGATACCGGCCTCGTCGCCACCGGCACCACCGATAACACCACCGACGTTGCTTCCGCATCCGCCACCACCGACACCACCCGGCATTCCCGCTCCAACCCCGCTGCTGCTCTTCATCGCACCGGGAATCGAGACAGTCGACACTGGCTTCCGCAGCTGCAACATTACATCACTTACACGTTCCTCTTCCACCGTGTTTCTCCCTTTACTCTCTCGCCCTATGCATCATCTCTAGACTTGCCGGCGACAATGTCTAAGGACGATCAACTTCTATGGATTGCAACATTTGTGGGAAAGCTACTCGCACTATCGACAGTGGTGGACGCGCGGTAGATGCTCCAGCGATCACCCATGTCAAGAAGCGTTGGTCTCAGCCGCCACTTGGATGGGTGACCGCTCAGCGGGTGCATCGATTACCGAGCGGATGGCAGTTTTACCGAGTTTCCGATACTGACGCAACAGAAACATCGTTTAAGTGTCCGCCTTCGATTTTGTTGAATCTCTTATATGTGATGAAGCATTGAAAACTATTGGGATGCTAAATAAGTTCTCGCTATTTTTTCGTGAAATTTAATGCATAATTTTTGAAAATCATTCCTAATGCTTTCAAACGTTTCGAAACTCTTGTGTCATCAACTCTAAGTCTTGTGTGATCAACTCAAAGTCTTGTGTGATCAACTCCAAGTCTTGTGCGATCAACTCCAAATCGTGTGTGATCAACTCCAAGTATTGTGTGATCAACTCCAAGTCTTATGTGATCAACACCAAGTCTTGGGTGATCAACTTCAAGTCTTGTGTGATCAACTCCAAGTCTCGTGTGATCAACTCTAAGTCTTGTGTGATCAACACCAAGTCTTGTGTGATCAACACCAAGTCTTGTGTGATCAACTCCAAGTCTTGTGCGATCAACTCCAAGTCTTGTGCGATCAACTCCAAGATTCTGAAAGTTCAGCTAGCGTCTGCCACGAGTCTTCACGAAGTAATGCGTCCAATTCAACACATCAAAATCATTATTTTTGAAGCGGCTAAATCAGTCTCTGCAGGTTGTTTCCGACAGTGCATGGTTGCCGTAAGTCTCAACAAGAATTCTGTCTGCTTTAACATCAGATGTTTTTTGAATAAAGTAGTGCAGTAAAATTCCCCGCCAATACTCTTTTTTTGGCACGAAATTTGACATGTTTAACATTGTGAAAACCGTTGTTTAGACTTCGGCGAAATGACATATACTGAATTTCAAGCTTGCTTATAGAACTTCTTTACCATCGTTACAGCGTTACCATCTTGACCTACACGCACGCAGTTCTGGTAACGCCATTTGTTGGAAAACAGCGGGAACTTATTCAACGTTCTAATATTAGACACGTCTTGTTTTCCATAGGCGGAAAAGCGGTTTTAAGACGGAAACTACCCTTACAGAAAGGCCTGTCACCCCTTAGATAAACTTTTTTCAATACTTTTATCGTCGATTTTTCATCGCTTTACATTCGAAGAATTTTGGTTTTGGTTTCATTCAGATTGTTGGTCTGCTTGTGGAAGGGTGGTATTACCCCTTTTCACTGCTTTATCACATATATGAGTTTCAACAAAATCGAAGGCGGGCACTCAAGTGATGCGCCTTGGCAGTGACAGTCGCCGGTGTCGCCACAGGTTTTCCGCAATTTCCCTGTGCCCTGGTGCAATTGCGATGCAGCAGTGCTCTGGGCAACCAGTGGCGGTGGGCAACCCTCTCAGCAGGTGAAGACGTGACAGGAATGGGATCGCAAAAGCTCACTAAGGCACATTATAAATATTCAAAACTTGCCAGGTCATGCGCTAGCATCATTCGCTGATCATTACTTACACATTCCATAGCAGAAGCGAAAGGTAATTCAAAGCTCAATTGTTCCACAGCGTGGCTACGATAGATTGCATAAATTACGAAAACCACATCATAAATCTATAGTAATTCCGTGCGGGAATCACGCGAAACAATGATTGTGGTCACAACGATGCGGCAAATTTTTCCGTTGATGACCCGTGTACGGGATCGACGTGCAAACATGCAAATTTCCACATTACTCCTATTCTACGTATATCAGTGTATTTACGTGTATCGCTGATGATAATGGGGGTTGATTCCGGTGTTGCATGACGACACGTAAATGCAACGAATTTCCACATCGAAACTCGTGCAAATCTCCCTATCGTTATGTCACATGCTGTTTTTTTCCCTTGCGTTACGCAATTGATTGTGCGATGTCGTTGATGGATGGTTCGACGAATGTCGTGGTTTGCTTTTTTCCCACCGCTTCTCGAAGCTATGAATAATATTTCCGACTCATACTCTCCGGAGATGAATCAAGAGGCGTTGATTCGTTTTGATTGATTTACGAATGATTGATGCGGGGGACAGTTCGCCGGGGAACGACAAAAATGTGTACTTTCTTTCACGTTATTACTAGCTCGCAGGCTGATCCGCAGAGGCTACTTGATTTTTACATACATTACATGATATTTTTATACTCCCTGCACGAAGTATCCAGTTCGGGCAATCATGAAATCAGAGTAATTTATCTACAAGTCTCTAGTCAATACATCTGCTTGTATTATTCACTTTTTCCTTGTTACATGCGCGCTGATGTTTGTGAACGTTTTTTTTACTTTCCGCTTCGTGAGAAAATCCATTTGTTTGCGAAGTTTCAAGTTCTCCAACGCTCGTAAAAGGGCATTGGGCAACGTGGGTGGAACAGGTGTGGGAGACCTTAGGGAAAAAAATATTTTCCCAACAGCTGTCGAAGTTCTCCGGTATTTTGATATTCTCGTACTTCTCGCAACTACTCATCGCGTTGATTGAAGAATCTGTGCCCGTGCTGCAGTCTGCCCGCATTGTTTATGCATACTCGTGCATCTGCATTTTGGCAAGCCGTGAAAATCTCAACGCGCCAATTTTCCGAACGAAATTTGCAGCGACGAAGGTCAACGAGGATTCAGAACGAGATGGTGACATTCATTAAGGGGAGAGATATCTTTAAGCGAGGCAAAAATGTGCTGATTTTCGTGATTTTCTTTTCCAAAGGAAAGATATCTTCAGTATTTTTGAGACTCAAGGTATGCTTTATTACTACTTCTGGCTGTTACATGGTATTTTTTTGATTAATTATTTATTATATTTATTAGTTTATGCATTTTTATTCAATTAGATCGCGGAGGTATGGCACGGTCTACTAAACTGCATTTTCAAAACTGGCGTGACTTATAGCTAAAAAACTAATCGACCGATTCTGATGAAATTTTGTATAAATCTTTCTAACCCTATTGTCAAAAACATGACCCTTAATGTCTCCGAAAAAAAAATTGTTTTGTATTGCAAAATGTAGCTTTTTTTTGTCAAATTCAATCCTTTTGTTTCTGAGCGTACCATATCATTGATTTTCAACATTTCTCACTTTTTCTTGGTTCATATTCTGCGTATGAGGGTTGATGAAAGAAAAATCTTCGTTGTTTTTATTTCAGATTAATCCCGTCGACGCTGCGTGTCACGCCAGGTGACGACATCCGTCGCAACCCGCTCAGAAGACCGCCGTTTTTAAAGATTAAAGAAAAAATACCATGTTATTACGTGGTATTTTTTGAAATTAAACTTTGGCTTATTAAACCAAAAGTAGTAATAAAGCATACCCTAAGTCTGAAAAATAGTGAAGGAAGCTATCCTTTAGAAAAAATCATGATAGTCAGCCATTTTTTTCTCGCCTAAGGGTATCTCCCCCCTTAAATCGTGAGGGCATGACTTTTGTTCCTTTCGATAATCGGAGGATCGGAAGGACCGATGAGGAAATCAAATATAGAAGGGCTTGATCCATCAAGCGTTGATGATTAAGAAATACATAAATTAACGCGGTTCTAAATGCAGAAGGAACTCAAAGTGAATGGAGGGTCGCGTGTGCTCAGGACTGATAGCCGAGAGGTGGAGAATTTAAAATGGATCAGTGGAGGGTTCACCAAGCCAAGGTGAAATAAGTTCCCATGGGGAGTCAAAGGGCCAAGGGCTCTGCATCGGGCAAGCTCGACTCCTTTGCTCCTCCGTTGTTCTCTTCACCATCTACCCCCGAGTTCGCATGCTTTTTTCTCTCCTCATCTCGTCTCTCTCCTACTTTGGCGGTAAAAAATTGATTTTCCCTTTGAATATTCACGGTACGACCAATCGCGCGAAGCTCAAAGCCTCGCGGCCGACACCTGCTCGTTCCCGAGCCGCGCTTGCCAAATGAACAATGAAAGAGGACGAAATCTTCGTCGAGGATGCATGCACGGGGCAGAATTTTAGATAGGATAAACAGTCCAATCTCGCGAGGGAGTTAAACGAAAGATTGAGAAGCCTAAAAACCAAGGAGACGTCTAAAAACCAAAGTCATCCTGAAAATGATGTTCATTAAGTCGATTTCTTTTCCAGTCGGTTCTATCGATGCAAGAGTTGATGAAACGATACTGTTTTTTATCCATTTTCATTCAAATAAAGTGTGTTATATTTTTTTCCGTGATGACGAACTCCAGTAACGTTAAAAGTGAAGTTTTCGATTAAGGCAGGATTCTACTTTGAAACTTTGAAATTTTTTTTTTTCTTTACATTTTTCGAAAGTAAATATGTTCAAGAATGTTCGGTCAAAATTTTATAAAGTTCCAAGCAGTCTAACTATCCTTTTTCGCCTTTCGAACGCACCTACCTGAGCACCTACCTATCACTCACCAAAACTTTAAACGCGTTTTTCTCGAAACGACATTTTCAAGTACCGTGGTCGTGATAACTCAAAAAGTACTGAACCGATCCTTATGAAATTTGGAACACATATTCTATATGTGTGCACCAACCGACCTAACTACAATCAACTTAAAATTTTGATTAGAACTATTTTTTATTGCAAAAAAAGACCCAAAAAACCGCATTTTTTTCGTATTTTAGCCGCCATTTTGTTAATTTTGCACGTATATAAAATATTCTAGTTAGGTCGGTTCCTGAAGACATACTGAACATGAAACTATTTGATTTTTTTGTTTCAGACCATCCGTCGGGAAGATTTCACGACCACGGCAACGGTACCTGCTTTTTGAGGCGTTGGCTTTAAACATATTTTACGTGTACAAAAAATGAATAAAATACATTAAAATTTTTTTTTATGTACTTAAATAGTGTATTTATTGAACAGTTTAAACCCCATATCGATATCTTTAATAGTATTCTCAGAAAAAATTCACGAAAATAGCGTTTTTTTCATGGTTTCAAAGTAGAATCCTGCCTTAATCGATGGTCCAAGAGCATACTGTTCAGGTATATCTCTTGTGTTCCTTTCCGCACGATTCTTCGAAAAGCAACAATCCAATTATTTAATCTGCAAATCTTCGTTATTGGATGATGAACTCTCAAGTGGAAACGGAAGATGATGAACCATCAGTACAAGATCGTGACACTATAGTGTCATCATCTTTCTGATGATCACACCATCAGTGGTCCTTTTTAGAAATACAAACAAAAAAGATACCGTGTCATCATTAAAACATAATGACACTATAAGGTCATGATCTTTTTTATCAACATACCAACAGGTGCCTGATAACCTTTTTGATGATCACACTATCAGTGGCCTGATCACCTCTTTTGTAATCACACTATGAGCGGTCTAACAGTCTTTTTGATGATCACACTACCAGTGGCCCTTTTCCGAAGTACAAAAAATAAAAGAGATTATGTGTCATTATTCAAACATGATGATACGTATAGGGTTACAATATTTTTTATGATTATACTATCAGTGGCCTGATAATCTTTTTGATAATCACACTATCAGTGGTCCTTTCGAGAAATACAAAAAAGAAGAAAATATTACGCGTCATCATGAAAACATGATGACACTATAGGTTCACCATCTTTTCATGATTATATCATCAGTGGCCTGATCATCTTTGTGATGATCACACTATCGGTGGCCTGATAATCTTTTTGAAGATCACACCATCCTGATCATCTTTTTGAAGATCACACCATCCTGATCATCTTTTTGAAGATCACACCATCCTGATAATCTTTTTGAAGATCACACCATCCTGATCATCTTTTTGAAGATCACACGATCCTGATAATCTTTTTGAAGATCATACCATCTTGATTATCTTTTTGAAGATCACATCATCCTGATAATCTTTATCATGATCACAATTTTTGAAGATTACACCAGCCTGATCATCTTTTTGATGATCACACTATCAGTGGCCTGATCATTTTACTGATGATCACACCACCAGTGGCCTGATGATTTTATCTATGATCACACTACCAGTAGCCCGATGATCTTTTGGATGCTAAACGGGGACTACTTTAGTGTTGAACCCGTTATAACTTCCAACCGACTAGGCAATAACTTCCCACAGGCTTTGAACGCGCCTAAACGTTCTCCCGCGATTGCTAAAGCTCCGAGCTTCCGATAAAACTGACAACTTTATCACGTTCTCGGTCGCTCAATCGCCAAACGTGATTCGTAGTTTTGTTAACGGTATCAGTCGTAGCCCGGGGTTTGGGGTCAATAACTCGTGGCAAAATTGAAGTCTCTCTCCCCAGTGTGATATCGCACGCGGTAAAAACCACTTATGCATGTACAGACTCAATAACAAATGGCGTATCGTAAGGTTTATGATTGATATACGTGAAATACGTTGGTACGGAATTCCTATCGGGTGGTTGCGCTCACACACGTAGGATCCAGTTTGTCCTGACTTTAAATCGGAAACAGCCCCGGACAATACGACCATCGGACACGTCGATGCACAAGCCTGCCTCGATTTACGAGGCACGTTCGATCCCGGGGCTATCGACGACTGCTCGCACCGCGTACAGAGAACGTGGAACAAACTTGAGTCGCTTCGCTAGTTTTCCTACTGGGTTACGAGCATTTCAGTCTCGTCGACTGCATCGAGGAGTGAATCCGATTGTACGGCCGGGCACCACCGTATATACCGATGACTTTTGCTTTCACATTTCCCTCTTTTTTTCGTTTCTTTTTCTTCCATTTTTGGTGAAAAAAATCACTTTTTGGTGGAGTCTCGTGAACAGGTAGGGCTTATGGGCAAAACTCAGAGAGAGCATGTTTATTGATGGATCGGTTGATGGACTACATTTTGAAATTAACGACCCAAAAGTCCATATTTTATCAGGGATGCATCGCGGCACAGGTACGAATGAGAGAGAGAGAGAGAGAGAGAGAGAGAGAGAGAGAGAGAGAGGGAGAGTGCGCGAAAGGAAGTGATTGATAGATTGATATATTGTGCCCTGGTGAATTATGAGAAAAACCAGAAAATACAAATCCCACTGCCCGTGCAGAAATCCTCGTTGGAATTCAATTGGATTCCCATACTTGTCCCTACTTCCTGATAGGGATCCAATGAGGCATCGCATTGGATCCCTATACTAAAACGTCACGATCGTACATTGGATCCCTATACTAAAACCTCACGCTCGTACATTGGATTCTTATAGGGATTTCCCATTGAAATCTTCGAATCCAATTTGAATGCTAAAGGATTTCCACATTATTGAACAGAATCCGATGCGATACTTGATGCATCTCATCGCATTCTGTACACGCCTGCCGGTTCCTAACAAAGCCCTATAGAGATGTGAATGCATATTGGGACTCCCCGACAAATTCTTGCACGGGATCGCAAAAGGCTATTGTTTTTTTGGAGGATTCGACAAATTCCGGTTGATAATTTCAAATAAACTCAACGCGGTCAATTGGGAAACAGCGCGGAGGTCCCTTGAATTCCAATGCGGACACCCTACGTGCTCCGTCCCCGTAAAATCCCTATAGGGATGTAGTAGGATGTGGGGACCCCTCAAAAAATTCTACACGGGTAGTGCACAGGTTGTTAGGAAGATCGATGCAAAGCCTTAAGGGAGTGATGGGTCACCTCGTTAGGACCATATCTAACCGAGGTTACCTTAGTCCAAAGTCTAAGCATTTCGAGTTATCATGGCAAGTATGATTTTTGGAAAATTTCCCAAAATTAGATACTAACTCGTTTACCTCTGATAATGCTATTTTTTTAAAAATAGCATTAACATAAGGGGTATTTTTATTTTTTGACAAGTTTTTAATTATCCAACACGTCCCATTTAGTTAGTTGTGTGGATACAGATGATTGTATTGGTGTTTGTCGATTGAATACACATTAAGCTAAGATGCGAATAAGTTTTTAGTTAACAATTATTGTCTGTTTGAACATTATGAACGAGTTAGTATCTAATTTTGGGAAATTTTCCAAAAATCATACTTACTACGATAACTCGAAATCCTTAGACTTTGGACTAAGGTAACTTAGGTTAGATATGTTCCTAACGAGGTGACCTATCACCCCCTTAAGGGTTTGCATCGACCTTCCTAATACCCTAAATTTGACACGTTAACGCTTGCATATGCGCACACATCGACGGACGGGAAGTTTTATCGTTCCCGCCATTGGCGCGATAATACCTGACCATTTCTCTTCCTCATATAAGGGGCGAAAAGTTTTGGTGCCTGCTGCACCGAAATAACTCTGATAAGTCCCTCGCCATGCTGCAGTTTTTAGGCCTTTTTTTGACAGTTTCCTCTCTGCAGCTGCAGTTCGCCGGAAACGATCAAGTCGTAAAGCGCGATTGAGAGAGAGAGCGGGAGAGAGAGAGAGAGAGAGAGGGGGGGGGGGGTTCAATAGTCCGCGATGATGTAGTGGCGCTATGTGGCGCCGGCTGACCGGAATATTTGATATAATAGCGGATAATCCTGGTAACGCTAAAAATATTACACCGTTCCGTTACGTTATAAAATTGCCATAAAATTCTCATAAAAATGGCCTCCCAGTTCACACACGCGTATCGATACGTCCGATCTGTTCGGATACGAAAAGGTCGTAAGTCGAATGACTTCGTGCTTCGAATCGCCGAGTTTGGGCCCTTCCGTGATAGCGGCTGTTTCTATAGATATATGCTCACGGTAAGCGAAGGATCAATGCAAATCTCTTCGATCCACTCTGGGGAATAAATCGAAATGGCGATTTATTGAAAAAAACATTTATTTGCATAGTTATTCGATGAGGTATGCGTCCAATTTCCGTAGAGTTGCCGCAACGCGAATAAATTTCGGGCTCTCGGTTGTTTCTTTGATCATGTACTCATTGGGTCTGGGCACGCGATCGGCCGGAGGCAGATGATTGCTCCAATTTGCCAACAAAATGTGATTATGGTACTAATTTTGCGATTAAGATACTCACGGAATGCGGCACAAATTTGCGATTTCATACAATTATTACATTGATTATGGGAATATTGTAATTTCTTTGTCACGGTCGGTTAGTGGGGAAGTTAAGGCGAGATATACATTTGCAAGGATAAAAAAATCGATTTCTTTTTTCCCCTATAGGTAGATCTGTGGTGTAGAATATTTTCCCGAAGTTTTGAAGCGAAATTCGAAAAACTTTAAATAGCCCGTCAACCAGTGTTGGGCAAAATTTAATTGCTAGGGTAACTAAAGATTAACAATTCATTCATTTTTAATCACGACTGTAACAATTGAAAAATAATTAATTGTAATTGTGGAAACTCACGATTGGAAACTGATCAATTTTCAAACTTGTTCATGTATTTAATTGAAAACTGACAATTAAAACTGATTATTGTGTAGGGCGCGGAGTGGCGGCAGAACAAATGTGTAAGTTATTGAAATACGTATATGAGTAGCAAATAAAGGACTGATATTAATCATCAATAATAAATGTAATAATCAATAATAATATCTAAATATTTTTTATCTGTAAAGTTAAATAGGCTAATTGTTTGTTTCAATTGTTTCTTAAAACACTTAAAAAAGCTAATTGCAATTGTTTTAATTGGTAGTTGCAATTAACAGAGATTAATCCAAATAAATTAATTGCAACATGCAATTAATGTTAATTGCAATTACATCAAAAGCAATTACTTTTTTAGTCAATTAATGAACGGATTGAAAATTCAATTGATCAACGCCCAACACTACCGTCAATGCTGCCTCAGCACTCGGATTCACAGCGGGCGTAAACTTGAAACCCCTTTTTCTCATAACTGCATTTTCGAAATTGGCGTGCAGGATTACTCGAAAACTATTAAGTCGATTAAGTTGAAAGTTGGTCAAAATATTTGTAATATTGCTACCTTCTACTTGACGAGAATTTTTTTTTAATTATTCAAGAAATTACTTTCTAAATCCACATTTTACAAACAAGTATATTAATAAACCGTTTTCCAGAAAAAAATCGGAACTTGGCCATTTTTTCAGGCCTCTAGGTAGATGAAGCCCCTCAAGGCCACTCCGTGTACAGAGAAAGATGATTACGAAGATATTCGACTCCAAGGACCGTCCTCGAACCAGACGGATCTGCCGACAGCCACCGTTGCATCAGTATAACAAGTTCAAAATGTTCTTTCCCCATGTATATAAAATCTCGAACGCGAAAGATAGTGACCCGCGTTAGCAGCGTCCACAATAGGGGCAGCCAGAAATTTTACGACGATCTCAGTTGGGTGGACAAAAAGGAAATGCAAAGCTTTGAAAGTGCTGCGCTCGCGTTGCTCGAGACTCGAAACGGACGTTAAAATGAAGATCCTGCTGGTGATCCCTTGGATAAACCTATCGTCTGCGTACGTACGAGAACTTTGGATCGTTAACCGAAAGAAGCCAACGATCAGCAAGAAAACAAATTTAGTTCATGGGAATGTCTGCAGTTTTTCTTCCTCTGCGACATATGTGACCCGATTTTCAGCTGGACCTGAAAATTCCTCCCACCGATCGATCTGAAATTTTGCACAAACCTTCCTTTCAATATTTAAAGACAACTCTTCAAGGTATTTTTGGCCACTCGCAGTAGTGTTCGAGATATTGAATTTTTAAGGTCTAGTCTGGAAATTTGACAAAATCGTTTTTTTTCTTCATTTTATTATTCCTTAGACCTTTCTTAATACACTGGTGATACCTTTTATTGATATTTTAAAAATTAGCAGAGTAATAGAAATTATAAGCAAGCCGCGCGACAACCTCATCTAACGGTATCAAAACTTTGAACGCGTTTATCTCAGAACTATGTTTTTGAAATCAAAATTGTAGGTAGCAAAATTGAGTCGAACAATAATTTTGCCCACATTTTATAGCTCGTCGAATACCCGAAAATGAAATATCGTTGATTAAAGTTTACCAGGCCGCCATTTTGTAACAAAATTTTTTTAAGTACTAATTTTGTTACCAGTGCTCACACCACTCACACAGATTGAGAATATATGTATACCTTTTTTTTCAGACGCATACAACGTCACCCATAGTGGGCGCCGATCGAGGCGGTTTTCGGCGGACCATGTTGTAAAAAAATAAAAAACTACATGAAAATATTTAAAAGAATTTTTAAAATGTAGATACATTCTCAAGGGAACAATCAATACATATGTAAAATTTCCTCAAGACAACTTCAACGGTTTAAAATGATTCCAACCCAAAAATGACGTCAATAATCTCGCTCTAGACCAGACTACTGCCTTAAGTTTCTTTTTAACGCGCGCGGACCATATCTATATTGGCTACGTCTCCGTTCATACCTATATATATTATCGGGCTTTCCGTTTTGTCCAAACAAAATTACCCAAACCCAAATCATAACCAAAACCCATACCAAAACCCAAATGCAATTCAAACCAAAAAACTATCGCGCGTCGCCAAAATCCCTTTAGGAGTTTTCTTAAAATATTAAAAGGAAAGTTTGTGCAAAATTTCAGCTTGATCGGAGTTTCGAAACCTTACCTCTTGAAAACAATCATTCGATTTACGAGTCCGTCATATCAACGATCACCACGATCGCATTTCCAACCCATGACCATCGCATTTTGTTCATTTTTCCTCAAAATACCCCACCGTAAAAAAAGCTTCCCTTTGGCGCGAAATTGTGCAAAAAGTGTAGTTTTTCGCCTGCAAGATTATACAAGTGGTAGATAATAAAGAAGGGTTTGCAGTCGCGTAGTTTGGACTCGACGTCCGTGTGATCTTTTTTGCCGGTGACAACGGCGAAGTAGTTTCGTTCCCTCCCCCTTGACTTTAATTGCGGAAACGGTACCAGCAGTTTCCAGGAGCAAAAGAATACGGACGCGGGTGTACGATAAGAGAATTTTATGAAAAGTCATTACGAGTGTACGAGAAGATAAAGGCGGCAATTTCATTCGTCAGAATGAAACGTTCGGGTGATCGCAAAGAGAGCGCCGTTTGGTCAGTGATATGGTCCATGCACAGTGGGTCGTGAGCTCGCCAAGACCCGGAGGAAAAGATATCAATGTCAACTTTAGTATTTGTCATTTCGCGAGCACAATGAGCCCGGGCTGACTTATATACGCGGTGTCATATACAGGGTGTCCTGTTGTGAATGGATAATCTTGCAACTGTCGATAGGTCAGATCATGTCCTACTATATGCTGGAATTTCAGTTTCCGTCAAATGATATTAATCGATTATAACTAAGCAACATTTTTAAAGTAATTGGCACGATATGCGTCGTACATTTTTTTTACACCGCCGGCTGTCAAAGTCAGATGTTCGAATTGGATTATATGAAAATTCTGTTCTGAACATTTTGAAAATTCTGAATAATATCTTTTTTCACAGTTTCCTTAACATTTAAGGTTAAAAAGAAAACTTTTTTCTTTCTTTTTATTTTATTAATTTATTAATTTATAATAAATTTTAATAATTTATTAATTAATTTAATTAATTTCTTTTTAACCTTAACATTTAAGGTTAAAAAGAAAACTTTTTTAGATAAAACAATTAACCAAGAGAATTTTTTTTAAACCGGGTCAAAAAGTTCTCATTTGAAGAAATGACATGCAAAAAAAGCAGATGATTTTCATCTCCAAAATAGAGGGTCTGTTACTAAACGGAAATTCTAGCATATAGTAGGACATGGTCTGACCTTTCGACAGTTGCAGGATTATCCATTCATACCAGGACACCCTGTATACACTAAGGTGGATAATAAAGATCGACTATTCTTTTTTATATTCCCCTATTCAGCAGTTGCAGTAAGGTGAAGCAAGACCCCTTTTAAAGTATAAGCCCTCGATATTAATATTTAGAGGTTTCTCATCGCAATTTTCTATTTCTCATGCTAATAACATGAAGAAAACTTTGCTTGCTACTTTCAAATTTTATAACTCGCTAACGGGTAAACGTACAACTATGCCCGAGACACATTTTCGTAGGGAATTGAACGCTCTCTAAAAGGAGTCTCTTACCTTTTTATGATAAATCTACTTTTTCAAAAGTTATTCAAGCTCAAAGTTCAATTTATAGTAAATTGTAAGATTTTTTCACTTCCCTGGCGAAACTATCAGACTTATCGCAAAATGTCATAGGACCTTTTTTGTAGATCAATTAATTTTCCATTATATTATGTCATTAAAGAATTTAGAAACTCAGTAGTTCGATAGTTAACGGCTTTACAAATTCATTTTTTGGAAAAATAGCTATCTCCGTGAAATTGTGAAAAAAATTATATATCGGTAATTGTTATATTAATCGAACAAATCAATTAAAAAGCCGATTTTTTTAAAGTTACTTTTTATTATTTATTTACAGTACGAATAAGTTGATACGACATTTTTTTCATAACTTGTGTATTTAAAATTAAAAAATGTATTGTTTTATAAAAAACTTACGAAGAGCACGAAAAAAATACTTATGTGTTCAAAAATTTTCATCACGAGTAAACATTAAAAAGTAACATCATAAAAATTTGCGTCTTTTTATTTATATTTTTGGTTAATTTGACAATTATCTTCACGGAAATAGCAACTTTGCTCCAAAAAATGAACTTCTAAGGCCGTTGACGTGTTTTAATTGTTCAGTCACATTATTTTATAGAAAATGAAATTATCTACAAAAAAGCCTTACGACATTTTGTGATAAGTCTGAAAGTTTCGCCGAAAAAGTATTAAAACCTTGAAAATTTATTATAAACTCAACTTTGGCTTTGAATAACTTTTGGGCGAGTAGATTCATCATAAAACGATAAGATACCTGTTTAATAGAGCGTTCAATTCCCTATAAATAACGATCTCGGGCATTGTTGTGCGTTTACCCGTTGGCGAGATATAAAATTCAAAACCTGCAAGCAAAGTTTTCTCTAAATATTAATATGAAGGACTCGTATTTTGACAGGCGACTCATTTCACTACTGAATAGGGGAACTTGAAAAATAATTGTCGATTTTTTGTCAAACTTCCCCTATAAAAAAGGTCTGAAATGAAATTGGAAGATAAAAAAGTTAAATAGAAAAAACACGAAAAACGTTAAAGTTAAATAGTTAAACACGAAACGTAAAATTAAAAAATCCACGATTTTTTTTCAAATCACCCTGTTTTTTATTTAACTTTTGCTGTTTAACTATTTAACCTTGACTTTTTTTTCTATTGAACTTTTTCTATCTTTCAATTAAAGTATATATATATATATATATATATATATATATATATATATATATATATATATATATATATATATATATATATATATATATATATATATATATATATATATATATATATATATATATATATATATATATATGTATGTATGTATATGAAGGGAGAGGGCTCATCACAACGAGAAGCAAGAAAGGGACGGACGCTGTATCAGGTGTTCCACAACTGCGGCGCGACCCAGCGACCTTTTCGAAGGGAGGCCAAGGGAAAGAGTTGAATCAGTGAGTGTACGAGTTGTGAAGAAAATTGTGTATGCAACACGACATACGCGTGTACATATACATTGCCTCTTGGAATAACTTCTTTAATAATACCGAGTGTGCGAGAGGACGCCTGTTTATAGCCGTGTTGAAAAGTTAAGCAGCAAAGAGAGGTGGAAGAGGATGAAGAGGAAGAAAAAAGAGGCCTGTTTGGTCCAGGGATGACAATCCGAAGTAGAGTTCACTCGAAATGTGAGACAATAGCAATGAGAGGGGGAAAAAAGGTAACGAAAGCAAACAAACAAAAAATGAGACCTGACGCCCTTAAGGGAGAGAGAAAATCGATGGGGTAGGAAGTACATGTGTAACGACGCTGAAGAGGCGGAATCGGTTCGAAGAGGAAGCCAAGGGCAGACATGGTGTGAAATGGGGAGACATCTCGAAAGGGAGAGTGCGAAGGGAAGAGAGAGAGAAACGTCGTTTGTAGCCATGGAAACGTGTTTGACGCAGACCGATGCTGTCTTTGTTTAATCCAAACCCTCCTCATTGACCGACAAGACCTCGCCCTTACATTATAAGTCGATAGGGGAGAGATGCTGGTAAAAGGGCGCGCAGCGAGGAGGTTGATGAGTGAACCCTAGGGCTTCAGACATTTATTTCGACTTCGTGACGTCACATAGGGTTTCTTTACACACACATATGAAAAGAACGCTATGCAACGCCAGGCTGTTGGATATGTACACATGTCGCGTCCCATAGGGCTCTTTTTGTACATAGAGACCGGAATTACGACCATTCTCATCGACAGAATCAATAGATTCGTGACGAAAAAAAAACACTAAACACTGGTGAAACAGTTGATTGTCATGAGGAAGTAGTAGTGGGAATCATGGTGATGGAAAATAGGTAAATATATATATGTTTTCCGATCTAGTGGACTAGAGTTCGCTTTCAATATCGCTTGGCCCTTGCGACCTTTTACGACCCCGACCCTTTCAGTTTTACCCGACAATTTGTCATTTTGCTATTTCCAGTGCCAGGCGAGCGCTGCTTATTAGGAAGGGATTTCTTATTGTTTTGTGAATTATTCTACCCGGCCTCGCACCTCGAATTTACGGGCTTAATAAGAGCTTAATAAGGCTTCAGATTTCAAATATGTGATTTGTTTTGTTAGGGATTTTATAGAAGACAATCTTAAGTTTAATTTGCAACAATGTTTTTGTAAATATTCCAAAAATTGTTTCGTATGATTCAGTTCAAATTCTGACAGAGCATAGTTTACAACATTTTCTATCGTATGACCGAATGGTTTTTTTGATATGTTTACCCATTTGTTAAGCTGCATCTACCTAGGTAGGTGAAAAATTGCATTTTCCAAAAACATTTTTATTTGATAGTATCACCTTTTAGCTATAATCTCTAAAAATTCATTGAAAAATCTAGAGATTTTACACAAAGTGTAACCATTTCATGGCATTGGAAATGTAATCAGACTTTTCAGGTAATAAAAAACAACATGTACATGTAAATAATATGAGTTGGTTTTTATTATTTTTCAAAGAATATCCATACATTGAGGAATATAATTGGATTTGTTTTGATTTGTTTGTCATTTGGATTTGTTTTGTGTTTGTTTGGGTATGTTTGTATAATAATTGCTATATAGTTTGTGTAATTCATTTGTGATATTATTCGTAATATAATTAAAAAATTAATAACAAGATTAGAATTGAGTAGGGAGAGAGCGTTTCTCAACCAATCGCAGGCATACAGCATGTCGCAGCTCCCCCCACTCTACTGCAATACAGTGGTACCGGAGTGGGGGTAGCGTTACTTTCGCGTGACATCTACCTAACTCAGACCCCTATACCCAACCTACCTCAACGAACATATACAGTTTGAAAAGCATTTTCAATGCTAATATTCCTTAAGTTGAACGAGCTACAGCTTCTAACAGTCGGCCGGGTGAACGGTAACGGCACCATCGAACTTCAAACTTTAAACGCGTTTTTCTCGAAACACTGTTTTCAAAGCCGGTGGACATGATATCTCGAGAACCACTTGATGAATTGTATCCAAATTTACAGGAGGTATGACGAGAAACATTTAAAAGTCGTTGACGATCTCACTTTTATTTAATCCATCTTCGTTTTTTAATAGTTACGTAAAAGTGACGACTTTTTTCATAGATTTTGTACGCTCGAGTTTCAATATGGCGCCTCTTTGTTAAAAAAATTATTTAAAAAATCAAAGATCGTCAACGACTTGTATTTATTGTTAACTTAAATAGCCCGTTTGGTTTTTAGATTTCGGATGGACCGTTCAAGCTGGAGAGTGTCCACCGCCAAACGTCGCGAAAAAAATTTGATCATCTGCCGGTGGCTGTGTTTTTGTTGTTTTTCTGTATTTTGGGTTTTTTTTAAAGGCCCTCAATATACGTACGTCTGTGTTAAAAAAATTGCGTTTCTTTTTGACCAACGTTTCCCAGAAAAAATCGGAATAAGGCCATTTTTTCAGGCCTCTAGGCAGATGTAGCTCCGTCATAACAAATGATAAAAATTGTTTTTTTCCGATCGAAAGTCAAACTTTTTATTCCACAGCTTGCCGTTTTCGTAATTTTCAAAACTTCAAAAAAGTATCCGGTACGAAAGTTTTATCATCATACTAAAGGTGCATTTAAAAAAAAAAATAATTTCGGATGACCCTAGTTGCGAGGACCACCTGCACCGACTGACCATCCAGCATTGGCAGCCCGTTGTTTAAACAACAATAACTCCATTGTTTATCAATATTCGTTGATAAAAAAAAAACTCAAGCTTGGCAAGACTATGCACCAGTTGCGTGTTAAATCCCGATCTCGGCATCCCAATACTCTCGTGAGCAAAAAATTTTGAAAATCCACCTGCATTTCCCCGAGCTTATATGACAACCCCTTGAACAGATTCCTTTCTAAGCTTTCCATAGCGGCGAAACGTGTTGGTAATCCTTTGCAGGAAACACTGCAGTGTCCGAATTCCATACAGCCTTCGTGTACATGTGTGTAGGACTTAAAATTCACACGTGACGGGAATTTCAAAGTCACGGGACGAGCTTGGACCACTTAACTTCTCGCTTCGCTACTATTGTATGATATCGAATAAAATGTTTATGGCACATATGCGCCCGCGCACACGCATACGGAGCGCTGCATTCGCCTTTATTGCCTCACAATGGCGAATGTGCTTGCTGTTTCGTTTCGCCCAGCATTAAATTCGTCGTACCGGCAGCGTAATAGAGAGGACAAAAGACGCGCTCGAAGTACATTTTTCGAATCTCGTGGAATTTACAGTGACGGTGAAAAAAAAGAACGAAAAAAAGCACAGCCGATTTCAACGTGATAAAAATGTCTCGCAAGGAACATCACTTCGGTCTCCGATTTTGTTGAAACTCATATATGTGATAAAGCATTAAAAAATATTAGACACGTATTTTTTTTTAATCTGCGGTCAAACGTTTTTAAGGGGGGAAACGACCCCTTAAAGATAGGCGTTTCACCCCTTGATATCATTTTTTTCGATTATTCTATAGTGAATTTTTTATCGCTTTACATTGGAAGAATTTTGTTTAATTTAGATCGGTGGACTGCTTCTGCGTAAAACTGCAAAACTACCCCTCGACACGCATTTCTTTGAGGGGTAGTTTTTCCCTTAAAACTGTTTTTCCGCAGATAAAAAACGTGTCAAATAGTTTTCAATGCTGTATAACATACATAAGTTTGACCAAAATCGACTGTGGGCACTTATGGGGCTTTTCTCACTGCAGACGCTAAAAAAGGCTATTTTAATTATTTTTTTGATAGGTTTATATTATAGATATTGATATGAAAGTTGTTACACTTAAGACGGAATGACACCTCATCGCGGTCGGTATGGTAGAGCAATTGTAGATACCCAAAAATCTCTGAAACGGCTCTTCAGATCCCGTCGAAACTTTACCAAACGACGTCAAATAGATAGACGAACAGCTGTCTGCCCCTCAAATTTTCTGAATTTGAGAAAAAAAACGTAGATCGGGTTATCATAAGCCAATCTACGGTTTTTTTCTCAAATTCAGAAAATTTGAGGGGCAGGCAGCTGTTCGTCTATCTATTTGACGTCGTTTGGCAAAGTTTCGACGGGATCTGAAGAGCCGTTTCAGAGATTTTTGGGTATCTACAATTGCTCTACCATACCGACCGCGATGAGGTGTCATTCCGTCTTAAGGGGTTGCCCCTACTTGCGATTTTGAAAAAATCGATTTTTTTTATTGCATTTTTTTGAAGTATAAGTATCCGGGCCCATACTTCTGTATGGGCCCGGAATAGATGACTCTATGTAAGTTTACAAAAAAAATATTTTCTTCGTGTAAACTGAAATTGAAACTTTAAACGCGTTTTTCTCAAAATGGCATTTCTGAAGTCGGTGACCAAGATTACTCGAACACTAATGAACCGATCTTGTTGAAATTTTGCAGGCTTATTGAATACATAAAAATGTAGTCTTTAATCGTTCGATTTTTTTTTCGAAAAAAATGGCCGTTTTATAGCCAAAAAACGGCCGTTTTTTTTTCGTTAAAATCGAACCATTAACTTTGACTGTCCGCCATTTTGTGAAAAATGAATATTTTTTAAAATCCTTCGATTAAAGACTAGTTTGTACTTATATTTGACTAAATCCATCCGCATTTTTTTTCAGATGATCCACTTCGCCGCAATGTTGGTCAGCACAAACCGTGTATATAAAAACATTATTTCATTGACGGCCATTTGCCACTAAACAATGTAATATTTTTCAATAAAAAAATTACTGAAAGTTCTTCAAGATGTGTTCTTTAAGATGGTATATTGATCGATTAAAAAAGTTTTGTAGTTTTCTTTAAAACAATTCATGAAAAAGGCCTTTTTTGCGCTACAAGTGGGGGTAACGCCTTAATAAATACGCTTTCGAAATACATTAACATTTTTTTAAATGTATTTATGTACCCCAAACAAACTGTAAACGCGTTTTTCTCGAGACAACGTTTTTCGACGGCTTGTTGATAAAATCTTCGAAACTACTGAATCGATCCTTATAAATTTTAACCACATATTGTTGATAACTTATAGCTATACCGCATATAAAGAATTAAAAAAATTTGATATTCATTTTTTTTGCCAAAAACGGTGAAATCAAACGTTTTTTTGTTTTTTTTTTCGAAAAAATGTCCGCCATTATATTATTTTTGCATATATCAAAAATCGTATGACATGCGTTATAGCATACTGAATCTAAAACCGTTTGATTTTTTTGTTTCGGACGATCCATCCCTGAAATTTCATCAACAGCGCAGACCTATAATGTTTTGAGGACATTTTTTTAATTACCATTTTCGTCTATAAATGCTGACTTAAATAAATATATTTAAATAAAAATGTATTTCGAAAGTGTATTTATTAAGTGTAACAACTTTTACATCAATATCTATAATATATACCTATCGAAAAAATTTATGAAAATAGCCTTTTTTAGCGTCTAAAGTGAGAAGACCCCTCAAATGCGTTCCTTGGCGGTAGAACGTGTACCGTTCTCGTGCAATTTTTTTCACGGACACGACTTCAGCATTGACTGCCAGAAGTAGTAACATCAGACTCTTCCGTCTTACTTCTCAATTCTGCAAATCAAAATTTCTCGAGCAATCGGCCCGATTTTTTCGCCACCTGGGAGAAAACCGACGAAAAAAAATACTTTTCGTTTATTATTCCACAAATAAAACAAGTTCCTGGGAGCAGGGAGGATGAAACGCAAACAAAGTTCTGCGATTCATGTTCGCGCGGCGCAATCGAAAGTCATCATGATGGACGTGGCCGAGGAAAAATCGTCCCTAAAAACAATCGCGAAGAGAACTACCGCGGGGCTTTTTGTTTGCCCAGCATTTTTTTTCTCTCCCCGCACGCGAACACAAAAAAAACGAATGGAAAATGAAATAAGTCAATGTAGAGAGGCGAATAAAGAGCGAGAGACAGCGCGAGGGAAATAGGGGTGGAGGAGGTCGATCGATAGTCGTGGGAAAAAGTAATATCGGTAAAAAAAAAATGAATAAACGGAAGAATCGTTACGAAGGGGAAAACGTCGCGACGGGATACGGAGAAATTTTCGACTAGGTTCGAGATGAGTAAGAGGCAAAAAGAGGGCCGAGAATCCAATGAAATCTTGACCTGTTCGTCCGGGAGATGAGATATCCCTCAGGGCTTTCTCGCCGAAATGATGCGGGCGAAATTCGTTCCTTCTCTCTCTCTCTCTCTCTCTCTCTCTCTCTCTCTCTCTCTCTCTCTCTCTCTCTCTCTCTCTCTCTCCCGTTTTTTTTATTTTTCGTGAATATCAAACGCGAAAACGATAAGGATATGGAACAAGTGCAAAGTATATGATGCTTACCCGAATAGCAGAACATACGTGTCTATATAGCCAGAAGAAACAGCGAAATGCGCATTGAAAATATGGCAGATCCTGCGATGTATGAATGCGGAACAAAAAAATGATCATTGTTCTTGTGTAAATTCTATTTGCTGTTAATTTGGAGTAATGAGTTAATGAGAAAAACATTTTTTTCAATGTTAATCAAATGGGAAACCTTCAATTTTGATTCGCGACCTCTAAATATTTTTTGACAACACCCCCCTTTCACGAAACTTCGGTTTTGGGTACCAACTAAAGGTTTTCGGGCACGATAGGTAAAAAAAAGTTACCCTGAAACGAATCACCCTAATATATATATATATATATATATATATATATATACACACACAGGATGCCCTGTTATGAATGGATAATCTTGAAACTGTCAATAGGTCAGATCATGCCCTACTATATGCTGGAATTTCAGTTTAGTAAAAGTCTCACGGTTTTGGAGATACAAATAATCTGCTTTTGGTTTTTCGCTTGCCATTTCTACAAATGATAACTTTTTTGACCCGGTTTTCAAAAAAATACTCTTGATTGTTTTATACAGAAAAGTCTTCTTTTTAACCTTAAATGTTACGGAATCTTTATGAAAAAAGATCTTATGCACAACTTTCTTTTAAACCAATTCGAAGACCTGACTTTGATAGGCTGCGGTGTAAAAAAATTTACTGCGCATATCGTGCCAATTACTAAAAAAGTTGCTTTGCTATTGTCGATTCATATTATTTGTAGAAATGGAATGCGAAAAACCGAAAGTAGATGATTTTTCTCAAAAAATAACATGAAGCCCAAAATCTCGAAAACCGTGGCACTTTTGCTAAACTGAAATTCCAGCATATAGCAGTACATGATCTTACCTATCGACAGTTGCAGGAGTATCTATTCACAACAGGACACCCTGTATATTCATACGCATTGCATATACAGAGAATAACTAAAAAAACGCATTGATGTGTGAATGTAATGTTTATCCTTTTTTATTTCCTGAGCTCTAACGTATACGTACCCTTGCGAGTTTTCTTTTACTACCCTTCCCCATTGAACCCTTTCCCGTCCCTCCCTACTGCACTTCACTAATCTGACCGAACTTTCGTTGCTTCCACAGCCGTCTTAAGGCTGTGACACCACTGTGACGGGTCGAAAAAATCGATTTTTTTGCATTTCCTCGAAGTATATATATTCAAGAATATGCGCAAAAATGTCCAAGTTACAATATATAACAAGTGACAGACGATTTAGTGAGAGCAGGCGCAACGATTTACGTATACTAAAACTTTCAATAGCGTTTTTCTCCAAACGACTTTTCTCGACCTGGCCCGAATCATAACTCTAGCAATAACTGTGCGATTTTCAATTTAGAAAAAACTAAAATTTCCCTTATTGCAGTATCTATTGTTGTACGTAGCCGTTTTTTTTATTTAGTATTTTTAAGCCCTTTATATAGAGTTACTCTATATACATTTATATAGAGTGGGTATAACACTTTGTTTATTTTTATTTTTCAGGCGAAGTCATCGAACTGGCCGTGCGACCAAGTTTCTTATACATAGAATCTATTATACCTCAATAACGTTGTTAATTTTTATTTTTATCAAACGAAAATTTACACGAAATAAGTTCAATGCATGCTTAATAACATACCTTTTCGCCAAATAACAAATAAATTATCTAATAGACAAAAAAAATTCAGAAAAATGACCTTTTTTCGGCCCGTCACAGTGGTGTCCTCCTTTAAGGCGAAGTAGAAGATCTACCACGTTTTATAAAAATACAATTTTTATAAAACCATTGTTTGTTATAATGACTGTAATGTACTCGAAATAAACAGTATAAAAATAAATAATAATAATTGATCCTACTTCGATAATGGTTGTACTATACATAGACAGAGATCGGCTGTGATGTTGGTTCTGTCCTATTGCAATATCTATAAATTTCACATACAGCATTTTTCTATAATGATTTCTTTCTCATATACAGTCGAATGAGTCTTAAGAAGTATACAGAATCTATGAGGATTTTATATGTGCATATTTTCATATAATATTTTTATAGCTTTTGTTGTATACTTTTTCTTAATAAAAACAAAAATTGTCTTTTATATATGGAAGAATATATGTAGAGATCCAAAAAGTGTAAAATTTTATATTCATATCATTTTATTGCAAACCTACAGAAATTTCATGTACAGCATTTTTCTGCAGTTCCTATACGCACTCACATGAGATTCTTGAGCAGTATATAGAATCTAAGAGAATTTTATATCTTCATTTTTGTACAATATTTTTATAGAATTTGTTTTATATAATTTTTATACAAACATCATATAATTTTTTCACTTGGGCATCAAGCTCTGCGTCAGGAAATTCTCCACAGCCTGATGCTTTGTTTTTCCTAACAAATTTAACCATCTATGAGAAAATTGGGTTGGGAAATTTGTGAGGTTATGTTGACCTTGTACATGCCCTTAAGGGGTCTTCTCACTTTAGACGCTAAACAAGGCTATTTTTATGCATTTTTTTGATGGGTTTATATTAAAGATATTGATATAAAAGTTGTTATACTTAATAACAACTATGTACACTTTCGTCATACATAAAAACAATTTTTTTTTAATTTATTTAAGTCATTATTTATAGACGAAAATGGTAGTTAAAAAAATGTTCTAAAAAATTGTAGTTTTGCGCTGTTGATGATATCTCGGAGATGGATCACCCGAAACAAAAAATCGAACGGTTTTAGATTCAGTATGTTAATGGCTAAAGCGCATTTCATACGATTTTTGATATATGCAAAAATAACAAAATGGCGGACCTTTTTTCGAAAAAAAAAAAAAGAAACGTGTTTTTTTTCACAGTTTTTTGGCCAAAAAAGTAAATGTCAAAATTCCAAAAATCCTTTATACGCGCTATAGCTATAGTTGTAAAGAAAATGTGGGTAAAATTTCATAAGGATCGGTTCAGTAGTTTCGAAGATTTTATCAACAAGCCGTCGAAAAACGTTGTGTCGAGAAAAACGCGTTTAAAGTTTGTTTGGGTTACATAAATACATTAAAACAATTTTTTAAATGTATTTCGAAGATGTATGTATTAAGTGTAACAACTTTCATATAAGTATCTAAACTATTATCTAAAAAAATTCATGAAAGTAGCCTTTTTTAGCGTCTAAAGTGAGAAGACCCCTTAAGCTGCCCTATACCGCATTTGCCCGAGGGTACAGGGAAACTGTGGAAAACCCGTAACGGTATAGACGGCCCCACATTCTTCTGATTCTCTAGTGCACAGACGTTTTACTTAAGGGGTTACCTCCACTTGCGATTTTGAAAAAATCGATTTTTTTTATTGCATTTTTTTGAAGTATAAGTATCCGAGCCGATACTTCCGTATGGGCCCGGAATAGATGACTCTATGTAAGTTTACAAAAAAAATATTTTCTCCGTGTAAACTGAAATTGAAACTTTAAACGCGTTTTTCTCAAAATGGCATTTCTGAAGTCGGTGACCAAGATTACTCGAACACTAATGAACCGATCTTCTTGAAATTTTGCAGGCTTATTTAATCCATAAAAATGTAGTCTTTAATCGTTCGATTTTTTTTTCGAAAAAAATGGCCGTTTTATAGCCAAAAAACGGCCGTTTTTTTCGTTAAAATCGAACCATTAACTTTGACTGTCCGCCATTTTGTGAAAAATGAATATTTTTTAAAATCCTTCGATTAAAGACTAGTTTATACTTATATTTGACAAAATCCATCCGCATTTTTTTTCAGATGATCCACTTCGCCGCAATGTTGGTCACCGCAAACCGTGTATATAAAAACATTATTTCATTGACGGCCATTTGCCACTAAACAATGTAATATTTTTCAATAAAAAAATTACTGAAAGTTCTTCATGATGTGTTCTTTAAGATGGTATATTGATCGATTAAAAAAGTTTTGTAGTTTTCTTTAAAAAAATTCATGAAAAAAGCCTTTTTTTTGCGCTGCAAGTGGGGGTAACGCTTTAAGTATCCACACCAAGGTCTCAGAAGTCAGCCTGCCGCTGACTGGTTGATGCGCCAGCCAATGCACGGCTAAGCGGTCACCGCTCCAAGTATCGGACATGCACACCCCTGTTTAACTTGAAGAACCGCCGAAGCCGAATTCCGACTGCTCATCCACCAGGGTCGGTCTTATTATTTATAATAAATGAATACATATATACCTATATATTTTTTCAAATCGCGTAGAGGCTCAGCCCAAATAGGGTTTTACAATCGGCACAGTAATGGCCCACGACTGGTTGCCAGAGAACAAACGATGGCGCGGTAATGGCTATACAAACGGGCCAGATCCGCACCATGCATGGTTGGTAATGGTAAACCAGGAATGGCTGCTAAGACTGGGCCAACTATCATACGCCCATATTGGCCCAGCAACGGCTGCCGGATCTTCTGCCGGAAATGAAAAACAAAAAATTGACAAATTATGAAAATAAAAATTCTAGTAGTATCTTTTTTGTTTTCTTATGCTTTACTTATGTCCATGTACATAGAATAATTGCATTAAAAACAGTTTCTGCATTGTTCAAATTTTTACCTTTCATCGGGATCGAACCTGCGCCTTTCGTTCTAGTGTCGAGCGCCCTACCCACTTAGCCATTTTAACACTTACAGAACCCATCGTTTGTTCGTTCCTTACTTTTATGCCGATAATTTTATTCGTGACATTAAAGTTTACCGACAGTTTTTTTAGTCCATTTAGGCTGTAAAAATAACTCGCTCGTTTTGAGTGAAGTTCCGAAACGCATACTCCTCTGATCGAGCTGAAATTTTGCACCGAACTTCCTCTCTTTATCCTAAGAGAAACCGTTAACGGATTTTTGACGACTAGCAATAGTTTTCCATACATCGCATTGTAAAGTTTATTATTTCACACCATACGAGTATATCTATATACCCCATAGATACCCCCCACTCCTCCGGCCGCGCTGCTTCCTGGCAAACAGTGCTCTCCCGTATGTGCATATCACTTGCCATGTGGGATGGCTTTGTTTGGATTTATTTAATATAGTAGAAGCGCAGTACAATAAATAACTTTCAATATCCGATATATCGAAAACTATTGCTAGTCGCCAATATCCTTTTAAAGGTTCTCTTAAAATATTGAAAAGAAGGTCCCCATATAGGGTCGCCTGTCGTAACAAAAATGCCAGCTTTCAGCCATTAAACGGTTTGCTGATAATCGGCCAATAATTCGTCGACCAGCATTGGGGTACTGTAGGCGGATGAACGGCTTGCCAGATCTATGCCAGCCATTCGTGGGCCAATACTATCGCACCGATAATATGGCGATCAGCATTGGGGTATCGTAGGCAGATGAACGGCTTGCCAGATCTATGCCAGCCATTGGTGGGCCAATACCATCGCACCGATAATATGGCGATCAGCATTGGGGTATCGTAGGCGGATGAACGGCTTGCCAGATCTATTCCACCCATTGATGGTTTGTTTTGGGCGTTTTGCAAATGCAGGTCGTTAAACTGTAACACGTAAAAACAAGGGATAAGGTTTCGAAAAGCATATCCTATTGATGAAGCTGAAATTTTGCACCGACCTTCTTTTCAATATTTTAAGAGAACCTTTAAAAGGATATTGGCGACTAGCAATAGTTTTCGATATATCGGATATTGAAAGTTATTTATTGTACTGCGCTTCTACTATATTAAATAAATCCAAACAAAGCCATCCCACATGGCAAGTGATATGCACATACGGGAGAGCACTGTTTGCCAGGAAGCAGCGCGGCCGGAGGAGTGGGGGGTATCTATGGGGTATATAGATATACTCGTATGGTGTGAAATAATAAACTTTACAATGCGATGTATGGAAAACTATTGCTAGTCGTCAAAAATCCGTTAACGGTTTCTCTTAGGATAAAGAGAGGAAGTTCGGTGCAAAATTTCAGCTCGATCAGAGGAGTATGCGTTTCGGAACTTCACTCAAAACGAGCGAGTTATTTTTACAGCCTAAATGGACTAAAAAAACTGTCGGTAAACTTTAATGTCACGAATAAAATTATCGGCATAAAAGTAAGGAACGAACAAACGATGGGTTCTGTAAGTGTTAAAATGGCTAAGTGGGTAGGGCGCTCGACACTAGAACGAAAGGCGCAGGTTCGATCCCGATGAAAGGTAAAAATTTGAACAATGCAGAAACTGTTTTTAATGCAATTATTCTATGTACATGGACATAAGTAAAGCATAAGAAAACAAAAAAGATACTACTAGAATTTTTATTTTCATAATTTGTCAATTTTTTGTTTTTCATTTCCGGCAGAAGATCCGGCAGCCGTTGCTGGGCCAATATGGGCGTATGATAGTTGGCCCAGTCTTAGCAGCCATTCCTGGTTTACCATTACCAACCATGCATGGTGCGTATCTGGCCCGTTTGTATAGCCATTACCGCGCCATCGTTTGTTCTCTGGCAACCAGTCGTGGGCCATTACTGTGCCGATTGTAAAACCCTATTTGGGTCGGTGCAAAATTTCAGCTTCATCAATAGGATATGCTTTTCGAAACCTTATCCCTTGTTTTTACGTGTTACAGTTTAACGACCTGCATTTGCAAAACGCCCAAAACAAACCATCAATGGGTGGAATAGATCTGGCAAGCCGTTCATCCGCCTACGATACCCCAATGCTGATCGCCATATTATCGGTGCGATGGTATTGGCCCACCAATGGCTGGCATAGATCTGGCAAGCCGTTCATCTGCCTACGATACCCCAATGCTGATCGCCATATTATCGGTGCGATAGTATTGGCCCACGAATGGCTGGCATAGATCTGGCAAGCCGTTCATCCGCCTACAGTACCCCAATGCTGGTCGACGAATTATTGGCCGATTATCAGCAAACCGTTTAATGGCTGAAAGCTGGCATTTTTGTTACGACAGGCGACCCTATATGGGAGGTACAGTCGAGCAGCGTCTCCACGTTAAAAAATGCATGCTAGGCTGAGCACATGGATAATTCGAGCAGAGTACAACGAGGATATTATACATATGGGTCCGTGGTAAAACGGAACCACCATAATAATCCATAAAACATGATATTCCCACGAAACCGTGTGCCAAGAACTTTCATGAATGTAGAAGACGGCCTTGTTATACAGCAGGGTAAGGTTCACGGCGATAGAGAGCGAGAGAGAGAGAGAGAAAAGTTAATGCAAATTTTCGAGTATTGTGTCTCAGGGTTTGAGCCGGATTTATCCTTACGTTCGTACTTTCAGTGGGTGTTAGGCCATGTAGACAAATTGTGACTATAAAGCGCCCACGACCCTCGACCACACTCGACATTGGGTATTCGGGCTATGGGGAAATTCGATTTGATCGAACGCAAAACTTTTGCCATTGCGCTATCCAAAAGAGCCTTTTTTGCGGTAAGGGGAGAGTGGTGGTAAAAAACAGGCGGCCTCTTGGGAATTTCGAAGAATTTAGGACCGAGGAAAGTTACTCGCTCAGGGTATCTTTGTTCCCGTGAGGAAATTATGACAAACGTCCAGACAACATGCGTATCGACGGAAAATTCACGTGCACGTGAAACGGCAGGTTGCGCATTTATTAGCTCAAATATACATAAGTAAAAGTTGTCTGTTTCAAGAGAGATTGGGAAGGAAAATGGTAGTCCAAATTTGCAGCAACGAATTTGTGTTCGTGAAGTACTCTGCAATTTCCACACTCGACAAGTTTCAGCCTTTTTGTATACTAGATGAAGTCGGCAGACATAAAGTAACGAGCCACGAACTAATGCCCGACGAAACACTTTAATAACCTTTCGTGTTCTCTCTCTCTCTCTCTCTCTCCCTTTCTCTCTCTCTCTCCCTTTCTCTCTCTCTCTCTCTCTCTCTCTCTCTCTCTCTCTCTCTCTCTCTCTCTCTCTCTCTCTCTCTCTCTCTCGCTCTCTCCCCCACACTCTCCCTCTCTTTGTTTCGCTATGTATCTCGGTGACTTTTTTTTTCTAGCGTTTCAAGTCGAGGGACATGACATGCGCAACTCTGTCCAAAGGAAATTGCTAGAATTTCCACGAGACTGAAATGGAGGATTTCGCGAGACACGAAAGTATGCGGTGTATTAAATTCTCTTTACGTTCTTCATGGAAATGTATGCATATGAGTGTATTTATATGTTTATATGCAGGTAAATATTTCAGTGCATTTTAAATGCACAACGATAAATACGGTGTATGTTGTATACAGACTAATGGAAATATATTTTTGTTGAAATTTAAATGTTTTTTTTAACTTCCTTAGTTCCTACTTCTTAATATTTTAAATAAGTTTTAAATTATTTTAAATTTTTAATATTTTTAATCAAGTAAGTTATTAAGTTTTTATCAACTCCGGACTCATTTCTATATAATTGTACGAAAAAAACATTGTGAAAATGGTTTTTTGATATGAATATTTCGATTTTAGTAATTTATCGACTTTTTTTCAATTCTGTATTTATCCTGTTTAATTGCACGGGGAAAAAAATACTTTTTTATATAAATATTTCGATTGAAGTAGTTCATTTACTTTTCATCAACTTCGTACTCATGCTGTGTAATTGTACGAAAAAGATGTCATCTTTTATTTGAATGTTTCGAGTTGAATGGTTGAGTAGGACAATGGAAAACGGTTGCGAATTGGTTGGGGAAAGCCTATCGAACGACTGGAAAAAGCGTATCCATATTTTGGCCTTACTCTCTCTCTCTCTCTCTCTCTCTCTCTCTCTCTCTCTCTCGCTCTCTTCATCTTTATCTCTTTTCCTGTTTCTTTATCTCTCGTTCAATTGCAGTCTCTGTACTTGGCAGTTATCTCCAGTTTCCATGTGTCATATATATATATATATATGCATACATACATACACGAGATACCGTCATAATCCGGTTACGTACAGTTTGGCGTTTCGTGTCTTTCGCCGTGGGGATTTGGGTCAATAGAAGCCCGCGTCTCACTCGTGGTGATATCACGCGCGGTAGGGTGAATATCACCAATCCTTAGCGCGGGCTCCACAGAGCGATGCAATCATCTTGGCAGTCAAAGTTTATATATCTATAGACGCCGTACGCTTCGTGCTTCCTTTGCTCTTTTCCTTTCTGTTGTCTCTCTTCTTTTTCCCCCTCTCCAAACCGCGTAAATGCATATCTTATTCAGATCTTGGCTGTGTATTTTATATTCCCAGTTCTCGTTTCATCGATCCCCTATCGCACCCTTTGTACCGCGGCACCTCTTACGTATTAAAAAAAATTGCTGCGCGGTGATCACCATGGGGACTGACAGTGTGCCTGGGCCAGTCCCCAAAGTGGACGGACACTTTTGCAAGATTTCGTAATCATACTTTGACGTTTACAGACTCTGGACTGGCGGGTTCGTCATGGGACATTTTCGGTTGTGAAGTTTGCTTTTGAAATACGAAGGAAAAGGGCGAAGATTTTGGGAAACAAATTAATGTACTGGGTTGATTAGGCCTTTGTAGCATTGTTTGATAGGTCTGTAACAAAACATCTAACAAGGAACATCACTTGAGTGTCCGCTTCCGATTTTGTTGAAACTCATATACGTGATAAAGCGGTAAATACTGTTAGATGCGTGTTCTTTAAAATCTGCGGAAAAACGTTTTTAAGGGGAGAAACGACCCTTAAAAAAAGGCGTGTCACTCCTTAATTTCTTTTTTTTTTCAATTATTCTATAGTGGGTTTTTTTATCGCTGTTCATTAGAGGAATTTTGATTTTTGTTTCATTGAGATCGGTGGACTGCTTGTGGGTGAAACTGCAAAACCACCCCTCGACACGTCTTTTTTTGAGGGGTGGTTTCCCCCTTAAAACCGTTTTTCCGCAGATTGAAAAAATACGTGTCGAATAGTTTTCAATGCTTTATAACATATATAAGTTTCAAGAAAGTCGACGGCGGACACTTAAGTGATGTTCCTTGTCAGCATATTGTGACACTGGTGACAAAATTGTCATAATCTACTGTCAAAGAACTGACACTGGTCACGAAATTGACATAATGTACTGAGTGGAAAACTGTCCAATCACTCAGTGCATTATGACAATTTCTTCTCGCTTTACATTATGATAATTAGGCATCTCCTTATAGTAAAAAGTGTTACTTCAAATGTAAATCTTACAGAAACAGTGTAGACGGTCGATTCAAATGTAGAGGGTGCATTCAGTACACTGTCGTCGAATATCCATAAGTGAATATCCATAAGTCGAATATCCATAAGTACGAATATCCAAAAGTCGAATATCCATAAGCCGAATATCCATAAGTCGAATATCCATAAGTGCCAATATCCATAAGTGAGTATCTATAAGTTGAATATCCATAAGTCGAATATCCATAAGTACGAATATCCATCAGTCGAATATCTATAATTCGAACAGCCATAAGTTCGAATATCCATAAGTATGAATATCCATAAGTCGAATATCCATAAGTGAGTATAGAGTAGAAATGAGTGCCAGAAATGGCGGGAGGTAGAGATAAGTGAGTTTGTTTGGGTTTGTTTCGGTTCCCTCTATACTCACTTTTCCTCTACCATCCGCCACTTCTGGAACTCATTTCTATTCTATACTCACTTATGGATATTCGTACTTATGGATATTCGATTTATGGATATTGGCACTTATGGATATTCGACTTATGGATATTCGACTTATGGATATTGGCACTTATGGATATTCGACTTATGTGTATTCGTACTTATGGATATTCGATTTTGGAAATTCGACTTATGGATATTCTACCCCAATCCATTCGGCATATGACAAAGAATTCACTGTGTGAATTTTTCTCTCTCTCTCCCCTTCTCTGCCCCAAATAAACGTTGGTCAATTGTTTGAATCAAAGAAGTGAGTATTTGTTTCAATAAAGTCGGACCATTAATTCAATCAAATAAAAAAATGTTTCACTCAAAGAAAATTCGATTTAATTCGAATTAAAAAGAATTGCATACATACATTTAGTGGATACAACTAAAGTGTTTTTTGAGCAGATAAAACCGAATCACAGATTGATTAGGAATAAATAAAATATTTATCTATCAGACGATATTGAATAGATCTTGATTTGAATAAATAAATACATATAAAATAATTAATTCCAATAATGGAATGCAATAGGAAAATATTGATTTCACGAAAAATCTAGTTTCGAATTGTAAAAAATCAAATGGACGCATTTAGTTAATATCAATAGAATTTTTCTGTCGGTGTATGTGTAGGGATGTGGTAGGATCTGGAGACACCCCAACAAATTTTTGTACGTCGACTGTCCGTTTTTTCTATCCATTTATCGTCCGCATCTACAGACGTGCTCCCAGCTTCGTCCGCAATTATTTTGGCGACTTTCCAGTTGCACTACCAATAATGAGGGAGATAATATAGCGAGGTAATTAATCAAGCGGCGCGAGGACGTCGATCTTTTCCGCGCTCATCGAAACGCGCTAGTTCATTAGTGGGGTGTCCACGGTCGCAATTGAAAATTTTGTCGAGACAAGTGGCAAGGGTGAAATGGGATACTGGCCTAGATTTACGTAGGATCATGATAATGTAAAATAAAAAAAATCGATTTATTTTTGCATTGTCCGATAGTATAGACGATTATAAACATGCTGTTCAACTTTTGGGGCGAAATCTGAATTATTTCGGCTGCTACAGTCTTTTTCAGAAAAAGGGATTCGACCAGCTGCGTGAGGGCTGGCGGGACTGGGTTGAAATTCCGGACTATGAATGCTCCGACGGTTTAAAATTCCGAATTTCAATATTCCGAAATTCAAGATGGGGATGGGTTGAAATTCCGAACTTTGAATGATCAGAACGCTAAAACTCCGAAAGAATTCTACCCCGAAAGATCAAAACTCCGAAAGAATTTTACACGCAAGATCGAAACTCCGAAAATCTGAACACCGTCGAAATAATTCGGCTATGGAAGTTTTAAAAGTTTCAAAATTTTCAATAAATCGACGAATTATTTAAAGAATTTTTGTTTTATTAAGAAGTGATTTTGTGTCAATTTTGAAATTTGTTGACCGACGATTTAAAATTCCTAATTTTCCTAATGTTCCGAAATTACAAGGTTCGTCAAGATCATGCCAGCGAAAGTTTACACAGTTGACTGTAAATGATGCAGAACGTATAACATTGTCTAGACAAATTTCAAAATTGACGTAAAATCACTTCTTAATAAAAAAAATTCTTGAAATAATGCATCGATAAATTGAAAAAAAATTTACTTTTAAAACTTCCATTGCCGAATTATTTTGACAGTGTTCAGATCTTGGGAGTTTTGGTCTTTCGTTTAAAATTCTTTCGAATATTTTATCTTTCGGGGTAGTATTCCTTCGGAGTTTTAAGCGTTCTGATCATTCGAAGTTCGAAATTTCAACCCGGCCCCGACCTGGTGTGGACGGACGTGTTTTTCTCGAAATGTCGTTTTTCCAAACGGTGTACAGTCTCAAAGAAAGAGTTTTCAAGCTATCCGGCTCACATTTTGACACAACATTTTTCCCGCCATTATTTTTTCTGCTATGCAAGCTTTTTTTAAATCTTCATATTTTTAAAGAAAAACTGTTGGAAAAATAGGCTAAATTCGATACTTTTTTTTTCAAACCGCCGCGATTTTGTCAATTTTTATTTTCAAAAACCTCCATAATAATATAGCGGCTTTCATACTGATTAATAATGGTTTTATAAAATTTGTTACAGATGGTATTTACATCCACGACCGTGGATAGGGGTAGAATATCCATAAGTCGAATATCCATAACCAAATATCCATAAGTATAAATATCCATAAGTACGAATATCCATAAGTCGAATATCCATAAGTACCAATATCCATAAGTGAATATCCATAAGTCGAAAATCCATAAGTACGAATATCCATAAGTAATGAGTGCCAGAAATGGCGGGAGGTAGAAGTAAAGTGAGTATAGAGGGAAACCAAACAAACCCAAACAAATTTCCTTATCTCTACCTCCCGCCATTTCTGGCACTCATTTCTACTGTATGCTCACTTATGGATATTCGACTTATGGATATTCGACTTATGGATGTTCATACTTATGGATATTCGTACTTATAGATATTCGAATTTATGGATAATCGACTTATGGATATTCATACTTATGGATAATCGACTTATCGATATTCGACTTATGGATATTCGACGACAGTGCAACCGTGTACACCGTGAGAACTTCTTTTTTTCGAATACATTTTCAACCGTTGAAAAAAATGCAAAAAATAAATAAAAATAAACGACAAAAATTTTATTTTCTATTCTTCATGAGTGATTTGATTTAACATAAAAAAAATCAGTCTGATTAGCGTATTTCAACCATCGAAAAAAAATCGCGTAAATCACCTATTTTTCGACCCGTTACACCGTGATGAGCACTCAACAGACAGAATTTTTATCATTACGATTTGGCAACGAATCACACGTATGTATCTCGTTCTTGACCCACATAAATTCATATGTAGGTACCTACTTATACATAGAGCGCAAGGAAAATGAAATCGTCGTTCTCGTATTCGGAGAGACCTCTCCTCTTCTCTATTTCTCGTATCTATCTTTCTCTTCGAATAATTTCGTTTGTCTCGAGTTTTTCCGCGCTGGTGCGCGCCGTGGAGTCGAAGGGCCGCACGTAGATCGGTACGAGTATACGTACATCGCTCGATTGGCCGAGCGCGCGTTTCTCGGATCGCGCACGGAGGACACGTACGAATGAGGTCGCCTCTGGACGTCGCTTCCGTTTGTTCTTATCCAAGGACGAAATTTCCCGATCTAGGGAAACCAGGCGACCGATCTCAACCTCATCTCGGATATTTTCTGTCTCTGGCTCGCGCGCTCTCTCGCCCCAGCGTACATACGCGCAAATTTGTAACAGGCACGCAAACTATCGAGATAAAGGCTTGCGGGGAACATCCCATGTAGTCCAATTACAATTAATTGGGAGCCATTTACGAACGAATTAGTTACAAGTGATTATAATGAAAAATCATTACAGTCACGAGCAGTTGGTAATTTCCTAAGCAGAAATCGGCATCTCGGTCGCTATAAATGATATCGAATTTTGAATGCAAGGAAAATGATGTTTTTTAAATTTTCCAAATTTTATTTGAGAGATTTAACACACTGGGTCATTTTTACCCGGATGAATTTGTGCTATCATGCTCACTTTTATGAAATTAAAGATTTTCAATAATTTTTTCTTAAACGACTTAATTTAATGTTTTTCGATTTTTAATTGTGCAGATGTATCAAGAATATGTAAAATGTGATTTTCGATAATGATGAATGCAAAAAATTGAAAAGAATTTTCGTTGCACACGGAAAAAAAGAAACAGCGAAAATCACAGTATAAACCGCATGAAAAGCAGGGTGCCAAATTTCATTTTACAGTAAAACAAAGTAATGTAAATCCTGTCCTACAAAAATGACGAATTTTACTGTACACACTGAGATTTTTACAGTTACACTGGCTTATTTACAGTTCGGTATTGTGAATACATCAGTGTCTTCAGTAAAAATATTCAACTGTAAAATTTACATGAGAGCACTGATTTTTATACTGTACGCAAAACTGCAAGGGTTACAGTGTACACTGTATTGAGTACAGAGTGATTCATTAAATTGTACAGTGTGGCGCGGTAGTTTTACTTTTCTTTCGACAGTTCGTGACGTAATCTGTGCACTCTGAGATTTTTACAGGTACACTGATTTATTTACAGTTTGGTATTGTGAATAAATCAGTGATTTCAGTAAAAATATTCAACTGTAAAATTTACATAAGATCACTGCTTTTTATACTGTACGCAAACTGCAAGGGTCGCAGTGTACACTGTATTGAGTGCAGAGTGATTCATTAAATTTCACAGTGTGGCACTGTAGTTTTACTCTTCTTTCGACAGTTCATGACGTTATCTGTGCACTCTGAGATTTGTACAGTTAGACTGGTTTATTTGCAGTTTGATATTGTGAATACATCAGTGATTTCAGTAAAAATATTCAACTGTCAAATTTAAATGCGATCACTGTTTTTTATGCTGTACGCACATGAGGCACGAGGCCAGGGCACAAAGGATTGCCAGTTAGTAGTGCGCGGTTGATGGGATGCGGACATCGAAATTTGTGCGACAGAATTCAAGAAATTATAAAGGAAGAGAGAATTTAAAAAAAGGTACGTTCTTGTCTAATTAGGACTTGTCTCACGCGTGGGGTGAGACACGTGGCCAGGACCGAAAGGATTGCCAGTTAGTAGTGCGTGGTCGATAGGATGCGAATGTTGAAATTTGTGCGACATAATTCAAGAAATTATAAAAAGGAGAGAATTATTTACAAAAAGGTACGTTCCTGTGTATGTGACTGATTTTTTAATATTTTCTACACAGTTTTCTCAAACTTCTTTTATGGATAAACTTTTTTTGTGTGTCTCATTCACTTCAGTATATTCTTGATATATATATATATATATGTGTGTGTGTGTGTGTGTGTGTGTGTGTGTGTGTGTGTGTGTGTGTGTGTGTGTGTGTGTGTGTGCGTGCGTGCGTGTGTGTGTGCGTGCGCGCGCGCGTGTGTGTGTGTGTGTGTGTCGACTATATATATTACATTGCTTACAATGTATATTGTAAGCGAAGGTTTCGCCGAATTTTATTAATTTTATTTTTATAATCAAATTTACAGTGTGACGTTGTGAACGGTATTCACTGGTTAGGACTTGTCTCGACCGTGGCGCGACCAGGACACAAAGGACTGGCAGTTCTTTCAGCGCTATCTTATGTTATTTTTACCCCTAATTTTGTATAATATACGATTTGTGGCACTATTAAATTACGGGGTTCATCAAGTTTGAATTACAGTATTAAAACAAGAACGTTTCCCGTGTTCACACTGTAAAAAACAACGGTTCAAAACTGAAACTATATCTGTTGCTAACCAGTTTCTAGAACAGAGGACTTCACTGTTAAAACACCTACATAAACTCTGTCGATATAACTGGCGCATTCATTGTACATAATACAGATTAACTAACTGTCAAATTACAAGTTTTGTTAAATTTATATTACAGTGTTGAACTGTCAAAATTTACTTTTGACTACACCGTATTTTGGACTGTATGTTCCAGTAAAAGATACAGTAGAGCGGTTCGAGTCCAAAGAGGACAGTATAGAAACTGTAATAATTTACTTTGAGCACACTGTATTTTGAGCACTGTGTTTCAGGTAATATCCCTGTGCAATCGCTCGAGTCCAATGCGAACTGTGTAGCCCCTGTATTTTGTACTATTTCTTTTTTTCCGTGCATTTCAACGGGATACACTGTTCCAAGAAAAGTTCTGTGAATTATTTACGAAATGAATAACAAACTTGTATTTATTACAGTTAGAAGTAAATAATCCGATCCCAATTAATTTGAGTTTACGGCACCTCGATCAGACGATTAATATCGAACGAGTAAAATGTATTCTAATGTCTACTTGCCACGGCCGGAAATGAGTTGATTGTATTTGCAGCGAGACTATCCGATTGTGCTCTAATGAAAATTGTAGTGGTGAGTAATTATCGACCGAATCAATTATAAGTGATTATAATAAATATTCATTACAGTCACAAGCAATTAGTCATTCCCCATGCGGAAATCAATATCTTCATATGTCGTGATAAACTATGCCAGACAAAATCCTGTGAATTATTTACGAAATTAATAACAAACTTACTATTTATTACAGTTCAAATGGAATAATCCGATTCTAATTGATTCGCGTTTTCGGCACTTCGATCAGACGATAAACATCGAAAGAATGAAATGTATTCGAACGTATACCCGCCACAGCCGGAAATGAGTTAATTGTATTTGCAGCGAGATTATCCGATTATACTCCACCTACAATTAGTTGTGGGCAATTATCGATTTAATTAAATATAAACGACATAATAAATATGATACGAGCTGATACTTTCCTATCTGCTCCCTGCAAGTCTTCTTTTCGTTCCTTCTATTCTTTCAAGTTATTTAAACGCTCCGTACGATAACCATTCAGTTTAAAAATAGTTTCTTTTTTCATTTTGTGCACTTTCGTTGTCATGGAAACCTCCCAATTCATCCTTTCAGCTGAGCTATCGCTAGAGTCGATTACTATCGGTAGGGAGTATTGACAACTGATGACAAATGTGCGTCTGGCTCCGAAGTGCAATATCTTGAGGTAAAAGAAGAGGAAACTTTATTTAGACGAGACAGAACGAGAGAGAGAAAGAGAGGGAGAGGGAGAGAGAGAGAGAGAGAGAGAGAGAGAGAGAGAGAGAGAGAGACTCTTTCATGGTTTACGTAGAAAGCAACGTGTTTGCGATGTGGCGACGAAAAGTTTGTAACGTGATAAAAGAGAAGACCGGGAGAATAGAAAACGACGTGAGAGAAGGAAAACGAGCAGCCGGAAATCTTGTGCCAAAGAATGGTTGTATGAAGGGTTGTAGTTTGAGAAGAGGATGTGGATGGAGAGACGACTCGGGAATAAGCTCTATCGTTACCACGTGCTCAATGTGTCAGCGACGGAAGAGAGATCTCCCGAATTCGGCTAGACGACGAAGAATAACACACGTACGATTCCTCCAACTCGTCGTACACGGGTACACGTATATTTGGACAATATACCCGTCGCAGCCAGACCTCATCTATTTACAGAACCGCCCTCTCAACCACATTTTTTTCTCCACCGACCGTGGGGATGATACGAAAAAATGCACAATTGTGACACTCACACCCGTGCAGAAGTTGTCGCAGGAATCCAATTGGATTCCCAATCCTACTTTCTGGTAGGGATCCAATGGGTCAGCATTGGATCCCTATACTAGAACTTCAAACTCGTATGTTGGATTTTCATTGGTATTCTTCATTGGAATCCAATGTACGAATAGAATTTGAATCCTAAAGGATTCCCATATTATGCAACATAATCCGATACTATTCTTGATGGATCCCAACGCATTCTGTACGTTGAATTTTCCGAACAAAATATACGGGGCTAGTGGTTATTTGTGAAAGGGTTGTAGGACGTGTTCTCCGCTATCAAATAACCCAGTAATGCTCTGTGCAAAAGTGAACCATTTTCGAGACATTATTTTTGTTGTTTTTTTTTAAGTGAGGGTTAGGCAACTTTGGAAATGAAGGAAAAAATGTTGTATGGAATCAAACGTTTTTTATTGGATGTAGATTGAGGACACAGTAACAAAGAATCGTCAACAATAAAATAAGAATAATCTGCAACATTTTAGAATTAGGGGTCCAACGTTCTGCAAGTCTAATAATTATTCGTATTTTATTGTTGATAATTCTTTGGGGCTGTGTTCTCAAACTATAAATGATAAAAAACGTTTGATTCCATACAATAGTTTTTTTAAATTAATTTTTTAAGTTGCCTGAACTCACTAAAAAAAATCAATAAAAATAATAATATCTCGAAAATGGTTCACTTTTGCATAAAGCATTACCGGATTATTTGATAGCGGAAAACATGTTCTACACTGGAAAAAAAATTCGTTCGTCCATCCAAAATTCAGTTGGTTTAACAAAATTGTATCTTTAAATACGTTCAACTTGATTTTTGATTGGCATAACAAAACAGTATAGTTGGGCAGTAACGAAAGATACATTTAAACTATCTGCTTATTTGGCATGTCTGAGCAACTGTTAAAACAACAAAATTTCGAGACAACAAAATGCATTTTGCAGCCCTGTATATATATACAAAATGAGTGGATATTCAAAAAGTACAAATTTTGTCTTAAAAAAGTATAAATCGCTTGAAAAATTGTATCTTACGAATCGATTTGAATCACACATCAAATCACTAACAAATCCCTATAGAGATGTGGGTGCATCTTGGGACTGCCCAAGATATTTTTTTGGAAGATCCAAAATCTTCGGGTCGAAAATTCTACACTAAAGAATTCTCAAACGACGTGAATTCAGTAATAGTGTAGAATCCACTTGGATTCCAATGTCGAATTCCTCCGTCTCTAACGAATCCCTATAGGGATGTGGTAGAATCTGGGGACTCCCTAACAAATTTCTGCACGGGCAGTGGAAGCGCAGCTTCCGGTTACCCCCGTCAAGCAGCGTTGGCCGATACTTGGATACTTGGATGGATGGACCGTCTTTGATGTGACCAACTGACCTTGGGTAAAAATATTGCCCCCGGCATAGGCATCGGGTTTCCACAGTTTCCCTGTGCCCTCGTGGGAATTCGCACTCCGGAGGGTCCATGGATAACCGGAAGCAGCGAAGTGACAAGTGGGAAAAGTTGATGGGGTCGTAAAAGTACATTATAAAATCAATTTTTACATCTGTCTCGAAGATTAAGGGAACTAGCCACTTTGTTGTGCCAAAAAAAAAACATTGATTTTACTGTATCGGAAAGAGCCCAAGGGGAAGGGTACTCCATGGTCCTGGGATAGCAGATTAGCTGTAAGTATGAATCGTTTAATTTTGAAAAATGACAGGCTGAAAAATGAGGTATTGTTTAGGAATTTTTTTTGAAAAAACGTCTCAATCAAATTATTTGAAATTTTGTGTATTAATTATTGAAGTAATGAAGCATACAAGGAAATTTTTTATTTTTATTTTAGTACATTGTATTAAGCAGAGGAGCGGTTGCAAGATGGCGTCTCAAAAAAGACTCCCCGACGGTTGACAGCATAAGTGCCACAGCAAGCATGTGAAATCAAAACTTCAAAAAGATTATTAAATTACAATAGTATAGCTATCGCAGCATCGTAGGAAATTTGAAAATTTGGGTTAGAAAAAAAATTGCGGCCATTTAAAAAAAAATCGAATTTTACACAAAAATTTTGCAGTAAATTGTTAGTAAAAAAAGTAAACAATTTTTTAAAAACTCTACGATGCGACGATAGCGGTAAGTTTTCTGAAGAGAATACTTTTTGAATGAAGTCGATTGGACAAAATTTGGCAGAGTTATGCTGTCAACCAGGTCAAAAAACATGGTTTCGGGAAAAACGCGTTTAAAGTATAGAAAGGCCCGTATAGAAGGCTCTGAGAGCGTCGACGCTTGGCGACAATTTCGAATACTTCTAAGCCGAATATTGTTTTGAAAATTTGTAGGCATATTCTTAAGGGGTTACCCCCACTTGCGATTTTGAAAAAATCGATTTTTTTTATTGCATTTTTTTGAAGTGCAATTTGAAGTGCAGTTTTTTTTTGATGCCCGGAATAGATGACTCTATGTAAATTTACAAAAAAAAAAATATTTTCTTCGTGTAAACTGAAATTGAAACTTTAAACGCGTTTTTCTCAAAATGGCATTTCTGAAGTCGGTGACCAAGATTACTCGAACACTAATGAACCGATCTCCTTGAAATTTTGCAGGCTTATTTAATACATAAAAATGTAGTCTTTAATCGTTCGATTTTTTTTTCGAAAAAAATGGCCGTTTTATAGCCAAAAAACGGCCGTTTTTTTTTCGTTAAAATCGAACCATTAACTTTGACTGTCCGCCATTTTGTGAAAAATGAATATTTTTTAAAATCCTTCGATTAAAGACTAGTTTATACTTATATTTGCCGAAATCCATCCGCATTTTTTTTTCAGATGATCCACTTCGCCGCAATGTTGGTCACCGCAAACCGTGTATATAAAAACATTATTTCATTGACGGCCATTTGCCACTAAACAATGTAATATTTTTCAATAAAAAAATTACTGAAAGTTCTTCAAGATGTGTTCTTTAAGATGGTATATTGATCGATTAAAAAAGTTTTGTAGTTTTCTTTAAAAAAATTCATGAAAAAGGCCTTTTTTGGGCTACAAGTGGGGGTAACCCGTTAAATATTTCGCCCATAAAAAAATGATGAAAAATCGAACATTTTTTGACCGAACAAAGTAGAAACCTCCCTCGACGAATAAATGAAAAATGACGGATTCACTCTGTTTTCCAAGAGTTCACGCAACCTCCAGTTTTATGTGTCGAAGTGTGTTTCGCCGCGCTCATAAATATCCGGTGCACAAATGTCAGTAGGAACCAAAGAGGCCAACAGTGATTCAGCCCTGACGTTGAACAACCAGCGGCCCGGCAAGTCTGAAGATCGATGCCGGAACGTCTTTTCTTTTTTGCGCGTTTCTCGCCAGCGCAATAAAAATGGAAGAGAATCAAAACGAGCGAGGGTCGCGGGAACTCGTCGATTTGGCCTAGAACAGCCCCGCGTACATATGAACAATACACATGTGTCATTCTTACTTTTTCAATGCTTCGTTGGACGTTTCGTACATTCGTGGAAACTCGCGAATCCTTTTCCTCGCTATTGCATACAATTTCCAGCTGGCCTTATTCTCGCACTTTCATCCCTCTTGTAAACTCACCCACACACCCCCGACATCCACGATCTCGACGGAAAATCCTCGAGTTGTCGCCAGGGCGTTGGAGCGCACGGCATTCGAATAACGAAAGGATAAAGTGGAGAAAAAAAAAGAAGATTGAGAGGTGACATTTCCATAAGTCCCTCTCGTGGAGGTGACGAAAAAAAAGAAGAAAAAGAAACGACGAGTTATGTAAAAATGGCGACACGCGATTACGGATTTGAATAATAAGTATTTACAATTCGTTGTATACATGCACCGAATTCAACCGGAATATGATAGTGAAAATGCCCGAAAATTTTATTTTCAAGGTTAAAACTCACAAAAACTGATTTTTTGAAAGTTTTTCTATTTTAATTCAATAAATGTTGATCTTGAAGAAAAATGTTTCATACAAAAGTTGTTGCCTATAAAAAGATTGATATTTTATGGTCTATACAGTTTTTGTCTAGAACCATTTAGTTTCGAGAAAAATGGGATAATGCTCCAATAAGTACATTTTGCTAAACTCAATTAGTTTCGATGTTATCTACTTACGCACGTTACCGCGGGAAGATTGGCGTTTAGTCTTTAAAGTGCATGTTTATTTTTCGCTTTTCTTGTATTTTATTTTTTGCTTATTTTGTTTGGGCTTGATTGGGTTCAAAGACTAAACTGCACTTTAAAGACTAAACTCTAACCTTCCCGCGGTAAAGCGCGTAAGTAGATGATATTGAAACTAATGGAGTTTAGCAAAATCTACTCATTGGAGCATAATCCCATTTTTCTCGAAACAGAATGGTTTTAGACAAAATTTGTATAGAACATAAAATATCAGTCTTTTCATAGGCTAAAACTTCTGTAGGAAACATCTTCCTGTAAAATGAATATTTATTAAAATAAAGTAGAAAAACCTTTTAAAAATCCGTTTTTCTGAGTTTTGACCTTGAAAATCAAATTTGCGGGTAGTTTCACTACCGTATTCGTGATCAGCGAGTCAAAATACTTAGGTACACAAAATTCCAAATCAGTCAGCGGCATGGGCGTTTTGGAAAATCATCCGGAAATTGAAATTTTCACGGTTTTTTTATCGATATAAATTTTTACCTCACCTTCGAATCTTTCTTCACCTTCTGGAATACAGTAATTACTTCGAGCAGCTGATGAACGCCCCACCAATTACGAGGACGACGAAAACTAATTAGCGGATTCATTCAGTGGTGAATTTTATCGCGACTGAGCTCCAAATGAACTAAAGTTTCATCGTCGTCGTCTCGTCTCGATAGAATTAAAAAAGGTGAAATCAATATTATTAACCGACACTTGTGAATGGGTGGTCGGGGTTCGGCTCCGACGGTTCTGCGGGTTAAGCAGCGTTGTTCGTGGCCGATACTCGGAGCGGTGACCGCTTAGCCGTGCACCAGCTGGCGCATCAACCAGTCAGCGGAAGGCCAATACTTCGAGATCTTGGTGTAGATATTTGAGTAAAACGTCTCTGCACCAGAGAATCGGAAGAATATAGGGCCGTCTATACTGGTACGGGTTTTCCACAGTTTCCCTGTACCCTCGAAAAAGGCCGTATAACGTATGAACTCCAAACGTTAGACCTCCGGAAATAAAATACATATATACATAATAGATATCATAATAAAATGATAAGCAGTGGGGATGTGAAGTGGCATATGGTGGGGAATGTAATAAGGAGGAATGGAGTACAATGGAATCTACGATAGTTTTTTTTAAATAAAAATTAGCAGCGTTTATACTAATAATAACAAAAATGAAAGAATTATGTTGTAAAATAATAATAAAAAATAAAAAATAGAATTATGGAATTCAGAATTATTGCTGGTAAGAAGATTGTAGTTGAAGTTACCTGCTGTGATGATTACGTTATAGGAAAGAGTTCAATTGCGAAGAGTAATACGTAAAAACCCTCAAGGGTGTATGTTGGAACTCAGAAAATCAAATACATATACAGGGTGTCCCTCTTATCTCTGCCACCCGAAATAACTCGGTAATTATCGACGTCACAAAAAAATGTTCCAGACAAAAGTTTTACGGTGTGAAGGGGGCCATCAAATGCGACAAATTTTTTTATTTCAGTGGAGGCGCTGATGCACAGTGAAGGTCACCTCCACTTTTTTTGTGACGTCGATAATTACCGAGTTATTCCGGGTGGCAGAGATAAGAGGGACAGCCTGTATACATAATAGCTACCTGATAGAATAATAAGCAGTAATAATAGTAGTAAGATAGTAATGAAAAATGACTAATAAAATAATTACCAAAAGTGTAAATAGTGTTATGGTATTTAAAGTAAACGCTGGTAAGAAGATCGTAGTTAATGTTACCCTGGTAACCTTATGGTTACGATGGTAATGTGATAGGAAAGGGTTCAATTGGAAAGGGTAATGCGTAAAAGCCCGGAACTTGGAACTTAGGAAATAACATACATATATACATAATAGCTATGAAATAAAATGATAGCAGTGATAACAATAATATTAATAATAAACAATAACAACAAATTAAATTTGTATAGAATAAAATATTAATTAAAAGTGAGTAATAAAATAAGAATAAATAATAAAAAATAAAAATGGAATTATGGTATTTGGAGTAATTGCTGGTAAGAAGATCGTAGCTGAGGACACCTGCTATGATGATTACGTGTAAAGAAAGGATTCAATTGGGAGGGATAATACGTGAAAAGCCGCAAGGGTATACGTTGGAACTCAGGAAATAAAATATATAATCAATATTACAAATTTCTGTGCGAAGAAAATAATTCGATAAAACGTGGTCCTCAAGCTCCTCAAGGCCATGACTTATTCGTACTAATTGGAAATGAAGATGCTGGTTGTGACGACCAAATCACACCAACTTCAAACTCACAGTTCGCACAGCCAGTGAAAAATTATATGCATACGTATATTTATTTTTGCCGACTCTGAACATATGCTCCTGTTGTAACGAGGTGGATACTCGTGGAGTATGGTCGCACGGGTTTATTTATTTGCGTAGGCGCTATCTGGCAGTGTGTTTGACAACTGTACATGCAACATCCGTTCAAAACGTTTATATATACATTCATATGTATAAAAAACAATTTTGAACCAATCGCGTCTGTGTAACGCTGACTGTCGGTACGTCTGTCGATCCTTCCATTTGGTGGAATCGATGTTTTGGGGACAGGACGGTCCTCGGAATGACCTTTGCGTAAAGACGCCTACATTTGTTCGAAAATGATTTTGAAGACGTTGGGGTTCACGCGAAGTTGAGTATGGGGACATTTTTATTTTATAGGGGGGGGGGGGGGGTCCTTGAAATCGAATGTCTTCAAAAAAATCTTCTCATGTATGAGGCATTCCACGTCACTTCAGCCAGTAAAAAAAACCACAAATAATTGTGAAAAATCGAGTTACTTTATTGAAAAATATTCACCGAGTGTCGAAATTTTTTGAAAATTTCTGACGTTTTTTCTCGTTGATTACCATTTTTTAATATTTTTCCATTCAAATGGCTGCATCTTTGGCAGCATTTGACGTATTTACATTAGTAAAAAACGAAAATGTGCGTCTTTTTATAGCCTTCCAGAAAAAAATTAATTTAGATTTTATTGAGCAAGTCGAACGTCCGTTTCAGGGCAAAATATGCGAAAATATTTTTTTTCTCAAGAAAAGACACTCGTTCTTTTATTTTTAAAAATTTCCCCGAATTGTGAAAACGAAAAACAGATTTTTGGTATTTTTTATATTATGGGATTCCTAAACACCGTGAAGTAACAGCTATTTTTATTAAAAAATTTTTTTTATTAATATTCGATTGAAGGTTGTGGAGCACTTGCTGTATATTTACCAGATTTTTGAAATACACATGACATATATGTCATATGTATTATATGAGCCTTGGAGGGCCCCACACTTCAATCGAATATTAATAAAAAATAAAATAAAATAAAAATAGCTGTTACTTCACGGTGTTTAGGAATCCCATAATATAAAAAATACCAAAAATCCGTTTTTCGTATTCACAATTCGGAGAAATAAAAAAAAAATAAAACAATGAGTGTCTTTCCTTGAGAAAAAAAAACATTTTTGCATATTTTGCCCTGAAACGGACGTTCGACTTGCGCAATAAAATCTAAATTAATTTCTTTCTGGAAGGCTATAAAAAGACGCACATTTTCGTTTTTTACGAATGTAAATACGTCAAATCCTGCCAAAGATACAGCCATTTGAATGGAAAAATGTTAAAAAATGGTAATCAACGAGAAAAAACGTAAGAAATTTTCAAAAAATTTCGACACTCGGTGTATATTTTTCAATAAAGTAACTCGATTTTGCAAAATTATTTGTGGATTTTTTTTTACTGGCTGAAGTGACGTGAAATGCCTCATATATGAACGTGAAAAACGCTTTTCCTCTCTCGCCAACTTCTACACAATTTGTCCATTGCGAGTTTTCGATTTCCGTACATTCGTGCAAATCCGCGATTAATTTATAGCTGCGAGTGGCAATTCAATTTGCTCCAAGTGACGCCTGCACGTTGTAGTAAGCTCGGGTGGAATATGTACATCCTGAAGCAACGAGCAGATGCACACTGCTAGGCCAAAATTCAATAATTATTTACACGGGCATTGGACAGTCAAAAAGTGAATGATCAATAGTCCATTCGTTTACGAGTTATTATTTTTTTGCAAATCTCGTTGCTGCTGTCGTTTAAGGCAATGTTTTTGCACGACTCGCAGCGAGCTCGGGAATGAAAAATTGCGAGCTTTGGCAGAGCTTTTAATCCGCAAACTACGAGGAGGAAGATTTTAAAAAGTTGAAGATTTTCAGCGCTGGTAGAGATATAAATCCGGTGAACTGAAAATTCCAGTGAGGAAGGGCGTGCGCTTTTTTCTCCCCTTGAAAAACGTTAAGGGGTTATGCATTGTTGTAAAAGTCGAAAAAGCACTTTTTTAAAAACCCAGCTATTTTGTCAGTGTCATCTTATAAATGTTCCCTGAAAATTTCAAGGCGATCGGATCAAAATTGACACATTTATAGGCTGTTGTGTTGACGATCGTCGAAACCCTCGGAGCGTCGTTTGAAACGTCAAAAGCTTTTTTCTCGAAAGCACGTTTTCAAAGTCGGTGAGCCAAATATCTCAAAAACGACTCCATCGATCTTTTGGAATTTTTCAGGGCTTTTTCTAGATGTGAAAATACAGCATTTCATCGATGGATTTTTTTTCCGATGTATACTTTCGATTTGATGAACGAAAAAGCCCTTTTTTTAAAAATCAAGACTTACTTCGGACACGCGCAATTTTTTAAATTTGATATTTCGGAAATGCCTTTGATTAATCATAGGATAAAGTGATATATTACTTTATCCTATGATTAATCAGAGGCATTTCCGAAATATCAAATTAAAAAAATTGCGCGTGTCCGAAGTAAGTCTTGATTTAAAAAAAAGGGCTAACGAAATCTGTTTTATTTTTTGATATTAGATAACCCGGTTAAGAAGGGCATTGCTCACCGCAAGAGACGTTTTCGAGAGGTGCTTTCCGGACATCGGCTGTAAATCGATTATAATTAAATATTTTTACACCAAAATATTACAGAGTGTTCTTCACATGATACTTTTTCAAAAACCGTGGATTGGGGTTACTCTGATAAAAACTTTGTTTTGTTTTTAAATTCAAATTACAAAGTTCCTGAACGCGACCGAAAGTTTTTTTTTAACGGTTGGCAAGCCTGAATGTCTCTTTATGTCAATCAGACGCAGCACGAACGAACGGGTTTAAGTGACCGTAAACATATGAAAAACGTTAGTAATGCATTTAAACTATTTTTTATGTTCAAATAACTTAAAAAATAACAAGTTGCAATGACATGTTTTTGGTAACAATTACCTTGTCAGATGTTTATTAAACTACATCATTGTGCTTTGTTCCGTGGCATAACCTCAAAAACATATTTTTTGGGCGACAGTTGTTTCGTTGGGGTGTCTTTGATCACTTCGACGGGGTAACGTTGATCATTGATCAATTCCACCCCCCCTCGTTATCTTTATTACTAGTCTCGGAGTATTCTTAGGGATTTACGTCTTTTCATAGTATTTTAAATTGTAGGTTAAGAAATGTTCCTAATGTGTTCGGTAGGAACATTTCTTTACCGACAATTCCGTACCACATCACACTAATTGTAAGACAAAAGATTTCAAATTGTTATTTGATATTTTTTTTCTCGGTCGTAAATTGTAAGACAAAAAGTATCAAATTGTTATTTGATATTTTTTGTCGTACAATTAGTGTGATTAGGTACCCCACCTAGTTTAAGGCGATCCTCTAGTTTCTCGGGTCGAAAAAATCGATTTTTTTTTTCTCATAAATCACATCTACAACATGTGTAGAAAATGTGCGCCAAAGGATTTTTCGATATTCGAAGTGGTTCACAAGTTACGGCCCTGGAACGGAGCAGGTATACGGAGCAGGTATACGGTCAAACGCGTTTTTCTCGAAACACCATTTTTCGAAACGGTGACCATGATATTTCAGAAACTACTGCACCGATCTTGTTCAAATTTATACAGTATCTTTAATATGTTATAAGCCAGCGATTGAACTAGGTTTATCATGATTGCTTCGATAGTTTTTTTGTACGAGCGAAAAACTTAAGAAAAAATGAGTAAAAAATAGAATGTAATTTTCACAAGTGTATAAAAAAATCGATTTTTGTAATTTAGAATTCACTCTAGTTCAATCGCTAGTCTTAAATATGAAGATTAAAATGCCGTTTGGTTTTTTGATTTCAGATAAGCAGAACAGCCGCAATCTTGGTCACCGTCAAGCACCTCTTTTACTTGATGTCTTCTTGTCGGCCACTATAACGTTTATTCTATTATATATTTTGACTTCAAAAAATTTGTAAAGCTTATTTAAATGTTAATAAAGATTATGCAAAAACAATGAGATTGATTATTTCGATGCTTTGCCCGTAAAAAATTATTTAAAAAGCCGTAAAAAAACAGCCCAGAAACTAGAGGACCGCGTTAAAATCGGTGGACTCCTTGTGTGTGAAACTGCTATATTACCCCTAGAGATGCCTTTTTTAGAGAGGTGGCTTCACTCCTTAAAACCGTTTTTCCGCCGATAAAAAAAATACGTATCGCTTACTTTTCGGTGCTTTATAACATATCCAAAAGTCAACAAAATCGAAGGGTGTCACCTGAGGGATGTTCCTTGTCAGTATAACTTTAATAACGACTAATTATTTTTTTTCTCAGCAATTAAAAAAATAATAATTGTAATTTTGAAGATAAAGACTAATAGAAGTCGATGTTCCCATTTCAAATTTTTTTTGCGATATTATGTGAAGAAATATATTGATGTTCATTTCAAAATTGATCAAAGTAACCCCAATCCACGGTACCTAATTTTGATAGAAATTTACCATCACGATGTTCTATTTGAAAAATCCCAAAACCGAGTTACTTTCAAATTTCACATTCAGGCATAACCCGTTAAAACTTCGCAGACTCCCGTTGATGACAGCGAAAGCCATGGCGAATTTTACGGCACCTCCTCTCCTCGGCTGCAGGAGCAAAGTTGTTGGAAAAAAAAGGGAAGATGCTAAATTGACACTTGATTAGCCTGTACAGTCGGTGGAAAGACTAATGGCGAGTTTAGAGAAACGGAAAGTTTCGACGACGCGGTTGGCGGGATAAGGGAGGGTCCGACGTCTCTTCAAACGGCAGTATTCATGAACCCCATCGCAGCACAGCTCCGCCAGCCGCTAATCCCCACCGGTTAATGTCTTTTATGCGACTTTGAGAAAAAGTTGCACGACGGCAGTGGAGGGGGGGGGGGGTGGAAAAAAGCCCAGAATCAACCCTCCGTCAAGCGCGAGAAATGACGGGAGCTTAATGAATGGGGGATGAAAAGTAAGCTTCCGAATAATGTGTTAAACGGCGTACATAGTTGCCAACTACTGCGAGGAAAACGGATCAAGCAATTTAGCGGGACAGCCCATATGTTGCGCAAGTCAAGAAAGAGGAACGTTTCGGGGGCAAGCTTATCGTAACATACAACAATCATTATTACCTTGTGCGTAACATCTAGGTCTATTGGACTTTTTTCAGGTGAAATCGGCGGAATTAGGCGAACCGTTGCCATTGCTCGTTATTATCAATTGTTTATACGAACGGTCATTTGTTTCACTATGCGACGCACAATCGTTCGAATATTTAATTGTCAAGCGTTGGCTGACCCTGCTTCTTGTTGTTTTATCCATTTTTTATTTATGTTATTCACTTTTTATTCTTGTTTTCGCGTATGCGTTTTTTTTTGTTCTCGTTTATTTGGTTTTTATCTCGTCAATGCATTTTTTTCATCGTGGTAGAATATGCCGAGATGGTATTTTTTTCCTTCAAAGCATACCATTCGGAATTCACGTATTTTCGTCTTTTTCTGCCGTTGCTTTATACACTTGAGGCGGGAGCCTGAATTGGAAGGTCCGAAAAATTGTTTTTTTTTTAATTGCTTAAATCGATAAACTATCCAAGAATAAATTTACAAAGCTAGAGAGGCCAATTGTAAATATTTTCGAAAATGCAAGACCAAAAGCAGAGCGATTGATATTTGATATTGATATTTCCTCCTATTGAAAAGTTTGAAGAGCGTTTTCTCCAGTTTTCATTTTCAAATTTTTTTTAAATTGGCGGGCGTGATAGCAAAAAAACTAAAGGACCTATTGAATCAAACCAAAGTTTATTTTCTTCAGTATGAAAATCTCTTTAAAGTGAATTAAAAGAGTCGTTGGCAAAGTCTTTTTAAATAATTTTTATAGCACGTTAGTGTTTTTTAAACACATTTTTTTTAATCACATTTTTTCTTAATTCACCGAAAATAAAAATATATGACAATTGAAAATTTTATTGGTTCATTTGGTTCAGTCGAGAATTACGAACTGGATCTTTCCCGCCGATTAGGGACTGTAGTGGCAAGACGCACATGGAAAAGGCTCATACATCTGCAGTCATTTATTGTTTCATGTTGAAAATTTTTTTTATTCATTCTAAATATACATGAAAAGATACCTCAATGTTCACTGGGCTCACTTGTTTTTTCCCTTCTAAAAAAACTCCAGAAAAAACGCTTTTTTGGACCTTATAATTCAGGCTCCCCCCTTAAGGGACACCACTGTGACGGGTTTAAAAACTCGATTTTTTTGCATTTTTTCAAAGTATATATATTCAAGAATATGTGGAAAATGTTCGTGTTAAGATATTGAAAATTGAACAAGTTACAGACGACTTAGTGAGAACAGGTAGCGGTACGATTTACGTACACTGAAATTTTCAATCTCATTTTTCTCGACCTGGCCGAAATCATAACTGCAGCTGTGGCAATCCAACTTTTTATTTTTTAAAACCAAAATTTTCGTTACTGCAGTAGCTATCGTTGTACGAAGCCGTTTTATTTTATTTAGTATTTTCCGAGCCCTCGAATATAAGTAAAAATTTCGCCAAAATGACGCTTTTTAACACCCGCCAGTTAGTGATTTTATTTTTCGAAAAACGTCTACTTGCAATTAGAACTATATTTATATAAATTATAAAACTTTTTAATTTTTTTTAAATAAAAATTCACAGGAAATCAGTTCATTACATACTTTCATTAGTAACATACCTTTTTTCCAAATTCCAAATAAATAATCTAGTTGATGAAAAAAATTCGTCAAAAATGAACTTTTTCGTGCCGTTCCAGTGGTGTCTTCCCTTAAGAATCACGATTCGTAATTACTTTTCTTATTATTTAATTCACTCGGTAGTCAGGGAAACCTCGTTTCTCTTTTATCTGCAGATTTTTTCCCGAATTTAATACCTATCGTACTTTTTTTTAAAACTTCACTTCACTTGACATTTATTTGGTTGCACTGAAATTTGAAGTTTCGCGCGAGATACTACGTTTAAAGTATTGGAGGAACTTTTGCACGATTAAGCAGCTCGATAGAGTTTCTCTTCTTCCTGTAAATAATCGCATTGGTTTGACGATACGTTTAGTTCGTTCATTTGTGCATGATTACTCCTTTTCGGAGACTAATCATTTACTTTTTATTTCTCTCGAACGTTTTTCTCGAAAGTTCATCTGGAGGCTTTCCGAGAGTATTGTGTTATCCACTGCGTGTGGCGAATGCAAAAAATATATGAATATACATAGACGCAGAGTCATTGTGAATGATAGAATTCATTTCTCGATCACCTATCCTTTTCATTTGATTCAATCGAATAAATGCAGTTGCGAATTTAATTGTCACCGGGCGATTCGGTTGAAAATCGATGACCCGGAAAAATGAATAAAATTGAGGAAAATGATAACGATAAAACTTTAGAGATTAAAATGCGGATTTATAATATCGTTGGACAATTCTGAATGTGGCGATTCTCTATTGACCATCGCCGTGCATTCTATAATCAAGCTTGCACATTTTAATCGTAGGACTTCGTCAATTTGACCGCAGTTTGCTTTATCGAAATTTCTGTTCGAAAGTGATGGAGGTGCATTCAATTCATGTTTTTTTTGCTCTGAATTATCTGTGTAAAAATTATTGCAGCAATTCGCCCCATGAAACCCCAATAGGGATCTTTATCATTATTCTTTTTTCATAACGTGCCTGGTCCCTTCGAGACTCGAGTGACAGATGGAGGGTGTCTTGTCATAAATGAATAGTCCTGCAACTGTCGATAGGTCAGATCGTGGCCTACTATATGCTGGAATTTCCGTTTAGTAAAAGTCCCACGGTTTTCGAAATAAAAAACATCTGCTTTTGGTTTTTCGCATACCATTTCTACAAATAATAACGTTTTTTGGACCCGGTATAAAAAAATACTCTTGGTTATTTGTTTTATCTAGAAAAGTCTTCTTTTCAACCTCAAATTTTAAGGAAACTTTATGAAACAAGATCATATGCAGAATTTTCATACAAACCAATTCGAACATCTGACTTTGATAGCCTGCGGTGTAAAAAAAATGTACTATGCACATCGTGACAATTACTTTAAGGGGCCTTCTCACTTTAGACGCTAAAAAAGACTATTTTCGTGATTTTTTAAATGGGTTTATATTATAGATATTGATATAAAAGTTGTAACACTTAGTAAATACTCTATCGAAATGCATAAAAAAATTTGTTTGATGCATTTATGTAACCCAAACAAACTTTAGACGCGTTTTTCTCGAAACAACGATTTTCGACGGCTTGTTGATAAGAAATTTTAACCACATGTACATGACAACTATAGCTATAGCGCATATCGAGGATTTAAAAATTTTTTTGATATGTACTATTTTTTTGTTGCCAAAAACGGTGAAAATAACACGTTTTTTGTTGTTTTTCGAAAAATGTCCGGCATTTTGTTATTTTTGCACATACCAAAAATCGTATGATATGCGCTATAGCCATTAACATACTGAAGCTGAAACCGTTTGATTTTTTTTGTTTCGGATGATTCATCTCCGAGACTTCATCAACAGCGCAGACCTACAATTTTTTTAGGACCTTTTTTTAAGGGGCTATACCAGTGTGACACTTTCAAAAAATCGATTTTTTTGCCTTTTTCGACAGTTTATAGTTTCTCTTGAAAGTATAAAAAGTATATCATTATCATTTATATCTTTTATATCAATATCCCGAGTAGAAATATTGTCAGGCTGGCCTGATATTTGATCTGCGCCTGATCAGCTTGTAGTACGAAGGCCTTACTTAAGTTTGCCTTAATTTGCCTGATCCAGTTGTGGTCAGGCGGAGGTCGAGCAACCGGACTTACGGCTTACTTCAATTCGCCTGACCCGGCTAGCTTCAGGCGATGTCAAGCAACTGGACTTACGGCTTACTTTAATTCGCCTGATCCAGCTAACTTCAAGCAATCATCATGTAACTGGACTTCTACAGTTTGGCGCTAAAAACGTGCCTAACCTCATCTTGTCAAATGATACACAGACACGAGAGAAGCACGAGACATATTATTAATCACTTTATACATTTTTACATATAACGTGTACGTTGTGAATAAGATGGACAAACACAATCGGAAGAAGATTGCGCAACGACTGTGTCTGCGTGAATAGCGGGCTCTAAATAAGGGAAAAAACGAAGAAATAATACAGCAGCAGGTTAGTATAACATTTAATTTTTTTCAAAGACTTACAATTCTTAAATCTATAAATATAAATTGGATTAAATCTGACTGTAAATTAACCATACGCCAAATTATATATGCATTGGTTGAAATATTTATTATGATACATTTGACAGATCCGGAACAGATCCTCTCAGCGAGGAACAACTCGAAATTCCTGAGGATTGGCACGTGTTGGCGATACCACTATGTAAGTAGATTTATATTTGTTTTGTGTATCGCTTTTATTTTTCTTTACTTGGTTCGTCTCCTTTGTCAGAGGAGAAAAAGAGACAGCCTAGGCCAACCAAATAATGGTAAGCTGACAGCGTAGTTCAATCTGGTAAATGTTTTGCCATCGGTGCTGATTAGCCCGGACAGCGTAGGCTAACCGAATAATGCTAAGTTAACTGCGCAGTTCAATTAAGTGAAAGTAATTCCATCGGTGCAAGTTAGCCCATAAGAAATGCACTTCGGATGGACATTACATTCACTGAACTACACTACACTGTCAACTTACCATTATTTGGTTAGCCTTCGCTACGGGCCCGGACAGCGTAGGCTAACCGAATAATGATAAGTTGACTGCGTAGTTCAGTTAAGTGAAAGTATTTCCATCGGTGCAAGTTAGCCCATAAGAAATGCACTTCGGATGGACATTACAGTCACTGAACTGCACTATGCTGTCAACTCATCATTATTTGGTTGGTCTTCGCTGTACGGACTCTCCTGCTTCGATTCTAATTTTCGTTCAAAAATGACCGCTCGCAGCTTTTGCAACAATTTTTTTTCTTCTTTAAAGTAGATAATTGGATGGTGAGAAAAAGGAAAAAAAATAGAGCTCAAATTTGAGCCACCCTAATAAAATAATGTGCATATCTTATATAGATATATATGTAGACATTGATTTCTAAGTGGGATGAACATTTTCGTATTTTTCAGTGGCTGTCATTTCGAAATATAGGGAACACGGAATAGAAGTTCTTTCGAAGCAAATTGGACAAGCTGTTGGAGCGGTATCAAGGCCTGATTAATTCAGTAAAAGACTGGGACAAGTTTCGAGAGTCGCGTAAAAAAACGAACAGAACGCCCAATGTAACGTTTCCTAGAAACGTCTGGTCATAAAAACGATGAGCTCTGTGTACTTTATTCACGAAGTTTCTTAAGTTTTTGTTTAGAAAATACATTATTTTATTTCGGGATGATAAGTGGAATATAATACAGTGATATATCTTAGTTTATTTCGAGTTTTTGTTCTATTACAAATACAAGAAAAATGATGTTTGTTTTCCACATAGATATATGTGAAAAATATATGTGATAAATTTTATATTAAGATTAAAAAATAAACGATCAGCGTTATTTATAGTGGTACCTTTTTCTCTTTTGTGTATGCGTTGTATTTTTTATTTCAGGAAAAAATCGGTCATCCTGAGCCGTGAAAAATCATATGATTTTTCATTTTGATCAAGCCGTGAAAAATTAAGCTCTTATCAGGCCTTAATTTTTTACGCTGATCAGGCCTTGATCTTTTACACTGACCAGGCCTTGATTTTTTACCCTGATCAGACCTTGATAGTTTACCCTGATCAGGCCTTGATTTTTTACCCTGATCAGATGGAAGTCAGGGATTGTGTTTCAAAAATGATCAGGGCTTGATAAAAAATTCTGATCAAGGCTGGAAAAAGAAGTCAGGATGCCTGATCAGGTGTTTATTATAGCTGGAGCAAGATTTCTACTCGGGATCCTTTTATCATGCAAAAATCGATAGCTAAATCTTTAAACGCGTTTTTCTCGAAATGAGATTTTTCAAATTTGCTAACATTGTAAATCACAGAGCAATTATCCGATTGACTTGAAATTTGAACTGAGTACTCTTGAATATATTTACTCTACAATGACGTAGGATATTTTTGATTGGATGAAAATTGACGATTTGGCATTGAAAAAAAACGATCATTTTATAGGCAAAACAGACTTTTTTCATAACTACGCCATTTTGATAGATTTTGATATTTTTCGAAAATCCTACGTCATTGTACAGGAAATACCTTCCAGTTTAACGACATTTTTTCCTTTTTCAGTTTCAGCTACTCAATCGGCCGTAATCATGTTAGCAGTGGAGGAACTTTTTTTTGGCGCCTCCGAAGAGAGAACATAAGTCGCTTGGATCTCAATATTTTTCTATGAAAAAATTATGTAATATAGGTCAAATATAGCCAAATATATTCTCAATTTTCCGAAACATTTAATTGAGTACTTTTCTTCCAAAAAAGTCCCGAAAATGACCGAAATTTTCAGCGTTCACACTAGTATAGCCCCTTAACTACCATTTTCGTCTATAAACAGTGACTTAAATAAATAAAAACATTTTTTTTAAACGTATTTCGAAAGTATATTTATTAAGAGTACCATTCTTTATATTAATATCGATTATATAAATCTATCAAAACAATTCATGAAAATGGCCTTTTTTAGCGTCTAAAGTGAGAAGACCCCTTAAAAAGTTCCTTAGCTATTGTCGATTCATATCATTTGTAGAAATGGCATGCGAAAAACCAAAAGCAAATTATTTTTGTCAAAAAATAACATAAAGCCCAAAATCTCGAAAACCGTGGAACTTTTTATAAACTGAGATTCCAGCATATCGTAGGTCATCATCCGACCGATCGACAGTTGCAGGATCATCCATTCATAACAGGACACCCTGTACGTGTGCGTTTCGAAGGGACGCAAGGCGTGTGACTTCGACCTTCGACCATTTTCCGCGGATCTGAAATTTCGAATTCTCTTTTTATGAATTTCATTTCGAGTATTCGCTGGAGATGAAGAGGCGGAATCGACTGTTTCTGCGAAAAGTGGGTCAATGGAAATCAGGTGAGAATATCGTACGCGTGCGGTATATCTCCTCGGGCTATCAGTATTGCGGAATATTTCTATCCCGATTGACGACGCCCCCTAACCCCGTAACCTCACACCGCACACATCGCTGGAAAAAGTTGAATTAATGAATACTTCGCGAAGCAAAAAATACTCGGCGGAAAATTCATGTCGAGAGCCTCCGGAATATTCGTTATTGCTCATTGTTAAATTTTTGTTTTTATTTTTGCGTTCTATCGAATATGTCCGAGGCGCGAATCAACCTCGTGAGAGATTGCTCGTCCGCTACCGATTCACTTCCTCTGTCGGAGAAGAAATTCGCACAGTGCGTACTGTGACAGGTAAAACAAATCGATTTTTTTGCATTTTCTCAACGTGAACATATTTAAGAATATGTGAAAAAATGTTGACGTTAAAATTTTGAAAATTGACCAAGTTACAGTGGATTCAGTTTTCTCGACCTAGCCGGAATCCGAACTCTAGCTATAATTGTCAGATTTTCAATTGAAAAAAAATTACATTTTCGTAATTGCAGTAGCTATCGTTGTACGTGGCCGATTTATTTTTCGTATTTTTTAAGCCCCCGAATACGAGTTAAAATTCAGCCAAAATTACACTTTTTTTCGAACACCCGCTATTTATATTGTAATTTTTTGGTTCGGAAAACGGCAACGTACAACGAGAACTACATTTACATAGATTCTAAAACTTTTCTTATTTTTATTTTTCAGACCAACCATTGTCAAGTTATCGATCCGACTTTTGGACCTTTTTTTTTTATACAGAGGCTCTACTAGTAGCAGTAGTATTTATCAATTCAGGTAAACCCCTTCAGGGTGTTGACACATACGAGACCCCCCCCCCTCTACATTCACGTTTCCAACATTTTCTTATTTCTAACTTATATTCTGTTGTCATTTTGGCTTTCGTTTCGTCTCGCATTCGCTTCCTCGTTTACTTTTTCCCAATTAGTTTCTCCAAGTGTTTTATGTACCTACATAGTTCAGCTAGATGCTTCTTTTTTTAGCACCGTCTGTATCTTTCTATCGATTTGCTCTCCTTTTTTATCCTCTATCCATTTTTCCCGATCTTCTACTATTTCGTTTTTTATTTTTTCCTTGGTTTTCTCGCATGTAAATATATGCACTAAGTTTTCTACTTCTGTATAGGGTTTTTCAAACCCTATACAGGAGCTCTAGTATACCTCAATAACGTTGTTGATTTTTTATTTTTTCAAATAAAAATTTACACGAAATAAGTTCAATGCATGCTAAACAACATACCTTTTTTCCAAAGCCCAAATAAATAATCTACTTAACGAAAAATCGAAAAAGAGCTTTTTTCAGCTTGTGACAGTGTTGTCTTCCCTTAAAAAAATTACGGGTGTAGTTCCGAAAAGGTCATACCTCCGATTGATTTGGAATTTCGTGTACCCATGTATTCTGTCCCGCTAATTACAAATATGATAGTGAAAATACCCGCAAATTCGATTTTCAAGATTAATACCCACAAGAACAGATTTTTTAACAGTTTTTCTGCTTTATTTTAATAAAAGTTGAGCTTAGAGAAAAATGTTTCCCACAAAAGTTGTAGCCTATATAAAGACTGATCTTTAAGGGGTGACCCCCACTTGCGATTTCGAAAAAATCGATTTTTTTTATTGCATTTTTTTGAAGTATAAGTATCCGGGCCCATAGAAGTATGGGCCCGGATACTTATACTTCAAAAAAATGCAATAAAAAAAATCGATTTTTTCTATGTAAACTCACATAGATGACTCTATGTAAGTTTACAAAAAAAAATATTTTCTTCGTGTAAACTGAAATTGAAACTTTAAACGCGTTTTTCTCAAAATGGCATTTCTGAAGTCGGTGACCAAGATTACTCGAACACTAATGAACCGATCTTCTTGAAATTTTGCAGGCTTATTTAATACATAAAAATGTAGTCTTTAATCGTTCGATTTTTTTTTCGAAAAAAATGGCCGTTTTATAGCCAAAAAACGGCCGTTTTTTTCGTTAAAATCGAACCATTAACCTTGACTATCCGCCATTTTGTGAAAAATGAATATTTTTTAAAATCCTTCGATTAAAGACTAGTTTATACTTATATTTGACTAAATCCATCCGCATTTTTTTTCCAGATGATCCACTTCGCCGCAATGTTGGTCACCGCAAACCGTGTATATAAAAACATTATTTCATTGACGGCCATTTGCCACTAAACCATGTAATATTTTTCAATAAAAAAATTACTGAAAGTTCTTCAAGATGTGTTCTTTAAGATGGTATATTGATCGATTAAAAAAGTTTTGTAGTTTTCTTTAAAAAAATTCATGAAAAAGGCCTTTTTTGCGCTACAAGTGGGGGTAACGCCTTAATGTTCTATACAGTTTTTGTCTAAAACCATTCTGCTTCGAGAAAAATGAGATAATGCTCCAATAAGTACATTTTGCTAAACTCCATTAGTTACGATTTATCTACTTACGCACTTTACCCCGGGAAGGTTGGAGTTTGTTTGGTTTCGTTTGATGTGTTGCATGTTTGGGTTTGTTTATTGTGTTATATGTTGCTTGGCGTTTGTTGTTTAGGTATGCGTATAGTGTTGAAGATCGAACTACAACCTTCCCGCGTTAAAGTGCGTAAGTATTTAACATCGAAGCTAAAGGAGTTTAGGAACATGTACTTTTTGGAGCATTATCCCATTTTGCTCGAAACAAATTGGTTCTAGACAAAACTTCTATAGAACATAAGAGATCCATCGTTTTATAGGCTACAACTTTTGTAGGAAACATTTTTCTTCAAGGTCAATATTTGTTACAATAAAATAGAAAAACTTTTTAAAAATCAGTTTTTGTGAGTTTAGACCTTGAAAATTAAAATTGCGTCTATTATCAATATCGTATTCGTGATCAGCGAGTAAAAATATATAGGTATACAAAATTCCAAATTCATTCGAGGTATATCCTTTTCGGAGCTTTATCCAAAATTACTCTCGTAGTTGCAAAGCCGTGTGTTTGGGTTTATCTTTTATAAATACTTTTTAATTATACTTGGAAACGGCAGGTTGGATACATTTTTTTCCAAAAATGTCAATTTTTGGAAAAAAAAATTTCCTTCCTTAGGGAAGGAAAAATGACCATTCAATCGTACCATAGCTGTCGATTAGGATCGGAATGTCCCATGTACGTGAGCATTCTATCGATTTTTGTTAGGCGGATTTTTTTTCTTCTTAGGACCGTAACGATAATTCATGTCGGGATGGGTATAAGGGACTTCAAGAGAGAGGCCATAGATTTAGGTTGCTATATAATTGAATGAAGATCCTTGGTACGTCCTGCCCGCTTGTCGCTCTCTCTCTCTCTCTCTCTCTCTCTCTCTCTCTCTCTCTTTCTCTCTCTCTCTCTCTCTCTCTTGCTCTCTCTCTCTTTTCCCATGTCGCTCATGTATTTTTTCGATGCTGACCTTTGAGTTTCGAGTAAAAATCATTGTTGTTTTTAATTAATTTTTTCACTATCCTACATACTTATTTGCATAACTATAAAAATATGTTATTCAATTTCCCACATATAACTTGGCAAGTGGGCCAATGTGCACGTATATTTGCATAAAGTTATCAGGGACTCGCGGAGTCTCGAATTAAATCCTCAGACCTTCCTCGAGGCGATATTACAATTATTTCTTGAGGTCATTTTTTTCGCGAGCTTTCGCTCTCAGCCAGATGAAAAAAATCATAAAGATATCCGTCACGCGAAATGAGCATTCTCGTGTACAGATGATAAATAAAACGGACTTTTTTCTCTCTGTTTTCTTGTTCTACGCCGAAAGTTATGGAAAATTGCTCTGCGGAAAATTCGGTGCCTTGGGGTTTTAAAGAATGTATGTGTATATATATACGACTACAGTCATAAACATTTTTTTCTACGAGTCGTCGCTTGTGTTGATCTCAGAAAATCCTAATAAGTTTTTTCCCCAGCTTAAGAAAATGTTTCAGGTTCACCTCGGGCATTTTTCGTGCACGTTCCTGCTTACAATATTTTTATTTTATTTTTTTCTGGTATTTAATGCAAAAATGGAGAGTCAAGTATTTATTCGTATTTTAAATTAAAAACATATTTTTTCAAGCCAATGAATATCTAAAAAAAAAAGATTTGTTTTCATAATTTTATCATGGAGAATTGGAAAAGTTCCTCAATATGTTTATATGCCAAAGATTTATATTTACACATTCAGGTGCCTGTAACGCGATGAATTGATGCAAATTGCAACCCACGTCTGCGATTGTAAAAAATTCTTTCGTGAAGTATTAGAGATGAAGCCCTCCTTGTTTCCCTCAACCCTCGTCATTATTGTCTTTAATAAAGATTCCGAAGGGCTACGTGTTCGGGATGCTTTGATAACGTGTCGTACACGAGGTCGATATGCCAAGAATTTGACGTGACAATTTTGCCTCCTGTCGGTACCCGTCTCTTGCTCGAAAATGATCATTTACGACGTGACCCGTGTGCGGAATTTTCGATCGCGCAATTTCCATCGAATTTTCCGAGATATCCGTATGAAAACATTTCTCACGGTACTCGCACGTCCTAACGAACCACAATCCGCGCTGCACGTTTGAAAGCTTCGCAATTTCGCGGCCAATGGAAATTACATTAAAATCGCATAAAAAAATGTGGACGAGGAAAAAATTAACTGAATTAACACAAGTACTTCTTACAAGGAACATTTATTTCGCCGAAAGGGTCGACATTTTTTTAAGTTTGTTTTCACACCCTTTTGAGGGCTTTTTGGACGGAATTTTTTTCGCCGATTATGAATATCATCGAGTGTTGGTCGAAAGTACAAAATTGGGCCGGCTAAACACAAAACATCTGTGCTCATACACATTCAAAGATTTTGAATAGAAATTGAGGGTTGGGGGGGGGGGAGGTTATTGGTGAATTTGTATTTAAGGGATAAAAGTATACAGGCAGGGACAAAAAAAAGATTATAAATCCAAATATTTTTTCTCATGTCGGCCAAAAAAGTTTCTTCACTGAATCGCTTCTCTTTTCCGTACTGTTTTGATTTGAAACTTCGCTGTCCACTTATTCATTTCTTAATCATATCCTTTTCAAAATGCCGCATGATTCATCGAGGGCTGATCCGTTTTCGATTTTTGGCAGAATTTGAAACTCAGAACCTAGATTTTCGCGAATTTTTCCATATTGCACTTTCCGGAAGAAATAATCGAGATATCGGGATGAATATAGCGGCATACTCAAACAAGGGGAGGACGCCAATAGGGATCCACCAATTTCGCCAAAACCACGTGGGTAGAAGGAGGTGGGTCCCCACTGAACGTTCCTAAAATATTTCGCCCGAGTGGGCCATTGGAAAGGGTACAATGCTCTCCAAAAATTTCCGAGTAGAGCTTGAGGGGTATTTTTTCAACAGTTTCCAAGTCAGCGGCGTTGCGCAGTGGTCAGGCGCCTGTCACCCCGCTGGCTTGGGTTCAATTTTCGCTGCTACCGTTTTTTTTCATTATTATTTTTCTAATTTCTCGCAATGTTCAACTATTTATTGTAGAATTCAAATATATTCACGCAGTTAATTTATATAATTAGGTGAAGTTTTTAACGAAAATAAAAATTCCGAAAATTCTTGCGATTAATTATGCACGCTGCTTTTTATTCATTGTCAGAAATTATTTTACAATTTTCAGAGTAATATTCATCGTAGAAACACTTGAAACATACATATTTTTCACACCAGGCACATTTTATAAAAAAATTGTTTGACCAGTTACATCTTTCCGAAACATGCTTCATTGGAAAGTATACGTCATTGAAGTTTTTAACTGCTTGAATATATTTAAATTCTATAGATAGTTGAACATTGCAAGAAATTAAAAAATAAAATAAAAAAACGGTAGCAGTGAGAATCGAACCCAAGCGAGCGGGCAATGCGCTTGACCACTGCGCTACGCGAAAACTTTGTAGAGCGTTTTACCCTTTCCTATGGCCCACTCAGGCGAAATATTTTGGACAGGTTACCCACCTTCGTCTACCCACGCAGTTTGGGCAAAATCGGTGGGTCTCGGTTGGCGTTCTCCTCTTGTAAGTCTATCAAAATACTTTTGAAAACCTCCCTATTACGTTTATGTCATTCGAATAGAGCCGATGCTACGGTTGTTTGAAATTTTGCTATTTCGGCGATTTCGGAAATGTGGCCAAAAGGGTCGAAGTGTAATTTTTTGAATTTCAAACCATTTCAGCCGTCTATCTAATGGTACATTTTCCGCGGATTGATGATATCAGCAAGTTTTTGTCGAAAACTCAAAATTGCGCCAGTTTGATGCGAAAAATGTGTTTCCATCCAATTCGGGCGTATACTTGCGGGTGGAACTGCAGAATGAGGCCATGACGAGCTTCACCCTCAGGGGTGGTTTCACCCCTTAAAACCGTTTTTTCCGCGAATAAAAAACAATACCTACCTCATAGTTCTGAACGCTTTTTTACAAACAGGATTTTCAACAAAATCGAAGGCAGACACCACAATAATGTTCCTTGTTAGCCTGTAGGTTTATATTTTTATTCCGTTTAAGGGGTTACCCCCACTTGCGATTTTGAAAAAATCGATTTTTTTTATTGCATTTTTTTGAAGTGCAATTTGAAGTGCAGTTTTTTTTTTGATGCCCGAAATAGATGACTCTATGTAAGTTTACAAAAAAAAAAATTTTTCTTCGTGTAAACTGAAATTGAAACTTTAAACGCGTTTTTCTCAAAATGGCATTTCTGAAGTCGGTGACCAAGATTACTCGAACACTAATGAACCGATCTTCTTGAAATTTTGCAGGCTTATTTAATACATAAAAATGTAGTCTTTAATCGTTCGATTTTTTTTTTCGAAAAAAATGGCCGTTTTATAGCCAAAAAACGGCCGTTTTTTTCGTTAAAATCGAACCATTGACGTTGACTGTCCGCCATTTGGTGAAAAATGAATATTTTTTAAAATCCTTCGATTAAAGACTAGTTTATACTTATATTTGACTAAATCCATCCGCATTTTTTTTCAGATGATCCACTTCGCCGCAATGTTGGTCACCGCAAACCGTGTATATAAAAACATTATTTCATTGACGGCCATTTGCCACTAAACAATGTAATATTTTTCAATAAAAAAATTACTGAAAGTTCTTCAAGATGTGTTCTTTAAGATGGTATATTGATCGATTAAAAAAGTTTTGTAGTTTTCTTTAAAAAAATTCATGAAAAAGGCCTTTTTTTTGCACAACAAGTTGGGGTAACGCCTTAAGAGAATGTTGATTAATAGCGAACGGTTTTCTACCCAAAATTTTATAAAATGTTTGCTGACATTTGAGGTTCAGAGAAATTTGTTTTTATCGAGAGTGCAATCAATATTTTATTCATCAAGGTTTTAATTTAAGTTTTATATATAAAAAGTGCAATGCCATTTTTCAAATATATATTGTATACCAATTATAACCAAGATTTTCCCATCTTCTCGTTAGAATCAGACGAGAAAATTTGAACGTCACGAAAATTCGTTTTTATTTGTCAATTTCTTCATTTTTATCATCATCAAAAAAAAAAAAAAAAAAAAAAACATTATTGCAGACCTCCAACAAGGGTCCAAGAAAGAGTTTAAGTGATTCTTTTTTTTTAGCTAGACAATTTGTGTAAAAAATAGGGGGAAAAAATAATTTTCGCCGCATTTCAATAATGCAAACTTCGACATAGAGAGTCCATCGAGTGCAAAACGTTTTTCAACCCCTGCACGCAGCCCTTACAGAGCACCGCAATTAATAAATATCGAATTATTTATTTTACAGCTGTTACCGAAAACGAGAGTCACGTAATTGTAGTAATGGCGATAATTTCCTTCCTCGTGGGCTTCGCAATGCGTGGGCCACGACCATTATTCGGTATTTCTCTCGTACAGCCCGAACAAGGGCTCTCAACGAGTTCGTCTCTTCATGAATATAATTTCGTACAAGAGGCAATTGGATTTGCATGGAAATTACGTCAAATGCTCTACACGAAACGCCCTTTCCCTATTCTTCCCTCCCCGAAAATACACACAAACAGAAAAAGTGATGAATACTCCTTTGTCATTCAACATGTGAGAGAGAGAGGGCGGGAGAGGGGGGGGGGGTTGAGAGAAAGAGGGGGCGAGGCGGGACAGGCGCGATCCTCTTATGAGAAGATCCCCTGAAAGCTTTAGTGACTTTTCGTACGCTAACCACATATTTTATGGTTGGTCTACCGTGAAAAAAGTCAAATAAACACAAACCTCACATAAATTTCCTCGCATAATCGCGACCTCGATAAACGACGGGTGGCAAAAACTTTATATCAGGATTGACTTTATTAATTGATATATTTTAACGACAATACTGCAATTTCTTTGGTATCTTCTAATTTATATTTTTCTGCTCGAGGAATAGGAAAAAACCGCGGAAAATAAACTTTTTTAAGGGGTCTTGTCACTTTAGACGCTGAAAAAGGCTATTTTCATGAATTTTTTTGATATGTTTATATTATAGATATTGATATAAAAGTTGTTTCACTCAATAAATACAGTTTCGAAATACATTTAAAAAAAAGTTCGTTCATTTGAGTCACTATTTATAGACGAAAAGGGTAGTTAAAAAAATGTCCTAAAAAAATTGTAGATCTGCGCTGTTGATAAAATCTCGGAGATGGATCATCCGGAACAAACAAAATCAAACGGTTTTAGATTCAGTGTGTTAATGGCTATAGCGCATATCAAACGATGTTTGATATATGCAAAAATAGCAAAATGGCGGACATTTTTCGAAAAAATTTAGAAAAAAGTTTTTTTTCGACGTTTTTGGCAAAAAAAACAATAAATATCGAAATTTAAAAAAATTCTTGATATGCGATATAGCTATAGTTGTAAAGAATATGTAGTTAATATTCCATAAGGATCGGTTCAGTAGTTTCGAAGATTTTATTAACAAGCCGTCGAAAAACATTGTTTCGAAAAAAACGCATTTAAAGTTTGTTTGGGTTGCATAAATACATTGATTTTTTTAAATGTATTTCGGTACTGTATTTATTAAGTTTAATAACTTTTATATCAATATCTATAACATAAACCTATTTAAAAAATCATAAAAATAGCCTTTTTTAACGTCTAAAGTGAGAAGACCCCTCAATACTCCAATATCTCCGCAATGTTCTTCTTCGTATACAATTTGAGTTGAAAATGTAATTGGCATTTTTTTCGTTCGAAAAAAAAATTTGATTTCAAATCTTTCTGCAATATTTATATAAAGTCTTTGTTCAATTTCAATAAAAAAAAGTATGGAGTTACAATTTTCTCAGCACTTTCCTATTGACAGTGTTCACCTGGAGGACTTTAGATGACCCTCGGAAAAAAGCAATTTTCCGGTCCCAAACATCTCTGCAATATTTATTTTAAATCTTCGTCCAATTTCAATTTTAAGAGTGGATAGTGCAATTTTTTTAGCATTGTCTATTGACAGTGTCCGGCTCGAGGACTACAGACAACCCTCGGAAAAGAAAAACAATTTTCCGGCCCAAACTTCATTGCAATTTCAAATTTTCAAGTGTACATTGCAAATTTTTAGCATTTTTTAACTGAAATCATTTCGTTCGAAAACTACCCTAAGTCTTTAAAAAAATGTTCAGCTGTGACCCAAACTTGCAATGTTTCTACCCGGATTTAATTTCGATTAGAAACCGTCAAACTGCAATTTTTCAATCTTTTCCCGATAAAAAGATATCCAGCTCGAGAAATACGGTAAGTTCTAAAAAAAGTTGGTTCTCAAAAATCTGTGCAACGTTTTTATCGCGGTTTATTTTCAGTGAAAAATCCGAGACTTTTGTAAAATAGTTATTGGCCGTATCTAAGGGTGCATACCGGCCAACATATTGTTGAGCAACAAACTGATACTTTCGTCTTTTATGCGCCGCCATTATCGTGTAGCAACAAAAGAACCAAAGTTTCCCCTCCCTTTACGCTGCTCCATTATCGAGCTCGTGCATCGCGCAGTTCTATATACACGAGTGCCCTTTTTTTATTTTTACGTGTTCAGAGCCATCTCGGGAAGCATCGAGCAACGGGGAAAGCTCGGCGGTGCATTACTCCTGGGACCTTAAACCGTACGTCTGAGCGATGCAGTAAACATCTTTTTACTGGAATCCGCGTATTACCGAACTGGATGTAACGATACGAAACGCATTTGCCCTGGGAAAATAATTGCATACAGTGGCGAATGGCGGTGGATGCTTTATTCCCTAATTACCATAAAACGAATCACTTTTTCCAATAATAAAAAAATCCACTCCTCTCGTGCTTGAGTAACGAACGAAACCTATCAAAAAACTTCTCCGTACTAAACTTTTTAAAAGTGTACAATGAAAAAAAAAAAAAATATAAATGAAAATATGATGAAAATCCTCGCCGGAGATATTGTGCTTGCGATGATCCAATTTGTACGAGACTCTCCTGCCGAACGAACAGAGAATTGTGAAAATCACGCGATTAAGGGGTTAGGCCACAGTAACGGGTATAAAATCATGTGCGATTTTAACAATTTTTTTTCGTATGAAAAAGTAATTCACTCATAAAATTAATTACACATCTATTTAGGATGAATATCAAGCGGTTAGGAAATATATACATTTTTTTTCGATGTACAAAATGGCCGACTACTCGAAACTTATCGAAACAGCTTTTTTCCAATTAGCGTGACAAATAACTTCAACAAATTTCACTCGATTTACTTCAAATTAAAATTTATCTTCCTAATTGCATTTCGCAGAGAAGTACGTGCGGAATTTCTGATCAATCGAAAACTTTTCATTTTATGAGCTGTTATAGCGAAATTTTTCACTGAAAATTCATTTCTTAAGTTCAAATACCTACAACTTTTGAGTAAAACAATATTTTTTAAATTCCGTACGTACTAGGTATTCTAATATAGATTGACGAGAATTTTTGTTTTTTGTTCTCTAAAAAACAAAATAGCCTAAAAAAAGATAACAAAAGAAAATATTAGTAGTCGGCCATTTTGTACATAGAAGAAAAAATACATATATTATCAAACAGCTTGATATTCATACTAAATAGATGAGTAATTAATTTTATGAGTGAATCACTTTTTCATACGAAGAAAAATTGTTAAATTCGCACATGACCCGTTACTGTGGCCTAACCTCTTAAGGCCGGAGGCTGAATTAGAAGGTCCGAATTAGATAAATTACCCAAGAATATATTGACAAAGTTACCGAGGCAAATTGTAAATATTTTCGAAGATACAAGGCCAAAAGCAGAAAAGCGATTGATATTTGATATTGATATTTCTTCCTACTGAAAGCTTTGAAGGGCGTTTTCACCAGTTTTCATTTTCACGATTTTCCCAAATTGGCGGGCGTGATAGCAACAAAACTAAACGACCTATTGAATCAAACCAAAGTTTATTTTCTTCGGGCTGAAAATCTCTTCTAAGTGAATTAAAAAAGTCTTTTTAAATAAATTTTATAGCACATCAAAGTGTTTTTTTTAACACTTTTTTTTCAAACCTGAGAAAAGTTATAATTTCACGATTTTTTCAGCTTCTTTTTAATTCACCCAGAAGAAAAACATATGACAATTGAAGATTTTATTGGTTTTTTGTTTAAGTCAAGAATCACGAGCTGCATCTTTCCCGCCGATTGGGAACTGCAGTGGCAAGACGCACATGGAATAGGTTGATAAATCTGAAGTCATTTATTGTTTAATGTTGACAAATTTCTCAAATATGTTTCAAATATACGTGCAAAGATACCTCAACGTTGACAGGGCTCACTTGTTTTTTTCCCTTCCAAAAAAATTCCCGAAAAAAAAACGCTTTTGTTGGAACTTTTAAGGGGTTATCCTCACTTGCGATTTTGAAAAAATCGATTTTTTTTTATTGCATTTTTTTTAAGTGCATTTTTAAGTGCAGTTTTTTTTGATGCCCGGAATAGATGACTATCTAAGTTTACAAAAAAATATATTTTCTTCGTGTAAACTGAAATTGAAACTTTAAACGCGTTTTTCTCAAAATGGCATTTCTGAAGTCGGTGACCAAGATTACTCGAACACTAATGAACCGATCTTCTTGAAAATTTTCAGGCTTATTTAATACATAAAAATGTAGTCTTTAATCGTACGATTTTTTTTTTCGAAAAAAATGGCCGTTTTATAGTCCAAAAACGGCCGTTTTTTTCGTTAAAATCGAACCATTAACTTTGACTGTCCGCCATTTTGTGAAAAATGAATATTTTTTAAAATCCTTCGATTAAAGACTAGTCTATACTTATATTTGACTAAATCCATCTCCATTTTTTTTCAGATGATCCACTTCGCCGCAATGTTGGTCACCGCAAACCGTGTATATAAAAACATTATTTCATTGACGGCCATTTGCCACTAAACAATGTAATATTTTTCAATAAAAAAATTACTGAAAGTTCTTCAAGATGTGTTTTTTAAGATGGTATATTGATCGATTAAAAAAGTTTTGTAGTTTTCTTTAAAAAAATTCATGAAAAAGGCCTTTTTTTGCGTCACAAGTGGGGGTAACGCCTTAATTCAGGCTTCCGCTTTAAATCGTAATGAAACGAAGCCCCGCCGATTTCCCGTGCCGATAATAATAATTCAAAGCCTTCGCGAGGTAGACGATCGCGGCTAGAAAATACGAGAGCGCTGATCAGATTTTTCCCTCGTCAAGTTGTAAAATCACGAAGGAGAGAGTCTTACACCCCGAAGTTCTGATAATAAAAGCACTCGGGGCAACGAGCTTTTCCAAGACGAGGAAACTTAAATCCACCGTAGTGAAGTCGTATTACGTACATTGTATATGTGCACGTACACAAACGTGTATGTAAAAAAATATATATTTCTAACGTTCCTTCGTATGGCCTCGCGGGCTTTTACGATCCGGTCGCTTTCACTCCAGCCCCACAATTATCCCCTCTGCCGTTTCCCGTTTCTCGGCACCGGAGTGTTCGCCGGTGCGTTTCCCGATGCATTGCTGGTCCGCAAGAGGGCACAGGGAAACTGAGCAAAACCGGTTCAGATGTAGGGATCCAATTGGATTCTCATACTCGTCCCTATGCTAAACGTCACTCTCGTACATTGGATTCTGATCGGGATTTCAAATTCGAATCCTACACTGAGAGAAATACACTGCTGGCCAAACGTGTCCTCTCCCCCCTGATTTAAAAAAAGAACAATAATTTCTATGTGAAATTTCTTATATTTACAGTATACACATAAAAAGTCGGGGAGGGGAAACTTTTGGCCAGCAGTATACAGGGTGGCCCTCTCATCTCCGCCACCCGATTAAACTCGGTAATTATCGACGTCACAAAAAAATGTTCCAGACAAAAGTTGTACGGTGTAAAGGTGGCCATCAAATGCGATCAATTTTTTTTTATTCCGGTGGAGGCGCTGACGCACTGTGAACGTCACCTCTACTTTTTAAAATGGAATGTTACATTTTTTTCAACCATCTTGTGGAGCACCTCAAGCCGCATAAAAAACATTCGGGGGTCAAAGTCGTTCAAGGTCATTCAAGGTCACCTATTAAAATGAAATACAAATTTAAATATCTCGGATCACTGCCAAATATTTGGTAGTGATCTGAGTTGAGTTTGAGATGTTCAGATTTGTATCACCAATGCAGACCTTGAATGACCTTGAATGACTTTGACCCCCGAATGTTTTTATGCGGCTTGAGATGCTCCACAAGATGATTGAGAAAAAAACTTACCGTTCCATTTAAAAAAGTGGAGGTGACCTTTATTGTGCTTGGGCGCCTCCACCAAAATGAAAAAAAAATTGGTCGCATTTGATGGTCTCCTTCACACCGTACAACTTTTGTCTGGAACATTTTGTTTGTGACGTCGATAATTACCGAGTTATTTAGGGTGGCAGAGATAAGTATGACACCATGTATGTGGTGTTTTCAATTATATTTCAATTATGATTTATATTGCCCTGAGTGGACAATAATATTTTGTAGCCATAGTTACTGCCAAAGTATAGTACTGCTTATTGACATTTCAGCAGTTGCTTGAATTATGCACGTGGGTTAAGGGAGACTTTGTCCTTGAAATTTTCAAAAAATCAATTTGAGCTCAACATGAGCAACTAGAAGAAGAGGAGGGATGCCTCTATGGACCAGGCTTTGCCGATTAGCGGTAATTATAAACACATTTGTGTAAACACATTACAAAACTTTAAACGCGTTTTTCTCGAAAACACGTTTTTAAAAATGGCTGACATTCTCCTGACTGCTGTGATTAACATATCGACCTGAAATTTGGAGAGCATACTCAGAAAATATGTCTTCACGGAATGACGGATCGTTTTTTCGATAGATACATTTTTGCATTTATTATTTATCGTGTTATGCGAAAAAACGCGAAAATTCGATTTTTTTTAATTGCCACCATTTTTCGAAATTTGTACTAAACGAAAAACCCATCCGTCATTCCATGACCAAAGGGTCACAAATTGATAATATGCTTTGAATTTGTGTTTCAGATCAACAAAGAGGGGGCAGTGATGTCAGCCGTTTACCTCCCGCGATTTGAGGACCTGTTTTCGCGGAGCTGCAACGGCCGCCATTTTGGTTTTTTTTTTCAAAAAAAAATTTTTTTAACGTTCTGTATATCATGAATAAAAGCAAGAAAAAAACCGCATTCAAAAAGCTTTACTCGTTTCCTTAAAAAAAAAAATAAAATGTAAACACCTGAAATGTGGCACTCCAAGGACAAAGTCTCCGTTAACCGCAACCAACAATCTTACATGCATACGTTTATTAGTCGATGCTATATAATATAGTAGGTTTTTATAAAATGGATATTCCTTGACACTATCAAAAGTTTACTTCCCCAACATCCTTATAGTCAACAGGACTGAAACGTAGCGTTCATAATACAAAAACATACCACTAAAAAGCTTTCGTAACACAAAAATGCTGTTTTGAGATAAGTATGCCATAAAATAAACAAAGGTTAAAAAGTTAAGAAATTTCCCAATAAATAAAATCATTACAGGCTAACTTAGATAAATATTGACGTCACAGTGGTATCACGATTGTAAACAAAGAAAAATGCGTTTTTCTCAAAAGAGCATTTTTTGGGTTATGACAGTATTTTAGTGGATGAGCTATATATCTATTATAAAAATGTTGCGTGTGATTTGCGACGATGTATATAGTGATTTGCACCATATTATAAGACCTGCTATATGCGTATCTGGTGTGTTGGTTCGAGGCATCAATGCCTGTCTGCTAAGTGCACAGAATATTTCATACATCCGAAAATAAAATAGAATACGCAACGGAGAGTTCTACCTCGGTGGTTTAAAAAATAATAATAATTCGACATTCCCTGTCCTCCTGTGAAGATTTATTTCGAAGAGAATGTTTCGCCTACACACGGAGTCGAACTTACAACCCACCTGCCTATCTTCTGCCTACACTACGCACGCTGCCACTACGCTATCGAGTGCTTGTTGCGTCTTAATCGTAGATATGGCATGACAGACAAATGTTATTGCGGCTGTACTTCCTAATAGCTGGTGCCTCCCATTTGGGTGAAATTTTGCACAGATCTTTTTTTATTTTATACGTCACTGCTTAAATGGATTTTTGGTGCATCGCTAGTGAATAGTGATTTTTTCCATATTATACAAGACCTACTATATGCATAGTAATGTGTGCCCTTCAAGAACAGAAGGTGAACTACAAGAGGAAGTGTTAAACTGATATCCTATTTTTGCAATGCAACAAACATACTATGTAACAGTTTGTGAGACATACGTAGTTCAGAAAACTGCTAAGCCGTGATTGCTCTAACTGCAAATGATTTACGTCTTCGCTATAAGTAAACATAACCATATTTTTTCCGAATAGTCACTTTTCACAAGGTCTAACAAATTATACTAGACAAATGTTGATGTCAACCATATGAACAGTACAAACTTGAATAGAATAGTAAAAATTTGACTGAACAAAACCTAATGTGCAGTATACAACATCAGTATTGGTGCACCCGTTTGGTGATAGCACTGAATTAGCCATCTCTATATTGTCAAGCCTTTTGCAATAATTAATAATTGTTTCGGGGATAACAGGTAGTCAAACACGCCACCCAAGTCGCATGTTTAGATATACTTTTCGCTTATAGTTGTGTTAACCATATTATGCCTAGAAGTTCACTCATATTTTCCGCTACTTACGAGGAACATCACTAAAGTGTTCGCCTTCGATTTTGTTGAAACTCATACATGTGATAAAGCATTGAAAACTATTAGATGCGTGTTTTTTTTTATCTGTGGAAAAACGGTTTCAAGGGGAAAACAACCCCTTAAAGAAATACGTGTCAAGGGGTGGTTTTCCAATTTCACCTAAAAGCAGTCCACCGATCTGAATGAAACAGAATCCAAAATTCTTCTGTTGTAAACCGATGAAAAGTCCACTACAGAATCATTGAACAAAAATTGAATTAAGGGGTAACATGCCTTTCTTTAAGAGGTGGTTTCCCCCTTAAAACCGGTTTCCCGCCGGTAAATAAATTACGTGTGTAATAGTTTCCAATGCTTTATCACATATGAGTTTCAACAAAGTCGAAGGCCGATATTTAAGTGCTGTTCCTTGTTAGTTATACACACTGGGTCTGTGAGACTCGGCCAACTTTCTAACGATGTAGTTTCCTTGAAACTACGTCTATTCAGATTTTTTAAATGCAAGAGCAGCCTGTTTGAAAAGCACATGTGAAGAGAAAATCTTTGTGCGGTTCATATTTTGTCTGGGAAAGTTGTTTGAGCAGATAAAAATGTTTCGCGAAAGAGAAAACCCGCGAGGTTCGCACTTTTCGGTCGGGTCTGTGAGACCCAAGAGTGTACTCCTGGGTTTATGATTGCGGTGTCAACAAAGTATAGGGAATTTCACTGTCCCCTCCTTCACCGTGGGCGTTTTTTGTAGATACCACGAACTTTACTGTCAGTGTGCGGTGTCCCTAGCAAATCCCTACGGAGACGTGTGTGCATCTTACAAGGAACATCACTTAAGTGTCAGCCTCCGATTTCGTTGAAACTCATATATGCGATAAAGCATTCAAAACTATTAAACCCATTTTTTTATCCGCGGAAAAACGTTTTTAGGGGGGGAAAGGACCCCTCAAAGAAAGGCGTGGCACCCCTTAATTTCTTTTTTTTCAATTATTCTATACTGGGTTTTTCATCGCTTTATATTAGAAGAATTTTGGTTTTCGTTTTATCCAAATCGGTGGACTGCTAGTAGGTGTAACTGCAAAACCACCCCTTGACACGCCTTTCTTTGAGGGGTGGTTCGCCCCTTAAAACCGTTTTTCCGCAGATAAAATAAAACACGTGTCTGATAGTTTTCAACGCTTTGTCACATACATGAGTTTCAACAAAATCGACGGCAGACACCTAGGTGATGTTCCTTGTTAGGCCTCCACAAATTAGCGCACGGGATCACGAAAGGATATTTCTCTTTGGGAGATCCAACAAATTCCGGTTGAGAATTGCAAACAAAAAAATGTCACCGACGTCAATGGGGAAACAGCGCGGAATCCACTTGAATTCCAATGTGGACTTCCCATGTTCAGCATCCCTATAAAATCTCTATGGAAATACGGCAGGATCTGGGCCTCCCCCGCTCACTTTCTACACAGGCGGGCAAATCTATGTCCGTGTAAAAAAAAATCGTCAACATTTCGAGCCCCACCGCATCCCCTAAAAATCATTGTAGCAATTATCCCGTGTATTACGTTTTGTTTTTTGGCAATTCTTTTTGTTTTTCGAAGCGACGCCGATCTTCACGTTAGCGCGACGAGGCAAGTGTGCCGTTGATCCCGGGCGTTTTTGCCGACGTATTGGTAGATCGGCGCGAGTTCAACCGCCGCGTCATTGTCACTCTC